>JASFAX010000062.1:1250000-2500000 GCA_030737875.1 Allium sativum | reverse complement strand
TAACGCCATAAGGATGGTAATTTTTGTCACATAAAGATTGAATTTTTATCATATAAAAGATACGATTTTTAATTTATATACATATGGTTTTGATTGAATAGCGAAATAAAAATATGATTTTTATATATTGAATAGCGAAATAAAAATATGATTTTTATATATTAAATAGCGAAATAAAAATATGATTTTTATATATTGAATAGCGAAATAAAAATATGATTTTTATATATTGAATAGCGAAATAAAAATAAGATTTTTATATATTGAATAGAAAAGTAAAAATTCGATTTTTATATATTGAATAGCGAAGTAAAAATTCGATTTTTATATATATGAAGTAGCGAAGTAAAAATTCGATTTTTATATATTGAATAGAGAACTAAAAATACGATTTTTATATATTGAATAGCGAAGTAAAAATTCGATTTTTATATATTGAATAGCGAAGTAAAAATTTGATTTTTATATATTGAATAGCGAAGTAAAAATTCGATTTTTACATATTGAATAGCGAAGTAAAAATTCGATTTTTATATATTGAATAGCGAAGTAAAAATTCAATTTTTATATATTGAATAGCAAAGTAAAAATTCAATTTTTACATATGTAGAGAATACGGGCAGAGAAAGTGACAAGAGGCAAGAACAGCGAAGATTTCTACATAAGACGAGTCGTGGGATTGGATTAGCTAATCTGTGAGAACTTCTCATCTTTTAATTCTGTTTTCTAGTTAAAATATATACTAGGATGCAGACGGTGTTTAGTAGCATCCGACACCCGTCGTCCACAGACCATGGACGGCTTGTATGCTTGTTTGTTTGATTTTGATGTGTAGTTGATTGTGTGATGTGATGTGAAATGAAATAAAATGTTTTATAGTTAAAAATAGATTTTTTAACGTGTATATGAAATGAAATAAATTAATATAAACAAATCGAACGATTTGTTTATATACACACATTTGCCTGATATTGATGGGGACGATAAATTTTACACATCGCCCAACTGCACAAATAAAATCTGTGTTTGATTGTTTGAAACCCCACACGGGTATTGGGATGATATATGACATACACTAATCCCAATAGTTAGTTGTATGTCGATCGTTTGATGGACAGACTGTTATAAGCATTGAATATTTATATTTGATGCTTATACAGTGTAGAATGCACCTTGGATGATGGTTGATTATTCATCGTTGTTATTGAATACATGTGTTATAGAAAATCCATATGTTAATTGATTGGGCCTCATTCAATATTTGAAATAGAATATTTGAAAAAGAAATATTTGAAATAGAATATTTGAAAAAGAAATATTTGAAATAGAATATTTGAAAATAGAAATATATAAAACCGTGTTGATTAGATTGACGCCATTTTGACGTGAACGATATTTATATCGATTTT
The DNA here is from genome assembly GCA_030737875.1 of Allium sativum. Lineage (NCBI taxonomy): Eukaryota > Viridiplantae > Streptophyta > Magnoliopsida > Asparagales > Amaryllidaceae > Allium > Allium sativum. The sequence goes on along the minus strand of JASFAX010000062.1, from coordinate 2,498,591 downwards.
GTTCATTTTATATAATGAATATCGAAAGTGATTTCAAAATCTGATATGTTGAAAAGGATTAGAATTCGAATTGAAAGTGAATAGAATTAGAATTCGAATTGAAATTGAATAGAAAGGAATTCGAATTGAAATTGAATAGAAGTGAATTCGAATTGAAATTGAATAGAAATGAATTCGAATTGAAATTGAATAGAACTGAATTCGAATTGAAATCGAAAGGAATTGCATTCGAATTAAATTGAAATTGAATTGAAATCAATTTGAAATGAATTCAAAACGAATTTATATTGGAATATTCAATTTTGATTTGAAATTGAATATGAAGTTGAAATTGTTTTGATAATGAATTTAAAACGATTTATAAAGCACGTTTTGAATTGAAATCGATGAAGTATATATTATATATATATTATATAACGGCCTGAATAGAACGCGCCGCGCCGTGGTAGTTCGCGAATTTCGACCATTGACATCGAATGGATATTGCGGGAGATCCAACCGTCTGATTCTCCTAAAACCAGAACCGTTGGGTTCGTATCGAAAAGAGCTTTCTAACGAATGTGAGAAATTATAAATCTAACTGTTGGATTCAGAATTATGTCCAAATCAAATTTGGAAAAGGTCGTTGTAAGTGAAGTTCGATGGCCGTTGATGGAAATCGACTGTACGGGCCTTGATAAAATTATTAAAAATAGTAAAAATTTGTGTAAAATCATAAGAAATGATTTGTGAAGAATTGGGATGAAAAACTCCATATTTGAAAAGATAAAAATAGATTTTTATCGAAATGAACTAGTTTTGAACTAGAATAGTAATTTATTTATTTTTAAAATAAATAAAGTGAGTTTGAAATGGTTTTGAAATATAACCAGAATTTCCAATAATTGAATTGGAATGGATTTGAATCGAAATTGTCTTTGTAATATTTCGATGTTGGATTTCGTGATTATACAGATGTTGTTATGGAAATTTGAAAGATATATATATATCGTTATTTCCAATACGATATTTGTTGGTCGTAGAATTTGATGTTGAATACAAGACGATATATTTTCTATTCAGAGCCTTGTATTTAATATCAAATGTGATTTGGGTATGTCGTGAATGGTGTCTTCATCAACACTGTTCTTGAACCCAGTTGAGAAAAGATTAAATCTTTTTATTTAGATTTAATGAAGTGTAACAATTAAATGATATTTAATTGGAATTGAACCGGCATTGATTTTTGGGTTTATCGTGAACAATGTTTTGAATAACACTCGTTCTTTAACCCGATAATTAATGGAATGTGATTTTGGGTTTATCGTGAACCATGTTTTAAATGACACTGATTCTTTAACCCAGTTAACGATTAAAACTAAGTGGAGTTTTAATGAATCTTTAATTAGATTGAAATGATCGAGAATGGAGTATCACCAGTTTTGCTCCAGGCGATAGTTAAATCTTTAATTAGATTTGAACGTGAAATGGTAATTGAATTTACCGATAACACCATGGTGTTAGATATGAAGTATTACCAGTTTTACTTCATGGGATGAATAGGTTGGGATTAGGGAATAAAATAAATGATTACTCCGGTGTGGTTCGCTAATCCCGACTAGTTTGAATTGATATTCAAAAAAAGATTAAGGAATAAATTTAAAAGAGTTTATCTTTGATAAAATTAATGAGAACCTTACCCAAAGAATATTCTGAATTGGAATGAGGCGTATGTTGTGTTTGTGTAACACTTGTTTAATATATACGCGAGTTATTCAGAAAGACCGGGTTCATCCCATTCTGAATAACTGTTTCGACGTGGTGTCGAAGATGAAGACGGTGGTTGAAGACCGGAAGTCTTCACATCGTTTGGGTGATTACTGATGATCTTGATTGGGCTGTACACCTAAGATGAGAGAATCAGTCGGTGGTCGTCCAGATGTACTTGGAGATCGATGGATATGCGAGGTACTAGGTGCCTCCGGTTTCGTTCAGACCCAGAACGAACTTGTAAATGGACTGTGTGTCTGACATTGGGTTTTAGTCTGTGTGATTGAATTCTATTAAATATATATCTGTTTGGCGGCGGAGAATTTATTCTCTTGCTTAACGCCCTTCTCTGAGACGTACGAGCTCAGGGGTTATATACTGATGGATATCAAACGCACAGAGTGAATTGCCTGTGTGGCATGCCTAAGTGGCAAATGATCAAGGCTTCTGTTGAAAAGTAAAGTCTTGTGGTTGATGATCAAAGCACCGCCTGTGTGGCATAACTTTATAATGTGAATTCGCGAGCCTCATACCCCGGTTGTGAACTAGAAATGGGAGAGGATCTCAGGGAGGGAATGCGTTTCCTTCTAGCTAGGGTGGTGTCAGTGACCTACCAGCCCTGACATTTATATACTTTTCACCTGTGTGGTTGTTGCTGTTGCGAGGCGCCTCGTTTTGATCGGACGATCCGGGTCCGATGGAGTCATTCGTTGGCTTATTACGCCCCAAAGGGCGGGGAAACGTAGTGTTCAGGTATAATAATCCACATCGGTGGACCGGCCCTGACGATCCAAGGGGTAGTTGCGGCTGTTCCTGAGGGGCGGGCTAGAGCGTCTCGAATCGGTAGAGGACGATCCCTAGCCTCGATTCATAGATGGAAATCCAATTTCCAAATACGTGACATTTGCGGTTTTATTTGTAAACCTATATATGGCGACATAGTGGCATGGGAGGCTCATGTCGCCTATGATTGATATTTATGATTGAAATTGTTTTAAACATTGTACACTTATTATAGTATCAAATGATTTGTTTTAAACGTATCAAGCATTCTTGGCAATTATAAGGTAAAAACCCTATCCTCCGGCTTGCGTTGCATTGTGTGATGGGACCTGGGTCTTATAATAGCTTCATTCTTCTTTATTTAGCATTGCGCTGTTCGTTTGATGCACTGGTATTCTTGGGAGGAAACCCGTTCCGTGTTATACGACGTGGTCCCTTGATTTACCTAACTTTAAAATAAAGATTAATAACTGTTTTAGTTCTCACACCAGTCACATGACTGACCTGGAGTTTATTGTTTTGACCTAAACTCTGGGTGCCCTTATTTTGACACGGGCAGCTAGTAGTTTTGGTTTTGCAGATTTATATTCCCAGGATCCTGGTATACAGCTGGAACGATATCCGGAAAGCTTTGTATCCGTATATCTCCTTCTAGTTGTGTTTTGTATTATTTCCGCTGCGATGTATTTAAATGTAATTAAAATCTCTGATATTTCTGTGTAATATTCATTTATACTATGTATATTCTTGTATTCTGAAGGAATTGTTGTAATATACAATGAAATGTTCTTCCGTCTGCGTTCTACTTTGTCATGTTCTCAAAATAATCAGGCGTTTCGAAAGGTCTAGATCGGTTTAGCGACTGATTCAGATCAAGCGAAATTCCTTTTCGTTACATTTGGTATCAGAGCTTTGGTTTACAAATCTCAGAGAACAAGGCACCTTAGAACCATACGAAAGAATTCATCAGATATTGGATTAGTAATATCCAACGAGAATGACTTGTTAGAGATAGGATCAGTAGTATCCTAGAACGAGTGTGAAGAGTATATTTTTAAAGTGAAAACGAATTTTGTTTTGAAAATTTAAAATCAATTATTCATATTTGATTATTTATTTCATATTGATTAGGACAATCCAATATATAAAGATTTTGCGTATGCACCTAGCTAGCGTGTATTCGAAGTTTTGATATATTGGATAGATATAGAGTTACTTTCTAGTCGCCCGGGGGTGATTCTGATGATTGATATATCATCATCAGAATTTATATTCGAGTGACGAACGTGTAATATCTGTATATTTCCTATTGACTGGTGTGAGAACCAAAATTAGATAGGGCTGATTGTTGTGATTTTGCATCAAAAATCTGATTTTTAGACTATATATCAAAGTTATAAATTTGAAATGATAATCAACTAATTGATTGCTGATTGTGTTGTTTGATTATAGTTTGATTAATTAAAATGTTGAACCTTTAGCCAAATTGTATCAAATAGTGAATTGTATTGAAAATTTGTCCCATTTGCATGCATATACATGTACTTACATTGAACAGGTCATAGCAAAGAGGCTAGAGCAGAAGAATAAAAATTGTTTGCCCGACAAATAGGTACATGTTTCCCATAATTTACTGTTTTGTTTGGGTGATGATGATTTTATGAGCCGATTGGCTAGCCGCTTGGCTTTTTCTTTTTCTTTTGGAGATTAGAAGGCCTGCATGGCAATTTTGGGATTTTCCCGTGCTCCCGGTGCAGGGGAGGTTATGGCGAAATTTTTCGAAAATTTCGGGTGTTAGCCAAATTTTTGAAAAATTTGAAAAGTTCTTAGAAACTGAAAAGTAGAAGAACTTAAGGCATAATAAAAAATAATGAAAGTTGAGTTGATTTGTGAAACCACTTTCGACTTTGTTCCTTTTCGGGGACGAAAAGTTTTAAGTGGGGGAGATTGTAATAACCCGAAAATCTGGGCCAGTTTAAAATTTTTATTTTGGCAATTTTAGCGAATTTTGATTATTTAAATTGAATTATTTTAAATAAAATCGACGAGAAATTTATTTTGAATATAATTCGAACGTATATATTCGTTTGAATTGACGATAGAATATAAATATTTATTTATATTTATAAAAGGAATTGAAAATTGCGCGGTAGTTCGATAATTCGATTACAAACTTCAAATGGATGTGCATGATTCAAAATAAACCGGATTTTAGTGAAACTAAAAATATTTGAATCTATTGGTGAATATCTTTCCAACGGATCCGAAAAATTGAGATTTCATAGCGGGATCAAAAGATATGCCCAGTTGAAACTTCTGAATAGTCGCTATATAATTCAGGTCCTTAAAAACGGAATTTTTGCAAACGACCTCGGATTTCGACGAAACCACTTTTGTTGGATCCGTGATGTCAAGTTATCGCTAGGTTTCAAATTTCATAATTTTTCGAATCAATATGTGAGCGTGGCAAAGGAAAACGTGTTTGACCAGTTTCAGTTGATTTTAATCGACTGGAAAATGGCCATTTTTCAAACGATCTCAGAATTCGACGAAACTAGTTTTATTAGGACCATATCGTCAATACGAAGCTAGAAATAATTTTTCTGGAATTTTTAGAGTTCGTATGTGGCCCTGGTAAATTGAGATGTGCGTTCAAATTGAATATATACTGATTTATATTTTAAATTTAATGAAAACTGATCATAACAAGCGAATTGGCATGCGAAACATAAACCATTGTGTTCAGAATGGGGGTAATTAGCTAGAGACGACAGCCGTTGGGTCGTGTTTCGAGTTCGAGTGAAAAGTCAACTTTAAAGGGGGAAAATAAATTAAATTAAATTAATTAAAATTCTTTCACTTAAGCCCCTCCCCCCACTACTCCCTTCACGATCAGTTTTAAAAGAAATAATAAAAAAAAATCGCTCGAACCCCAACGCTGTAGCCTCTAGTCGCCGTAGCCGGCCAAGACCCGCCCTCCACCACCTCCGCCTGCTGCCGGACCCCCTACCCTTCTTTCCCATCGAGCGTGAGCCCCACCCCTTCCCCCAAATCGACCAACGCCAGAAACCCACGCCTCCTCCCCTGAAGGCCGCCGCCGGTCAGCCCAATCTCCCCCACCGCCTGCGCGCGCAGCCCCGATCCCCTCCTCGACTCCGATCTTCCCCCCTCTCCAAATAGCAGTAAGTTTTTTTTTTCAAATTTTGTTTTATGTTATTTTATTTAATAAAAATTTGATTTTTAGGCGCTATAAAAATCTGGTTTTAACGCCATAAGGATGGTAATTTTTGTCACATAAAGATTGAATTTTTATCATATAAAAGATACTATTTTTAATTTATATGCATATGGTTTTGATTGAATAGCGAAATAAAAATATGATTTTTATATATTGAATAGCGAAATAAAAATATGATTTTTATATATTGAATAGCGAAATAAAAATATGATTTTTATATATTGAATAGCGAAATAAAAATATGATTTTTATATATTGAATAGCGAAATAAAAATATGATTTTTATATATTGAATAGCGAAGTAAAAATTCGATTTTTATATATTGAATAGCGAAGTAAAAATTCGATTTTTATATATATGAAGTAGCGAAGTAAAAATTCGATTTTTATATATTGAATAGCGAAGTAAAAATTCAATTTTTATATATTGAATAGCGAAGTAAAAATTATATTTTTATATATTGAATAGCGAAGTAAAAATTCGATTTTTATATATTGAATAGCGAAGTAAAAATTCGATTTTTATATATTGAATAGCAAAGTAAAAATTCGATTTTTACATATGTAGAGAATACGGGCAGAGAAAGTGACAAGAGGCAAGAACACCGAAGATTTCTACATAAGAAGAGTCATGGGATTGGATTAGCTAATCTGTGAGAACTTCTTACCTTTTAATTCTGTTTTCTAGTTAAAATATATACTAGGATGCAGACGGTGTTTAGTAGCACCCGACACCCGTCGTCCACAGACCATGGACGGCTTGTATGCTTGTTTGTTTGATTTTGATGTGTAGTTGATTGTGTGATGTGATGTGAAATGAAATAAAATATTTTATAGTTAAAAATAGAATTTTTAACGTGTATATGAAATGAAATAAATTAATATAAACAAATCGAATGATTTGTTTATATACACACATTTGCCTGATATTGATGGGGACGATAAATTTTACACATCGCCCAACTGCACAAATAAAATCTGTGTTTGATAGTATGAAACCCCACACGGGTATTGGGATGATATATGACATACACTAATCCCAATAGTTAGATGTATGTTGATCGATTGATGGACAGACTGTTATAAGCATTGAATATTTATATTTGATGCTTATACAGTGTAGAATGCACCTTGGATGATGGTTGATTATTCATCGTTGTTATTGAATACATGTGTTGTAGAAAATTCATATGGTAATTGATTGGGCCTCATTCAATATTGGAAATAGAATATTTGAAAAAGAAATATTTGAAATAGAATATTTGAAAATAGAAATATATAAAGCCGTGTTGATTAGATTGACGCCATTTTGACGTGAACGATATTTATATCGATTTTGTTCATTTTATATAATGAATATCAAAAGTGATTTCAAAATCTGATATTTTGAAAAGGATTAGAATTCGAATTGAAAGTGAATAGAATTAAAATTCGAATTAAAATTGAATAGAAATGAATTCGAATTGAAATTGAATAGAAGTGAATTCGAATTGAAATAAAATAGAAATGAATTCGAATTGAAATTGAATAGAATTGAATTGAATTCGAATTGAAATTGAAAGGAATTGCATTCGAATTAAATTGAAATTGAATTGAAATCAATTTGAAATGAATTTAAAACGAATTTATATTAGAATATTCAATTTTGATTTGAAATTGAATATGAAGTTGAAACCGTTTTGAAAATGAATTTAAAATGATTTATAAAGCACGTTTTGAATTGAAATCGACGAAGTATATATTATAAATATAATATAACGCCCTGAATAGAACGCGCCGCGCCGCGGCAGTTCGCGAATTTCGACCATTGACTTCGAATGGATATTGCGGGAGATCCGACCGTCGGATTCTCCTAAAACCGGAACCGTTGGGTTCGTATCGAAAAGAGCTTTCTAACGAATGTGAGAAATTGTAAATCTAACGGTTGGATTTGGAATTATGTCCAAATCAATTTTGGAAAAATCGCTGTAAGTGCAGTTCGATGGCCGTTGATGGAAATCGACTGTACGGGCCTTGATAAAATTATTAAAAATAGTAATAATTTGTGTAAAATCATAAGAAATGATTTGTGAAGAATTGGGATGAAAAACTCCATATTTGAAAAGATAAAAATAGATTTTTATCGAAATGAACTAGTTTTGAACTAGAATAGTAATTTATTTATTTTTAAAATAAATAAAGTGAGTTTGAAATGGTTTTGAAATATAACCAGAATTTCCAATAATTGAATTGGAATGGATTTAAATCGAAATTGTCTTTGCAATATTTCGATGTTGGATTTCGTGATTATACAGATGTTGTTATGGAAATTTGAAAGATATATATATATATACATATATATATCGTTATTTCCAATACGATATTTGTTGGTCGTAGAATTTGATGTTGAATACAAGCCGATATATTTTCTATTCAGAGCCTTGTATTTAATATCAAATGTGATTTGGGTTTGTCGTGAATGGTGTCTTCATCAACACTGTTCTTGAACCCAGATGAGAAAAGATTAAATCTTTTTATTTAGATTTAATGAAGTGTAACAATTAAATGATATTTAATTGGAATTGAACTAGCATTGATTTTTGGGTTTATCGTGAACAGTGTTTTAAATAACACTCGTTCTTTAACCCGATAATTAATGGAATGTGATTTTAGGTTTATCATGAACCGTGTTTTAAATGACACTGATTCTTTAACCCAGTTAACGATTAAAACTAAGTGGAGTTTTAATGAATCTTTAATTAGATTGAAATGATCGAGAATGGAGTATCACCAGTTTTGCACCAGGCGATAGTTAAATCTTTAATCAGATTTGAATGTGAAATGGTAATTGAATTTACCGATAACACCGTGGTGTTAGATATGAAGTATTACCAGTTTTACTTCATGGGATGAATAGGTTGGGATTGGGGAATAAAATAAATGATTACTCCGGTGTGGTTCGCTAATCCCGACTAGTTTGAATTGATATTCAAAAGAAGATTAAGGAATAAATTTAAAAGAGTTTATCTTTGATAAAATTAATGAGAACCTTTCCCAAAGAATATTCTGAATTGGAATGAGGCGTATGTTGTGTTTGTGTAACACTTGTTTAATATATACGCGAGTTATTCAGAAAGACCGGGTTTATCCCATTCTGAATAACTGTTTCGACGTGGTGTCGAAGATGAAGACGGTGGTTGAAGACCGGAAGTCTTCACATCGTTTGGGTGATTACTGATGATCTTGATTGGGCTGTACACCCAAGATGATGGAATCAGTCGGTGGTCGTCCAAATGTACTTGGAGATCGATGGATATGCGGGGTACTAGGTGCCTCCGGTTTCGTTCAGACCCAGAACGAACTTGTAAATGGATTGTGTGTCTGACATTGGATTTTAGTCTGTGTGATTGATTTCTATTAAATATATATTTGTTTGGCGGCGTAGAATTTATTCTCTTGCTTAACGCCCTTCTCTGAGACGTACGAGCTCAGCGGTTATATACTGATGGATATCAAACGCACAGAGTGAATTGCCTGTGTGGCATGCCTAAGTGGCAAATGATCAAGGCTTCTGTTGAAAAACAAAGTCTTGTGGTTGATGATCAAAGCACCACCTGTGTGGCATAGCTTTGTGTAACGTGAATTCGCGAGCCTCACACCCCGGTTGTGAACCAGAAATGGGAGAGGACCTCAGGGAGGGCATTCGTTGGCTTATTTACGCCCCAAAGGGCGGGGAAACATAGTGTTCAGGCATAATAATCCACATCGGTAGACCGGCCCTGACGATCCAAGGGGCAGTTGCGGCTGTTCCTGAGGGGCGGGCTAGAGCGTCTCGAATTGGTAGAGGACGATCCCTAGCCTCGGTTCATAGATGGAAATCCAATTTCCAAATACGTGACATTTGCGGTTTTATTTGTAAACCTATATATGGCGACATAGTGGCATGGGACGCTCATGTCGCCTATGATTGATATTTATGATTGAAATTGTTTTAAACACTGTACACTTATTATAGTATCAAATGATTTGTTTTAAACGTATCAGGCATTCTTGGCTATTATAAGGTAAAAACCCTATCCTCCGGCTTGCGTTGCATTGTGTGATGGGACCTGGGTCTTATAATAGCTTCATTCTTCTTTATTTAGCATTGCGCTGTTCGTTTGATGCACTGGTATTCTTGGGAGGAAACCCGTTCCGTGTTATATGGCGTGGTCCCTTGATTTACCTAACTTTAAAATAAAGATTAATAACTGTTTTAGTTCTCATACCAGTCACATGACTGACCTAGAGTTTATTGTATTGACCTAAACTCTGGGTGCCCTTATTTTGACACGGGCAGCTAGTAGTTTTGGTTTTGCAGATTTATATTCACAGGATCCTGGTATACAGCTGGAACGATATCCGGAAAGCTTTGTATCCGTATATCTCCTTCTAGTTGTGTTTTGTATTATTTCCGCTGCGATGTATTTAAATGTAATTTAAATCTCTGATATTTCTATGTAATATTCATTTATACTCTGTATATTCTTGTATTCTGATGGAATTATTGTAATATACAATGAAATGTTCTTCCGTCTGCGTTCTACTTTGTCGTGTTCTTAAAACAATCAGGCGTTTCGAAAGGTCTACATCGATTTAGCGACTGATTCGGATCGAGCGAAATTCCTTTTCGTTACAATAGCTCTCCCTTGAAGTAGACTATTTGTTCTTCTAATTTAGATTTTATTTGATTCTTAGAAAATAGTTGTTGAAGTCGTTGAATTAGCCTTTGAATCTCTATTTGAATTGTAACTTGATTCTACTTGAGCAGCATAACCCCGTCTTTGATTTATTTTGATATGAATTAGGGTAGAGTATAGGTGCAATGAAGTTGTGTAGAGAAAACTGTAGTCTTAGGGGTGTTTATATAACATAGGGATCAACGAATCTGGTTAGAACGGGCGTCCAAATGCAGAAAAATGAATCTGTCCTCGGATCTGGAAATAGGGGGGAGGTCGACCCCTAGGTCGACCCCCTGGTCGACCTATGTGACCCAGGTCGGCCTGGGTCCTGGGCGGGAAATTTCCCGCCCAGCCCGGTGTGTGATTTGAATTTCGAATTTCAAACCTGAGCTGTTTTATTTAAATCTCTGAAACTTCTGAAGGTCATAACTTCTTCATACGGAGTCCGATTTACGCAAACTCGGACTCTATCTCAAGCAAAATTCCGAGACAAATGTAATGGCGTAACCCATTTCCCTTAACTCTTCTCTTAAAAATTAAGTATACTTTAATTTGTTACTTTAATGTTCACAGAAAATACAGGGTGTTACAACTAATATATAATAACATGAATACTTTATAACACAAGAATATTTCAGAAATTTCGGCAACATAACGACAGGGTAATTAAAAATGGCACCGTCCCTAGTACGGCTCCTCGCGCTACCTTAGGCCTCGCGGCATTTACAAGGGGTTTAATTTCCCAATACATTTTTTTCTAGGTAATCTATTACCACAATATCAACCAATTTCATTTCAACCACAATCAAACACCAAAAATCAACCAATTCCACATCATAATACAATCAAGTCGTCCATGGTCTGTGGACAACGGGTGTCGGGAGTTTCTAAACTCCGTCTACATCCTTATATAATTTTATTTATTTAATTTGAGGATTCAGAAATCTCACTTTGCCTTTTACTTCTTCTAGAATTGTAGAATGCTTCAAAAATTCTCCGGTCAGTTCTAAAATGTTGTGTACGATGTCACGGTCCCAATGTCTCCTGTTTCATCGAATTTCGTTATCGTATGACAAATATATGATTTTTATTCAATAATTTCAATTAGCAACGGTTTAAAATATTATAATTAATTTAAATAATAACCTTCTTCTTCCTTTAATTCTCAGGCCGACGATTTCAAAATTGGGTTCGATACTAGGGCTCCTTTCTACGTGCAAGTCAAGGCACGGGGTGTCGATTCGATTGTGCCACGCCCTCGGCCTTCTCGAGAGCTCTCCGACGAGATGCTCCCCTTCAAGCTCGGTGGTGGATGGTGGGGGGAAACTGGGTGTAGACGGTGGTTCTTTAGGGGCACGATTCTCGTAGTCTGTAGCTTCAGGGAAGATCTCACTGTACAGATCTGGAGATTAGACGATCCTCTTCGATTTCCTCTTAAGAATTTCTTGAAAATATTGTATGGATTAAAAGATTTTGATGGGAGAAGTTTTGAACTGTCATCACCATTGAACGCAAAGGAAGGCGGCTAGGGTTCTGAACGGTTAGAATTAGGATGATATTTATATTAATTTATTATTATTTTTATTTATTTAATTCCGAAAATACCTAATATTCATACTAACTCCAAATCAAACCCAACGAGTGTCGCTTCCAGCTAAATACCCCAATTCCGGGCACAATGGAATATGTCCCGTTAGCAAATTCAACTGTTTCAATAGGTTTTTTTCTTTAAATTAAAATATATATCAATATATATTTAATTTAAATGCACATTTCAATTTACCGGGGCCACATACTGACTCCGAAAATTCCATAAAAATTACATCTAGCTTTGTTTTGATGATACGGTCCTAACAAAACTTATTTCATCGAATTTGGAGACCGTTTGAAAAATGGCCATTTTCTGGTCGATCCAAATTGACTGAAATTGACAAAACACATTTTCATTTGCCACGCTCACATATTAATTCCAATAATTATGAAAATTGGAATCCTGCAATAATTTGACATTCCAGACCCAACAAAAATGGTTTCATCAAAAACGGAGATCGTTTGCAAAATGGCTATTTATACGGGCTATATATTATATTAAATTCCATAGCGACTATTCTGAAAATTCAACTGGGCATAACTTTTGATTCCCGCCATGAAATTTCAATTTTTTGGATTCATTGGAAAGATATTTTTTAACAGATTTAAATTTTTGGTTTCACTAAAATTTATTTTATTTTTAATCCTGTACATTCAATCAAAATTCGAATTCAAATTTTCAAACTGCCGCGCTATTTCTAACTCCTTTTAAAATTAAAATAAATATATTCGTTCTAACTTCAATTTTAATAAAATTTTGATCTTTATTATTTAAAATAAATTATTAATTCAATAAAATAGCCAAAATAAAAAATTTAAATTGGTTATGATTTTCCGGGTTGTTATAGCGATCACCTGTAGTGGTCGGACGGTGATGAATTTCTTATTTGAACGATTTTCGATTAACGCGTAAATCACGATGATTGGGGGTGGTTTAGAGGTCGTTACGCTCGACATAGGCTTGGCTCTGGACGGGGAAGAGGTTGGTGAAGGTACGATGATCTCCGATGGGTTGTGCTGGCATCGGCGGTGGAGATAAATTGGGAGTAGGTTTCATGGGTTCTTTCAAATCCTACAAGTGTTTTAATTGGGATAAGGGCTAATCATGCAATTAATTACGTTAATTGCGGGATTAAGGTAAGTTAATCAAGGCAATTAATTATATTTTTATTTTAATTCAAATGAAAGGTTGTAAAGGCTATAACGTGTTCATATGATTTCAGATTGAGGCGAATTAGGTTAGTATTCAAAAACACTAGGCGTACGAGTTAGATTGGAGTTATTTGGAGCTATCTGGAATTTTATGTAATTTCAAACGTCGGTTTGTTATATAAATCTACGCGAAATTGTCGAAATGGAACGGATAGTGAGTTAACCCGCACCTTTTTCTGGAATACTGTTAATGTTGTTATTTTATGTAAGAATATTCATTATTGCTAGTATATAAATTGTGTGTTGAATGTTTGGATGATTTATTGCTTTGTTGGTGGTTGTTGATATACATAATTCTAGTCTGTGAATAGATGACCACCGACACTACCTACTTTTAAGCGAAAGATTCATCTTAAATGAATTAGATTATCGAATTTACATGCATATATAAACTGATATATGATCTGTGATGTAGGGGGACATGTTGAAGGGATCCGACAACATTCCTGAATGTTTTGGATGCTACTTTCTTTCATATTTGACACATGTGAACTGTCTGACATAAGAGACATTTAAAATCTACTTTGGATGATGGTGGTTGAAATAAATTCAATATTGATGTGTTATTAATCAATAAACGGTATTAGTTAGGTGATTTGTAGTAGATAGCCTAAAACCCATCTTTTTAAGACGTTGATTCACCGTCACGCAAATTGACTAAGTTTGAAGTTATAAAATTAATTTTTATAATGAAAGCAAGGTTTTAAAATTTATTTTATATAAGTTATATAAAACAAAAGTTTTATAAATAAATCAATATTTATAAGTGAATTTTATAAGGAAGTTATAAAATGATTTGTGTAATGAAATTACTATGTTATAAATAAATTTTGTAATTGGAGATTTCGAGTATTAAAACTTAACTAAGTTTTATTAAGTTATGAAACCCTATTTTATAATTGATTGAGTTTTTATGTGATTTTCAGTTGTTTTGAATAAGTTGATAAATAGTTTTATTGAACTTGTAAAAAGATGCAGAAATGATATTGGATTTAAGAATTTAAAATCTATAGAAGTTAATTATTCATAAAAAGTTTATAAATGATTTTAATTGATTTTAAGCTAAGCTTTAAATGATTTGATTTTAAAATAAAAACCAATATTTATAATATCAGAAGTTTATACAAAAAGGAAATCTAGTTTGTGATAAGAGTTTAACTAAATTTTCAAAAAGAATTTTATAAAGGGATTTTATAATAAATCCAAGTTTTATAAACAAGGTTTATAAAAGAGATTAAAACTAATGCGATGGCTTTGAGTTATAACAATAAAATTAAGTAAAAGTAATTATAATTGGAATGGGATTTCTAATGTAGCAAATGGTTTTTAAGACCCTATTTAAAGTGAATAGAAATGGAAATTATCGTGACATTTATTGAATATTGATTTTATAAACTTTTATTTATATTGAAGATAAGAATGTTATCGTGTCAAGGGTTGAGATGTAAATAAAATACCCCAGCCTGAACGACTTCATTATTATCCAACGGTCGATACTAGATTGAAACAAGAGTTTAGAATTAAAATTTTATTTCCATGAATGATATTATAAACCTTAATATGTGAAGTTTATAAGTTACATAAAACTATTATTGTTTTATAGAAAACAGTGCATTCCATGACGTTGTTTTAGATGGATATGGTTTCGAAATATACTTATATCATTCGATTAAGTATATAGCATAATTTTCCAAAGTAATGAAAATAATATGGTTTTGTGAATGCTTATTCCAAAGTAATAAGTGTACGGCTATGATTTTCGAAGTAATGAAAACAAGAGATTTGTGAATATACTTATCCCATTGAGATAAGTATATTTAATGGATTTCTAAGAATCGATGAAATGATTTTCATGAATGGTTTTAATTAAAGGGGCATGTGCAAAAGTTTACTTAACTATACAAATATAGATTGATAGTTAAAAAATCAACTATCAATAAATCCCCTTTTAACTTATAACGTGTTGGTTCGAGGAACCAATATCGGAACTGGATCCAAAACCACCTGAATTAGCTGGTATGCTTATGCATATTTAGATGATTTCAAGGCATAGATCATAAAATGGAAAGGATGGCTTGTTGACATATCTGGTTAGCTATCAAGAATATACTTATAGCAGCAGTCCCTACGTTTTGGGATACTGGATGAAGCAAGGACTTCTTATTGCTAATCCTTGGGATTTTTCCAACACGAAGTAGTAAAAGGTTACCTTCGGTTTGTCCTATTCCTGGACAACTAGTATGAACGGATGTCTTGCTAGGTATTAACGATGTAACAACCCAGAATATCTGAACCAATTTAAAATTTTTATTTTAACTATTTTAATAAATTTTGGATATTTTAAATGATTTATTTTAAATAATAACGACTAAAAATTTATTTAAATCGAAGTTAGAATGAATAAATTTATTTTAATTATAAAACAAGCCTAAAATGGTGCGGCAGTTTGAAAATTCAATTTTAAATTTCAATTGAATGTATAGGATTCAAAATAAATCGGATTTCAGTAAAGCCAGAAATATTTGAATCTGTTTAATAATATCTTTCTAACGAATGTAAGAAACTGAGATTTCACTATATAAATTGAAAGTTATGTCCAGTTTAAAATTTAGAATAATCGTTGTGGAGTTTATATATAGTCTAATATAATATAATAGCCCTTACAAATAGCCATTTTGCAAATGACATCCGTTTTCGAAGAAACCACTTTTTTTGGATCCAGAATGTCAAATTATTATTAGATTCCGATTTTCATAATTTTTGGAATTAATATGTGAGCGTGGCAAAAGAAAACATGCTTTGATAATTTCAATTGAAATGAATCGACTAGAAAATGGACATTTTTCGAACAGTCTCCAAATTCTGCGAAATTACTTTTGTTAGGATTGTATCATCAAAACATAGCTAGATTTAATTTTCTAGAATTTTTGGAGTCAGTATGCGGCCCCGGTAAATTAAAATGTACGTTTAAATTCAATATATATTGATTTATATTTTAATTTTGATGAAAACTGATCAAAATAGTCGAACTGGCTTACCGGACGTATCCCATTGTGTTCGGAATGGGGTTTTTTGGCTAGGGGTAACACTCGTTGGATTTGATTTGGAGTTTGTATCAACACGCGGGTATGTTTGAAAAATAAAAGAACTGAAATAAAATAAAAATACGCTATAAATAACCCCAAAATACGCCAAACCCTAATCCCAAATACGATCCGCTGCCTTCAAAATAAATAGCCAGAATGCTCCAAAAAGAAAACTATTCGATCCCTGAACCCACAAGCCAAAATCAGAAATATCCAACACAAAGATTGTTCAGCATCGAGAGCACTACAAACTAAACGGAGGGGATGGGCTTTGGAATCTCGAGGTGGCGGAGATTGGCTCAGGAAGGTGGCGCCGTCGGTCATAAATTGAGGGGGCTAGGGCTGTGCGAGTGGGGTACAATTCTTGGAGGCGGTCGAGGAAGGCAAGGCGCACGCCTTGGTAATCTCTGATCGTCCAACGATCAACAGTGGCGGGTGCGAATTGAAGACCTAAGGCGGTGCAAATGGGTTCGATGGTTACAGTAATACGTTGAAGAAGACCT
The DNA here is from genome assembly GCA_030737875.1 of Allium sativum. Classification (NCBI taxonomy): domain Eukaryota; kingdom Viridiplantae; phylum Streptophyta; class Magnoliopsida; order Asparagales; family Amaryllidaceae; genus Allium; species Allium sativum. The sequence continues at coordinate 2,481,730 of JASFAX010000062.1, read as the reverse complement.
GGAGCGATTAATAGTGAAGAAGGATAAGGGTAATCTCCTGTTTATTGTTTTAAAATAAATAAATATGATTGTTTTAAAATAAATATGATTGTTTTAAAATAAATAAATATGATTGTTTTAAAATAAATAAATATGGTTATTTTAAAATATATAAATAGCATTGTTTTTGTACAAAGAAAACAACATTGTTTTAATTATAAATAACTTCAATAAAAATGTGATTTTTTATCATGAAATAGTTTTCAATGAAAATATGATTTTTAAATAAATAACATAGTTTTAAAAAAAAATATGATTTTAAAAATAAAATTAGCTTTGTTTTAAAATAGCATGATTTTTTTAAAATAAAATAACATGATTTTAAAAAGAAAATTAGCATTGAATTAAAAACATGATTTTCATATAAATTCACATTGAATTTATTTTCAGTTTTTAATGTAAATAACAGTGAATTTTATTTTCAGTTTTAAAATATAAACATCATATAAAAATATGATTTTTATAAATATAACATGATGACAAAAAAATGTGATTTTTGTTTAAATAAAAATGTGATTTTTATCCATTTAGCGTTGTAATAAAAATGTGATTTTTATATATAATATAGCTTTATAAAAATATGATTTTAAATATATAAACATCATATTGAAAATGTGATTTTTCTATGAACAACGTGAAAAAGATTGCATTGGAATTTTGGGCAAATCCAAACTGCTTAGAAATTCAGAAATAAAACTGGCGGAGTGGAAACCAAAGGTGAGAACTCCTTCTCACTCTGATTATTTGCAGTTAAATATATACTAGGATGCAGACGGTGCTTAGCAGCACCCGATACTATTTATTGTACAAACCATGATTGTTTGTTTGGACTGTATTGTGTGTTGTTTGAGATGTTCAAATGTGTAACATATAAAAATAAAAAAAATGTTGACATTAATGTAGTAGTTGAAATTAAATTATAAATATTTATTTATAATTTAAACAGTGAAAATTGGCTAATTAGAAATATAATTCAAACCGAATTAGAATTGGTCAAATTTATAAACCAATGATTTATTTAAATAAATTGTTGTTGTTTCAAAACCCCACACGGGTATTGGGATGATATTTGACATACACTAGTCCCAAAATTTAGTTGTATGTCAATCGATGGATTGACAGGCTGTGATGAGCGTTATTTATTTATTTTAATGCTCACACAATTGTAAATTTCACTCTGGTGTGATTGGACTGTTTGATGATTATCTATCATACATGCGATGTATGAAATCCATATAACTGAAATTATATGGTAATTGATTGACTCGCATTCCGATTCAGAAATAAAGGACATTTTAAAATAAAGAACATTTTAAAATAAAGAATATTTTAAAATAAAGAATCTTTTAAAATAATGAATACTTTCAAAATACCGAATATTTTAAAATAGTAATTACTGAAGAATAAAATTATGATTTTGATGTCCGATTTTAGATGGACACAGAAATATAAAAATATGAAGCCGAGTTAAGTATAGAAACGCCATTTGAACCCAAACGGGTTCATCAATTGATTTTATTCATTTTATAATGAATATCGAAAATAAGTGATTTCAAAATCTAATATTTTGAAAATATTATCATTTTAATATGATAAAGATATAGAATATTCAATTTTGATTTAAAATTGAAAACGAAGTTAGGATCGTTTTAAAACGAATTTATAAACAGTTTATAAAATACGTTTTAAATGGAAATCGACAAAATATCTATAATATTTATATTATATGTATATATATATAATAGCCAGAATAGAACGCGCCGCGCAGCAACCGTTAATGAATTTCGACCATTAACTTCAAATTGATGTAACGGGAGATCCGACCGTCGGATTCTCCTAAAATCATATAAGAAAAAAATAAATCTTTAAATTAAGATTGAATGAAGTTTTCCAATTAATTAATATTTAATTGGAATTAAATAAAATAAATTGGATTTTTGGTTTTATCGTGACTGGTGTCTTAAATAACACTGTTCTTAAACCTAGTTGAGAAAAGAATAAATCTTTTAGTTAAGATTTAGAGATTTTTACCAATTAATTAATATTTAATTGGAATTGAAATGAAAGTTGATTGTGGGTTTATCGTGAATTGTGTTTTAAACGACATTTGTTCTTTAACCCAATTAATAGTGAAAAATATAATTTGGAATTTATAAATCTTTTATTAAGATTTAAATGAAAATTTTCCAAAGTAAAGTTTTCCAATTTAATATATTAAATTGGAATTGAATGGAATTCAATTCGGTAATAATCGAGATGAGCTTTTGTTAATGAAGACCATTACAATATATGGAATTTAAAAGGCTTTGTCGCTATTCCATTTATATTATTAGTCTGGAATGGGAATTTATATCAATTATGTACTGTTATGATTTCCGTGTAGATTCCATTTTGATGGAAGATGATTTTGGAATTATCGTGAACTGTATTTTAAATAACATTGGTTCTTTAACCCAGTTAAGATAAGATAATACAAGATTAATTTTTTAAAGTTGAATAATCATAAAGTAATGATTTTTGATATTAAAACCAAATTGGAGTTTTAATAAATTTTTAATTAGATTGAAATGGGAATGAGATAATTAAATTTATCAAATTCTTGAAATGATCGAGAATGGAGTACCACCAGTTTTACTCCAGGCGATAGTTAAATCTTTAATTAGATTTGAACGGGAAATGATAATTAAATTTATCGATAACACAGTGGGTGTTAGATATGGAGTACTACCAGTTTTGCTCCATGGGATGAATAGGTTGGGATTGGCAATAATAAATAAATGATTACTTCGGTAAGACTTGCTAATCCCGACTAGTTGATAAACCTTAATTTGGTTTAGAATCGTGAAAAGATAAAATAAAATCTTTTGAAATTGATATACAAAGGAAGATTAAAGAATAAATTTAAAAGAATTTATCTTTAATAAAATTAATGGGAACCTTTCCCTAAAGATGTGAATATTTGAATAAAAGAATATTCTGAATTGGAATGAGGCATATGATGTGTTTTAGAGCACTTGATTATAAAATACGCGAGTTATTCGGAAAGACCGGGTTTAACCCATTTTGAATAATTACTACGACGACTAAAAGTCGACGATGAAGATGGTGGTTGAAAACCAAAGTTCTTCACATCGTTTGGATGATTATTGATGTCTTGATTGGGCTGTACACCCAAGACAAGGTAATAAATAGTGATTGTTCAGACGTACTTGGAGATCGACGGATATGCGAGGACCTCTCTCCTGTATTGGACATACGGGACGAGGAATAAGGTGCCTCCGGTTTCGTTCAGACCCAGAACGGGCTTGTAAATGGATGTGTGTCTAACACTGGATTTCATTCTATGCTAATTGATTTCTATTAAATATATATTTGTTTGGTGGCGGAGGATTTATTCTCTTGCTTAACACCCTTCTTTGAGACATACGAGCTTAGAGGTTATATATTGATAGGCATCAGTTGTACGGCATGAATTGTCAGTGTGGCATGTCAAGATGCAAATGATCAAGGCTTTTGTTGAAAAAGCAGAGTCTTGTGGATGATGATCTGTAACAACCCAGAAAATCAGAACCAATTTAAAAATTTTATTTTGGCAATTTTAATATTTAAAATGATTTATTTTAAATACTAACGTCTAGAAATTTATTTTGAATAGAATTAGAACGTATATATTTATTTAAATCAAAATTAGAATATAAATATTTATTTTAATTATAAAGGGAATTGAAAATGGCGCAGTAGTATGAAAATTCGATTTCAAAATTCAAATAAATGTATAGGATTCAAAATAAACTGGATTTTAGTGAAACCAGAAGTATTTGAATCTATTGGAAAATATCTTTCCAAATAATCCAAAGAACCCAAATTTCATAGCGGGAATAAAAAATTATGTCCAATTGAAAATTCAGAATAGTCACTATGGAAAATGTAGCCCTTAAAAATGGAAATTTTGCAAACGACCTCCGTTTTTGATGAAATCAATTTTGTTGGATCCAGGATGTCAAGTTATTGCTAGATTCCAATTTTCATAATTTTTGAAATCAATATGTGAGCATGGCAAAAGAAAACGTGTTTTGACAATTTCAGTCAATTTGGATCGACCAGAAAATGGTCATTTTTCAAACGGTCTTCAAATTTAATGAATTAGTTTTATTACGACCGTATCATCAATACGAAGCTAGAAATTATTTTTCTGAAATTTTTGGAGTCCGTATGTGGCCCCGGTAAATTGAAATGTGTGTTCGAATTCAGTATATAGATTTATATTTTTAATCCGAATGGAAACTGATCGAAACAGTCGAATTGGCTTACCGTACATATCCCATTTTGTCCGGAATGAGGGTATTTGGCTGGGGGCGACAGTCATTGGGTTCGACTAGGAGGTCGGATGAGTAAACATGTATATTTGAAAATAAATAAATTATATATTAATAAAAATATTTTTATAAAACCCCCATCCTCGTTCAGGAAACCTTAGCCACCGCCATCCGATTTCAAAGGCCTAGATTTTTCGATTCTTCCCTCTCAAATTTCTCTAAACCCGTAACGCGATTTCATGAACTTCCAAAGCCAAAATTCAAGAGGGTTTCATAAGCTTCCCATCCGTATATATATGAACGGGTTTCAGTGAAGAACTTGCTCGAATTTGGTGTTGGAAGGGCGGCATTTCACCTCGTTTTCTGGTCAGTGGGGCCCTTCGAGTTAGACAAGGTTGCAGGGGGTGGCGGAGGTCGTGGCGGGCTTCGATATGGTAGCATCCGATGGTGGTCAAGTCGAGTATAGGAGGAGCAGCGACGGTCTTCCCCAATGACGATGGGTTCGAGGAATACGTCGAGCCCAGATATTTTTAAGGAAGAAAGGCAACGCTTTACGCGTTATTAATTTAATTAATTACGTTAATTTATTTTAATTACTTTGAATTGTAACCAATGTTTAAAACGCAATATCTTTTGCATACGAGAGCCAAATCGCGTGAAACTTGATCCGTTGCGATCGTGCGGACGAGAACTTCACAACAAAACTGACCGCGTCCAAAACAGAGCTTGTTAGAATTTTAGACAAATTCAGACCCGAACAGCGGTGAAATTCAGAAATAAAACTGGCGGGGTGGATCCCAAAGTGAGAACTTCTTACTAAAATTATTTCTGTACAGTTATTTATTTTATTACTACATGTATGAACTGCTCCCCGTCGTCCACAGACCATGGATAACTTGTTTGATTGGACTGTATTGTATTGTATTGTGATGTATATATAAAATGTTCATGTATGGAATAGAATATTTGAACAATAAAAATATAATTTTTATTGAATATGTGAACCATATAAAATGGTCATGTGATGAAAATAAATATTCGTTTACAAATCGGACGATTTGTTTATGTACACCCATTTATCGGATACTGATTGGGACGATATATTTTACGCATCACCCAACTACACAAATAAAATCGTGTTTGTTGTTTGAAAACCCCACATGGGTATTGGGATGATATTTGACATACACTGATCCCTATAATTAGTGGTATGTTAATCGATGAGTTGACAGGCTGTGATGAGCGTCATTTATTTATTTTAACACTTATACAGTTGTGTAATGCACTGGATGATGGCTGGCTGTGTTTGATTATTGTTGTGTGCATGTGTGTATGAAATCCATATAAATAAAATTATATGGTAATTGATTGTGTCTGATTCCAGTTCATAATTAACGAATATTATAAAATAATATTCAGTGAATATTGAAATGTGAAGCTGTGTTAAGTAATTGAACGCCATTTTAACACGAACTGGAATTTTGTTGATTTCATTCATTTTATAATGAATATCGAAAAGTGATTTCAAAATTGGATATTTAGAAAATATTATCATTTTAATATTTAAATGATATGGAATATTCAAATTTGATTTGAAATTTTAAATGGAATTGAAATTATTTTAAAATGAATTTAAAACGAGTTTATTATGAAATATTCAAATTTGATTTGAAACTTGAAATGGAATTGAAATCGTTTTAAAATGAATTTAAAACGAATTTATTATGGAACATTCAAATTTGATTTGAAATTTGAAATGAAGTTGAAATAGTTTTTAAAACGAATTTAAAACGATTTATAAAATACCTTTTAAATGGAAATCGACGAAATATATATTATATATATAATATAATGGTCTGAATAGAATGCGTCGCGCCGCGGTAGTTCGCGAATTTTGACCATTGACTTCGAATGGACATTACGGGAGGTCCGACCGTCGAATTATCCTAAAACCTAATCCATTGGGTTCGTATCGAAAAGAAATTTCTAACGAATACAAGAAATTTGAAATCTAATGGTTGGATTTGGAATCATGTCCAAATAAAAATTGGAAAAGGTCATGCAAGTGCAGTTCGATGGCCGTTTATGGAAATCGACTGTACGGGCCTTGATAAAATTATTAAAAATATCTATAACTTGTGTAAGATCATAATAAATGATTTGGAAAGAATTATGATGAAAAATTCCGTATTTGAAAAGATAAAAAATATATTTTTATCGAAATGAACTAGTTATGAACTAGAATTATAATCCAATATTTTTAAATAAATAAATTGGATTTTAAATGGTTTTAAAAATAACCAGAATTTCCAATATATGAATTGGAATGGATTTGAATCGAAATTATCTTCGGAATATTTCGATATTGGGTTCCGTGATTATATGGACATTGTGGAGGAATTTGGAAGATATATATATCGTTATTCCAATACGATGTTTGTTGATTTCAGAATTTGTTATTGAATATAAGCCAAAATATTTTCCATTTAGGGCCTTGTATTTAATATCAAATGGGATTTTGGGTTTGTTGTGAATGGTGTCTTCACTAACACTTTTCTTAAACTAGCCGAGAAAAGATTAAATCTTTTTGTTAAGATTTAATGAAGTTACCAATTAATTAACATTAAATTGGAATTAAATTGAAACTGCTTTTTGGGTTTATCGTTGTAATGACCCGGATCCTTATGGGTTAATTTTTGAATATTTAATATTTAATTTAAATATTGGGTGGATAATATAAGTGGAATTTTATATTAAGTTATTAATTTAATAATCAATTTGGATTTAATATCGAATAGATTTAATTATCGTAATACGAAGTAAAACAAATTCAGGTTTAAAACTGAATTTAAAGTCACTTCAGATAATCAATTCAAACTCCTGTTTGAATTAGAATAATAATAATTGATTTTCAAAGGATTAATTGTTTTAAATTAATTTAAATCAATTTAAATTAATATATTCTCCATGTGATCGAATTGGACTTCGTGACCTATCCCAGTGTGTCCAAAATAGGGGTATTACCCTAGAAATGACATTTGTTGGGTTCAGAAAGGAGTTCAGAGTTAGGAAGTATTTTAATCCAAGGATATCCGGTTTAATTAAATTAAATTATAATAAAAAAAAGATTTATTTCGTTATGTGTGGACCGAAAACTAACCCGTATTCCCTTTTCTTCCACCAATTAAAAACAACCCGTGCCTCCCTTTTCTTCCACCAACTAAAAACCAAACCGTATCCTCCTTTACTTCCACAAATTACTATATAAAAACTACGCCCCTCTGTTGTTTACAAATCGAATGAAAGCTTTAGCAAACAAAATCAAAATGGCCGCTCATCCTCTCAAATATTCAAATCGGAATTGGGATCGAGATGGGGGCCGTGCCTCTGAGACTCAGCGTCGAGACTAGGGAGCTCGAGATTTGGAGCGATGATGGCATCCGAAGTCGCAATGGCCAGTTAGGGGTTTTTTCTCTCATAGTTCTGGGCTTCGATTTAGGGAATCTCGATGTCGCCTTGTTCAACGTCACGGATGGTGGGTGAACCAGAGGCCGCGATGGATGTTGGTGGTTGCGGTGAGGTCCTAATGGTTGCGTCGTTGACAGTGGCAAATATAGCAAGGGAGTGAGTTGACATGGAAGAATGGGGGGAGTCCTGGAATTTGACAGTAAAGGATGATTTTTGGATTGGCAGGTGGTGGACTTGGCTTGAACTTTGGTGCGCCTTAAGCAAATCAATGGCAGTCTGAAGGTGTTAAAGATGATAAGTATATAGGTTCCAGTATTTTGAATGGCGAGGAAGTGTATGTTGGATGGTCCATAACTCACGAGTCGGTGATGCATTGGGATCGGCTTTGGATTTGAAACTGATAGTAGTAAGGTATACATTTATAGAATTTAAATAATAAGCTAATTTATTTATTCATTTTAGTAGTAAGTTAAATAGTCAAATGTTTAATCATTCATTTAAAATAAATAATCCTAAGAAAAGATTTCGTTCGAGCAGATAGAAAGGCGAGACGATAGAGAATGTTAAATGGATATTCGGCAAATGGAAAATCAAGTGAGTAAATCTCACTCACCTTTTATTTAGAATTATTTTTATCAGTTAAAAATAATTGTCTGTTGATTGTTTGGTTGCGTTAAAATATTACTGTGGCATGTTTAAATATATATAGTTATATAGGCTTGCTATTATATATATATATATATATATATATTGGGTTGATGATTGGTTGGATTCCCGCAGTATCATCAGCGGATGCCCGCAGTATCATCAGTGGATGATTACCCTATACGCCCCACGCTATGATAGTGGATGACCTTCATACCGCGATATCCTGCCTCGAAGCAGGATGGGTATTATTATGTTGACTAACGTCTGTGGATGCAGGAAAACAGGTTGGAGGAATATAACAGGGATTCCTCAAAATATATTATCTGTTCGTTGTTTGTTTGATTTCATATATATTCATATATGATGTGTTAAAAATCAAATGATTGAAAATTGGTTGGTTTGATTGTTTAAAATATCACTGGGCTAAGTGATAATTTATAAAAATATCCTGAAAGGGATATTTGAGATTTAAAAGGGAAATTCTAGTTTTCTAAAATAGAATTTGAATTTTTAAATATATTTGAAATATAAACTTGTTTTGAAAAATAAAACAAGTAGTTCCTTTATAAATGGAGTTTATAAATAGTTCATTTATAAACGAAGTTTATAAATGAAGTGAAAAGAATTATCATTGGATAATTCATAAATAAAAATACAATTGTGAAATTTGAAAAGGGAAATCTATTTTCCAAAAGTAGAAATATCGATTTCAAAAGGAATTGAAATCGAGACTTGTTTAAAGAAATTGAATTTAGAAATTCAAATGGAGTTTGAATATAGAAATTCAAATGGCGTTTGAATATAGTAATTTAAATGGAATTCGAATATAGAATTTGACATAAGAGAAATCGAATAGAATTTGAATAAAGAAAATTCAAATATAGAATTTGAATAGGAGAAGTGACATAGAATTTGAATTAGGGAAATTCAAATAGAGTTAAAAAGGAATTTGAATATAGGAATCAAATAGAATTCAAATGGAATTTGAATATAACATTCAAAGGGGATTTGAGGATTTATATTCGAAATTGAATATGAAGCATAAGCTGAAAATGGAGTTCAAATTAGTTGTAAGCAAGTTAAAATATATTTGAACATGTCATGTTCAAATATAAAAGTGAAATAGACTAAAGGAGTAAATTAACAAAATTTAATTAACAAATTTAGTTAAAACGATTGGTATAGTTAAAATAGATTGGACAGGTATAGACATACAGGAGACAGGTATAGATAAGGATAATGCAAGAGTTATAAATAGAATGCTCGACAAAAAGGTACGTATTTAATTCATATATGAGATTTTATGCGCCGTATCGGCTAGCCGCTTGGCTTTTCTTTTTCTTTTTGGATTGGTAAGGGCCATGGGAGGCTATTTGAAATATCCCGATGCTCCCGGTACAAAGGAGGTTATGGCGAATTTTTCCGGAAATTTAAGGAGTTAGAATATTTTTAAGAAAATTAGATAACTAGAAATCTATATATCAATATATATAGAAGTCGATAAGAGAACAAACTTAAAAATTGAATAGAAAAATCTAAAAGGAAGTCTAAGAATAAAATCCAGTAAGAATAGAAAGAGAAAGTGTGTACGTGTTTAAAAGTGAATAAGTAGTTGTATGGTATTGACTATCCGAGTAAGTAGTCTTATCTGTTTTGACGTTATAAATGTTATTCAGTCAAGGTCTGAGAGGTAGTTATACCCCAACTTGATTGATTTCATTTTTAACAAATAAATAGTAAAATTTCAGGCTCGAAGATCAATGTTGAATAAGAGTTAGTTGAATATAGTATTTGGGTTGTCGTAACGATGTTTTACACAACATCTGTTTTAACCCAAATAAATGTAAGTATGGAAATAAGATGTTAAATATTTCCTAAGTATAAAAATAAACGAGATCGGAAAAGAGATAAGTAATTGGAATATTTTCCAATTATAAATAGCATATATTTTCTAAAGTTTAGAAAAAAGGAAGGCGATATTCGGAAATGTTTTCCGAATAGCGAAAAAGGCCAGTATGGTTATTGAAAATATTTGGTTAACAAATATTGGTAAAGAAATGGAAAAGTGATTTAATTAATGGAATATTAATTAAGGGCTCAATGATTGTTTGATATGTTGAATGAACACTTGTTTTCTTCGATAGTTAAATCATCAGCTATCGAAACACTTGTTTTTATTCGATAGTTAAATCACAGACTATCGAAGTTTTGACCATCGTTATTAATATGGAGAGACCGGTTGGATTATTATCCAAAGAACCACTCTGTATTGGCAGTAGCGTTGCGAATCAGATTATATAAAGATAATCGAAGACGGAGTAGAGTGCAAGGACTTTTTCTATTAATAAGAATAGTACCTTCGGTTCATCCTGTTCCTGGGTGACTTGTATGGATGGATGTCTGACAGAGTATTTCCAGAAAGGTCACATACATTGATTTCTTCAACCGTACCAAGAGTGGAAGCGGAGAAGGAAACTTCTTTTAGCTGACACGTAATGTACTGTTGTAGACGTCAATTAGTGATTTTCGTTGGATCCGACGATGTGACATTCGAAGTGAATCTGGTGTGATGATAAAGCGTAGCTTCAAGCCTCATCATCCGGTAAATGACAGAAATCAGGCAGGCAACATGTCTATGTAGGTCGCACCTATTAGGGTGTATAATCATCTGATCTAGAGTTTCATTTATTTCTAAAAATCTATTGTCGATGCTGTCCCGTTTGGGAAACGGTTGCTGATCCCAACCGTTGGTGATATACATTCGATACTCTCAAGCCAAATGAGTGGTCGGTCATGTATGGCTGAGTTGCAAGATGTTCTTGTTGAACTCGGTGTATTATCCTCTAGAGATATACCAGCGGAAGGTGGTTCCATACCTTGTCATAGTTGGAAATCCATTACCAATAAGTGCTTGCGGTTTTGATTGTATATATATGTGGAACGTGAGATGCAAACGTTCCACTAGATTGTTATTTACTTGATTTAGACATTATTATAATATCAAAAGAGTTTTTGATATAAAGATTATCGTCCGTTCAAAGGGATTTTGAAAGTTAAATCAAGTGTTTGGATTCTCATAAGGGAAAAACCCGTTCCGTGTTATACGGTGTGGTCTTATGAGATATCATTTAGTTTCTGAAACTGTTTTAAACTGTTTACTCATACCAGTCCCATGACTGACCCGGAGTTTATTTTGTTTTGTTTTCCCTAAACTCTTGGATGCCTAAATTTGTACGGGCAGTCAAGTAGTTCCGGATTTTACAGATCTATCTAAAGGAGCTTGGAGCAGGAGGCTTCAGCGTTAGTTATATAGAGTTTTGTTCCGCTGTGTTGTAAGTATTGTACTATGATAAGTGTATGTTATACAGTTAAGATTTTGTATTTCAAAGATATGATATATTATATTTTGTTCCGCTGCGAAGTGAGATTCTGTGTTGTTGTTCTGTTCTTCTTCTATCCTCTTCTTCTAAAAAAATGTTTTGTATTTTCGTGATATTTGGGTTGGACGTATGATGTATATAGTCAACTCTGATATTATGGATTTGCGGGTCATTACAGTTGGTATCAGAGCTTAGGTTAAGCGAATACCTAGGCTTGTTGGAATGTGCTCATTAGAGATAGGGTCAGTAGCACCCTAGAATGAGTTGAGTGTATATATACACAAGAGAGCGTATTTGTTATTTGATATAAAAACTGTTTTATATTGTGTTGACTAGTCTGTTGAGTGGCTTATGAATTCTGATCGAATCGTGGGACGCCACGATGTCGATAGGAGTTAATAAACACTTGAACAGAAGATTGTACACGATATTGTTTTAAATAGTTGACTTGATTGTTAGGATTATAATCAAATTAGATTATAAAAACAGAAATAGTTATATATAACCAATAGAATTTGTATAAGAATGAAATATATACAAATGAGATGAATTAAAATTGAATTCAAACAAGAATTCAGAATTTAAAATCCTGGGAGTTTGGAAATTATTTTTCTAAATGGAGTTTGAAAGAAATATAGCACTGAACTCACTTCAGTGGCTGGGAAATAATTCTTATGATGGTCCAACATCATCAGTGTTCATTTTCGAGTTTCTAAGTGATGACTTGCTGCCTTAGAAAAGTTTTTGATGGAAATTTGTTTGAAAAGAAACAAGTTGTTTGAAAATTCAAATGTTTTGAATTTGAGATAGATATAAATATTTGTATATATTTACACTACTTCAAAGAAATTTTGAAATGGGAATTGGAATCTAGATTTCAAATAGAAGTGAATCGGAATATAGATTTCAAATAGAAGTGAATCGGAATATAGATTTCAAATAGAAGTGAATCGGAATTGGAATATAGATTTCAAATAGAAGTGAATCAGAATTGGAATATAGATTTCAAACAGAAGTGAAATAGATCGGAAATATTATGTTGAAATGGAAAAATGGATTTGATATATATTAAAAATATATCCATATGGAGTTGAATTTATTATAAACAAAGTTAAAATGTTTATATTTATAAAATATAATTAAAACGAGCTCGCCGTAGCGCGACAGTTCGTAAATTGGCGATTCAAATTCAATTTAGTATACAGAACTCAATTGAAGTCGAAATTCTTTGAAACAAGAATCGTCGGGACCAGTTGAATAATAGTTTTCTAATGAAAGAGAAAAATCTGGATTTCGTCGTATAGATTTTGAGTTATATCAAAATCAAGTTTTTAGAAAAGCAGCGCCATAACCATTATAAAACCATAACGGTTTAATTAAATAAATAAAAGGATTTTTAGGAAATAAAATCCGAATTGGCATTAGAAAAATCCATATTGGAGATATAAAATAAATATGAACTCCAGTAAAGTAAGTGAAATGAGTTTTAAGACAAAAATCATATTTTAAATGGTTAAATAGAATTAACTAAATTGGAGAATAATTAGTTAAAGGAAATTTGAATCGAAATTGGGTTTTTGGATAAGTGAAAGATATTGAGAATTTATATTCGAAATCGAACATATAACTCGAGTTGAAAATATAATTAGATTAGTTTATAATTAAGTTGACATATATTTGAACAAGTTATATTCAAATAAAAAGGGTGAAATAGGCAAAACGGTTAATTAGCAACTAGTTAATGGGAATTTGAATGATTGAAATTAAATTTAACTTAAGTTAAATGGATCGAAATGAATAAATTGAGTAAAATCAATGTGAATGAAATATGAATTGGGTGTGAATAAAGGAAAAAAACAAAAGAGTTAAAAAGAAAATATATTTGTAAAACAAATATAAAAGGAAATATATTTGTGACACAAATACAAAGGAAGTTATGTGCAAACAAATAAAAGGAGAGATATTTGTAAAAACATTTACAAACAGAATTTAAAAGGGAATATTTGTAAAACATTTACAAATAGATTAAACGGAAATATTTATTTATAGGAAATAAATAGAATGTTATAAATGAGATATTTATTTGTTAAATAAATAGAATTTAATCAAAGGAATATTTAGAAGATGAATAGAAAATGGAAATCTGTTTTTAACAGATAAATAGAAAAGATTAATTTATAAATAACAGTTTATAAATTAAATTAAATATTTACCATTTGATAAATGGAATATATAAGTCTGAACTTATATAGAGGAGAGATATTGGTTTTTAACACCGATAGTTTTAAATAGAAGGGGTACACAACACTTGTATAAGTGAAGTAACGTTATTAAAGAAAACATTTATAAAGTGAAGAACCGTTACTAAAAGTAAATATTTATAAGTGAATAAACGTTATCCAATAGGAGTTATTCGAATAGGAGAAGTCGATTAGAGTTAGAAATAATCGATTAGAGTTAGAAGTAATCGATTAGAGTTAGAAATAATCGATTAGAGTTAGGATAAATCGATTAGAGTAAGAATTAACCAGTTAGAGTTAATCAGTTAGGGTTAATCCGTAGAGTTAATTGAATATTAGTTATTCAATTAGAATTCATCGAAGATTTGTTATTCAAATTAAGAGTTAACCAGATAAAGTTAATTGAACATAGTTAATCGAATTAGGATTTAATTGAATGTTAGTTATTCAGTTAAAATTGATCGAATATAGTTATTGAGATAGAGTTAGTCAAACATAGTTACTCAGGATAAGTTGCCATTTCGTACGACTGCTAGCGTAATTCGCAGGGCTGCAGATAGCCTAGGGCGGTCGGATGTTTCCCGAGGGAATCAGGCGTAACCATTGTGATCGCTGCGATCTAGAGTCAAGCGAATGGAGTTAAATCGAATATTAGTTTATTCGAATAGAATTAAAGGAGTTAATCGAATAGGAGTTATTCGAATAAAGTTAAAAGGAGTTAATCGAACATAGTTTATTCGAATAGAGTCAAAGGAGTTATCGAATATAGCTTATTCGGAAGGAGTTAAGTGAAAAGAGCTAATCAAATAGGGTTAATCGATAAGAGTTAAATCCAATAGAGTTAATTGATAAGAGTAAATTGAATAGAGTAAATCGAATATAGTTTATTCGAAGAAGGGTTTTCGAATCGAGTTATTCGAAAGAGAGATTATCGAATATAGTTATTCGATGGGAGGAGTTATCAAATAGGGACTTATTCGAAAGAGAGACGTAAGGAAGTTTGAAATGTTGAGTATCAACATAAATAAGTTTTGAAAAGATAAATGGGTTTGTAGCACTTTTTCTACCTTAGCAATTTCGAGGACGAAATTATTTTAAGTGGGGAAGATTGTAATGACCCGGATCCTCATGGGTTAATTTTTGAATATTTAATATTTATATTGGGTGGATAATATAAGTGGAATTTTATATTAAGTTATTAATTTAATAACCAATTTGGATTTAATATCGAATAGATTAAATTATCATAATACGAAGTAAAATAAATTCAGGTTTAAAACTGAATTTAAAGTCAGTTCAGATAATCAATTCAAACTCCTGTTTGAATTAGAGTAATAATATTAATTGATTTTCGAAGAATTAATTGTTTTAAAATTAATTTAAATCAATTTAAATTAATATCTTCTCCATGTGATCGAATTGGACTTCGTGACCTATCCCAGTGTGTCCGAAATAGGGGTATTACCCTAGAAATGACATTTGTTGGGTTCAGAAAGGAGTTCAGAGTTAGGAAGTATTTTAATTCAAGGATATCCGGTTTAATTAAATTAAAATATAATAATAAAAAAAAGATTTCTTTCTTTATGTGTGGACCGAAAACTAACCCGTATTCCCTTTTCTTCCACCAATTAAAAACAACCCGTGCCTCCCTTTTCTTCCACCAACTAAAAACCAAACCATATCCTCCTTTACTTCCACAAATTACTTTATAAAAACCACGCCCCTCTGTTGTTTACAAATCGAATGAAAGCTTCAGCAAACAAAATCAAAATGGCCGCTCATCTTCTCAAATATTCAAATCGGAATTGGGATCGAGATGGGGACCGTGCCTCTGAGACTCAACGTCGAGACTAGGGAGCTCGAGATTTGGAGCGATGATGGCATCCGAAGTTGCAATGGCCAGTTAGGGGTTTTTTCTCTCACGGTTCTGGGCTTCGATTTAGGGAATCTCGATGTCGCCTTGTTCAACGTCACGGATGGTGGGTGAACCAGAGGTCGCGATGGATGTTGGTGGTTGCGGTGAGGTCCTGATGGTTGCATCGTTGACAGTGGCAAATATAGCAAGGGAGTGAGTTGACATGGAAGAATGGGGGAGTCCTGGAATTTGACAGTAACGGATGATTTTTGGATTGGCAGGTGGTGGACTTGGCTTGAACTTTGGTGCGCCTTAAGCAAAGTAATGGCAGTCTGAAGGTTTTAAAGATGATAAGTATATAGGTTCCAGTATTTTGAATGGCGAGGAAGTGTATGTTGGATGGTCCATAACTCACGAGTCGGTGATGCATTGGGATCGGCTTTGGATTTGAAACTGATAGTAGTAAGGTATACATTTATGTAATTTAAATAATAAGCTAATTTATTTATTCATTTTAGTAGTAAGTTAAATAGTTAAATGTTTAATCATTCATTTAAAATAAATAATCCTAAGAAATGATTTCGTTCGAGCAGATAGAAAGGCGAGACGATAGAGAATGTTAAATGGATATTCGGCAAATGGAAAATCAAGTGAGTAAATCACACTCACCTTTTATTTAGAATTATTTTTATCAGTTAAAAATAATTGTCTGTTGATTGTTTGGTTGCGTTAAAATGTTATTGTGGCATGTTTAAATATATATAGTTATATAGGCTTGCTATTATATATATATATATATATATATATATTGGGTTGATGATTGGTTGGATTCCCGCAGTATCATTAGCGGATGCCCGTAGTTTCATCAGCGGATGATTACCCTATACGCCCCACACTATGATAGTGGATGACCTTCATACCGCGATGTCCTGCCTCGAAGCAGGATGGGTATTATTATGTTGACTAACGTCTGTGGATGCAGGAAAATAAGTTGGAGGAATCCAACAGGGATTCCTCAAAATATATCATCTGTTTGTTGTTTGTTTGATTTCATATATATTCATATATGATGTGTTAAAAATCAAATGATTGAAAATTGGCTGATTTGATTGTTTAAAATATCACTGGGCTTAGTGATAATTTATAAAAATATCCTGAAAGGGATATTTGAGATTTAAAAGGGAAATTCTATTTTTGTAAAATAGAGTTTGAATTTTTAAATAGATTTGAAATATAAACTTGTTTTGAAAAATAAAACAAGTAGTTCCTTTATAAACAGAGTTTATAAATAGTTCATTTATAAACGAAGTTTATAAATGAAGTGAAAAGAATTATCATTGGATAATTCAGAAATAAAAATACAAGTGTGAAATTTGAAAAGGGAAATCTATTTTCCAAAAGTAGAAATATTGATTTCAAAAGGAATTGAAATCGAGACTTGTTTAAAGAAATTGAATATAGAAATTCAAATGGAGTTTGAATATAGAAATTCAAACGGCGTTTGAATATAGTAATTTAAATGGAATTCGAATATAGAATTTGACATAAGAGAAATCGAGTAGAATTTGAATAAAGAAAATTCAAATATAGAATTTGAATAAGAGAAGTGACATAGAATTTGAATTAGGGAAATTCAAATAGAGTTAAAAAGGAATTTCAATATAGGATTCAAATAGAATTCAAAATTTGAATATAGCATTCAAAGGGGATTTGAGGATTTATATTCGAAATTGAATATGAAGCGTAAGTTGAAAATGGAGTTCAAATTAGTTGTAAGCAAGTTAAAATATATTTGAACATGTCATGTTCAAATATAAAAGTGAAATAGACTAAAGGAGTAAATTAACAAAATTTAACTAACAAATTTAGTTAAAACGATTGGTATAGTTAAACTAGATTGGACAGGTATGGACATACAGGAGACAGGTATGGATAAGGATAATGCAAGAGTTATAAATAGAATGCTCGACAAAAGGTACGTATTTAATTCATATATGAGATTTTATGCACCATATCGGCTAGCCGCTGGGCTTTTCTTTTTCTTTTTGGATTGGTAAGGGCCATGGGAGGCTATTTGAAATATCCCGATGCTCCCGGTACAAAGGAGGTTATGGCGATTTTTTCCGGAAATTTAAGGAGTCAGAATATTTTTAAGAAAATTTGATAACTAGAAATCTATATATCAATATATATAGAAGTCAATAAGAGAACGAACTTAAAAATAGAATAGAAAAATCAAAAAGGAAGTCTAAGAATAAAATCCAGTAAGAATAGAAAGAGAAAGTGTGTATGTGTTTAAAAGTGAATAAGTAGTTGTATGGTATTGATTATCCGAGTAAGTAGTCTTATCTGTTTTGACGTTATAAATGTTATTCAGTCAAGGTCTGAGAGGTAGTTATACCCCAACTTGATTGATTTCATTTTTAGCAAATAAATAGTATGATTTCAGGCTCGAAGATCAATGTTGAATAAGAGTTAGTTGAATATAGTATTTGGGTTGTCGTAACGATGTTTTACACAACATCTGTTTTAACCCAAATAAATGTAAGTTTGGAAATAAGATGTTAAATATTTCCTAAGTATAGAAATAAACGAGATCGGAAAAGAGATAAGTAATTGGAATATTTTCCAATTATAAATAACATATATTTTCTAAAGTTTAGAAAAAAAGGAAGGCGATATTCGGAAATGTTTTCCGAATAGCGAAAAAGGCCAGTATGGTTATTGAAAATATTTGGTTAACAAATATTGGTAAAGAAATGGAAAAGTGATTTAATTAATGGAATATTAATTAAGGGCTCAGTGATTGTTTGATATGTTGAATGAACACTTGTTTTCTTCGATAGTTAAATCATCGACTATCGAAACACTTGTTTTTATTCGATAGTTAAATCACATACTATCGAAGTTTTGACCATCGTTATTAATATGGAGAGACCGGTTGGATTATTATCCAAAGAACCACTCTGTATTGGCAGTAGTGTTGCGAATCAGATTATATAAACATAATCGAAGACGGAGTAGAGTGCAAGGACTTTTTCTATTAATAAGAATAGTACCTTCAGTTCATCCTGTTCCTGGGTGACTTGTATGGATGGATGTCTGACAGAGTATTTCAAGAAAGGTCGCGTACATTGATTTCTTCAACCGTACCAAGAGTGGAAGCGGAGAAGGAAACTTCTTTTAGCTGACACGTAATGTACTGTTGTAGACGTCAATTAGTGATTTTCGATGGATCCGACGATGTGATATTCGAAGTGAATCTGGTGTGATGATAAAGCGTAGCTTCAAGCCTCATCATCCGGTAAATGACAGAAATCGGGCAGGCATCATGTCTATGTAGGTCGCACCTATTAGGGTGTATAATCACTTGATCTAGAGTTTCATTTATTTCTAAAAATCTATTGTCGATGCTGTCCCATTCGGGAAACGGTTGTTGTTCCCAACCGTTGGTGATATACATTCGATACACTCAAGCCAAATGAGTGGTCGGTCATGTGTGGCTGAGTTGCAAGATGTTCTTGTTGAACTCGGTGTATTCTCCTCTAGAGATATACCAGCGGAAGGTGGTTCCATACCTTGTCATAGTTGGAAATCCATTACCAATAAGTGCTTGCGGTTTTGATTGTATATATATGTGGAACGTGAGATGCAAACGTTCCACTAGATTGTTATTAACTTGATTTAGACATTATTATAATATCAAAAGAGTTTTTGATATAAAGATTATCGTCCGTTCAAAGGGATTTTGAAAGTTAAATCAAGTGTTTGGATTCTCATAAGGGAAAAACTTGTTCCGTGTTATACGGCGTGGTCTTATGAGATATCATTTAGTTTCTGAAACTGTTTTAAACTGTTTACTCATACCAGTCCCATGATTGACCCGGAGTTTATTTTGTTTTGTTTTCCCTAAACTCTTGGGTGCCTAAATTTGTACGGGCAGTCAAGTAGTTCAGGATTTTACAGATCTATCTAAAGGAGTTTGGAGCAGGAGGCTTCAACGTTAGTTATATAGAGTTTTGTTCCGCTGTGTTGTAAGTATTGTACTCTGATAAGTGTATGTTATACAGTTAAGATTTTGTATTTCAAAGATATGATATATTATATTTTGTTCCGCTGCGATGTGAGATTCTGTGTTGTTGTTCTGTTCTTCTTCTATCTTCTTCTTCTAAAAAAAAATGTTTCGTATTTTCATGATATTTGGGTTGAACGTATGATGTATATAGTCAACTCTGATATTATGGATTTGCGGGTCATTACAATCGTGAACGATGTTTTAAATAACACTTGTTCTTTAGCCCGATTAACAATGGAATGAGATTTTGAGTTTGTCGTGAATGGTATATTTAATAATACTGTTCCTAAACCCAATGGAGTTAAGGAAATTAGAAACTAACTGGAGATTAGCTAAGTTGAATGGCTTCCTGGGTATTGATTTGATGTTCGTTTCGGCCTTTGGGATTAATACTTAGGGAATTGTTCTCTTTCTAATTTATGTTTAGAGACTGATGGGATGGTGTCTTCAGTAACACTATTCTTAAACCCTGTGTGAAAAGAATAAATCTTTTAATTAAGATGTAGAGAAGAATTACCAATTAATTAACATTTAATTGGATTTGAAATGGAATGTGAATTGGGTTTATTGTGAACTGTGTTTTAACGACATTCGTTCTTTAACCCGATTAACAATGGAATGTGATTTCGGGTTTATCGTGAGCTTTGTTTTATATGACATTAGTTCTTTAACCCAGTGAAAGGTAAGATTAATTTCTTAACTTGGAATAATCATTAAGTAATCATTTTTGGAGATTAAAAATGAATTAAAGTTTTAATGAATCTTTAATTAGATTGAAAGGTAAATTTGATAACTGAAATCATCAAATTCGAGAAATGATCGAAAATGGAGTACCACCAGTTTTACTCCAGGTGATAGTTAAATCTTTAATTAGATTTGAACGAGAAATGGTAATTAACTTTACCGATAACACTGTGGTGTTAGATATGGAGTAGTACCAGTTTTGCTCCATGGGATGAATAGGTTGGGATTGGGAAATTAAATAAATAATTACTTCGGTAAGGATCGCTAATCCCGACTAGTTTGGATAAACCCTAATTTGGTTTGAATTGTTATCCAAAGGAAGATTAAAGAATAAATTTAAAGAATTTATCTTTGATAAAATTAATGGGAACCTTTCCCAAAGGATATAAATATTGAAATAAAAGAATATTCAGAATTGGAATGAGGTGTATGTTGTGTTTGTGTAGCACTTATACGCGAGTTATTCGGAAAGACCATGTTTATCCCATTCTGAATAACTGAATCGATGATGAAGACGGTGGTTGAAACCCAGAGGTCTTCACAACGTTTGGATGATTACTGTTGCCTTGATTAGGTTGTACACCCAAGACAAGGTAATAAGTAGTGATCGTCTAGACGTACTAGGAGATCGACCGGATATGCAAGGACCTCTCTCCTGTATTGGACGTATGGGACGAGGAATAAGGTGCCTCCGGTTTCGTTCAAACCCAAAATGAACTTGTAAATGGACTGTGTGTCTGACATTGGATTTCATTATGTGCGATTAATAGACATCAGTTGCATAGCGTGAATTGCCTGTGTGGCATGCTGAGATGCAAAGGATCAAGGCTTCTGTTGAAAAGCAGAGTCTTGTGGTTGATGATCAAAGCACGGCTTTAATATAGCATAGCTTTGTGTATAGCATTGATTCGCGAGCCTCACACCCCGGTGTGAACCAGAAATGGGAGAGGACATCAAGGAGGACATGAGTTTCCTTCTAGCTAGGAGTGGTTTCTAGGTTTTGCACGCCCAGACATTTTACTTATGTGGATGATGGATAGCGAGGCGCCTTGGTTATATCGGCACTACGGGGCCCGATGGATGATATGGTCTTTATACAGACCAGATTTGCGTCCCATAGGGCGGGGAAACGTAGTGTTCAGGCATTTTAATCTACATCGATTGGACCGGCCCTGACGATCCAAAGCCTTGACTGAGTACTTGCCTGAGACACGGGCTAGAGCATCTCGAAGAGGTAAGGATGATCCCTTGCCTTGACTCACAGATGGAAATCCAATTTCCAATACGTGACTTTGCGGTTTTGATTGTAGAGCCTAGTATTGGCGACATGATATATGGTACCTATGTCATCTAGGATTGATACATTTATATTTGAAGTTGTTTTATACACTATGCACTTATAATAGTATCAAAAGATTTGTTTGAAACGTACTAAGCATGTTTGGCTATTATAAGGGAAAACCCTATCCTCCGGCTTGCGTTGCATTGTGTGATGGGACCTAGGTCTTATAGTAGCTTCATTTTTCCAAAAAGCAATGCGATGTTTTGTTATATGCACTGTTATTCTTGGGAGGAAGCCCGTTCCGTGTTATACGGCGTGGTCCCTTAATTTACTTTATTTTAAAGTAAAGATTAAATAACTGTTTTAGTTTTCACCCCAGTCACATGACTGACCTGGAGTTATTGTTTTAACCTATACTCTGGGTGCCCCTGTTTTCCACACAGGCAACAAGTAGTTTTGGTTTTGCAGATCTATATTCATAGGATCCTGGTTTACAGCTGGAATGATATTCGGAAAGCTCTGTATCTGCATATTCCTTTCAATTGTGTTTCTATTATTTTTCCGCTGCTATGTATTAAAATGTAATTTTAAATCTCTGATATTTATCAAATGTATATTATTTATTCATACTCTGTTATATTCTTGTATTCTGATGGAATTATTGTAATAAGCAATGAAATGTTCTTCTGCTTATATTCTGATTTGTCGTGTTCTCAAAGCAATCTGGGCTTTCCTTTACGGGGAAGTTTGGGTCGTTATAGTTTGGTATCAGAGCTTTGGCTTACAGAGCTCAAAAGAAAGACACGTTAGAACCAAATGAAAGAATTCATCAGAGATTGGATTAGTAATATCCAATGAGAATGACTCGTTAGAGATAGGATCAGAAGTATCCTAGAACGAGTGTGAAGAGCGAAAATTTTAAAATCAAATTTAATTTTGAAAATTTTATCTAATTATACGTAGTTGAGTATATTATTTTATTTTATTTTGGATAATCGAGTATATGAGATTTTGCATATACGCGTCATGAACGTATATTCGAAGTTTTAATATACTGGATAGATATAAAATCACACTCTAGTCACCCGAAGATGATTCTGATGATTGATGTATCATCATTAAATTCTATGTTCGAGTTTCGAAAGTGGGATTTCTATATATTTCCAATTGGCTATTGTGAGAACCAAAAATAGATAGGATTATTTGTTGTGATTTGGCATCAAAAACATGATTTTGACTACATATGTAAAAGATACATATGGGAAAATCTAATCAACTAATTGATTGCTGGTTGTGTTGTTTGATTATTAGTTTCACTAATTAGAATAATGAAACCAATATAAACATGAACGGTAAATATAATCAAATTGTGTCAAATATTGAAAATTGTTTGAGATTGCATGCATATACATGTATATAGATTGAACAAGTAAATGGATTTGCTGATGAGTAAAGAATTTATTTGCGTGCCCGACAAATAGGTAAACCTTAATGAGTTGGAAGCGCAATTTTATTTATTATACAAACTACTATGAAAGCCATTGGATGCGGAGTGTTGTCGTTCTGTATGAGATTATAAACATCGCCATAGGATAGTAACAATTAATTTTGGACTACACTACATGGCATACTACGTGAAGATATCATACTCTATCATTTCCCACATAATCACTTGAAGCTTGTGTGACGAGGTTGAAGATTTACCATATAAGCGAGAGGCTTGTATGGTGATGACTATATTTCTGGTTGAACTGAAGACTGATATGGACTATATAAAATGTAACGATAAATTGCCAGATTAATAAAAACCCCACACGGGTCTGGAGTTGACAATAATCACGTCTCTCTAGTCATTAAGGCACAAAAACTATTTATAGGGTGATGAGAATTTGTTCTCTGGAGCCATGATCTATACACACTCCCCTGTGGACACAAAGTTATATCACTATAAATATGTGTTTGCTTTTTAGGATTTATTGGGTGCCTAATACGACCTAATATATTTCCAAACCCCTCCCCGTACAAAGCAGGTTATGGCGAAATTTTTCGAAAATTTAGGGTGTTAGCTAAAAATTTTAAAATTTTGAAAATTCTTAGAAACTGAAAAGTTGAAGAATGAACGCCTGAATGAAAGTTGAGTTGCTTAGTTAAACAACTTTCAGCTCTGTTCCTTTTCGAGGACGAAAAGATTTTAGGTGGGGGAGATTGTAACAACCCCGAAAATCAGAACCAATTTAAAAAATTTATTTTGGCGGTTTTAATGAATTTTGAATATTTAAAATGATTTATTTTATATAATAACGACTATAAATTTATTTTGAATAGAATTAGAATGTATGTATTTATTTAAATCGAAATTAGAATATAAACATTTATTTTAATTATAAAGGGAATTCAAAATGGCGCGGTAGTTTGAAAATTTGATTTCAAATTTCAAGTGAATGTACAGGATTCAAAATAAATCGGATTACAGTGAAACTAGAAATATTTGAATCTGTTGGATAATATCTTTCCAAAAAATCCGAAAAATCCAAATTTCATAGTGGGAATAAAAAGATATATCCAATTGAAAATTCAGAATAGTCGCTATGGAAAATATAGCCCTTAAAAATGGAAATTTTGCAAATGACCTCCGTTTTCGACGAAACCACTTTTGTTGGATCCGGGATGTCAAGTTATTGCTAGATTACAAGTTTCATAATTTTTGAAATCAATATGTGAGCATAGCAAAAGAAAACGTGTTTTGACAGTTTCAGTCAATTTGGATTGACTAAAAAATGGCCATTTTTTAAACGGTCTTCAAATTTGATGAAATTAGTTTTTTTAGGACCGTATCGTCAAAAGAAGCTAGAAATAATTTTTCTAATTTTTTTGGAGTCCGTATGTGGCCCCGGTAAATTGAAATGTGCGTTTGAATTCAATATATGGATTTATATTTTGAATTCGAACGGAAACTGATCGAATTAGTCGAGTTGGCTTACCAGACATATCCCATTGTGTCCGAAATGGGGGTATTTAGCTAGGGACGATAGTCCTTGGGTTCGATTAGGAGGTCGGATGAGTAAATATGTATATTTGAAAATAAATAAATTAAATATTAATAAAAATATTTTTATATAACCCCCACCCTCGTTCAAGAAACCCTAACCGCCGCCATCCGTTTTCAAAGGACCGGATTTTTCGATCCTTTCCTCTCCAATTTCTCTAAATTCGTCAAGCGATTTCATGAACTTCCAAAGCCAAAATTCAAGAGGGTTTCATGAGCTTCCCATCCGTATATATATATATATATATATATATATATATATATATATATATATATATATATATATATATATATATATATATATGAACGGGTCTCAGTGAAGAACTTGCTCGAATTTTGTGTTAGAAGGGGTGGCATTTCACCTCGTTTTTTGGTCAACGGGGCCCTTCGAGTTCGACAAGGTTGCGGGGGGCGGCGGAGGTCGTGGCGGGCTTCGATATGGTAGCATCCGATGGTGGTCACATCAAGTATAAGAGGAGCGGCGGCGGTCTTCCCCAATGACGATGGGTTCGAAGAATATATCGAGGGCCAGATTTTTTTTAAGGAAGAATAAGCATTATTAATTTAATTAATTACGTTAATTTTATTTAATTACTTTGAATTGTAACCAATGTTTAAAACGGAATATCTTTTCCATACGAGGGCCAAATCGCATGAAACTAGATTTGTTGCGATCGTGGGGACGAGAGCTTCACAACAAAAATGACCGCGTCCAAAACGGAGCATGTTAGAATTTCAGACAAATTCAGACCCGAACGGCGGTGAAATTCAGAAATAAAACTGGCGGGGTGTATCCCAAAGTGAGAACTTCTCACTAAAATTATTTCTTTACAGTTATTTATTTTATAACTGCATGTATGAACTGCTCCCCGTCGTACACAGACCATGGACGACTTGTTTGATTGGACTGTATTGTATCGTATTGTGTTGTGATATATATATAAAATATTCATGTATGGAATAGAATATTTGAACAATAAAAATATAATTTTATTGAATATATGAACCATATAAAATGGTCATGTGATGAAAATAAATATTCATTTACAAATCGGATGATTTGTTTATGTACACTCATTTATCGGATACTAATTGGGACGATATATTTTACTCATCGCCCAGCTGCACAAATGAAATCTGTGTTTGTTGTTTGAAAACCCCACACGGGTATTGGGATGATATTTGACATACACTGATCCTATAGTTAGTGGTATGTCAATCGATGGGTTGATAGGCTGTGATGAGCGTTATTTATTTATTTTAACGCTTATACAGTTGTATAATGCACTCTGGATGATGGTTAACTGTGTTTGATTATTGTTGTGTACATGTGTGTATGAAATCCATATAAATAAAATTATATGGTAATTGACTGTGTCTGATTCCAGTTCAGAATTAACGAATATTTTAAAATATTATTCAATGAATATTGAAATGTGAAGTCGCGTTAAGTAGTTAAACGCCATTTTAACACGAACGGGAATTTTGTCGATTTTATGCATTTTATAATGAAGATCGAAAAGTGATTTCAAAATTGGATATTTTGGAAATATTAACATTTTAATATTTAAATGATATGGAATATTCAAATTTGATTTGAAATTTGAAATGTAATTGAAATCGTTTTAAAATGAATTTAAAACGAGTTTCTAATGGAATATTCAAATTTGATTTGAAATTTGAAATGGAATTGAAATTGTTTTAAAATGAGTTTAAAACAAATTTATTATGGAATATTCAAATTTGATTTGAAATTTGAAATGAAGTTGAAGTAGTTTTTCAAATGAATTTAAAACAATTTATAAAATACGTGTAAAATGGAAACCGACGAAATCTATATTATATATATATATATAATATAATGTCCTGAATAAAACGCACCGCACCGCGTCAGTTTGCAAATTTTGACCATTGACGAATGGACATTACGTGAGAATCCGACCGAACCAGAACCATTGGATTCATATCGAAAAGGGCTTTTTAAAGAATACAAGAAATTTGAAATCTAACGGTTGGATTTGGAATTATGTCCAAATCAAAATTGGAAAAGTTCGTTGTAAGTGCAGTTCGATGGCCGTTTATGGAAATTGACTGTACGGGTCTTGATAAAATTATTAAAAATATCAATAATTTGTGTAAAATCATAATAAATGATTTGGAAAGAATTAGGATGAAAAATTCCATATTTGAAAAGATAAAAATATATTTTTATCGAAATGAACTAGTTATGAACTAGAATTATAATCCAGTATTTTTGAATAAATAAATTGGATTTAAAATGGTTTTAAAAATAACCAGAATTTCCAATATATGAATTGGAATGGATTTGAATCGAAATTATCTTCGAAATATTTCGATATTGGGTTCCGTGATTATGCGGACATTGTGGAGGAATTTGGAAGATATACGTATATATATATATATATATATATATATCGTTATTCCAATACAATGTTTGTTGAGTTCAAAATTTGATATTGAATATAAGCCGATATATTTTCTATTCAGAGCCATGTATTTAATATCAAATGGGATTTTGGTTTTGTCGTGAACGGTGTCTTCACTAACGCTGTTCTTAAACCCAGCTGAGAAAAGATTAAATCTTTTTGTTAAGATTTAATGAAGTTACCAATTAATTAACATTTAATTGGAATTAAATTGAAATTGGTTTTTGGGTTTATCGTGAACGGTGTTTTAAATAACACTTGTTCTTTTACCGATTAACATTGAATGAGATTTTTGGTTTGTCGTAAATAATATCTTTAATAATACTGTTCTTAAGCCCAATGGAGTTAAGGAAATTAGAAACTAACTGGAGATTAGCTAAGTTGAATAGCTTCCTGGGTATTGATCTGATGTTGGTTTCGGCCTTCGGGATTAATACTTAGAGAATTGTTCTCTTACTAATTTACGGTTAGAGACTGATGGGAAGGGGTCTTCAGTAACACTATTCTTAAACCCCGTGTGAAAAGAATAAATCTTTTAATTAAGACATAGAGAAGAATTACCAACTAATTAACATTTAACTGGATTTGAAATGGAATGTGAATTGGGTTTATTATGAACTGTGTTTTTAATGACATTCATTCTTTAACCCGATTAACAATGGAATGTGATTTCGGGTTTATCGTGAGCTTTGTTTTATATGACATTAGTTCTTTAACCCAGTGAAAGGTAAGATTAATTTCTTAACTTGGAATAATCATTAAGTAATCATTTTTGGAGATTAAAAATGAATTAAAGTTTTAATGAATCTTTAATTAGATTGAAAGGTAAATTTGATAACTGAAATCATCAAATTCGAGAAATGATCGAAAATGGAGTACCACCAGTTTTACTCCAGGTGATAGTTAAATTTTTAATTAGATTTGAACGAGAAATGGTAATTAACTTTACCGATAACACTGTGGTGTTAGATATGGAGTAGTACATGTTTTGCTCCATGGGATGAATAGGTTGGGATGATTACTGAATCGGCGATGACTCGACGATGAAGATCGTGGTTGAAGAACGGAGGTCTTCACATTGTTTGGATGATTACTGATGTCTTGATTGGGCTGTACACCGAAGACAAGGTAATAAGTGGTGATCGTCTAGACGTACTTGAAGATCGACCGGATATGCAAGGACCTCACTCCTGTATTGGACATATGAGACGAGGAATAAGGTGCCTCCGGTTTCGTTCAGACCCAGAACGAACTTGTAAATGGACTGTGTGTCTGACATTGGATTTCATTCTGTGTGATTGTTAGACATCAGTTTCATAGCGTGAATTTCCTGTGTGGCATGCTGAGATGCAAAGGATCAAGGCTTCTGTTGAAAAGAAGAGTCTTGTGGTTGATGATCAAAGCACGGCTTTAATATAGCATAGCTTTGTGTATAGCGTTGATTCGCGAGCCTCACACCCCAGTGTGAACCAGAAATGGGAGAGGACATCAGGGAGGACATGTGTTTCCTTCTAGCTAGGAGTGGTGTCTGGGTTTTGCACACCCAGATGTTTTACTTATGTGGATGATGGATAGCGAGGCACCTTGGTTATATCGGCACTACATGGCCGATGGATGATATGGTCTTTGTATAGACCTTATTTACGCCCCATAAGGCGGGGAAACGTAGTGTTCAGGCATTTTAATCCGCATCGAGTGGACCGGCCCTGGCGATCCAAAGGCTTGACTGAGTACTTGCCTGAGACACGGGCTAGAGCGTCTCGAAGCGGTAAGGACGATCCCTTGCCTTGGTTCACAGATGGAAATCCAACTTCCAATACATGACTTTGTGGTTTTGATTGTAGATCCTAGTATTGGCGACATGATATATGGTACCCATGCCGTCTAGGATTGATACATTTATATTTGAAGTTGTTTTATACACTATGCACTTATAATAGTATCAAAAGATTTGTTATAAACGTACCAAGCATGTTTGGCTATTATAAGGGGAAACCCTATCCTCCGGCTTGTGTTGCATTGTGTGATGGGACTTGGGTCTTATAATACCTTCATTTTTCCAAAAAGCATTGCGCTGTTTTGTTATATGCACTGGTATTCTTGGGAGGGAACCCGTTTCGTGTTATTTGGCATGGTCCCTTGATTTACTTCATTTTAAAGTAAAGACTAAATAACTGTTTTAGTTCTTACACTAGTCACATGACTGACCTAGAGTTAATTGTTTTAACCTAAACTCTGGGTGCCCTTATTTTCCATATGGGCAGCTAGTAGTTTTGGTTTTGCAGATCTATGTTCCTAGGATCCTGGTTTACAGCTGGAATGATATTCGGAAAGCTCTGCATCCGTATATTCCTTTCAGTTGTGTATGTATTAGTTTTCCGCTGCTATGTATTAAAATGTAATTTTAAATCTCTGATATTTATCGAATGTATATTATTTATTCATACTCTATTATATTCTTGTATTCTGATGGAATTGTTGTAATAAGCAACGAAATGTTCTTCTGCTTGTATTCTGATTTGTTGTGTTCTCAAAGCAATCTGGGCTTTCCTTTACAGGGAAGTTCAGGTCGTTATATGATCAAAGCACAACTTTAATTAGCATAGCTTTGTGTGTAGTGTTACTTCGCAAGCCTCACACCCCGGTATGAACCTGAAACGGGAGAAGGACCCCAGGGTGGACATGCGTTTCTTTCTAGCTAGAAGTGGTGTCATGGTATGGAGCACAGACATTTTTACTTATGTGGTTGTTGGAAAGTGAGGTACCTCAGATATTAAGTCCCTAGTGGCTCAGATTTTATGCCCCATAGGGCAGAGAAACGTATTGTTCAGGAACTGCCAATCCACTAAAGTAAGTGTGGACCAGCCTTGGTGCTCCTAGGTGCAGTTGCGGCTGTATTCCAAGGCTCGGGCTAGAGAGTCTCGAATTCGGTCAGGGCGATCCCTTGCCTTGGTTCATGATGGAAATCAAACTTCCAATACGACATCATGCGGTTTTGATTGTAAACCTATATATGGCAACATGATATATGGTACCCATGCCGTCTATGATTGATATATTATGATTGAAATTGTTTTTGAAACATATATGCACTAATAATAATATCAGTTATAAGGTAACACTCTACCCTCTGGCTTGCGTTGCATTGTGTGATGGGACCTAAGTCTTATAATGGCTTCATATTTCAAAAAGCATTGTGTTGTTTTATTTTAAATTAAGATTCATGTGGAGTAAACATGTTCTGTGTTTTACAGCGTGGACCCGTGATTTACCCTACTTTAAAATAAAGTTAATAACTGTTTTAGTTCTCACACCAGTCCCATGACTGACCTGGAGATTGTTTTTTTAACCTAAACTCTGTGTGCCCATATTTTCCACACGGGCAGCTAGTAGTTTTGGTTTTGCAGATATTATATTTACAGGATCCTGGATTTATAGCTGAAGCTATATTCAGAAAGCTCTGTATCCGTGTATTTCTTTCAGTTGTGTTATCTATTATTTTCTACTGCCATGTAATTTTAAATCTCTGATATTGTATTTCCAATGTGTAATAATTATTCATACTATGGAATATTCTTGTACTATGATGTAAATTGTTGTTACAACATTGAAATGTTCTATTGTTTGTGTTCTGATGTGCCATATTCTCAACTCAATCCGGGCTTTCCCGTAAGGGCAAGTTTGGGTCGTTTCGGCTTGGTATCAGAGCTTTGGTTTACAGAGCTCGAGAACAAGACACATTAGAACCAAACGAAAGAATTCATCAGAGATTGGATTAATAATATCCAATAAGAATGACTTGTTACAGATAGGATCAGTGGTATCCTAGAACGAGTGTAAAGAGTGTTATTTAAAAAAACACAAATTTAGTTTTGAAATTTTATATCTATTATACGTATTTGAGTATATTATTTTATACTAAATGTGGACAATGGAGTGTATGAAGATTTTGCATATACGCCTAGTTAGCGGGTATACGAAGTCTCAAATACATTGGATAGATATAGAATCACTCTCTAGTCGCCCGGGGATAATTCTGGTGATGCGACCGCATCATCAGGATTTTTTGAGTTTCAAAAGTGGGATATCTATATATTTCCAATTGACTGGTGTGAGAACCAAAACTTAATTAGAGTTTATTGCTGTGATTTGCACTAAAAATATGATTTTTGACTATATATAATAGTTATATATATTTGAAAAGTTAACTAACTAATTGATTGCTGGTTGTGATGTGTATTATTAGTTTAACTAATAGAAATATTGGAATGATAATTAATTAAAGCAATATGTACATGAAAGGTAAATTAGCCAAATCGAATCAAATATTGAACTGAACTGAAAATTGATTGAAATAGCAAATATGTACATATATATGTGTGAATAGGTCATAGCATGGAAGCTAAGAAGAGGAATAAAATTGTATGCCCGATAAATAAGTACATGTTTATTGTATTTGTTGGGTTTGATGATTTTATGAGTCGATCAGCTAGCCGTTTGGCTTTTTCTTTTTCTTTTGGATTGATGAGAGCCCTACGTGGCTAGTTGTGGTTTTAAATGTCTCCCCGTACAAAGGAGGTTATGGCGAAATTTTTCGAAAATTTAGGGTGTTAGTCAAATTTTTGAAGAATTAGAAAATTCTTGGAAACTGAAAAGTTGAAGAATTAAAGCTAAAATGAAAGATAAGTTGGTTAGTTAAACAACTTTCAGCTCCGTTCCTTTTCGAGGACGAAAAGATTTTAAGTGGAGGAGATTGTAACAACCTAGAATTTCTAAACCAATTTAAAATTTTTATTTTAACTATTTTAATAAATTTTGGATATTTAAAATGATCTATTTTAAAATAATAACGACTATTGTTTTAAATCAAAGTTAGAACGAATAAATTTATTTTAATTATAAAACGAGCCTAAAATGGCGCGGTAGTTTGAAAATTCGATTTTTAATTTCAATTGAATGTATAGGATTCAAAATAAATCGGATTTCAGTGAAACAAGAAATATTTGAATCTGTTTAACAATATCTTTCTAACAAATGTAAGAAACTGAGATTTCACTATATAAATTGAAAGTTATGTTTAGTTTAAAATTCAGAATAATCGCTGTGGAGTTTATATATATTTTAATATAATATAATAGCCCTTAAAAGTAGCCATTTTGCAAACAACCTCCATTTTCAACGAAACGACTTTTGTTGGATCCGGAGTGTCAAATTATAGTTAGAATCCAATTTTCATAATTTTTGGAATTAATATATGAGCGCGGCAAAGGAAAAACGTGTTTTCACAATTTTAGTTGAAATGGATCGACCAGAAAATGGCCATTTTTTGAACGGTCTCCAAATTCGACGAAATAAGTTTTGTTCGGACCGTATCGTCAAAACATAGCTAGATTTATTTTTCTAGAATTTTTGGAGTTAGCATGTGACCCCGATAAATTAAAATGTACGTTTAAATTCAATATGTATTGATTTATATTTTAATTTTGATGAAAACTGATCGAAACAGCCAAACAGACTTGCCGGACATATCTCATTATGTCCGGAATAAGGGTATTTGGCTATGGGTGACACTCGTTGGATTTGATTTGGAGTTTGTATCAACACATGGGTATTTTTGGAAAATAAATGAATTGAAATAAAATAAAATACACTATAAATACCCCCAAAATACGCCAAACCTTAATCCCAAATACGAGTCGCCGTCTTCAAAATAAATGGCCAGAATGCTCCAAAAAGAAAACCGTTCGATCCATGAAACCATAAACCAAAATCAAAAATTTCCAATGCGAAGATTGTTCAGCATCGAGAGTACTACAAACTGAACGGAGGGGATAGGCTTTGGCAACTCGAGGTGGCGGAAATTGGCTCAGGAAAGTGGTGCCGTCGGTCGGAAATTGAGGGGGCTGGGGCTGTGCGAGTGGGCCCATTTCTGGGAGGTGGTCGAGGAAGGCAAGGCGCACGCCTTGGTGATCTCTGATCGTCCAACGATCAACGGTAGCGGGTGCGAACTAAAGCTCTAAGGCGGTGCAAATGGGTTCGATGGTTACAGTAATACATTGAAGAAGGCCTGGAGCCATTAACAGCGAAGAAAGAAAAGGGTAATCTCCTTTTTGTTGTTTTAAAATAAATAAATATGATTGTTTTAGAATAAATATGATTGTTTTAAAATAAATAAATATGATTGTTTTAAAATAAATAAATATGGTTGTTTTTAAATATATAAATAGCAATTTTTTATAAAAAGAAAATAACATTGTTTTAATTATAAATAACTTTAATAAAAATGTGATTTTTTATCGTGAAATAGTTTTCAATGAAAATATGATTTTTAAATAAATAACAAAGTTTTAAAAAAATATGATTTTAAAAATAAAATTAGCATTGTTTTAAAATAGCATGATGTTTTAAAAATAAAATAACATGATTTTAAAAATAAAATTAGCATTGATTCAAAAACATGACTTTTATATAAATTCATATTGAATTTATTTTAAGTTTTTAATGTAAATAACAGTGAATTTTATTTTCAGTTTTAAAATATAAACATCATATAAAAATGTGATTTTTTTAAATATAGCATGGTGATAAAAAAAATGTGATTTTTGTTTAAATAAAAATGTGATTTTTATCCATTTAGCATTGTAATAAAAATGTGATTTTTATATATAATATAGCTTTATAAAAATATGATTTTCAATATATAAACATCATATTGAAAATATGATTTTTACTATGAACAGTGTAACACCCCACGTCCATTAAGGTCACTCGCAAAGGGAATGCCTTAACTTCAGTGGAGCGTTTTAAGTGAATATAGAACAGAAAATCACAACAAGACAGATATAAAGCAGTACTTGAAAATTAAAAATTTATTTCATTGCAGCGGATAAATCCATATGTTTGATTACATCATCAAAACCATAAACCAAAGTCAAGTACATCATATCCATCTTGATAAAACAAAGTACATAAACTGAAAGACATAATCCCCAACATTAAAATAGCCATAAATAAAGAGAAGCTGAACTTTACTTCAGCGGTCCAAGAAATCTTCTAAAAGCAGTCCAAGATCAAGATCCACTGGTGCTAGTTCCAACCTGAGCACCTGGAGGGGGGAAAAGGAAAGAGATGGAAAAGGGGGGTCAGACATAAAGTCTAGCGAGTGCGATAACTCTAACAATATAATTAACAAAGTAACTAGGCTAAGGCATAAGTTGGAAAATAGGGAAATGACCATGAACCATTGAGTATGACAGAGTAAACAAGGAAACAAGATGAATTACGATATCGTTAAAGCGCACCTAAACTACTATAGGATAATTACTGAACTACACCAACACTATGGGATAATTCCTAAACTGCACCGCCACTAGTATACTGCACCACTACTAGTCACCCTAAGATTGATCCCGCCTATAGACTTAATAATGATATTGGTAGTTTCGTGCACCCCTAGCCGCCTTCATAGGTGACGTCTGCCCCTATCTCCACTAGGTGTACCCACTACCCCCAAGCGATCGGCTCCTTTACTCGTAGATACCCGTGCTGGCCCCACAGTGGGGTGTATCACTCCCCAAAGTGGCAACCCGATACAACAAAGAATGCACGGCTTATACCTACACGATGCAACAACGTCTTACCTACCAGCCCGGGTCCACACACACATATGAACCCGTTGGACTTGCGTTGCCACCGCTAACCCAGTTTGGCCTCTTACAGTCAAGCCCAGTATGCGTGTCCCGTCCTCGACTTGGGTCGAGCCCACAAAGAAACGTATGGGTTACTGGTTGAAACGGGCCCCATTACTTGACACAAGCTATCCACCTAAGCTTGGCCCCCTCTAGTACATCCCACTTAACCCACTTCTTATTCATGTTTCAATTACATGTTTCATATTTTGGCTAAGTGTTTCTAATCGTATTTCCAAATGCCACCCAAGGCACCAACTAGATTCCACATGCCACCCAAGGCACCCACTAAACAACCTCATGTCCTACTACATGCTTATCTGGTTAAGTGTTTCTTAATTTATTAAGACCGTAACCTCATAAAGACCTCTCACATTAGACTGGCATTTGTGGTAGCTGGATTTGCCGGGCGGGTCCGGGCATTCTTACACCACAAAAGAGCCTAACTTAGTGTCTTTACAATTGTTACGTATTTAGTTTATGCCTAAGACCTCTCACATTAGACTGGCATTTGTGGCAGCTGGATTTGCCGGGCGGGTCCGGGCAGTCTTACACCACAAAAGAGTCTAACCTCGTGTCTTAGACGATTAATTACCCCTAATTAATCAACCCCAATTTGAATTACTTTCCCTATTCAAATTATCAATCAATCCCAAATTTAGCGATGTCCATAATTGACTCAATTATGTTCATCCATTTATGGTATGTAAAATCATACCAATTTCACCACAATTTTATTTTATGCCTTTTAAGGCATTTATGCCAATTAAATATTTTTAATATTATTCCCTTTTTCCCTACGTAGTACGTTTGTTCGTTTAACGTAAAAATATACGTTAGACTCGAATAGTCTAACTCATGAAATAAAAGAAAGCATCACATATATACATAATTAAAGCATAGATCTAGCATAGGGGTGAACTTGCATATGTGATTGATGTTCTACATCTAAAACTTGCATAGGCCAAGATTACAACTTGCATAACAACTTATGTCATGGTTCCAAATTTAAAGGTGTGAACTTGATGAGAAATTGGCCACAAATTTGCATAAACATCATGTATAACATAGATCCAAATCTAAAGGTGTGAACTTGATGAAATTATGGCCATAAACTCGCATAGACAACATATGTCATAAACCTATATCTAAAGGGGTTAAACTTGCATAGGTAATAACATAACATGATTCATGTCCAACTCATAAATTCACATATGTGATTTATACATCACAATAATGGTGTAAACTAATATCTAACATGTAAAGTATCATGTCATAGCCTAGCTTTCAGTTAAATTCTCACATAAACTAGGAGCCATAATCATGTAAGGTCACATGTAATTCTACCCAAACTTGTATATGGTTCATGTTTGAATCAACATCTAAACTTCCCTACATATGGATTATCATATGAATCAATACCACAAACTATCATAAGAAACATGACGATTTGAATATATATATATATATATATATAATTACAACATAACTTTGCATCACAACATAACATCATAGATATTTCAATCATAATCCTACAACATCATTACAACATACAATCAATACTTCATATCACATCCATACAAATCCGTGTTATAACTTAATCTAATTAAATTACTAATTATTTTGCTAAGATTATCGAACTCACAACTCAAAAACAGTCTTGATATCTGAATTCTGATTTCTGGAGTTGAATTAGCGCTCCTTTGATGAAGATTCGCTGTTAGGGTTGAGTAGTTCTGATTTGGTTGCTGTTCTTCCTCTTAATTTTGGTGGCGGCTGCTCTAGGGTTTAAGACAACAGCATGACGGCCATAGTCTTTGTTTTAATTCTGATTTAGGGTTTCTGTCTATGGGTCTTTTTATAGAGTTATGAATTAATTTAAGCCGTCGGATGTTCTTAGGGTTAATCAAAACCATTCAATTATGATAGGGTGATGAGTCAGCCCTAATGATTCAGCAAGGAGTCAGAATGGACTCAACAACACGGGTCAGCCTGAACCAGAAAGCTGTGCAGGCTCCAGCCTCGGCCTGGGCGCACTTGGCAGGTGCGCCAGTGTAAATATGTACTGGCGCACTTCCCAAGTGCGCCAGTGCATTTATATTTTTTTCTACTTTGCCACCAAACTTCGTTCGTCCATAACTCTTTCATCCGGTACTCGTTTCCCGCAAACTCGGACTCTATCTTCACTAGAATTCCGAGACGAACACAATGGCGCAACCCAATCTCCACAATTCTCACGTCTGAGATTTATTATTCTTTAATTTAGTTAATTCGATTATTCAAAAATCCGGGGTGTTACATTCTCCCCTCCTTAAAGGATTTCGCCCCCGAAATCTCCAAGTTAAGGAGAATGTATATCCTACCATCCAAACAACCATCTACTCAACCATCAAACACGGCATCCATTGTCCTTATAAAATTTCTAACGCTGTATGAACATATGCAAGAAGTGTGTGTATATGTTCCTTATCTAATGCAAAATCAGGCGGTCTACTGATTCAGTTGACCTCCTTAATGCAAACCATGATAGTGCCATGCGTCCATTATGTATGCGAAAGAACCTTATCGATACATATCATTTCTACATGTGTGCACAACCATTCACCAAAATGCAACATCCATATGATGATACAACCATTATTCAATCATTACTTAAATATGTACATACATTTATATGCAATATGCAATATGAAGTGACTGAGCTGATCTAGTGCCTAAAGTGTGTGTATATGCATCCACGAGCAACCACTAGCAAACACTTGCATCCATCATCCATAACATGTCTCAAACACATGTTTCAACCATAGGACTATCCTATCTAAAGGTCAAGGATACTAGCGAGAGGACACACTAAAGATAAGATAAGTACAAGATAAACGATAAAGGAGAAATTAAAAGACATACCCTCGAAAAGAAAAGGGTACAATGAACGCATCTTCGCTTCCGTCTCCCAAGTAGCATTGCTCTCATCATCTCCCCATTGCACTTTGACTAGCCTGACCTCTCGACTTCTCAATTTCTTAATCTCCGACCCAAGAATGCGCGTAGGAGCTCGTCGAATCGTCGCATCACGCTCGATCTCCACCTCTCTAAGCAAGCTTGGCTCTACCACTTCCGCGGTCTCGTGCAAGCACTTCCTCAAATGTGATACATGGAATACGTCGTGCACACCACTAAGTCTCTCGGGCAACTCCACTCTATACGCCATCTGCCCAATCCTTTCCTTAATAGGAAACGGCCCTACGAACCTTGGTGCTAACTTCCCAACGGACCCAAAGCGAACGACGTTTCGTAATGGAGACACTTTGACAAAGACCATGTCCTCAACCTCAAACTCAAGATCTGACCTCCTCTTGTCCGCATAAGATTTCTGTCTATCTTGCGCCGTCTTCACCCTTCTTCGGATCAAATCAATCTTTTCTGAAGTCTCTCTAATCATATCGGGCCCAAGCAAGATCTTATCTGTAGCTTCCCACCAACATGTAGGCGAACGACACGGCCGTCCGCAAAGAGCTTCGAATGGTACCATGCCAATGCTAGACTGAAAGCTGTTATTATATGCGAATTCTACCAACGGAAGATGTTCCTCCCATGTACCTCCGAAATCTAAGAAACATAACCTCAACAAGTCCTCTAGAATACGATTCACCCTCTCAGTCTGGCCGTCCGTCTGAGGATGATATGCGATGCTCAAACATAACTGAGTCCCTACCGCCTCTTGCAAGCTTCTCCGAAATTCGCTAGCGAAAATAGGATCGCGGTCGCTCACTATGCTAGAAGGAATACCATGCAAACGAACTATTTCTCGAATATATGCGGAGGCTAACCATGGAGCAGTCCTCTTACTCTTCACGGGAATGAAATGTGCGCTCTTAGTAAGTCTGTCTACCACGACCCAAATACCCATATTACCCTTCCTCGATCTCAGTAATCCATCAATAAAGTCCATCGAGACGCTTTC
This sequence comes from Allium sativum, assembly GCA_030737875.1. Lineage (NCBI taxonomy): Eukaryota > Viridiplantae > Streptophyta > Magnoliopsida > Asparagales > Amaryllidaceae > Allium > Allium sativum. The sequence continues at coordinate 2,442,541 of JASFAX010000062.1, read as the reverse complement.
CCACTTCCATTGTGGGACCTCCAATGGATGAAGCAATCCACCGGGCTTCTTTTGCTCCGCTTTTACTTGTTGGCACACCAAGCATCTAGCGACATACTCAGCCACATCTTTCTTCATGCCAGCCCAAAAGTAAACTCGTCTCATGTCCATGTACATCTTGTCCCCGCCGGGATGGATGGTCATCTTCGAACGATGTGCATCATCAAGAATGGTCTTCCTTAGGTCATCGTCTTTTGGTATACAAAGTCTACCATCCCTACGTAACCAACCCTTATCATCTAGGGTATACCTACGGAGATGGCTCGAGGACTCCCCTCCTTTGAGCTTTTCTACTAACTCAACCAACTGTGGGTCGTTTCGCTGTGCCTCGCCAATCCGTCCCAAAAGCGTAGGTCTAACCTCTAAGGATGCTAGCAAACCGGGTATGAAGTCAATGGAAGGTGTAAAGTCAAATGTAGAAATGAACTCTAAACTTCGCCGCTCAACAAACAAAGGACTTAAGGATAACCTTTTTCTACTTAAGTTATCGGCCACTACGTTACCCTTGCCAGGGGTATATGCTATCTCGAAGTCGTAGGATGCTAAGAACTCCATCCACCTTTGCTGCCTTAAGTTCAAGTCCTTCAGAGAGAATAAGTATTTTAGCGATTTGTGATCCGTGAATAATTCGAATTTCTCGCCAAGAAGATAATGACGCCAAGACTTAAGCGCGAAAACAATAGCAGCCAACTCTAGGTCATGTGTAGGGTAATTTCTTTCATGCACTCTCAACTGCCTTCCACCATAGGCTATTACCCTTCCCTCTTGCATTAGGACTGCGCCTAGTCCTGTCCCACAAGCGTCTGTATAAACGGTAAATGGCTTACTCCCATCTGGCAATACTAAAACTGGGGCTATGGTGAAAGCTCTCTTTAAACGTTGGAACACATCATCACAATCTACGTCCCACGTGAAGACTAAGTTCTTCTTCGTCAAGCGTGTTAATGGAGCTGATATTTTTGCGAAGTCTTTGATAAACTTCCTATAGTATCCAGCCAACCCTAAGAAACTTCTCACCTCGGTAGCATTTTTAGGAACCTTCCAATCTTGGATGGCCACTATCTTCGCGGGATCCACGGCTATCCCTTCTTTGAAAACCACGTGCCCTAAGAATCGCACTTCTTTCCTCCAAAAGTGACATTTGGAAAATTTAGCTTTAAGGCTATGCGCTCGAAGAGTCTCCAACACTTCCCTAAGATGTAGGGCATGCTCTTCCTCGCTCTTAGAAAAGATCAAGATGTCATCTACAAAGACCACCACGAATCTATTAAGGTACTCCCTAAACACCCTACTCATCAAATCAACAAAGTATGCGGGGGCGTTTGTCGAACCGAATGTAACACCCCACTCCCGCTATGATCACTCACTAAGGGAATGCCATAGCATCGGTGGAGTATTTTAGTGAATATAGAACAGAAAAATTACAACAAGACAGATATAAATAGTACTTGAAATTTAAAACATCATCTCATAACAGCGGAAGTAAAACATGTCTGGTTACATCATAAAACCACAATAAAAGTCAAGTACAATATCCATCAAAATAAAGAAGTACATAATCCCACTCTCATACAATAGCCAAAACAAAAGAAAAGATAACTGGGTAACTGGAGCTTTACATCTATCCAAGCTCCTAAAGACTGGAACAGCAATCCGATCAAGCTCCACTACTGCTAGGATCCACCGTAGGACCTGAGGGTTGGGAAAAAGATAAAAACAACGGGGTCAGACATAAGTCTGAGCGAGTCCTATAACTTTAACAATACAATCGTTAAAGTAACCAGAGAAGACATAAACTGATATACGGTAACTAATGGGGATGAATGGCTACACTAAGCAGTCAACTAAACTAAGATAAAGACGCATCTACCCTTCCAAAGGTAAATTACTAAACTGCACCACACCAGTCGCTCCTAACTTAAAGGTTGATCCCACCCATGGACTTATAAAACTAACTTAATAGTTCTCGCGTACCCCTAGGTGACTAAGTAGACGCCACGGGGCCCTACAATCCACTAGGTGTACACACTACTCCCCATTCGATCGGCTCCCTAACGTAGATACCCGTGCTGGCCCCACCGTGGGGTGTACCATTCCCCAATGTGGCAACCTGATAAAATTAACGGTGCACGGCTTATATCTACACGATGCAACAACGTCTTATTTACCAGCCCGGGTCCACACACGCATATGAAACCCGTTGGTCATGCGTTGCCACCGCTAACCCATTTTGGCCTCTTATAGTCAAGCCCAATATGCGTGTCCCGTCACTCGACTAGAGTCGAGCCCACTAAGATACGTTTGGGATATTGGTTGAAATGGGCCCCCAGCACAAGCCATCCCCCTAAGCTTGGCCCATACACTAGTGTTTCCCACTTAACCCTTTAACCATGTTTAATTACATGTTTCATCTTGGTTAAGTATTTAATCATATTTTCTATTGGCAACCACTAGCAATTTCCACATACCACCCAAGGTACCCACTTAACCCCCATGCCCCACTACATGATTATCTGGTTAAGTGTTTCTTAATTGATTAACACCGTAACCGTGTAAAGGACCCCTCACATTGGACCGTTATTTGTAGATGCCTGGTTAAGCCGGTAGGTTCCGGGCAGTCTTACACTACAAACGGGTCCAACCTCGTGTCATTTACCCTTGTTACGTATTTAATTTATGATTAAGACCCCTCACATTGGACCGTCATTTGTAGATGCCTGGTTAAGCCGGTAAACTCCGGGCAGTCTTACACTACAAACGGGTCCAACCTCGTGTCTTAATCGATTAATTACTCCTAATTAATCACCCCCATAATTTGTGTTAATTATCATGTTTATTTTAGGAATATGGGTACACCTAACTTAATAGGCAAATTCCCAACTCCAAAGTGTGGGTACACCTAACTTAATAGGCAAATTCCCAACACATAGTATGGGTACACCTAACTTAATAGGCAAATTCCCATACTATGTTCATTTATTTTATGTTACGCATAATTATATTAATTTCACACAATCTTATTAACATATGTATTTAATTAACCCCATCGTTCCCACGTGATTTCGTTCTCATGACATAACACATATAAAAGGTGTCAACTTGCATATGTATGAACATGTTTCAAAGGTGCCATCTTGCATATTAACAAACACATAACTTGCATATGAACTTGCACAACATGTCACATAACTTGCATATAATCTTGTATAACATGTCACATAAACTTACATATTAACAAATACATGACTTGCATATAATATGTCACATAACTTGCATATGAACTTGCATAACATACTTGCATATAAACTCATAAACTTGCATATGAACTAGCATAACATACTTGCATATAAACTCATAAACTTGCATATGAACTTGCATAACATACTTGCATATGAACTCATAAACTTGCATATGAACTTGCATAACATACTTGCATATGAACTCATAAACTTGCATACGAACTTGCATAACATACTTGCATATAAACTCATAAACTTGCATATGAACTTGCATAACATACTTGCATATAAACTCATAAACTTGCATAACATACTTGCATATGAACTCATAAACTTGCATATGAACTTGCATAACATACTTGCATATAAACTCATAAACTTGCATATGAAGAAACATACAACTTGCATAATTATCATACATGTAACTTGCATTTTATCATTCATGTAACTTGCATATTAATCATATGATCACAAAACAAAAACTTGCATAACCCACATACATTAGCAAACTAACATCATGTCATATGACTTAAAATCCATTAATCCCCAAACAAAACCATATGATCTCATCATATCTCATCTACTTAGTTTAGTAATTGATCATTAAAGTGATAGAAACTCACAACTAGCAAATTTGCACTCCAAATGAAGAAGATTAAGATGCTTAGAATGGATTAGAGGTTGATTAGAGAGTGATTAGCTTGCAACCCTCTTCATAAATTAGTGGAGGCTCCTTCTAAGATTTAATTTGGCGGCATGTAGCCCTCAATTCTATTTTTAGTATGGATTAGGGTAGGTTTAGGGTGTATTTATAGATTAGGTGAGTGTTTTAGGCCCTTAGATTAACCCTAGATTAGATTAGGACCCTTAGATTTCGGAAATCTCTAGAACACAGCCCAAGACTAACCCAAAAACCAGATCTGGTGCACCCAGATCAACAGGGCCGACACCCTGTGTCGACACCCCTGTCGACAGGGCTGTCGACACCCCTGTCGACATGCCTGTCGACACGGGGCTAGGCGGGAACTTTCCCGCCCTTTCCGCTTTTGGCTCCAAACTTGTTTTAGAACTGAATTTTAAATCTGTTTTTAACTTTGAATTTTCTGAAAACTTCTTTGGGCCATAACTGGGTCATACGGACTCCAATTTACAAAATTTCGGACTCTATTTCGCGTATTTTTCCGAGACGAACGCAATGGCATAGCCCGTTTCCCCTGATTCTCATATCTGAGATTAATTATACTTTAATTACTAACCATTAGTGTTAATTGAAATTCGGGGTGTTACATTCTCCCCTACTTAAAGGATTTCGTCCTCGAAATCTCTAAGTCAAGAAGAACGTATCCTACCAACCAAACAACCATCTACTAAACCATCAACCACAAGCAACCATTATCCTTAGAAACTTCTAATGATGTATGAACATATGCAGAAAGTGTGTGTATATGTCCGTATACTAATGCAAAATCAGGCGGTCTACTGATTCAGTCGACCTCCTTAATGCAAACCATGATAGTGCCATGCATCCAATATGTATGCGAAACCCTATTGACACATACAATTTCTATATGCGTGCACAACCATACACAAAAATGCATCATCCACATGATAACACAGCCATGATACATCCATCAATCTAACTACCACATCCATTTATGCGATATGCAACATGAAGTGACTGAGCCGATCTAGTGCCTAATGTGTGTGTATATGCATCCACGAGCAACCACTAGCAACCAATTGCATCCACATGCATCCATCAACCATAACATGTTTCAAACACATGTTTCAACCATAGGTTTTACCCTATCTAATGGTCATAGGTACTAGCGAGAGGATATACTAAAGATAAGATAAGTACTAGACAAGCGATAAAGGAGAAGTTAAAAGACATACTCTCAAAAAGAAATGGATAGAAAGAACGCATCTTCGCTTCCGTCTCCCAAGTAGCATTGCTTTCGTCATCTCCCCATTGCACTTTAACTAGCTGAACTTCTCTGTTCCTCAACTTCCTAGTTTCTGACCCAAGGATGCGAGTAGGAGCTCGTCGAATCGTCGCATCACGCTCTACCTCTACATCTTTAAGCAAGCTCGGCTCTACCACCTCTGCGGTCTCATGTAAGCACTTCCTCAAATATGATACATGGAATACATCATGAACACCACTAAGTCTGTCGGGCAACTCCACCCTATATGCCATCCGTCCAATCCTTTCCTTAATAGGAAACGGCCCAACAAACCTCGGTGCTAACTTCCCAACGGACCCAAAGCGAACAACATTTCTCAACGGAGATACTTTGACAAAAACCATGTCCCCAACCTCAAACTCAAGATCCGTCCTCCTCCGATCCGCATAAGATTTCTGTCTATCTTGCGCTGCTTTCATCCTTCTTCGAATCAAATCAATCTTCTCTGAAGTCTCTCTAACCATATCTGGCCCAAGCAAGATCTTATTCGTAGATTCCCACCAACATGTAGGAGATCGACAAGGCCTTCCATAAAGAGCTTCGAAAGGAGCCATACCAATACTGGACTGAAAGCTGTTATTATATGCGAACTCCACCAATGGAAGATGCTCTTCCCATGTACCTCCAAAATCTAAGATACAAAGCCTCAAAAGGTCTTCTAGGACACGATTCACCCTCTCAGTCTGGCCGTCCGTCTGAGGATGATATGCGGTGCTCAGACACAACTGAGTCCCTACCGCCTCTTGTAAACTTCTGCAAAACTCACTAGTGAAGATAGGATCTCGATCACTCACAATGCTGGATGGTACGCCATGCAATCTAACAATCTCTCTAACATAGACTGAAGCAAGCCATGGAGCGGTCCTCTTACTCTTCACGGGTATAAAATGGGCACTCTTGGTAAGTCTGTCTACCACAACCCAAATTCCCTTATTGCCCTTCCTCGATCTCGGTAACCCATCGATGAAATCCATCGAGACACTATCCCACTTCCATTGCGGAACTTCCAATGGGTGTAGCAACCCACCGGGTTTCCTTTGCTCCGCTTTAACTTGTTGGCACACTAAGCATCTAGCCACATACTCGGCCACATCTTTCTTCATACCGGCCCAGAAGAAAACTCTCTTCATATCTTGGTACATTTTGTCTCCACCGGGATGAATAGTCATTCTTGAACGATGTGCATCATCCAAAATAGCCTTCTTCAAACCCTCATCTTGCGGTACACAAAGTCTACCGTCTCTATGCAACCATCCCCTATCATCTATGGTGTATCTACCCAAATGGCTGGACGACTCCCCCCTTATAAGCTTCTCTACCAACTCAACCAACTGTGGGTCGTCTCGCTGAGCCTCGCCAATCCGTCCTAAAAGAGTAGGTCTAACCTCCAAGGATGCTAACAAACCAGGTACAAAGTCAACAGAAGGTCTGAAGTCGAACAACGAAAGAAACTCCAAGCTTCGCCGTTCCACGAACAATGGACTCAAAGATAGCCTTTTTCTACTCAAGGCGTCCGCCACCACGTTACCCTTGCCAGGGGTATACGCTATCTCGAAATCATAGGATGCTAAGAACTCCATCCACCTTTGCTGTCTTAAGTTTAAATCCTTCTGAGAGAATAAGTACTTCAATGATTTATGGTCAGTGAACAACTCGAATCTCTCACCAAGAAGATAATGGCGCCAAGACTTAAGTGCGAAAACAATCGCGGCCAACTCTAGATCATGGGTAGGGTAATTCTTCTCATGCACTCTCAATTGCCTCCCTCCATAGGCTATTACCCTTCCCTCCTGCATCAAGACTGCGCCTAATCCTGTCCCACAAGCATCGGTATAAACAACAAACGGCTTACTCCCATCTGGAAGCACTAAAACTGGAGCGGTGGTCAAAGCTCTTTTTAACCGTCGGAAAGCATCATCACAATCTACGTCCCATGAGAAAACCAGGTTCTTCTTCGTCAAGCGGGTTAATGGGGCTGATATCTTCGCGAAGTCTTTGATGAACTTCCTATAATATCCCGCCAACCCCAAGAAACTTCTTACTTCGGTAGCATTTCTAGGAACTTTCCAATCCTGGATAGATACTATCTTTGCGGGATCCACAGCTATCCCTTCCTTAGAGACCACATGCCCTAAGAATCGCACTTCTCTTCTCCAAAAATGACATTTAGAGAATTTAGCTTTAAGACTATGTGCTCGAAGAGTCTCCAACACTTCTCTGAGATGTAAGGCATGCTCTTCTTCACTCTTGGAAAAGACCAAGATGTCATCCACAAAGACTACTACAAACTTATTCAGATACTCTCTGAACACTCTACTCATCAGATCAACAAAGTATGCAGGGGCGTTCGTCAACCCAAATGGCATCACAAGCCACTCATAAAAACCATCCGGAGTCCGGAAAGCAGTCTTCTCTATACTGTCCTCCGCCACTCTTAACTGATGAAACCCTGTAGCTAAGTCCATCTGCGAAAACACTGAGGCGCCAACCAACTGATCAAAGAGATCATCTATCCTTGGTAATGGGTGTCTATTCTTCTTCGTGAGCTTATTAAGTTCTCTATAATCCACACAAAGTCTGAGGGACCCATCCGCCTTCGTGGCAAACACTACTGGAGCTCCCCACTCCGATATACTTCGCCTTATGAACCCCTTCTCAAGCAACTCCCCTACTTGCTTATGAAGTTCTCTTCTCTCACGAGGAGCCATGTGGCGTACTGGCAAAGACACTGGTTTGGCATTATCCACCAAATAAATTCGGAAATCTATCTCCCGCTTCGGAGGCAAACCCTTCACCTCTTCAAACACATCCGGATATTCCCGGACCACTCTGACAGAACGCAAACTCTCGACCGAAGCATCGAGCGATTCAAGATAACTTAGCAAAACAGATTCCATGGGATTACAAGAGATCTCGAGAGTATTACCCAAGCGGGTCATAAGCCTGACAACTCTCCTTTCACAATCAAGAACGGCACCATTACTGGATAACCAGTCCATGCCCAAAATCAACCCATAGCCCGTGAAGCCCAATACAAAAGCATCACATCCAAACTCAACGCTAAGTATAGAAATCTTCAAACCCAAACATATCATAGACAGATATATGGAGCCCCCAATTGGGTTTGAAACAACCAAGGGATCATCAACTAGACTGGTGTCTAAGTGCAGTGACTCAACTAACGATGATGAGATAAAAGAATGCGATGCGCCAGAGTCAAACAAAGTACGAACTGGATGATCAAACAGAAAAACCAGACTTTCAACGGAAATAGTTCTACCTCTCTGCTGAATCGGTGGAACTGAGAGAGCCTGAACTTGCCCCCCTGCCTGAGGTGGTGCTATAAGAGCTTGCACCTGACCTCCTGAGGTAGACCTCGTCTTCTGCCCTTTCTTTGGGCAGTCCTTCACAAGATGTCCTGCTTCACCACAATGAAAGCAACCGGTCTTCTTCTTTTTGCGACAATCCTTGCTGAGGTGGCCTGGGGTCCCACAATTGAAGCACTTCTTCTTCTTCTTCTTCTTCTTCTTCCCCTTGTCACCATTGCCTTTTCCACCCTTGCCTTGTTGTTGTTGTTGCGGTTTCTTCTGATCCCCCTTCTTCTCTGGTGTCTTAGAACTCTTATCATCCTCATGCATAAGTGCCATGTAGACAAGCTTCTCAAAGGTGGCCCCCATAGGAATGTGAGTCATAGCTATTCCTTGCAATGGTTCGTTCAAGCCTCTAACGAACCTCAAAGCCTTCTTCTCCGGTGTATTCACCAACTCTATGCCAAACCTTGCTAATTGATTGAATTTGTTGACATATTCTTTCACCGTGAGACTCCCTTGCTTCAAATTCAAGAACTTCTCCATAAACAGATTCTCTTCCGCCCTTGAGAGAAACTTAGCCCCAAACCTTTGCTTGAAATCTGCCCAAGAGTCAACAGGGCGTTCTCCATTAGTGACCTCCCACCAGAATGAGGCCTCTCCCTTCATTAACCAAGCCGCCAACTTGACTTTCTTTCCCTCTTCCTCTTCAAAGATATCTAGCAACTCTTCCACTTCCTTAAGCCAATCTCTAGCCTCTACGAAAGTCTCTGAACCTAGAAAAGGTTTTCCTCCTATAGCCTTGAACTCCTTGCAAATCTTAGCAAAATTATCCACTCTAGGCTGAGGAGGAGGAGCGGTTGCCTCTGGTGTAGTAGCATTGGCTGGACCCGCAGCCGCGGCCCTAGCCTCTTGTAACCTCCTATACCATAGTGGTATAACTAAGCCCTCCGGGATGTTAAGATCTTCAGCCATGCTGAAACGAAAGAGGAAAGATTCAAAAAGGAGATTCCGAAAGATAAAGATATGGCTATTGGGGATTATGCTTTTCTTTTTCAAAAACTTTTCTCTTAAAAGACATGTTTTTGAAAATACTTTTTCCAAAAATAATACCTTTACTATTCTAAAAAAAATGTATTTTTCTCAAAAATTTATCTGTTCCGGTAACCTTCAGCTCTGATACCACGTGTAACACCCCACTCCCGCTATGATCACTCACTAAGGGAATGCCATAGCATCGGTGGAGTATTTTAGTGAATATAGAACAGAAAAATTACAACAAGACAGATATAAATAGTACTTGAAATTTAAAACATCATCTCATAACAGCGGAAGTAAAACATGTCTGGTTACATCATAAAACCACAATAAAAGTCAAGTACAATATCCATCAAAATAAAGAAGTACATAATCCCACTCTCATACAATAGCCAAAACAAAAGAAAAGATAACTGGGTAACTGGAGCTTTACATCTATCCAAGCTCCTAAAGACTGGAACAGCAATCCGATCAAGCTCCACTACTGCTAGGATCCACCGTAGGACCCGAGGGTTGGGAAAAAGATAAAAACAACGGGGTCAGACATAAGTCTGAGCGAGTCCTATAACTTTAACAATACAATCGTTAAAGTAACCAGAGAAGACATAAACTGATATACGGTAACTAATGGGGATGAATGGCTACACTAAGCAGTCAACTAAACTAAGATAAAGACGCATCTACCCTTCCAAAGGTAAATTACTAAACTGCACCACACCAGTCGCTCCTAACTTAAAGGTTGATCCCACCCATGGACTTATAAAACTAACTTAATAGTTCTCGCGTACCCCTAGGTGACTAAGTAGACGCCACGGGGCCCTACAATCCACTAGGTGTACACACTACTCCCCATTCGATCGGCTCCCTAACGTAGATACCCGTGCTGGCCCCACCGTGGGGTGTACCATTCCCCAATGTGGCAACCTGATAAAATTAACGGTGCACGGCTTATATCTACACGATGCAACAACGTCTTATTTACCAGCCCGGGTCCACACACGCATATGAAACCCGTTGGTCATGCGTTGCCACCGCTAACCCATTTTGGCCTCTTATAGTCAAGCCCAATATGCGTGTCCCGTCACTCGACTAGAGTCGAGCCCACTAAGATACGTTTGGGATATTGGTTGAAATGGGCCCCCAGCACAAGCCATCCCCCTAAGCTTGGCCCATACACTAGTGTTTCCCACTTAACCCTTTAACCATGTTTAATTACATGTTTCATCTTGGTTAAGTATTTAATCATATTTTCTATTGGCAACCACTAGCAATTTCCACATACCACCCAAGGTACCCACTTAACCCCCATGCCCCACTACATGATTATCTGGTTAAGTGTTTCTTAATTGATTAACACCGTAACCGTGTAAAGGACCCCTCACATTGGACCGTTATTTGTAGATGCCTGGTTAAGCCGGTAGGTTCCGGGCAGTCTTACACTACAAACGGGTCCAACCTCGTGTCATTTACCCTTGTTACGTATTTAATTTATGATTAAGACCCCTCACATTGGACCGTCATTTGTAGATGCCTGGTTAAGCCGGTAAACTCCGGGCAGTCTTACACTACAAACGGGTCCAACCTCGTGTCTTAATCGATTAATTACTCCTAATTAATCACCCCCATAATTTGTGTTAATTATCATGTTTATTTTAGGAATATGGGTACACCTAACTTAATAGGCAAATTCCCAACTCCAAAGTGTGGGTACACCTAACTTAATAGGCAAATTCCCAACACATAGTATGGGTACACCTAACTTAATAGGCAAATTCCCATACTATGTTCATTTATTTTATGTTACGCATAATTATATTAATTTCACACAATCTTATTAACATATGTATTTAATTAACCCCATCGTTCCCACGTGATTTCGTTCTCATGACATAACACATATAAAAGGTGTCAACTTGCATATGTATGAACATGTTTCAAAGGTGCCATCTTGCATATTAACAAACACATAACTTGCATATGAACTTGCACAACATGTCACATAACTTGCATATAATCTTGTATAACATGTCACATAAACTTACATATTAACAAATACATGACTTGCATATAATATGTCACATAACTTGCATATGAACTTGCATAACATACTTGCATCTAAACTCAAAAACTTGCATATGAACTAGCATAACATACTTGCATATAAACTCATAAACTTGCATATGAACTTGCATAACATACTTGCATATGAACTCATAAACTTGCATATGAACTTGCATAACATACTTGCATATGAACTCATAAACTTGCATATGAACTTGCATAACATACTTGCATATAAACTCATAAACTTGCATATGAACTTGCATAACATACTTGCATATAAACTCATAAACTTGCATAACATACTTGCATATGAACTCATAAACTTGCATATGAACTTGCATAACATACTTGCATATAAACTCATAAACTTGCATATGAAGAAACATACAACTTGCATAATTATCATACATGTAACTTGCATTTTATCATTCATGTAACTTGCATATTAATCATATGATCACAAAACACAAAACTTGCATAACCCACATACATTAGCAAACTAACATCATGTCATATGACTTAAAATCCATTAATCCCCAAACAAAACCATATGATCTCATCATATCTCATCTACTTAGTTTAGTAATTGATCATTAAAGTGATAGAAACTCACAACTAGCAAATTTGCACTCCAAATGAAGAAGATTAAGATGCTTAGAATGGATTAGAGGTTGATTAGAGAGTGATTAGCTTGCAACCCTCTTCATAAATTAGTGGAGGCTCCTTCTAAGATTTAATTTGGCGGCATGTAGCCCTCAATTCTATTTTTAGTATGGATTAGGGTAGGTTTAGGGTGTATTTATAGATTAGGTGAGTGTTTTAGGCCCTTAGATTAACCCTAGATTAGATTAGGACCCTTAGATTTCGGAAATCTCTAGAACACAGCCCAAGACTAACCCAAAAACCAGATCTGGTGCACCCAGATCAACAGGGCCGACACCCTGTGTCGACACCCCTGTCGACAGGGCTGTCGACACCCCTGTCGACATGCCTGTCGACACGGGGCTAGGCGGGAACTTTCCCGCCCTTTCCGCTTTTGGCTCCAAACTTGTTTTAGAACTGAATTTTAAATCTGTTTTTAACTTTGAATTTTCTGAAAACTTCTTTGGGCCATAACTGGGTCATACGGACTCCAATTTACAAAATTTCGGACTCTATTTCGCGTATTTTTCCGAGACGAACGCAATGGCATAGCCCGTTTCCCCTGATTCTCATATTTGAGATTAATTATACTTTAATTACTAACCATTAGTGTTAATTGAAATTCGGGGTGTTACACCGAAGGGCATCACCAGCCACTCGAAGAAACCGTCTGGAGTCCTAAAGGCAGTCTTGTCTATGCTATCTTCAGCCACTCTCAACTGATGGAATCCAGTGGCTAAGTCCAACTGCGAAAACACTGAGGCGCCTACTAACTGATTGAAAAGATCGTCGATCCTCGGCAGTGGGTGTCTATTCTTCTTAGTAAGTTTATTAAGCTCCCTATAGTCCACACAAAGTCTAAGGGACCCATCCGCCTTCGTGGCAAATACTACTGGAGCACCCCACTCCGATATACTACTTCTGATGAACCCCTTCTCAAGCAATTCTTTCACTTGCTTACTGAGTTCTCTTCTCTCTCTTGGAGCCATGTGGCGCACTGGCAATGCAACTGGCTTTGCATTGTCCACTAGATATATTCTAAAGTCGATTTCACGTTTTGGGGGTAAACCCCTCACCTCATCGAAGACATCAACATATTCACGGACTATGGGAACAGAATGTAAATCATCATCGGATGCGTCAAGGGATTCTAGGTAACTAAGCATTACTGGACCTCTAGGGTCACAAGAAATATCAATGGTCTTTCCCGAACGAGTCAACAATCTAACTACCCTTCTTTCACAGTCTAGGATGGCCCCATATCTAGCTAGCCAATCCATACCTAGAATAAAACTGTAGCCCATGAAGCCAAGAACAAAAGCGTTGCATTCAAACTCAATGCCCAAGATAAACTCTCAAATCCCGACAAATCATAGAAAGATGAGCCGAACCACCAATAGGATTTGAGACTACTAAGGGATCAGTAACAAGACTAGTATCTAGGTGCAGTGTTTTAACTAATGATGTAGAGATAAACGAATGCGATGCGCCAAAATCGAATAAAGTATGGACAGGATGATCAAACAAAAAAACTAAACTTTCAACGGAAATTTCTCTACCTCGTGCTTGCAGCGGTGGGACCTCGAGAACTTGAACTTGTCCCCTTGTCTGCCCGGGTGCCATGAGAGCTTGCACCTGTCCTCCCGAGGTAGACCCTGCCCTCTGCCCTTTCTTTGGACAGTCCTTAATAAGATGTCCCGCTTCGCCACAGTGGAAACAGCCGGTCTTCTTCTTCTTCTTCCTACAATCTTTGATTAGATGGCCGGGTGTCCCACAGTTAAAGCATTTCTTCTTCCCCTTAGCATTATTGCCTTTGCCACCTTTCTTGTTTTGTTGTTGCTGTTGCGGCTTCTTTTGATCCCCTTTCTTCTCGGGTACCTTATTAGCATTGGCGCCCTTCTCCTCTTCATGCATGAGTGCCATGTCAACTAACCTCTCAAAGGTAGCCCCCATGGGAATATGGGTCATAGCTAACCCATGGAGCGGCTCGTTTAAACCCTTAACAAATCTTAGAGCCTTCTTTTCTGGAGTGTTCACCAAGTCTAAGCCAAACCTTGCCAATTGGTTGAATTTGTTAACATATTCTTTCACCGATAAATTCCCTTGCTTCAGTGACAAGAACCTTTCCATGTATAGATTCTCTTCAGCCCGTGAGAGAAACTTTGCCTCAAACCTCTACCTAAAATCTTGCCATGTACCGACTGGGCGAACCCCATTTGTGACCTCCCACCAAAACGAGGCCTCATCATTTATTAGCTATGCAGCTAGCTGGACTTTCCTTCCGTCATCCACTTCAAAAATTCCAAACAATTCTTCCACCTCCTTTAGCCAGTTACGAGCTTCAACAAATGTCTCCGTCCCGTGAAAAGGTTTTCCACCCATAGCTCTAAAGTCCTTACATATCTTTGCGAAATTATCGACACGAGGAGGAGGAGGAGGATTTGCTGGACCTGCGGTGGCGGCGGCCCTAGCCTCAAGATATTGACGGAACCAACCGGGCACATGAACGCCCTCTGGTATCTCAGATGCTTCAGACATGCTGAAACGAAAAAGGAAAGATTCAATACAAAAAGGACTGAAGGAAATATATATGGCTCTTTGGGTTATGCTTTCCAAAATATACTTTTCTTTTGAAAGTACTTTCCTTAAATCATATTTTTGAAGGTACTTCTTTATAAAAATTGTTTTGAAAAATAGTTTTTCAAAAATTCATATCTGTTCTGGTAACCTTCAGCTCTGATACCACGTGTAACACCCCACGTCCATTAAGGTCACTCGCAAAGGGAATGCCTTAACTTCAGTGGAGCGTTTTAAGTGAATATAGAACAGAAAATCACAACAAGACAGATATAAAGCAATACTTGAAAATTAAAACTTTATTTCATTGCAGCAGATAAATCCATATGTTTGATTACATCATCAAAACCATAAACCAAAGTCAAGTACATCATATCCATCTTGATAAAACAAATTACATAAACTGAAAGACATAATCCCCAACATTAAAATAGCCATAAATAAAGAGAAGCTGAACTTTACTTCAGCGGTCCAAGAAATCTTCTAAAAGAAGTCCAAGATCAAGCTCCACTGGTGCTAGTTCCAACCTGAGCACCTGGAGGGGGGAAAAGGAAAGAGATGGAAAAGGGGGGTCAGACATAAAGTCTGGCGAGTGCGATAATTCTAACAATATAATTAACAAAGTAACTAGGCTAAGGCATAAGTTGGAAAATAGGGAAATGACCATGAACCATTGAGTATGACAGAGTAAACAAGGAAACAAGATGAATTACGATATCGTTAAAGCGCACCTAAACTACTATAGGATAATTACTGAACTACACCAACACTATGGGATAATTCCTAAACTGCACCGCCACTAGTATACTGCACCACTACTAGTCACCCTAAGATTGATCCCGCCTACAGACTTAATAATGATATTGGTAGTTTCGTGCACCCCTAGCTGCCTTCATAGGTGCCGTCTGCCCCTATCTCCACTAGGTGTACCCACTACCCCCAAGCGATCGGCTCCCTAACTCGTAGATACCTGTGCCGGCCCCATAGTGGGGTGTATCACTCCCCAAAGTGGCAACCCGATACAACAAAGAATGCACGACTTATACCTACACGATGCAACAACGTCTTACCTACCAGCCCGGGTCCACACACGCATATGAACTCGTTGGACTTGCGTTGCCACCGCTAACCCAGTTTGGCCTCTTACAGTCAAGCCCAGTATGCGTGTCCCGTCCTCGACTTGGGTCGAGCCCACAAAGATACGTATGGGTTACTGGTTGAAACGGGCCCCCATTACTTGACACAAGCTATCCACCTAAGCTTGGTCCCCTCTAGTACATCCCACTTAACCCACTTCTTATTCATGTTTCAATTACATGTTTCATATTTTGGTTAAGTGTTTCTAATCGTATTTCCAAATGCCACCCAAGGCACCCACTAGATTCCACATGCCACCCAAGGCACCCACTTAACCCCCTCATGTCCTATTACATGCTTATCTGGTTAAGTGTTTCTTAATTTATTAAGACCGTAACCTCATAAATACCTCTCACATTAGACTGGCATTTGTGGCAGCTGGATTTGCCGGGCGGGTCCGGGCAGTCTTACACCACAAAAGAGCCTAACCTCGTGTCTTTACAATTGTTACGTATTTAGTTTATGCCTAAGACCTCTCACATTAGACTGGCATTTGTGGCAGCTGGATTTACCGGGCGGGTCTGGGCAGTCTTACACCGTAAAAGAGTCTAACCTCGTGTCTTAGACGATTAATTACCCCTAATTAATCATCCCTAATTTGAATTACTTTCCCTATTCAAATTATCAATCAATCCCAAATTTAGCGATGTCCATAATTGACTCAATTATGTCCATCCATTTATGGTATGTAAAATCATACCAATTTCACCACAATTTTATTTTATGCCTTATAAGGCATTTATGCCAATTAAATAATTTTAATGTTATTCCCTTTTTCCCCACGTAGTACGTTTGTTCGTTTTACGTAAAAATATACATTAGACTCGAATAGTCTAACTCATGAAATAAAAGAAAGCATCACATATATACATAATTAAAGCATAGATCTAGCATAGGGGTGAACTTGCATATGTGATTGATGTTCTACATCTAAAACTTGCATAGGCCAAGATTACAACTTGCATAACAACTTATGTCGTGGTTCCAAATTTAAAGGTGTGAACTTGATGAGAAATTGGCCACAAACTTGCATAAACATCATGTATAACATAGATCCAAATCCAAAGGTGTGAACTTGATGAAATTATGGCCACAAACTTGCATAGACAACATATGTCATAAACCTATATCTAAAGGGGTTAAACCTGCATAGGTAATAACATAACATGATTCATGTCCAACTCATAAATTCACATATGTGATTTATACATCACAATAATGGTGTAAACTAATATCTAACATGTAAAGTATCATGTCATAGCCTAGCTTTCAATTAAATTCTCACATAAACTAGGTGCCATAATCATGTAAGGTCACATGTAATTCTACCCAAACTTGTATATGGTTCATGTTTGAATCAACATCTAAACTTCCCTACATATGGATTATCATATGAATCAATACCACAAACTAGCATAAGAAACATGACGATTTGAAAATATATATATATATATATATAATTACAACATAACATCATAAATATTTCAATCATAATCCTACAACATGATTACAACATACAATCAATACTTCATATCACATCCATACAAATCTGTGTTATAACTTAATCTAATTAAATTACTAATTAATTTGCTAAGATTATCGAACTTACAACTCAAAAGCAGTCTTGAGTTCCGAATTCTGATTTCTGGAGTTGAATTAGCGCTCCTTTGATGAAGAATCGCTGTTAGGGTTGAGTAGTTCTGATTTGGTTGTTGTTCTTCCTCTTAATTTTGGTGGCGGCTGCTCTAGGGTTTAAGACAACAGCATGACGGCCATAGTCTTTGTTTTAATTCTGATTTAGGGTTTCTGTCTATGGATCTTTTTATAGAGTTATGAATTAATTTAAGCCATCGGATGTTCTTAGGGTTAATCAAAACCATTCAATTATGATAGGGTGATGAGTCAGCCCTAATGACTCAGCAAGGAGTCAGAATGGACTCAACAACACGGGTCAGCCTGAACTAGAAAGCTGTGCAGGCTCCAGCCTCGGCCTGGGCGCACTTGGCAGGTGCGCCAGTGTAAATATGTACTGGCGCACTTTCCAAGTGCGCCAGTGCATTTATATTTTTTTTCTACTTTGCTACCAAACTTCGTTCGTCTATAACTCTTTCATCCGGTACTCGTTTCCCGCAAACTCGGACTCTATCTTCACTAGAATTCCGAGACGAACACAATGGCGCAACCCAATCTCCACAATTCTCACGTCTAAGATTTATTATTCTTTAATTTAGTTAATTCGATTATTCAAAAATCCGGGGTGTTACAAACAGCGTGAAAAAGATTGCGTTGGAATTTCAGGCAAATCCAAACTGTTCAGAAATTCAGAAATAAAACTGGCAGAGTGGAAACCATAGGTGAGAACTCCTTCTCACGCTAATTATTTATAGTTAAATATATACTAGGATGTAGACGGTACTTAGCAGCAACTGACACTATTTATTGTACAAACCAAGATTGTTTGTTTCGACTGTACTATGTATTGTTTGAGATGTTGAAATGTTTAACATATAAAAATAAAAATAATTTTGGCATTAATGTAGTAGTTGAAATTAAATTATAAATATTTATTTATAATTTAAACTGTTAAAATTGGCTAATTAGAAATATAATTCAAACCGAATTAGAATTGGTTAAATTTATGAACCAATAATTTGTTTTAAAAAACTACTATTGTTTGAAAACCCCACATGGGTATTGGGATGATATTTGACATACACTAGTCCCAATACTAAGTTGTATGTCAATCGATGGATTGACAGGCTGTGATAAGCGTTATTTATTTTAATGCTCACACAGTTGTAAATTTCACTCTGGATGTGAATGGACTGTTTGATGATTATTTATCATTATTGTTGCATACATGCGATGTATGAAATCCATATAACTGAAATTATATGGTAATTGATTGAGTCGCATTCCGATTCAGAAATAAAGGATATTTTAAAATAAAGAACATTTTAAAATAAAGGATCTTCTAAAATAAAGAATATTTTTAAAGTAATGAATATTTTAAAATAATATTCAGTGAAGAATAAAATTATGATTTTGATGTCCGATTTTAGATGGACACAAAAATATAAAAATATGAAGCCGGGTTAAGTATAGAAACGCCATTTTAACCCAAACGGGTTCATCGATCGATTTTATTCATTTTATAATGAATATAAAAAATAAGTGATTTCAAAATCTAATATTTTGAAAATATTATCATTTTAATATAATAAAGATATAGAATATTCAATTTTGATTTAAAATTGAAAATGAAGTTAGGATCATTTTAAAACGAATTTATAAACGATTTATAAAATACGTTTTACATGGAAATCGCGAAATATATAATATATAATATATATATATATATATATATATATATATAATGTCCTGAATAGAACGCGCCGCGCAACGACTGTTCGTGAATTTCGACCATTAACTTCAAATTGATGTAACGGCAGATCCGACCATCGAATTCTCCTAAAACCGGAATCCTTGGGTTCGTATCGAAATGAGATTTCTAATGAATATAAGAGATTTGAAATCTAATAGTTGGATTTTAAATTATGTCCAAATCAATTTCGGAAAAGGTCGCCGTAAATGCAGTTCGGTGGCCATTATTGCAAACTGACTGCAAAGTCCTTAATAAAATTATTAAAAATATGGAAAAATTATGTAAAATCATATTAAGTAACTTAGAAAAAATTTGGGTGAATAATTCCATATCTGAAAAGATAAAAATATATTTTTATCGAAACGAACTAGTTATTTACTAGAATAATAATCCAATTATTTTAGAAATAATAAATTGGATTATAATGGTTTTATTATGATCAAATTTTCCAATGTATGAATTGAAGTGAAATTGGATTTTTGGTTTTGTCGTGAATGGTGTCTTAAATAACACTGTTCTTAAACCCAGATGAGAAAAGAATAAATCTTTAAATTAAGATTTAATGAAGTTTTCCAATTAATTAATATTTAATTGGAATTAAATAAAATAAATTAGATTTTTGGGTTTGTCTTGAATGGTGTCTTAAATAACTCTGTTCTTAAACCCAGTTGAGAAAAGAATAAATCTTTTAATTAAGATTTAGAGAGGTTTACCAATTAATTAATATTTAATTGGAATTGAAATGAAAGTTGAATGTGGGTTTATCGTGAACTATGTTTTAAACGACATTTTTTCTTTAACCCAATTAACAGTAAAAAATATAATTTGGATTTTATAAATCTTTTATTAAGATTTAAATGAAAATTTTCCAAAGTAAAGTTTTCTAATTTAATATATTTAATTGGAATTGAATGGAATTCGATTCGGTAATAATCGAGATTAGCTTCTGTGAATGAAGACCATTACCATACATGGAATTTAAAAGGTTTTGCTACTATTCCATTTAAATTATTAGTCTGACATGGGAATTTATATCGATTATGTACTGTTATGATTTCCATGTAGATTCCATTTTGATGAAAGATGATTTTGGGTTTATCGTGAACTGTGTTTTAAATAACATTGGTTCTTTAACCCAGTTAAGATAAGATAAGACAAGATTAATTTCTTAAAGTTGAATAGTCATAAAGTAATGATTTTTGATATTAAAACCAAATTGGAGTTTTTATAAATTTTTAATTAGATTGAAATGGGAATGAGATAATTAAACTTATCGAATTCTTGAAATCATCGAGAATGGAGTACCACTGGTTTTACTCCGGGCGATAGTTAAATCTTTAATTAGATTTGAATGGAAAATGGTAATTAAATTTACCGATAACACAGTGGGTGTTAGATATGGAGTACTACCAGTTTTGCTCCATGGGATGAATAGGTTGGGTTGGGATTAATAAATAAATGATTACTTCGGTAAGATTCGCTAATCCCGACCAGTTGATAAACCTTAATTTGGTTTAGAATTGTGAAAAGATAAAATAAAATCTTTTGAAATTGATATACAAAGGAAGATTAAAGAATAAATTTAAATGAATTTAACTTTGATAAAATTAATGGGAACTTTTCCCTAAAGATGTGAATATTTGAATATAAGAATATTCTGAATTGGAATGAGGCATATGATGTGTCTGACATTGGATTTCATTTTATGCTAATTGATTTCTATTAAATATATATCTGTTTGGTGGTGGAGGATTTATTCTCTTGCTTAACACCCTTCTCTGAGACGTACGAGCTTAGAGGTTATATATTGATAGACATCAGTTGTATGGTGTGAATTGTCAGTGTGGCATGCCAAGATGCAAATGATCAAGGCTTTTGTTGAAAGAGCAGAGTCTTGTGAATGATGATCAAAGCACAGCTTTAATTGTCACAGCTTTGTTGTGTATAGCGTTACTTCGTGTGCCTCACTCCCCGGTATGAACCAGAAATGGAAGAAAAACCCCAGGGAGGACATGTGTTTCTTTCTAGCTAGAAGTGGTATTATGGTATGAAGCTAGACATTTTTACTTATGTGGTTGTTAGAAAGTGAGGTACCTCGGATATTGAGTCCCTGGTGGCTCAGATCCCCATAGGGCAGGGAAACGTATTGTTCAGGAATTGCCAATCCAGTAAAGTAAGTGTGGACCGACCCTGGCACTCCTAGGTGCAGTTGCGGCTGTATCCTGAGGCTCGGGCTAGAGAGTCTCGAATTCGGTAAGGACGATCCCTTGCCTTGGTTCTTGATGGAAATCCAAATTGAAATACGACATCGTGCGATTTTGATTGCAAACCTATATATGGCGACATGATATGTAGTACTTATGTTATCTATGATTGATACATTATGATTAAAATTGTTTTTGAAACAAATATGAACTAATAATAATATCAAATGATTTTGATTTACATGTATCAAGCATATTTTGGCGATTATAAGGTAAAACTCTATTATTCGGCTTGCGTTGCATTATGTGATGGGATCTGAGTCTTATAATGGCTTCATTTTTCAAAAAGCATTGCGTTGTTTATTTTAAATTAAGATTCATGTGGAGTAAACCCATCCTGTGTTTTACGGCATGGTCCCGTGATTTACCCTATTTTAAAATAAAGTTAATAACTGTTTTAGTTCTCACACCAGTCCCATGACTGACCTGGAGTTTATTATTTTAACCTAAGCTCTGGGTGCCCATATTTTCCATATGGGCAGCTAGTAGTTTTGGTTTTGCAGATATTATATTTACAGGATCCTGGATTTACAGCTGAAGTTATATTCAGAAAGCTCTGTATCCGTGTATTTATTTCAGTTGTGTTATGTATTATTTTTCGCTGCTATGTAATTTTAAATCTCCGATATTATATTTCCAATGTGTAATAATTATTCATAATATGGAATATTCTTGTACTCTGATGTAAATTGTTGTAATAACAATGAAATATTCTATTGTTTGTGTTCTGATGTGTCGTGTTCTCAACTCAATCCGAGCTTTCCCGTAAGGGAGAGTTTGTGTCGTTTCAAATGATCTAATCGATGACCTATTATAGCAATTTTAAACAATTTAAAACTTAG
Source organism: Allium sativum (assembly GCA_030737875.1). Taxonomy (NCBI): domain Eukaryota; kingdom Viridiplantae; phylum Streptophyta; class Magnoliopsida; order Asparagales; family Amaryllidaceae; genus Allium; species Allium sativum. The sequence continues at coordinate 2,420,039 of JASFAX010000062.1, read as the reverse complement.
GATCTTATGTAAAATTCAGTAAATTTGTTCAATTCTGGATGTCGCTTTTGCCCTTTCTTTCAAATCCAAGAACATATGTGAGGAAACGAGATTTGGCTGAATTGATTCGAGCCCTCCAAGTGTCTAATCTGCATAGAAATCCACACGAACGCCTTATCTTCGATCGAATCAAAGATAAAAGAGGAACAATCAGTACTACCTGCCACTATTAGGGTTTTTAATTAAAAGGGTAATTTCGGGTTGTTTGGGATTCAATCTGATCTATCCCTTTTATGGATATCGACCACTATTTTATAAAGGAATGTATATCCCCTTTAATATTAACATGTACCATAAACTAAGGAACCAACCGATATATCTTTTCAATGCTAAATAAAATATCAATGGATTAATATTTTATTTACCTAAATAATGGTTTCTACTTTTTAACGTTCTAAATGTGCGACCCTTTAAGTTATTACAACGTTGGCAATGATTTAAATCATATTTAAAATCATAAACAGTGATTGACATCTAGTAATACATCGTTGCTACCCAAGTTATAATAAGATCAATGATTCGATACAGCCTTTTGTGTGACCGGTATCTCAATGTAATATAATCATTTTAACCATTATATCCAGGATTAAACTCGAGGCATGGAACGTATCATCCTCTTTATAATTTAATCATTTTATCTTGATCACTGAGTAGACCATATAAAACAAATCAATATTTGAGCATGACCATGCTTTTCATAGTCTCACTCAGTCAAGAGACCCATGGATATCTCTACATATATATTGTAGGGTAAACTTTCATCTACATTATTCATAATTTTCATTCGATTCGAAATATATTCAATGATCACCTTTATCATCTACTCGGTTAAAAGCAACTTTTGATGATATCAAAATACAAATATCCTCGAATAAAATTATAATGATTTTTGGTCTAAGCACCATTACATCACTATCATAAAGAGAATAACTTATGATACTATTAATTATATTCCATGTATTTTTATCATGGTGGGTCAGCCCAATATGTTATTCTTTAATACATATTTATGTATTGACATTAATATCACATATATTAATGATCAATGAGATATGATCATCAGTCAATCAACATACTAGTCACAATGTTTTATTGTTGTCCTATATAAATAATGCGACTTGACTAAGGACATTTAAAAATTATAATACTTAATATATTATATAATCTCGTGTTCAAGTCACTTACTTGGAACTATATAATTTTGTATTATTATTCTAAGGAATTCTATTGTGTTAATATTTATATTACACAGTAAACATAACATAAAAAAATATGATTATTTCAAATTAGACAGTAACATCAACATTGTTATTAATCACATCAAATGGATTGCCTCTACGCCATAATCTCTAACAGTCTCCCACTTGCACTAGACTCAATCACCCATGTATCATATACCCATGAAACTAGTGTGACGATCTTACTTCTTTTGCGATAGAGTTTAAGTCAGTGGGTCTTGAACATTACAATCTTTTGTAACTTTGCAGACATCTATATATCCTCTATGATCAACTTCACGTAAGAAATTATATTTCTTAAATACGTATATATATATTTGGATCAATAATGAGAATATTAGCTCCATTGTTATCACAATGTAAATCATTGGATCAACAATCGATTAAGTTCAATAATGAACATAATAATCCAAATATGTTCTTTAGTAGAATTAGTATTTAATTCTTGTTTCAAACTAACATCATTCTGTAACGACCACTTTTTCTATACAGTTTAAGCCAACATCTAACAACCCATGTAACCTTAAATTGCACAGAAAAGCATATTGTTAATATAAAGAAGTAAGAGGATAAGAGAAGAAAGAAAGAAATATTAGAATAAGATAATAAGAAGATCACCAGAATCTCACAGCAGAGCGAATAAAATATAATATATCAACTGCTTTACACAAATTGAAGTGTATATATATAATTACAAACATTAGAGTATACATTCATCGCAATCAATGCAACATCGAAATAAAACTAGTACCCATAAATACATGGAATACGTCTCAACTTTAGCTCCTCTTTTGAAAACCTCAAGCAAAACCTAACCTGGAAATATACTCGGTCTGACCCGATCACATTTGAAATAAATCAAAATTCACCCGAATCAGTTTGGAAAACTTTCAGTGATATATTCACATGACAGACAACTTGCTTAATTTTAGAAATCCTTTTTTAAAGAAAAGGATAATCGTAAGACCAGTCCATACATAAACACGGATGGTTTTTACCTTACGATAACCCAAAATATTTTTGATATATCAAAATCCAGTGATATTATAATAATGTCTATCAAATGACAAATAAATAACCATCTAGTAAAACGCTTGCATCTCACGCTCTATATATTCATTATAAAATCAAAAACCGCAAGGTGCTTATTGGATAATGGATCCAACTATGACATGGTGTGGACCCCCTTCGATCAGTGTACACTAAAGGGGATACATTGGGGTTCAATAAGAACATCGTGCAACCCGGCCACACATGACCGACCACTCATTCAGCATGAGCGTATTGAATATATTGACGCCCACGGTTGTCGGCCGTCCAACCGTAATCTGCAAGATATAGAAACGATAGAAGAAGAATAAATGAAACTTCTCTAGATCGGTGACAATACACCCTGCTTGGGGGATACCTGATTTTGACGGTTATGTTTACCTTTTAGAGAATATCTCATAACTTTGAATGCCACATTAACAGATCCATCAAATCACTAATTGACGTCCACAAATATACACTGGGTGTCAAGCAAGAGAATTTCTGTGCCACCAAACTTGGTATATTTGTAAAAATCAACATACATGAATTTCAAGAAATACTCTGTCAGACATTCGTCCATACAAGTCATCCAGGGATAGGATGAACCGAAGGCACCCTCCTACCGCATCCTAGGAATCATCCTATATATCAGTGGCGAGTAGTCCTTGCAATCCATAGATTTCAACCATGACAGAACCACATTATATCTCTAAGAATCAGCTAGAAATCTTAAGTAATTCTTTTGTTTTATGAAGATTTACGGTATTCAATGCTCCATCTTTATACGTATCCCTGCAGATTAGTTTCGAGCGCTACGTTGGTTCGAAGTGGTTTTGGGTCTAGTTCCCATCCCAGTCTCTTCGAAACAACACGTCAAAAGTCTAATAATTTATTTCACTGATAGTTTGGTGACTTTCAATCTCAAAACAGTACGGTTAAGTATATTGGCATGCAGGTATTTATTATTTAATAATCATTCATTATCTCTTTGAAACCATTTCGTCGATTTAAAATCAATTTTAGTTACCTATCTCGACAAATCTCTTTTGTTTTCATTATTGAAAACAATAGTTATGTTCTTAACATATTTACCAATCTTTTATTCATTTTCTTCACTTCAAAAATTTTCACCACATTTTCCAAAACTCTTGTAAGTAACATTTCTATTTCAAATCTCGTTATCCTCTATCATCACAAACTAATACCATTCCTCGATAATTGTGAAGTCATTCAAGTTGGGGTATTTTATTTACCTCTCCGACCTTGATCGACAACGTTCTTCTCTTAGAATAAGTAGAAGTTCACAACTTAAAACATATCAGGTACGTCTTATTAAAATATGGTTAACAATATATTTATTTATGAGAGTCTTGGTTGATTATGACCATTTACTAAATATTAACTCCCGCTTCTTTACACAATTCCATTTATAATTGGAATTATATTAATCCATTTCCATAATACTTCACCCAAAACCATTTTAGATCGTATTGTAAAACAAGTTCTTGGATTTTATAAATAAAATACATTTATCAACTTCTTCGCTTAAAATCAGTATTTTATTTCTTTCACACTCTTGCAAACCCTTTCCGTTTATCTCAACCCGAATTTTAAACAAGATATTAAGTTAAACTTGTCGTATTAGATCGAATTGCCTTCAATAACTTTATTTACGAAATTCGGATCATATGATCTGATTTCTTTATAATTCCCTTACAAAATTGTTAACCTTATCCATACCTGGTTATCTTCTTAAATAAATTTTAGTTAAGAAATAGTCATTTAAATATCATTAACTTCACTATTTCATGAAGTAAAAATAGGCTATTTGTTTATTAGCTAAAAAGGATCAGTTAATAATATTTGAAAATATTTAATAAAAACTAAAAATAATAATAACTTTAAACATCTTTAAATAAAAAGTTAATTTATTTAAATTTAAACCACCATTATAAATAACTACTTTTGACCAAACATTGACTTAGTCAACCTTAAATCATCGGTTAATTCTTTAATCCATTTCAATTACACCTTACTTATTAGATTAATTAAATTAATCTAAACTTATTACCTAAATAATTTACTTAAAAATAATTATTTCAAATTATTAACCCATAGGTTAATTACAGCTTCATTTGCTTATAAAATTGATTTACACGTCAAATTGTTATTATATAATCATTTTATAAAAACCCAATTTATAAACATCAATATATTTTTGAAACTTCATTATAACATATAAAATATAGTTAAAAATCTTGTTTCAGTTATAAAATAAATTTTATAACTTAACTTCGTTAATTCACCTAACAACAAATTAATGTTTTAAAACAAAGGTGGATTTTAGGCCATTTACTGCCAATCCCTCAATCAATACTATCTATTGATTCTAATAACAACAACGTTGAATTTTAATTCAATGTTTATCAATTAAACAAGTTTCAACAATAATGTGGTACAATCAGTTCATATATAACAACATTAAAACAACATATATATATATATATTAATTGAGAAATCCAATTGGATCCCTCCAGCCTGTTTTTCCCTGCATCACAACTCATTATAACAATTTATAATAATATATGGAATAGAAATACCATCTAATGAAGTTAATATAATTAACGTCAACCAATCAAACAATAACTACCAATGGTCATACATAGCATCCAATCATCCAATTTTATATTATCAGTTGTAAATTATAATTATATTAATATAACACACCATAGAATTCCACGAATGTGTGAGAGTTAACTCACCTTTTATTTTTGATTTGACGGTTCGCGTGTCATTTCATTTAATTTTAAACCAATGTCGAAAATTAAATGAAATTCTCAGCAGCTCCAAAGCAAAACAAACCAGTACATACGCATACCGTCCGTCTCTACGATTCCAACGGACCCGATTTTGCTCGATTCTGAGCACGTATGACAAAGTTACACATATTATAATTTAAGTAAATTACCATTATTAATATTAAATAAATTATTGACTAATTTTATACTAATTATCGTCTCTTATGCCTTGATCTAATCTTTTAGTTACGTTTTAAAACCGCTTTAACCCTTCCTCCCTCTACAACATACGAAACAGCCGCTGCTTTTCTCCAACCCACGTTTCATCCTTTTTTCTTTTCTTTATACATACATACATATATATACTACTTAGGCCCAAGCCCAAAACTTGAAGCCCATAATCCAATTCGCAGTCACCTCTTTCCCCAACCATATTTCATTCCAGTTTTTATGCAATCATTCTTCTTCCCAAACTTCCTAGTTTGCTTTCTGAAGCTCCTTTTTTTTCTTTTTTTTCTTTTTACGAATCCCAACATGAGCCCACGTTCCTTTCGCCTACGTTAAATCCTTCTTTAACAAATTCAAAGCCCCTGTAGCCGAAACAAAACACATGCTTCCTCCACCGCATTCTCGTCTTCCCCACCATCTTTCAATGCACAAACATAGCATTAAACTCCTCACTTCATCCTTAACTTCGCTATCACTATCTCTCCCTACTCGATCCCCACTAGAGAATCGCAGGTTCTGCCTTCCACACACTATCCTAAACTCCACCGACATCTTTATGAACAAAACCCCCCAACTTCGCTAGTCGAGGCGCCTTTCACCTGGGAACCTCATGCCAAACTCTGTTCCACTCAACTCCTCCCCTAGCTTGCCGGAGATCTTCTACAGTTGGCGCGTATGAATTTCCAATCACCAAAATTTTACCGAGCCTAAAATAGAGACCACCGTGAGAAAATTCTTGGGCCACAGATTCTAATGAATCCAAGACTATGAAATTCGTGTTAGTGGTTGATTTTATTTTATTTCTACAATATCGGTTTATACGTTTGTTTACTGGGTTGGAGATAAAAAGATGTGGGTTGATGTGTTATGATTGTATAATTCGAATACATATATGTAGAGCCAAGAGGAATGAGAAAGGTTCATAGATCATGTTATTTCTGAAGCCAATAAATTTTCACATGCAACCTGCGATGATGCCAAACAAAATTTAATGAAGTAACGTGGGTTGCAGAATGCAGAGATTTCTTTTTGATTTGACGAAAGATTTATTCAATGAGATGACTAAGGATTTTTATCTGAAAACGACTGACAATTTTTATTTCAAATGGTTAATGATATTTATACATGTCATCACTGTTTCTAAATGGGGTTTATTGATTTCTATGACTGCATACAAACTCCGTTTGTGACGAAAATGGACGTCATTGTATAATTTGATGTTACGATCCTAATGAAACTTGTTTCGCCGAATTCCGAGTCCATTTGCTCAAACGATGCTCATTCGAGTCCAAATGGTTGATTTATTTGTATTTAATTTTGCTATGCTCACAAAATAACTCCAATTGACAGGAAACTTGAAATCTAGCAATAATTAGCTATTACGGACTCGATAAAATAAGTTTCGTTGAAAATGGAGGCCGTTTGAATAAAGTACATTTTTAAGGGTCCAGTTCAAATTAAAATAAATTAATTTAAAATTAGCTTAATATAATAATATTAATATATTATAATCGGACATATCCAAGCAGAATTTCATATAGTTCCAAGATAAAATACTCTAGGTTGAATTCAAAGCCAAAACGATATTAAAAATATTGAAAACCATTTTCTTTATTTAATAGATCATTATAATTTATAAACGAATTCCATAGCGACTATTTGAAAATTTGATTTGGACATAAAACAAAATTTACAATATGAGAACTCGATTTTTCTCTTCCATTAGAAAAATATTATCGAATAGATTCAAAAGTTTTTTGTTTTGAAGAAATCTGGCATATAATGGATTCTGTATAACCAATTAAAGTTCAAAACATTATATTACGAACTACCACGCCATCGCGGTTCGTTTTATAATAAAATTATTAATTAAATGTTCAAACGTCGTTTAATAAATGAAATCATTAATATAATTCAAAACAAACTAAAATAAATATTTCTATACTGCCCGATTTACATTATATAGCAAATTTAACTAACCCAGACTATTTCAAAATTAAATTATTATCATGCTATCTACATTAATAAAATGTTCAAAACCATTAAATTAAATTCCAAATTTATTAAATTAAATTCCAAAACAACATTTAAAATCCATTTTAAAATATTAAATAAATGATAAATAATCTGTGCTGTTACACATTCACATATAAGTAATATGTTATCGATATATAATATTAGAATTATTGTGTCACTCCCACTCAATTCTTCATATACAAGGTTCAGTGGTATTTTGTGGTTCTCGAGACATTTCGAGTTCTACTTTATTCCCATCGGTATCTTTGAGACTGTCTCTCCTTTCAAAAGGATACTAATTCGAGCAATAAACATTTTTATTCTCATAGGATTTATAGAAATAATATATGTTAGTTTTGTTGCATATTCCACAAAATAACATTTATCAGATTTGGTTCAGAGCTAGTCAGAGGCAAGACGTTTAAAAAATGCCTCACGTCCCAAATCTTCATAAAAGACATACTAGGACGTTTCCTAATCATATCTTATATGGTGTCTTCAGAGTCGTTTTAGCATGATTACAATTAAAATGAAGGCAATTATTTTAAGGGGATAATTTCAAAAATTATTGGAAGATCTGAATGAGTTATCAACGATCGTACCATATCTTATAAGGTGAGACTTCTCCTTTCAGACATACAATTCCAATATGGTGTTCTTGGAGAAGTGAGTTGTAAGACAATTTCTGTAACGACCCGCCATTTTGCCCAATTCTCGTCGGTAATTAAACCAACCTAAATCATTCATAAAGACAGATAGTTATGGGTACAAATATATTTGAACATAAAGAACAGAACTTTTCATTTCATTACAAAAACTTTACATCAGAGTTACAAATAAATTAGAGTATACCATAAGCTCAGCGGAAACAACTTGCTCTCAGCAGAAGTAGAAAAACCAACAAGACTCTAGCTCCAATTAGAAACCAACGCTGAAACTAAACCTGCAAACTAAACTACTAGTTGCCCGTGCAAAATTTATGGGCACCCAGAGTATAGGTATAGGAATAATAAACTCCAGGTCAGTCATGGGATTGGTGTGAGAACTCAAAAAAGTTATTACTTCGGGTTTATTTTAAAGTTGGGAAAATTCACCGGACCACGCCGCTAATGCAGAACGGGTTTACACCATGTGAATTCCCGTGCACATAAATCCGCAATGACTTTGAAAAATGAAGCTATCATAAGCTCGTCCCACATCACACAATGCAAACGAATACCAAATGGGCGAGTTTTGTCTTATGATAACCAAAATGCTTTTATACGTGAAAATCCTCTTTTAATACTATAATTAGTGCATAGTATTGAAAATCGTTTCGCAATTAAATATATTGATCTTAGCAAACATAGTAAACTATGCCCACATAAATAGTTTACAAACAAATCGAATGGTCCGTATTGGTTATTGGGTTTCCAATATGATGGTTCCCGGCACGAAAGATCAATCGAGGACACGAAGCTAAGTATCTCCCGGTTAACACCCAGACAATGGACACCGAATACATAGCGCGAAAGTATATATCCTGGATAACATCCAGACATCGGACACCGTATATACTTTATTCCCTCAGGTTTCGAGGTAGATCTACCACCGCAGCTTTCAATTTCACTAGGAATCTGACCACCAGCTTATTGTAATAACCCGGAAATCTGAGCCAATTTAAAATTTTTATTTTGGCAATTTTAGCGAATTTTGATTATTTAAAATGAATTATTTTTAATAATAACAACGAGAAATTTATTTTGAATAGAATTAGAACATATATTTATATACGTCGTCGTTAGAATATAAATATTTATTTTAAATTATAAAAGGAATTGAAAATGGCGCGGTAGTTCGACAATTCGATTTCAAACTTCAAATGAATGTACCGGGTGCAAAATAAATCGGATTTTAGCGAAACCAAAAATAATAGGATCTAATTGAGAATATCTTTCCAACGAATCCGAAAAATCAAAATTTCATAGCGGGGATAAAAAGATATGCCCAGTTGAAAATTCGGAATAATCGCTATGGAATTCTAGCCCTTAAAAATAGCCATTTTGCAAATGACCTCGATTTTCGACGAAACCTCTTTTGTTGGATCCGCGATGTCAAATTATTGCTAGGTTCCTAAATTCATAATTTTCTGAATCAATATGTGAGTGTGGCAAAAGGAAACGCGTTTGACCAATTTCAGTTGAATTTAATCGACTGGAAAATGGCCATTTTTCAAACGGTCTCAGAATTTGACGAAACTAGTTTTGTTAGGACTGTATCGTCAATACGAAGCTAGAAATAATTTTTTTGGAATTTCTAGAGTTAGTATGTGACCCTGGTAATTTAAAATGTACTTTTAAATTAAATATATAATGATTTATATTTTAATTTTGATGAAAACTAATTGTAACAGTCGAATTGGCTTACCGGACATATCCCGTTGTGTTCGGAATGGGGGTAATTAGCTATGTACGACAGTCGTTGGGTCTCGTTTGGGGGTTAAATGAAAAAGTTACTATTTTTGGAAATAAAAATCATTATAAATAGAAAGGAAAACCCTCATTGGCCAAAAATAAAACCCTAAAATCATGTCCGCCGTCAGCCTGTATTGAACGCCCAGAATCGCCCGACCTTCTTTCCTCTCGTTCTCCACATCCGTTCAATGGTTTTCAAAAATTCCAAAGGGAAAACGAAGAACAAGGGGAGACCTTTCTAATCAATGATGGTGATGGGGTTTTGCTGACTGGATTCGCCTGAATCGAGCCCCAAAGGCTTGGCATTCGTGGGTTGTTTATGTGCCCTGGGGGCGTGCGAAGGGTCCCATCATTTGGCCGGAGGGGTAGCGGCTCAAGCCGGTTCTAGTGATGTTGTCTGATCGGCGTTATGGCGCCTCGTGTGGCGTGCGAGGGTGGAAGAATTAGGGGACGCTGGGTTCGGATTTTACTGAAGATGATTGACGGGGAAGAGGGATTAAGCTAGGGTAATTAACCCTTAATGATAATTAATTAATATTGTTTGATCATTAAGTAATGAAATGTATAAATGGCTATATATTTCTCGTGCGGTGTCAGAAATTTGCAAACCCGGGCTCGTTGGAATCGTCTTGACGGGAGCTATGCGATGAGACTGACCAGAATCAGAACATAGCAAGTTCTAAATTCAAGAAAAACCCAAACTGTACTGAACTCAAAATAAACTGATGGAGTGGATCCCAATGTGAGAACTTCTCACTTTTAATTTAATTTTCTAGTTAAAATATATACTAGGATGAAGACGGTGTTTAATAGCACCTGACACCCATCGCCCACAGACCATGGACGACTTGTATGCTTGTTTGTTTGATTTTGATGTGTAGTTGATTGTGTAATGTGATGTGAAATGAAATAAAATATTTATATAGTTAAAAATATTTTATAGTTAAAAGTAGAATTTTTAACGTATATATGAAATGAAATAAATTAATATAAACAAATCGAATGATTTGTTCATATACACACATTTGACTGATATTGATTGGGACGATAAATTTTACACATCGCCCAACTGCACAAATAAAAATCTATGTTTGTTGATTTGAAACCCCATACGGGTATTGGGATGATATTTGACGTACACTCATCCCGATTGTTTAGTTGTATGTCAATTGATGGGTTGACAGACTGTGTAAGCGTTAATTATTTATATTTAATGCTTATGCAGTTGTGTGGTGCACTCTGGATGATGGTTGATTATTTATCGTTGTTATTTTATACATGTATTGTAGAAAAATCCATATAATAAACATTATATGGTAATTGATTGGGCCTCATTCCAGTTTGAAAAAGAAATATTTGAAATAGAAATATTTGAAAAAGAAATATTTGAAATAGAAATATTTGAAATAGAATATTAGAAAATAGAAATATATGAAGTCGTGTTGATTGGATTGACGCTATTTTGACGCGAACGATATCTATATCGATTTTATTCATTTTTCAATGAATATCGAAAGTGATTTCAAAATATGATATTTTGAAAAGAATTGAAATTCAAATTAAACTGAATAGAAATGAATTCGAATTGAAATTGAATAGAAATGAATTCGAATTGAAATTGAATAGAAATGAATCCGAATTGAAATTGAATAGAAATGAATTCGAATTGAAATTGAATTGAAATTGAATTGAATTGAAAACGAACTGAAATTGAATTAAAAATCGATTTGATTTGAAATTAATTTGAAATGAATTTAAATCGAATTTATAAGGAAAAATTCAATTTGGATTTGAATTTGAAAAGAAGTTGAAATCGTTTTGAAAACGAATTTAAAACGATTTATATAATACATTTTAAAAGGAAATCGATGAAGTATATATTATATATATTATATACATATAATATATAATAGCCTGAATAGAACGCGCCACGCTGTGGTAATTCGTGAATTTCGACCATTGACTTCGAATGGATATTGCGGGAGATCCGACCGTCGGATTTTCCTAAAACCGTAACCATTGGGTTCGTATCGAAAAGAGCTTTCTAACGAATATTAGAAATTAGAAATCTAACGGTTGGATTTGGAATTATGTCCAAATCAAATTTGGAAAAGGTCACTATAAGTGCAGTTCTATGGTCGTTGATGAAAATTGACTGTACGAGCCTTGATAATATTATTAAAAATAGTAATAATTTGTGTAAAATCATAAGAAATGATTTGGGAAGAATTGGGATGAAAATTTCCATATTTGAAAAGGTAAAAATAGATCTTTATCGAAATGAACTAGTTTTGAACTAGAATAATAATTTATTAATTTTTAAAATAAATAAATTGGATTTGAAATTGTTTTTGAAAATAACCAGAATTTCCAATAATTGAATTGGAATGGATTTGAATCGAAATTGTCTTCGAAATATTTCGATATTGGATTTCGTGATGAAATAGATATTGTTATGGGAATTTGAAAGATATATTTATATCGTTATTTCCAATATGATATTTGTTAGTCGTAGAATTTGATATTGAATATAAGCCGATATATTTTCTATTCAGAGCCTTGTATTTAATATCAAATGTGATTTGGGTTTGTCGTGAATGGTGTCTTCACTAACACTGTTCTTAAGCCCAATTGAGGAAAAGATTAAATATTTTTAATTAGATTTAATGAAGTGTACCAATTAAATGATATTTAATTGGAATTGAATTGGTATTGATTTCTGGGTTTATCATGAACAGTGTTTTAAATAACACTTGTTCTTTAACCCGATAATTAATGGAAATGTGATTTTGGGTTGTCGTGAACGGTATCTTCAATAATAATATTCTTGGACCCAAAAGGAGTTAAGAAAATCAGAAACTAACTGGGGATTAGTTAAGTTGAATGGTTTCTGGGGTATTGGTCTGATGTTGGTTTCGGCCATCGGGGTTAATACTTAGGGAATTTCTCACTTGCTAATTTACGGTTAGGGACTGATTGAAATGTGATGTGATTTTGGGTTTATCGTGAATCGTGTTTTAAATGACATCAATTCTTTAACCCAGTTAAAGATTAAAACTAAGTGGAGTTTTAACGAATCTTTAATTAGATTGAAAATATCGAGAATGGAGTATCACCAGTTTTGCTCCAGGCGATAGTTAAAACTTTAATTAGATTTGAGCGTGAAATGGTAAATTTAATTACTGATAACACCGTGGTGTTAGATATGTAGTATTACCAGTTTTACTTCATGGGATGAATAGGTTGGGATTGGGAAATAGAATAAATTATTACTTCGGTGTGGTTCGCTAATCCCGACTAGTTTGAATTGATATTCAAAAGAAGATTAAAGAATAAATTTAGAAGAATTTATCTTTGATAAAATTAACGGGAACCTTTCCCTAAGAAATGTGAAATTTAGAAACTAACTGGAGATTAGTTAAGTAGAATGGTTTCCTGTGTATTGATCTGATGCTGGTTTCGGCCTTCGGGTTTAATATTTAGGGAATTGTTCTCTTACTAATTTACGGTTAGTGACTGATGAATTGGAATGAGGCGTATGTTGTGTTTGTGTAACACTTGTTTATTATATACGCGAGTTATTCAGAAAGGCCGGGTTTATCCCATTCTGAATAACTGATACGACGATAAGTCGAAGATGAAGACGGTGGTTGAAGACCGGAGGTCTTCACATCGTTTGGATAATTACTGATGATCTTTATTGGGCCGTACACCCAAGAGGAGGGAATCAGTTGGTGATCGTCCAGACGTACTTGGAGATCGATGGATATGCGGGGTACTAGCTGCCTCCAGTTTCGTTCAGACCCAAAACGAACTTGTAAATGGACTGTGTGTCTGACATTGGATTTTAGTCTGTGTGATTGATCTCTATTAAATATATATCTATTTGGCGGCGGAGAATTTATTCTCTTTCTTAACGCTCTTCTCTGAGACGTACGAGCTCAGGGGTTATACACTGATGGATATCAAACGCATAGAGTAAATTGCCTGTGTGGCATGCCTAAGTAGCAAATGATCAAGGCTTCTGTTGAAAAGCAAAGTCTTGTGGTTGATGATCGAAGCACGGCCTTTGTGGCATAGCTTTGTGTAACGTTTACTTCGCGAGTTTCACACCCGGTATGAACCAAAAACAGGATACGGACATCAGGGAGGGCATGCGTTTCCTTCTAGTTAGAAGTGGCGTCAGCGGTTTTACACGCCCTGACGAGTTTGACTTATGTGGTTGTTTGTTTGCAAGGCGCCTCGGATATATATCGGTGACTATGTAAAGCCGATGGAGTCATTTATTGGCTCATTTACGCCCCATAGGGCGGGGAAACGTATTGTTCGGGCATAATAATCCACTCCGTGCGGACCGGCCCTGACGATCTAAGGCTTGTCTGCGCGCTTGCCTGAGGCTCGGGCTAGAGAGTCTCGAATCGGTGAGGACGATCCCTAGCCTCGGTTCATACCATAAATGATAACCCAACTTCCAATACGACCTTTTGCGGTTTTGATTGTATACCTATATATGGCGACATGATATATGGTACCCATGCCGTATATGATTGATATTTATTATTGTATATAAAATCAAAAACTAACTGGAAATGAGCTAAGATGGGTGGTTTCCTGGATATTGGTCTGATGTTGGTTTCGGCCTTAGGGGTTAATACTTAGGGGATCGTTCTCTTACTAATTTACGGTTGGAGTCTGATTAATAATAAAAGATGAAATTTAGCGTATCAAGCATTCTTTGGCTATTATAAGGTAAAACCCATCCCCCGGCTTGCGTTGCATTGTGTGATAGGACCAGGGTCTTATAATAGCTTCATTTTCTTTATTTAGCATTGCGTTGTTGTTTTATGCACGGGTGTTCTTGGGAGGAAACCCGTTCCGTGTTATACGGCGTGGTCCCTTGATTTACCTAACTTTAAAATAAAGATTTATAACCGTTTTAGTTCTCACACCAGTCACATGACTGACCTGGAGTTTATTGTTTTAACCTAAACTCTGGATGCCCTTATTTTGACACGGGCAGCTAGTAGTTTTGGTTTTGCAGATTTATATTCACAGGATCCTGATTTACAGCTGGAATGATATCCGAAAAGCTCTGTATCCGTATATCTTCTTCAGTTGTGTATTGTATTATTTTCCGCTGCTATGTAATGTATTGTAATCTCTGATATTTTATAATGTGTAATATTGATTTATACTCTGTATATTCTTGTATTCTGATGAAATTATTGTAATATACAATGAAATGTTCTTCTGTATGCGTTCTTTCGTGTGTTGTTCTCAATTCTATCCGGGCTTTCCTTACTGGGGAAGTTCGGGTCGTTTTAGTTGGTATCAGAGCTTTGGTTTACAAAGCTCAGAGAACAAGACACATTAGAACCATATGAAAGAATTCATCAGATATTGGATTAGTAATATCCAATTAGAATGACTCGTTAGAGATTGGATCAGTAGTATCCTAGAACGAGTGTGAAGAGTGTATCTATAAAACGAAAACAATTTTTGTTTTGAAAATTTAAATCAATTATTCGTATTTGATTATTTATTTATATTGATTTGGACTATCCAGTATATACAGATTTTGCGTATACGTCTGACCCGCGTGTATTCGAAATTTTAATATATTGGGTAGATATAGAATCACATTCTAGTCGCCCGGAGATGATTCTGATGATTGATCGATCATCGTCAGAATTTATGTTCGAATGACGAAAATGGGATTTCTATATGTCTCCATTAGACTGGTGTGAGAACCAAAATTAGATAGGTCTTATTGTTGTGATTTGGCATCAAAAATCTGATTTTTTGACTATATATCAAAGTTATGAATTTGAAAAGTTAATCAACTAATGGATTGATGGTTGTGTTGTTTGATTAATTAAAATTTGTACCCTATAGCCAAATTGTATCAAATAGTGAATTGTATTGGAAATTAGTCGCTTTTGCTTGCATATACATGTACTTACACTGAACAGGTCATAGCAAGGTGGCTAGAGCAGAAGAATAAAATTGTTTGCTCGACAAATAGGTACATGTTTACCATAATTTACTATTTTGTTTGGGTGATGATAATTTTATGAGCCGATTGGCTAGCTGCTTGGCTTTTTCTTTTTATTTTGATTGAGGAAGGCCATGGGAGGCTATATGAAATATCCCGAAGTCCCCGGTGCTGGGGAGGTTATGGCGAAATTTTTCGAAAATTTAGGGTGTTAGCCAAATTTTTTAAAAATTTGAAAAGTTCTTAGAAACTGAAAAGTTGAAAAACTTAAGCCGTAAAGAAAATAATGAAAGTTGAGTTAATTTGTTAAACAACTTTCGGCTTCATTCCTTTTCGAGGATGATAAGTTTTAAGTGGGGGAGATTGTAATAACCCAGAAATCTGAGCCAATTTAAAAATTTTATTTTGGCAATTTTAGCGAATTTTGATTATTTAAAATGAATTATTTTTAATAATAACGACGAGAAATTTATTTTGAATAGAATTAGAACATATATTTATATACGTCGTCGTTAGAATATAAATATTTATTTTAAATTATAAAAGGAATTGAAAATGGCGTGGTAGTTCGATAATTCGATTTCAAACTTCAAATGAATGTACCGGGTGCAAAATAAACCGGATTTTAGCGAAACCAAAAATAATAGGATCTAATTGAGAATATATTTCCAACGATCCGAAAAATCAAAATTTCATAGCGGGGACAAAAAGATATGCCCAGTTGAAAATTCGGAATAGTCGCTATGGAATTCTGGCCCTTAAAAATAGTCATTTAGCAAACAACCTCGGTTTTCGACGAAACCACTTTTGTTTGATCCGCGATGTCAAATTATTGCTAGGTTCCAAAATTCATAATTTTTTGAATCAATATGTGAGCATGGCAAAAGAAAACGCGTTTGACCAATTTCAGTTGAATTTAATCGACTGGAAAATGACCATTTTTCAAACGGTCTCAGAATTTGACGAAACTAGTTTTGTTAGGACCGTATCGTCAATACAAAGCTAGAAATAATTTTTCTGGAATTTTTAGAGTTAGTATGTGGCCCCGTTTATTTAAAATGTATGTTTAAATTAAATATATAGTGATTTATATTTTAATTTTGATGAAAACTGATTGTAACAGTCGAATTGGCTTACCGGACATATCCCATTGTGTTCGGAATGGGGTAATTAGCTATGGACGACAGTCATTAGGTCTCGTTTGGAGGTTAAATGAAAAGTTACTATTTTTGGAAATAAAAATCATTATAAATAGAAAGGAAAACCCTCATTGGCCAAAAATAAAACCCTAAAATCATGTCCGCTGTCAGCCTGTATTGAACGCCCAGAATCGCCCGACCTTCTTCCCTCTCGTTCTCCACATCCGTTCAATGGTTTTCAAAAATTCCAAAGGGAAAACGAAGAACAAGGGGAGACCTTTCTAATCAACGGTGGTGATGGGGTTTTGCTGACTGGATTCGCCTGAATCGAGCCCCAAAGGCTTGGCGTTCGTGGGTTGTTTATGTGCCCTGGGGGCGTGCGAGGGGGCCCACCATTTGGCGGTAGGGGTAGCGGCTCAAGTCGTTTCTAGTGACGCTGTCTGATCGGCGTTATGGCGCCTCGTGTGGCGTGCGAGGGTGGAAGAATTAGGGGACGCTGGGTTCGGATTTTACTGAAGATGATTGACGGGGAAGAGGGATTAAGCTAGGGTAATTAACCCTTAATGATAATTAATTAATATTGTTTGATCATTAAGTAATGAAATGTATAAATGGCTATATCTTTCTCGTGCGATGTCAGAAAATTGCAAACCCGGGATTTTGGAATCGTCTCGACGGGGGCTATGCGATGAGACTGACCAGAATCCGAACAGAGCAAGTTCTAAATTCAAGAATAACCCAAACTGTACTGAACTCAGAATAAACTGATGGAGTGGATCCAAATGTGAGAACTTCTCACTTTTAATTTAATTTTCTATTTAAAATATATACTAGGATGCAGATGGTGTTTAGTAGCACCCGACACCCGTCGTCCACAGACCATGGACGGCTTGTAGGCTTGTTTGTTTGATTTTGATGTGTAGTTGATTGTGTAATGTGATGTGAAATGAAATAAAATATTTATATAGTTAAAAATATTTTATAGTTAAAAATAGAATTTTTAACGTATATATGAAATGAAATAAATTAATATAAGCAAATCGACGATTTGTTTAGATACACACATTTGACTGATATTGATTGGGATGATAAATTTTACACATCGCCCAACTACACAAATAAAAATCTGTGTTTGTTGATTTGAAACTGCACATGGGTATTGGGATGATATTTGACGTACACTAATCCCGATTGTTTAGTTGTATGTCAATCGATGGGTTGACAGACTGTGTAAGCGTTAATTATTTATATTTAATGCTTATGCAGTTGTGTGGTGCACTCTGGATGATGGTTGATTATTTATCGTTGTTATTTTATACACGTGTTGTAGAAAAATCCATATAATTAACATTATATGGTAATTGATTGGGCCTCATTCCAGTTTCGAAAAAGAAATATTTGAAATAGAAATATTTGAAAAAGAAATATTTGAAATAGAAATATTTGAAATAGAATATTTGGAAATAGAAATATATGAAGCCCTGTTGATTGGATTGACGCTATTTTGTTGCGAACGATATCTATATAGATTTTATTCATTTTTCAATGAATATCGAAGGTGATTTCAAAATTTGATATTTTTAAGAATTGAAATTCGAATTAAACTGAATAGAAATGAATTCGAATTGAAATTGAATATAAATGAATTCGAATTGAAATTGAATAGAAATGAATCCGCATTGAAATTGAATAAAAATGAATTCGAATTGAAATTGAATTGAATTGAAAACGAACTGAAATTGAATTAAAAATCGATTTGAATTGAAATTAATTTGAAATGAATTTAAATCGAATTTATAAGGAAAGATTCAATTTTGATTTGAATTTGAAAAGAAGTAGAAATCGTTTTGAAAACGAATTTAAAACGATTTATATAATACGTTTTAAAAGGAAATCGATGAAGTATATATTACATATATATAATATAATGGCCTGAATGGAACGCACCACGCTGCGGTAATTCGTGAATTTCGACCATTGACTTCGAATGGATATCGCGGGAGATCCGACCGTCGGATTCTCCTAAAACTAGAACCGTTGGGTTCGTATCGAAAAGAGCTTTCTAACGAATATTAGAAATTAGAAATCTAATGGTTGGATTTGGAATTATGTCCAAATCAAATTTGGAAAAGGTCGCTGTAAGTGCAGTTCGATGGCCGTTGATGGAAATCGACTGTATGGGCCTTGATAATATTATTAAAAATAGTAATAATTTGTGTAAAATCATAAGAAATGATTTGGGAAGAATTGGGATGAAAATTTCCATATTTGAAAAAGTAATAATAGTTCTTTATCGAAATGAACAAGTTTTGAACTAGAATAATAATAAATTTATTTTTAAAATAAATAAATTGGATTTGAAATGGTTTTTGAAAATAGCCAGAATTTCCAATAATTGAATTGGAATGGATTTGAATCGAAATTGTCTTCGGAATATTTCGATATTGGATTTCATGATGAAACAGATATTGTTATGGGAATTTGAAAGATATATTTATATCGTTATTTCCAATACGATATTTGTTAGTCATAGAATTTGATACTGAATATAAGCCGATATATTTTCTGTTCAGATCCTTGTATTTAATATCAAATGTGATTTGGGTTTGTCGTGAATGGTGTCTTCACTAACACTGTTCTTAAGCCCAGTTGAGGAAAAGATTAAATCTTTTTAATTAGATTTAATGAAGTGTGCCAATTAAATGATATTTAATTGGAATTGAATTGGTATTGATTTCTGGGTTTATCGTGAACAGTGTTTTAAATAACACTTGTTCTTTAACCCAATAATTAATGGAAATGTGATTTTGGGTTGTCGTGAACGGTGTAACGACCCACAAATCCGTGCTATCTGAGTTGACTAAAAACACCACACGTCCAACCCAAATTGCACAGAAATTCGAATCATTTTTAGAAAGAAGTTAGAGGATGAGAAATAGAAAGAAAGAAATATTAGAATAGAAGAAAAACGAAGATCACAAACTCACAGCGGAACGAATAAAATATATTATATAACATAACTTTTGAAATACAAATCAGTAACTTTATATACATACCATCATCAGAGCACAACAGTCATTTCTGGAACAGTTATAAACACCTGTTTCCAGATACAACATAGTACACAGCGGAAATACGATAATCTACAGCTAACTGGTGAAGCCTCCTGCTTCCAGGTCCTCCAATTGAATCTGTGAAATCCCGACTACTTGACTGCCCGTACAAATTTGGGCACCCAAGAGTTTAGGGAAAACAAAACAAAATAAACTCTGGGTCAGTCATGGGACTGGTGTGAGTAAACTCAAATCATTGGTTTAACCTTTAAAATCCTTTCAAAAGAAAAGATAATAGTAAGACCAGCCCACACATAAACATGGACGGTTTTTACCTTACTATAACCCAAAACACTTTGATACGAAAATCCAGTGATATTACAATAATGTCTACATCAAGTAAATAACCAAATAGCAGAACGCTTTCATCTCATGCTCCACATACATAGTATAAAATCAAAAACCGCATGGCGCTTATTGGAGATTGGATTTCCAACATGACAAGGTATGGAACCACCTTCCGCTAGTGTATCTCTAGAGAGGAATACACTGGGTTCAACAAGAACATCTTGCAACCCGGCCCACACATGACCGACCACTCATTTCGCTTGAGTGTATCGAATGTATATCACCAACGGTTGGGATCAGCAACCGCCTCCCGACTGGGACAGCATCGAATAGAATAAGAAATTAAATGAACCTCTAGATAGGTGATTATACATCCTAATGGGTGCGACCCACATAGCCATGCTGCCTGCCCGATTTTTGTCCTTTCCCGGTTGTTGAGGCCTGAGGCTACGAATACTTACCATTCATTGATAGCACAATCACTTTGAATGCCACATTGTCAGATCCGTTAATCACTAGTTAAGTTTGCACAAATATTCTGGATGTTATGCTAAGGGAATAAATCCGTTGCAACCATATATATTTATACAGACCAACCCATTTGATCATTGGAAATACTCTGTCAGACATTCGTCCATTTACGTTCGTTCTGGGATTGAACGAAACCGAAGGCACTATTTCTATTTAATAGAAAGAGTCCTTGCACTTTACTGCGTCTTCAATATATTCAGCATACTTGGTTCGCAACGCTTATGCCGATACGGAGTGGTTCTTCGGATAATAATCCAACCGGTCTCTCCATTTTGACAACGATGGTCAAAACTTCGATAGTCTGTGATTTAACTATCGAATAAAAACAAGTGTTCATCCAAACATATCAAACAAATCACTGGGCTCTTTAATTAATATTTCATTAATTAAACCTCTTCTCCATTTCCTTATCAATATTTGTTAACCAAATATTTTCAATAACCATATTGGCCCTTTACGCTATTTGGAAAGCATTTCCCGATATCAACTTCTTTTATTTTCTATATATTAGAAAATATCTCTATTTGCAATTGGAAACAATTCCAATCACTTATCGCTATCCGACTATTTTAATTATACTCAGGAAATATTTACTTGTTATATTTCCAAAATTCCATCACTTGGGTTTAAAACGAATGTTGTGTAAAACATCGTTACAACAACCCAAAATATTTTATTCAACTAACTCTTTTTCAAACACTTCTCTTCGAGACTGGATCTTGCTATTTATCCATTAAAAATGAAATCAATCAAGTTGGGGTAAAATTACCTCTTAGACCTTAACTGAAAACATCCTCAACTTCAAAACGGCAAAACCACTTACCTCGAATAAACACACTATACAATCCAATTATTCATTTTTAAAACATGTATAAAGTTCGCTTTCTATTTCTAATTTATAGATTTCCCTTTTTGTTTACAATATTCGATTTTTATATTCACTTACCTATCGAATTCTATGCGTCGATACAATGATTTCTAACTATCAAAATATCTTAAAAATATTCTAACTCCTTAAATTTCCGGAAAATTTCGCCATAACCTCCCCTGTATCGGGAGCATCGGGAAATTTCAAATAGCTTCCCGGTAACTTCTCATCTCAAAAAGAAAAGAAAAAGCCAAGCGGCTTGCCGATACGGCGCATAAAATCTCATATATGAATTAAACATGTACCTTATTGTCGAGCACACTAATTATATACCTTCATCACTTTATCCCATAACTGTCTCCGGTATATCTATACCTGTACAATTCATTTCAACTTCATACACTCGTTTTGACTCAATTCGTTAAAGTAACTCTTTAACTAACTCTTTGCCCATTTCGCTTGTATATATGAATATAACACGTTTCAAATATATTTAAACTTACTTATCAACTAATTGAATTCAAATTTTAATTTTAGTTCTATATTTGATTTCAAATATATGTTTACAATTCAAAAATTCAATTTTTAAAGTTTGACTTCAATTCACCACTCGATTAACTAATTCTTCTTTGACTTAGTTAATTCTATTCAATAATCAAAAATATGATCATTGTTTCAAAAATCACTTTTCTTACTTCACTTGAGTTCACCTTTATGTTCTAACTCAAGACCAGGTTTTTAAATGGAAATTCGGATTTTTATTTTCTTAAAAATCCCTATATTTATTATATAAAATCCATTATGGTTTTAATGGTTTCTGGCGCTGCACTTTTAAAATTTTGATTTTTGACATAACTCAAAATCAATTCGACGAAATCCAGATTTTTCTCTTCCATTAAAAAAACTATTATTCAACCGGTCCTGACGATTCTTGTTTCAAAGAATTCCGACTTCAATTGAGTCCTGTATACTCAATTGAAGTTCGAGTCGCCAATTTACGAACTGCAGCGCTGCGGCGAGTTCGTTTTAATTATATTTATATATAAAAAACTTTTAAACTTCGTTAAAATGAATCCAACTCCATTTTAACTCTATTCGAATTTCTTGATTCAAATTCCAATCCCGCTTTTATTTGAATTCTATATTCAAATTCCAATTCCTTTTCTATTTGAATTCTATGTTCAAATTCTATTTCCTTTTCTATTTGAATTCTATGTTAGAATTCTATTTCCTTTTCTATTATTCAAATTCTATATTTAAATTTCCTTTATTCAACTCCCATTTGAATTCCTATATTCAAATTCTATAGTTGAATTTCCTTTTCTATTTTATATTCAAATTCAATACTTGAATTTCTATTTCAATTCCATATTCAAATTCAATACTTGAATTTCTATTTCAATTTCATATTCAAATTCAATACTTGAATTTATATTTCAATTTCATATTCAAATTCAATACTTGAAATTCCATTTGAATTCTATTATTCAATTTCTATTTCAATTCTTCTTTGAAATTCTATATTTCAATTTCAATTCAATTCTTCTTTGAAATTCAATATTTCAAATTCGATTCAATTCTTCTTTGAAATTCAATATTTCAAATTCAATTCAATTCTTCTTTGAAATTCAATATTTCAAATTCAATTCAATTCTTTTTTGAAATTAAATATTTCAAATTCAATTCAATTCTTCTTTGAAATTCAATATTTCAAATTCAATTCAATTCTTCTTTGAAATTCAATATTTCAAATTCAATTATTCAAATTCCTTTATTCCTCTATTCACATTCCTTTATTCACGTTCCTTTATGAATTTCTATATTCAAATTCCATATTCAATTCTTTTTGAATTCTCGATTCAAATTCTATATTCAATTCTGTTTGAATTCTCTATATTCAAATTTCTATATTGAATTCTGTTTGAATTCTCGATTCAAATTATATATTCAATTCTGTTTGAATTCTCTATATTCAAATTCCTTTATTAAGTTTCCATTTGAATTTCTCTTTGAATTTTCTTTATTCAAATTTCAAATTTCAATTCTATTTTAGAAAAATAGAATTTCCTTTCTAATTCTCAAATATCCTTTTTCATGATATTTTTAAATATCATTACTTAAGCCCAGTGATATTTAAACACACAAAGCAACCAATTATTTATTTTTCTAATACATCATATATAACAATATATATGCAAACAAATAAACAAACAGATAATATATTTTTGAGGAATCCAGTTGGATTCCTCCAACCTGTTTTCCTGCATCCACATATGTTAGCACATAAATAATACCCATTCTGCTTCGTGGCAGAATATCGTGGTATAGAAGGTCATCCACTAATCATAGCGTGGGGCGTATAGGGTAATCATCCGCTATGAAACTACGGGCATCCGCTAATGAGACTGCGGGAATCCAACCAATCAATCAATCCAATATATATATATATATAGCCTAAATAACTAACATATATAAAATAACCAGAAAACATTCACACAAGCAACAAACAATTATTTTTAATGAAATAAAAATAAATTCTAAAGGTGAGTGAGATTTACTCACCGTGATTTTTATTTTTGAACCGCTCTGATTCCAAATTTAATTCCAGCTTATGTAATTTGACGCTACGATCTGACGTTGCTTGTTTTCATATAATCAGGTCTTCTATTAACGAGATAAAAATTATATCATCTTTGGATTCATTTTAATAATTAATAACTTAATTAAACTAATTAACATACCTAACCTAATTTATTTAAATAAAATTTAAAAACAGCTAATACCTTCTTCTTCCATATCCGAATAGTAGGATGTCTGTATCTCCCACTATCCTCCTATGCAAATCTGTGACCATTTTGTTGCTCCAACCACTTCTAACTTCTTCTTCCTTCTTCAGTAAAACACACAACTAAATCCCACTGCCTCCAACACTTTGAGCGGCTTCCCTGATTACCGTCATCCTCCCCAGTCAATTATCAGTCCATCACCTAGACAATCAGCCCATCCAATGCACTGTTGAACCACGAAGACCAGAACACAGTCGCGACCTCCACCTACCTCAAATACACCATCAAATGAATAACAAGGTCACGACTTTACTCCCCCTTATCCTGAATCGCACCATCGTAACCATCGTGACCTGGCAACCCTTCCTGTTCCTTATTGCAATACTGACGTCGAGCTACATAAGGCTCGTGGCCTTTGATCGAAGTTTCAAATTGCGATACCATGTCGATTCCTTCTTGAAACCGCAGCGCCTCATAACCCTACAACCTTCGCATCCCATAACCGCACCCATCTCTGAATCGCGAACTTCTCCTCAGCTTGAACTCGAAATCGAGTCTCCGTAGTTTGTGATGACCGCCATCCCCTAACCTAAAATTGATCGACTCAGTCTTCACGTCTACCAACAGATCTCGAAATCGGATTCGAATTCGATTTGGAAAATGAGGAACGGTCTTTGATTGGAAAAAGGAACGAGAAGAAAGACTTGAACTGCATGTTGGTTTCAGAATGAAAGCTTGGTTCGTTTATATAGATTTGAAAGGGAACAGAAGTACATCCATCAAAATTCGATGTTTGCTTGATGTTGAACAGAGGAAGACATAAATTTTGGCTCGAGGAAGGCAATAGGGTGGCGTTAAAAGAAGTAGGTCGGCTGGTTAAAGTTTTGATTTGATTTTTTTCTTTAATTAAAAACTAAACTATATCGCGGTCCTTAAATTTAAAATTCTGAACCGCTATTTTAACGTACAGACTGACGTTTCAATATTATAACGCTATTCTAAACTCAACAGTAAATATTTTGAAATTAAATTTCAACATATATACCATTTTAAATTAATATAATATAAATTTAAATTCGAAAACCACAAATTCTTTCAAATAAATTATTATTTATTATCGTATATATCAAATAAAATTCCTACTCATCATCTGTATAATTTTGATTCAGTTATATTTCGAAATAAAATATTTCGATATATTCTAAATTAAATTGTATTCGATTATTAAATCGATAACTCAATATAAATATCGATTTATATTAAAAACTAAATATATAAAATAAATATTAAATATTTAAAAATAAATCGATAAAAATATGGGTCATTACATTCTTCCCCCCTTAAAAGAATTTCGTCCCCGAAATTACTAAGGTAGAAAAATGCTACAAACCCATTAACTTTTCCAAAAGCCATTTGTGTTGAAATTCAACATTTCATACTTCTATACTTTTTTAGTTCCAACCAAACCTTTGGGTTTCATTCATTTGATCTGAATGATTTACAATCAATATGTTCACATTCAATTCATATTCCATTCATATGAATTTAAATTCATTCAAATTGATTTTAAATCAATTTATCTCTTTCAATTCATTTTAACTTGCTTTAAGCTAAATTTTAAATTCCAGAATTCTAATTCTTGGGTTTTCATTTCAAATCCTTTTCAAATACCATAAATGTGTACATATATTTGTAACCACTTCAAATCCAAAATATTTGAATTTTTAAACCAAACTTGTTTTTTTTTTCAAACAAATTTCCATCAAAAACTTTTCTAAGGCAGCAATCCATCACTTAGAAACTCGAAAATGAACACTGATGATGTTGCAATCATCATCAGAATTATTTCCCAGCCACTGAAGTGAGTTCAGTGCTTTATTATTTCAAAATCCATCTAAAATGATTTTCTTTCAAATCCTTCCAAAACAAAGCTATATTATTTTAATCCACCTTGAAAAATATTTTTTTCCAACTTCCCAGGATTTAAATTCCAAATTCTGGTTTGAATTTAATTTTAATTCATCTCATTTGTATATTTAATTCATATACAAATTCTATTTTGGTTATAAATAACCATTCCAATTTTATAATCTCGTTTGATTATAATCCTAACAATTAACACATCCATATAATTTAATAATTTCAGAAAATTATTCTTTCTATATCAAAATAGAATTTTGGGTAAAATTATTTCATCTACCCACCTTAAAACATTATTATGTTGAATTTCTCTGTTCAAGTGTTCAGAAATTCCTATCGACTTCGTGGCGTCCCACGATTCGATCAGAATTCATAAACCACTCAACAGACAAGCCAACATAATATAAAACAAATTTTATATCAATTAACAAATACGCTCTCTCGTATATATACACTCAACTCATTCTAGGGTACTACTGACCCCATCTCTAATGAGCACATTTCCACCAAAGCCTAGGTGTTCGCTCAACCTAAGCTCTGATACCAACTGTAACGGCCAGGGGCAGTGGGCTAACCTCCCACCGTGGCTTACAGAGATACCTTAGAACTGCTTTTACGGCCAGCCTCTCGACTCGACCAACCCACATTGTCGGGAGATGTAGGGGTAAGAGTCTCCCGTTCGACACCAAACGCGAGAACCCCCTATCATCCGTACCAATTAAGCAACCAGCTCTGATACCAACTGTAACAACCCGCAAATCCGTGCTATCTGAGTTGAATAAAAACACCACACGTCCAACCCAAATTGCACAGAAATACGAATCATTTTTAGAAAGAAGTTAGAGGATGAGAAATAGAAAGAAAGAAATATTAGAATAGAAGAAAAACGAAGATCACAAACTCACAGCGGAACGAATAAAATATATTATATAACATTACTTTTGAAATACAAATCAGTAACTTTATATACATACCATCATCAGAGCACAACAGTCATTTCTGGAACAGTTATAAACACCTGTTTCCAGATATAACATAGTACACAGCGGAAATACGATAATCTACAGCTAACTGGTGAAGCCTCCTGCTTCCAGCTCCTCCAATTGAATCTGTGAAATCCCGACTACTTGACTGCCCGTACAAATTTGGGCACCCAAGAGTTTAGGGAAAACAAAACAAAATAAACTCTGGGTCAGTCATGGGACTGGTGTGAGTAAACTCAAATCATTGGTTTAACCTTTAAAATCCTTTCAAAAGAAAAGATAATAGTAAGACCAGCCCACACATAAACATGGACGGTTTTTACCTTACTATAACCCAAAACACTTTGATACGAAAATCCAGTGATATTACAATAATGTCTACATCAAGTAAATAACCAAATAGCAGAACGCTTGCATCTCACGCTCCACATACATAGTATAAAATCAAAAACCGCATGGCGCTTATTGGAGATTGGATTTCCAACATGACAAGGTATGGAACCACCTTCCGCTAGTGTATCTCTAGAGAGGAATACACTGGGTTCAACAAGAACATCTTGCAACCCGGCCCACACATGACCGACCACTCATTTCGCTTGAGTGTATCGAATGTATATCACCAGCGGTTGGGATCAGCAACCGCCTCCCGACTGGGACAACATCGAATAGAATAAGAAATTAAATGAACCTCTAGATAGGTGATTATACATCCTAATGGGTGCGACCCACATAGCCATGCTGCCTGCCCGATTTTTGTCCTTTCCCGGTTGTTGAGGCCTGAGGCTACGAATACTTACCATTCATTGATAGCACAATCACTTTGAATGCCACATTGTCAGATCCGTTAATCACTAGTTAAGTTTGCACAAATATTCTGGATGTTATACTAAGGGAATAAATCCGTTGCAACCATATATATTTATACAGACCAACCCATTTGATCATTGGAAATACTCTGTCAGACATTCGTCCATTTACGTTCGTTCTGGGATTGAACGAAACCGAAGGCATTATTTCTATTTAATAGAAAGAGTCCTTGCACTTTACTCCGTCTACAATATATTCAGCATACTTGGTTCGCAACGCTTACGCCGATACGGAGTGGTTCTTCGGATAATAATCCAACCGGTCTCTCCATATTGACAACGATGGTCAAAACTTCGATAGTCTGTGATTTAACTATCGAATAAAAACAAGTGTTCATCCAAACATATCAAACAAATCACTGGGCTCTTTAATTAATATTTCATTAATTAAATCTCTTCTCCATTTCCTTATCAATATTTGTTAACCAAATATTTTCAATAACCATATTGGCCCTTTACGCTATTTGGAAAGCATTTCCCAATATCAACTTCTTTTATTTTCTATATATTAGAAAATATCTCTATTTGCAATTGGAAACAATTCCAATCACTTATCTCTATCCGACTATTTTAATTATACTCAGGAAATATTTACTTGTTATATTTCCAAAATTCCATCACTTGGGTTTAAAACGAATGTTGTGTAAAACATCGTTACAACAACCCAAAATATTTTATTCAACTAACTCTTTTTCAAACACTTCTCTTCGAGACTGGATCTTGCTATTTATCCATTAAAAATGAAATCAATCAAGTTGGGGTAAAATTACCTCTCAGACCTTAACTGAAAACATCCTCAACTTCAAAACGGCAAAACCACTTACCTCGAATAAACACACTATACAATCCAATTATTCATTTTTAAAACATGTATAAAGTTCGCTTTCTATTTCTAATTTATAGATTTCCCTTTTTGTTTACAATATTCGATTTTTATATTCACTTACCTATCGAATTCTATACGTCGATACAATGATTTCTAACTATCAAAATATCTTAAAAATATTCTAACTCCTTAAATTTCCGGAAAATTTCGCCATAACCTCCCCTGTATCGGGAGCATCGGGAAATTTCAAATAGCTTCCCGGTAACTTCTCATCTCAAAAAGAAAAGAAAAAGCCAAGTGGCTTGCCAATACGACGCATAAAATCTCATATATGAATTAAACATGTACCTTATTGTCGAGCACACTAATTATATACCTTCATCACTTTATCCCATAATTGTCTCCGGTATATCTATACCTGTACAATTCATTTCAACTTCATACACTCGTTTTGACTCAATTCGTTAAAGTAACTCTTTAACTAACTCTTTGCCCATTTCGCTTGTATATATGAATATAACACGTTTCAAATATATTTAAACTTACTTATCAACTAATTGAATTCAAATTTTAATTTTAGTTCTATATTTGATTTCAAATATATGTTTACAATTCAAAAATTCAATTTTTAAAGTTCGACTTCAATTCACCACTCGATTAACTAATTCTTCTTTAACTTAGTTAATTCTATTCAATAATCAAAAATATGATCATTGTTTCAAAAATCACTTTTCTTACTTCACTTGAGTTCACCTTTATGTTCTAACTCAAGAACAGGTTTTTAAATGGAAATTCTGATTTTTATTTGCTTAAAAATCCCTATATTTATTATATAAAATCCATTATGGTTTTAATGGTTTCTGGCGCTGCACTTTTAAAATTTTGATTTTTGACATAACTCAAAATCAATTCGACGAAATCCAGATTTTTCTCTTCCATTAAAAAAACTATTATTCAACCGGTCCTGACGATTCTTGTTTCAAAGAATTCCGACTTCAATTGAGTCCTGTATACTCAATTGAAGTTCGAGTCGCCAATTTACGAACTGCAGCGCTGCGGCGAGTTCAATTTAATTATATTTTTATATATATAAAACTATTAAACTTCGTTAAAATGAATCCAACTCCATTTTAACTCTATTCGAATTTCTTGATTCAAATTCCAATCCCGCTTTTATTTGAATTCTATATTCAAATTCCAATTCCTTTTCTATTTGAATTCTATGTTCAAATTCTATTTCCTTTTCTATTTGAATTCTATGTTCAAATTCTATTTCCTTTTCTATTATTCAAATTCTATATTTAAATTTCCTTTATTCAACTCCCATTTGAATTCCTATATTCAAATTCTATAGTTGAATTTCCTTTTCTATTTTATATTCAAATTCAATACTTGAATTTCTATTTCAATTCCATATTCAAATTCAATACTTGAATTTCTATTTCAATTTCATTTTCAAATTCAATACTTGAATTTCTATTTCAATTTCATATTCAAATTCAATACTTGAAATTCCATTTGAATTCTGTTATTCAATTTCTATTTCAATTCTTCTTTGAAATTCTATATCTCAAATTCAATTCAATTCTTCTTTGAAATTCAATATTTCAAATTCGATTCAATTCTTCTTTGAAATTCAATATTTCAAATTCAATTCAATTCTTCTTTGAAATTCAATATTTCAAATTCAATTCAATTCTTCTTTGAAATTCAATATTTCAAATTCAATTCAATTCTACTTTGAAATTCAATATTTCAAATTCAATTATTCAAATTCTTTTATTCCTCTATTCACATTCCTTTATTCACATTCCTTTATGAATTTCTATATTCAAATTCCATATTCAATACTTTTTGAATTCTCGATTCAAATTCTATATTCAATTCTGTTTGAATTCTCTATATTCAAATTTCTATATTCAATTCTGTTTGAATTCTCGATTCAAATTATATATTCAATTCTGTTTGAATTCTCTATATTCAAATTCCTTTATTAAGTATCCATTTGAATTTCTCTTTGAATTTTCTTTATTCAAATTTCAAATTTCAATTCTATTTTAGAAAAATAGAATTTC
Source organism: Allium sativum (assembly GCA_030737875.1). Lineage (NCBI taxonomy): Eukaryota > Viridiplantae > Streptophyta > Magnoliopsida > Asparagales > Amaryllidaceae > Allium > Allium sativum. The sequence goes on along the minus strand of JASFAX010000062.1, from coordinate 2,388,845 downwards.
CTTTCTAATTCTCAAATATCCTTTTTCATGATATTTTTAAATATCATTACTTAAGCCCAGTGATATTTAAACACACAAAGCAACCAATTATTTATTTTTCTAACACGTCATATATAACAATATATATGCAAACAAATAAACAAACAGATAATATATTTTTGAGGAATCCAGTTGGATTCCTCCAACCTGTTTTCCTGCATCCACAGATGTTAGCACATAAATAATACCCATTTTGCTTCGTGGCAGAATATCGTGGTATAGAAGGTCATCCACTAATCATAGCGTGGGGCGTATAGGGTAATCATCCGCTATGAAACTGCGGGCATCCGCTAATGAGACTGCGGGAATCCAACCAATCAATCAATCCTATATATATATATAGCCTAAATAACTAACATATATAAAATAACCAGAAAACATTCACACAAGCAACAAACAATTATTTTTAATGAAATAAAAATAATTCTAAAGGTGAGTGAGATTTACTCACCGTGATTTTTATTTTTGAACCGCTCTGATTCCAAATTTAATTCCAGCTTACGTAATTTGACGCTACGATCTGACGTTGCTTGTTTTCATATAATCAGGTCTTCTATTAACGAGATAAAAATTATATCAGCTTTGGATTCATTTTAATAATTAATAACTTAATTAAACTAATTAACATACCTAACCTAATTTATTTAAATAAAATTTAAAAACAGCTAATACCTTCTTCTTCCATATCCGAATAGTAGGATGTCTGTATCTCCCACTATCCTCCTATGCAAATCTGTGACCATTTTGTTGCTCCAACCACTTCTAACTTCTTCTTCCTTCTTCAGTAAAACACACAACTAAATCCCACTGCCTCCAACACTTTGAGCGGCTTCCCTGATTACCGTCATCCTCCCCAGTCAATTATCAGTCCATCACCTAGACAATCAGCCCATCCAATGCACTGTTGAACCACGAAGACCAGAACACAGTCGCGACCTCCACCTACCTCAAATACACCATCAAATGAATAACAAGGTCACGACTTTACTCCCCCTTATCCTGAATCGCACCATCGTGACCTGGCATCCCTTCCTGTTCCTTGTTGCAATACTGACGTCGAGCTACATAAGGCTCGTGGCCTTTTGATCGAAGTTTCAAATTGCGATACCATGTCGATTCCTTCTTGAAACCGCAGCGCCTCATAACCCTACAACCTCCGCATCCCATAACCGCACCCATCTCTGAATCGCGACCTTCTCCTCAGCTTGAACTCGAAATCGAGTCTCCGTAGTTTGTGATGACCGCCATCCCCTAACCTAAAATTGATCGACTCAGTCTTCACGTCTACCAACAGATCTCGAAATCGGATTCGAATTCGATTTGGAAAATGAGGAACGGTCTTTGATTGGAAAAAGGAACGAGAAGAAAGACTTGAACTGCATGTTGGTTTCAGAATGAAAGCTCGGTTCGTTTATATAGATTTGAAAGGGAACAGAAGTACATCCATCAAAATTCGATGTTTGCTTGATGTTGAACAGAGGAAGTCATAAATTTTGGCTCGAGGAAGGCAATAGGGTGGCGTTAAAAGAAGTAGGTCGGCTGGTTAAAGTTTTGATTTGATTTTTTTCTTTAATTAAAAACTAAACTATATCGCGGTCCTTAAATTTAAAATTCTGAACCGCTATTTTAACGTACAGACTGACATTTCAATATTATAACGCTATTCTAAACTCAACAGTAAATATTCTGAAATTAAATTTCAACATATATACCATATTAAATTAATATAATATAAATTTAAATTCGAAAACCACAAATTCTTTGAAATAAATTATTATTTATTATCGTATATATCAAATAAAATTCCTACTCATCATCTGTATCATTTTGATTCAGTTATATTTCGAAATAAAATATTTCGATATATTCTAAATTAAATTGTATTCGATTATTAAATCGATAACTCAATATAAATATCGATTTATATTAAAAACTAAATATATAAAATAAATATTAAATATTTAAAAATAAATCGATAAAAATACGGGTCGTTACATTCTTCCCCCCTTAAAAGAATTTCGTCCCCAAAATTACTAAGGTAGAAAAATGCTACAAACCCATTAACTTTTCCAAAAGCCATTTGTGTTGAAATTCAACATTTCATACTTCTATACTTTTTTAGTTCCAACCAAACCTTTGGGTTTCATTCATTTGATCTGAATGATTTACAATCAATATGTTCACATTCAATTCATATTCCATTCATATGAATTTAAATTCATTCAAATTGATTTTAAATCAATTTATCTCTTTCAATTCATTTTAACTTGCTTTAAGCTAAATTTTAAATTCCAGAATTCTAATTCTTGGGTTTTCATTTCAAATCCTTTTGAAATACCATAAATGTATACATATATTTGTAACCACTTCAAATCCAAAATATTTGAATTTTTAAACCAAACTTGTTTTTTTTTTCCAACAAATTTCCATCAAAAACTTTTCTAAGGCAGCAATCCATCACTTAGAAACTCGAAAATGAACACTGATGATGTTGCAATCATCATCAGAATTATTTCCCAGCCACTGAAGTGAGTTCAGTGCTTTATTATTTCAAAATCCATCTAAAATGATTTTCTTTCAAATCCTTCCAAAACAAAGCTATATTATTTTAATCTACCTTGAAAAATATTTTTTTCCAACTTCCCAGGATTTAAATTCCGAATTCTGGTTTGAATTTAATTTTAATTCATCTCATTTGTATATTTAATTCATATACAAATTCTATTTTGGTTATAAATAACCATTCCAATTTTATAATCTCGTTTGATTATAATCCTAACAATTAACACATCCATATAATATAATAATTTCAGAAAATTATTCTTTCTATATCAAAATAGAATTTTGAGTAAAATTATTTCATCTACCCACCTTAAAACATTATTATGTTGAATTTCTCTATTCAAGTGTTCAGAAATTCCTATCGACTTCGTGGCGTCCCACGATTCGATCAGAATTCATAAACCACTCAACAGACAAGCCAACATAATATAAAACAAATTTTATATCAATTAACAAATACGCTCTCTCGTATATATACACTCAACTCATTCTAGGGTACTACTGACCCCATCTCTAATGAGCACATTTCCACCAAAGCCTAGGTGTTCGCTCAACCTAAGCTCTGATACCAACTGTAACGGCCAGGGGCAGTGGGCTAACCTCCCACCGTGGCTTACAGAGATACCTCAGAACTGCTTTTACGGCCAGCCTATCGACTCGACCAACCCACATTGTCGGGAGATGTAGGGGTAAGAGTCTCCCGTTCGCCACCAAACGCGAACCGAGAACCCCTTATCATCCGTACCAATTAAGCAACCAGCTCTGATACCAACTGTAACGACCCGCAAATCCGTGCTATCTGAGTTGACTAAAAACACCACACGTCCAACCCAAATTGCACAGAAATACGAATCATTTTTAGAAAGAAGTTAGAGGATGAGAAATAGAAAGAAAGAAATATTAGAATAGAAGAAAAACGAAGATCACAAACTCACAGCGGAATGAATAAAATATATTATATAACCTAACTTTTGAAATACAAATCAGTAACTTTATATACAAACCATCATCAGCGCACAACAGTCATTTCTGGAACAGTTATAAACACCTGTTTCCAGATACAACATAGTACACAGCGGAAATACGATAATCTACAGCTAACTGGTGAAGCCTCCTGCTTCCAGCTCCTCCAATTGAATCTGTGAAATCCCGACTACTTGACTGCCCGTACAAATTTGGGCACCCAAGAGTTTAGGGAAAACAAAACAAAATAAACTCTGGGTCAGTCATGGGACTGGTGTGAGTAAACTCAAATCATTGGTTTAACCTTTAAAATCCTTTCAAAAGAAAAGATAATAGTAAGACCAGCCCACACATAAACATGGACGGTTTTTACCTTACTATAACCCAAAACACTTTAATACAAAAATCCAATGATATTACAATAATGTCTACATCAAGTAAATAACCAAATAGCAGAACGCTTGCATCTCACACTCCACATACATAGTATAAAATCAAAAACCGCATGGCGCTTATTGGAGATTGGATTTCCAACATGACAAGGTATGGAACCACCTTCCGCTAGTGTATCTCTAGAGAGGAATACACTGGGTTCAACAAGAACATCTTGCAACCCGGCCCACACATGACCGACCACTCATTTCGCTTGAGTGTATCGAATGTATATCACCAACGGTTGGGATCAGCAACCGCCTCCCGACTGGGACAGCATCGAATAGAATAAGAAATTAAATGAACCTCTAGATAGGTGATTATACATCCTAATGGGTGCGACCCACACAGCCATGCTGCCTGCCCGATTTTTGTCCTTTCCCGGTTGTTGAGGCCTGAGGCTACGAATACTTACCATTCATTGATAGCACAATCACTTTGAATGCCACATTGTCAGATCCGTTAATCACTAGTTAAGTTTGCACAAATATTCTGGATGTTATGCTAAGGGAATAAATCCGTTGCAACCATATATATTTATACAGACCAACCCATTTGATCATTGGAAATACTCTGTCAGACATTCGTCCATTTACGTTCGTTCTGGGATTGAACGAAACAGATGGCATTATTTCTATTTAATAGAAAGTGTCCTTGCAGTTTACTCCGTCTTCAATATATTCGGCATACTTGGTTCGCAACGCTTATGCCGATACGGAGTGGTTCTTCGGATAATAATCCAACCGGTCTCTCCATATTGACAACGATGGTCAAAACTTCGATAGTCTGTGATTTAACTATCGAATAAAAACAAGTGTTCATCCAAACATATCAAACAAATCACTGGGCTCTTTAATTAATATTTCATTAATTAAATCTCTTCTCCATTTCCTTATCAATATTTATTAACCAAATATTTTCAATAACCATATTGGCCCTTTACGCTATTTGGAAAGCATTTCCCGATATCAACTTCTTTTATGTTCTATATATTAGAAAATACCTCTACTTGCAATTGGAAACAATTCCAATCACTTATCTCTATCCGACTATTTTAATTATACTCATGAAATATTTACTTGTTATATTTCCAAAATTCCATCACTTGGGTTTAAAACGAATGTTGTGTAAAACATCGTTACAACAACCCAAAATATTTTATTCAACTAACTCTTTTTCAAACACTTCTCTTCGAGACTGGATCTTGCTATTTATCCATTAAAAATGAAATCAATCAAGTTGGGGTAAAATTACCTCTCAGACCTTAACTGAAAACATCCTCAACTTCAAAACGGCAAAACCACTTACCTCGAATAAACACACTATACAATCCAATTATTCATTTTTAAAACATGTATAAAGTTCGCTTTCTATTTCTAATTTATAGATTTCCCTTTTTGTTTACAATATTCGATTTTTATATTCACTTACCTATCGAATTCTATACGTCGATACAATGATTTCTAACTATCAAAATATCTTAAAAATATTCTAACTCCTTAAATTTCCGGAAAATTTCGCCATAACCTCCCCTGTATCGGGAGCATCGGGAAATTTCAAATAGCTTCCCGGTAACTTCTCATCTCAAAAAGAAAAGAAAAAGCCAAGCGGCTTGCCGATACGGCGCATAAAATCTCATATATGAATTAAACATGTACCTTATTGTCGAGCACACTAATTATATACCTTCATCACTTTATCCCATAACTGTCTCCGGTATATCTATACCTGTACAATTCATTTCAACTTCATACACTCGTTTTGACTCAATTCGTTAAAGTAACTCTTTAACTAACTCTTTGCCCATTTCGCTTGTATATATGAATATAACACGTTTCAAATATATTTAAACTTACTTATCAACTAATTGAATTCAAATTTTAATTTTAGTTCTATATTTGATTTCAAATATATGTTTACAATTCAAAAATTCAATTTTTAAAGTTCGACTTCAATTCACCACTCGATTAACTAATTCTTCTTTGACTTAGTTAATTCTATTCAATAATCAAAAATATGATCATTGTTTCAAAAATCACTTTTCTTACTTCACTTGAGTTCACCTTTATGTTCTAACTCAAGACCAGGTTTTTAAATGGAAATTCGGATTTTTATTTGCTTAAAAATCCCTATATTTATTATATAAAATCCATTATGGTTTTAATGGTTTCTGGCGCTGCACTTTTAAAAATTTGATTTTTGACATAACTCAAAATCAATTCGACGAAATCTAGATTTTTCTCTTCCATTAAAAAAACTATTATTCAACAGGTCCTGACGATTCTTGTTTCAAAGAATTCCGACTTCAATTGAGTCCTGTATACTCAATTGAAGTTCGAGTCGCCAATTTACGAACTGCAGCGCTGCGGCGAGTTCGTTTTAATTATATTTATATATATATAAAACTTTTAAACTTCGTTAAAATGAATCCAACTCCATTTTAACTCTATTCAAATTTCTTGATTCAAATTCCAATCCCGCTTTTATTTGAATTCTATATTCAAATTCCAATTCCTTTTCTATTTGAATTCTATGTTCAAATTCTATTTCCTTTTCTATTTGAATTCTATGTTCAAATTCTATTTCCTTTTCTATTATTCAAATTCTATATTTAAATTTCCTTTATTCAACTCCCATTTGAATTCCTATATTCAAATTCTATAGTTGAATTTCCTTTTCTATTTTATATTCAAATTCAATACTTGAATTTCTATTTCAATTCCATATTCAAATTCAATACTTGAATTTCTATTTCAATTTCATATTCAAATTCAATACTTGAATTTCTATTTCAATTTCATATACAAATTCAATACTTGAAATTCCATTTGAATTCTGTTATTCAATTTCTATTTCAATTCTTCTTTGAAATTCTATATTTCAAATTCAATTCAATTCTTCTTTGAAATTCAATATTTCAAATTCGATTCAATTCTTCTTTGAAATTCAATATTTCAAATTCAATTCAATTCTTCTTTGAAATTCAATATTTCAAATTCAATTCAATTCTTCTTTGAAATTCAATATTTCAAATTCAATTATTCAAATTCCTTTATTCCTCTATTCACATTCCTTTATTCACATTCCTTTATGAATTTCTATATTCAAATTCCATATTCAATTCTTTTTGAATTCTCGATTCAAATTCTATATTCAATTCTGTTTGAATTCTCTATATTCAAATTTCTATATTCAATTCAGTTTGAATTCTCGATTCAAATTATATATTCAATTCTGTTTGAATTCCCTATATTCAAATTCCTTTATTAAGTTTCCATTTGAATTTCTCTTTGAATTTTCTTTATTCAAAATTCAAATTTCAATTCTATTTTAGAAAAATAGAATTTCCTTTCTAATTCTCAAATATCCTTTTTCATGATATTTTTAAATATCATTACTTAAGCCCAGTGATATTTAAACACACAAAGCAACCAATTATTTATTTTTCTAACACATCATATATAACAATATATATGCAAACAAATAAACAAACAGATAATATATTTTTGAGGAATCCAGTTGGATTCCTCCAACCTGTTTTCCTGCATCCACAGATGTTAGCACATAAATAATACCCATTCTGCTTCGTGGCAGAATATCGTGGTATAGAAGGTCATCCACTAATCATAGCGTGGGGCGTATAGGGTAACCATCCGCTATGAAACTGCGGGCATCCGCTAATGAGACTGCGGGAATCCAACCAATCAATCAATCCTATATATATATATATATAGCCTAAATAACTAACATATATAAAATAACCAGAAAACATTCACACAAGCAACAAACAATTATTTTTAATGAAATAAAAATAATTCTAAAGGTGAGTGAGATTTACTCACCGTGATTTTTATATTTGAACCGCTCTGATTCCAAATTTAATTCCAGCTTACGTAATTTGACGCTACGATCTGACGTTGCTTGTTTTCATATAATCAGGTCTTCTATTAACGAGATAAAAATTATATCAGCTTTGGATTCATTTTAATAATTAATAACTTAATTAAACTAATTAACATACCTAACCTAATTTATTTAAATAAAATTTAAAAACAGCTAATACCTTCTTCTTCCATATCCGAATAGTAGGATGTCTGTATCTCCCACTATCCTCCTATGCAAATCTGTGACCATTTTGTTGCTCCAACCACTTCTAACTTCTTCTTCCTTCTTCAGTAAAACACACAACTAAATCCCACTGCCTCCAACACTTTGAGCGGCTTCCCTGATTACCGTCATCCTCCCCAGTCAATTATCAGTCCATCACCTAGACAATCAGCCCATCCAATGCACTGTTGAACCACGAAGACCAGAACACAGTCGCGACCTCCACCTACCTCAAATACACCATCAAATGAATAACAAGGTCACGACTTTACTCCCCCTTATCCTGAATCGCACCATCGTAACCATCGTGACCTGGCATCCCTTCCTGTTCCTTATTGCAATACTAACGTTGAGCTACATAAGGCTCGTGGGCTTTTGATCGAAGTTTCAAATTGCGATACCATGTCGATTCCTTCTTGAAACCGCAGCGCCTCATAACCCTACAACCTTCGCATCTCATAACCGCACCCATCTCTGAATCGCGACCTTCTCCTCAGCTTGAACTCGAAATCGAGTCTCCGTAGTTTGTGATGACCGCCATCCCCTAACCTAAAATTGATCGACTCAGTCTTCACGTCTACCAACAGATCTCGAAATCGGATTCGAATTCGATTTTGAAAATGAGGAACGGTCTTTGATTGGAAAAAGGAACGAGAAGAAAGACTTGAACTGCATGTTGGTTTCAGAATGAAAGCTTGGTTCGTTTATATAGATTTGAAAGGGAACAGAAGTACATCCATCAAAATTCGATGTTTGCTTGATGTTGAACAGAGGAAGACATAAATTTTGGCTCGAGGAAGGCAATAGGGTGGCGTTAAAAGAAGTAGGTCGGCTGGTTAAAGTTTTGATTTGATTTTTTTCTTTAATTAAAAACTAAACTATATCGCGGTCCTTAAATTTAAAATTCTGAACCGCTATTTTAACGTACAGACTGACGTTTCAATATTATAACGCTATTCTAAACTCAACAGTAAATATTCTGAAATTAAATTTCAACATATATACCATATTAAATTAATATAATATAAATTTAAATTCGAAAACCACAAATTCTTTGAAATAAATTATTATTTATTATCGTATATATCAAATAAAATTCCTACTCATCATCTGTATCATTTTGATTCAGTTATATTTCGAAATAAAATATTTCGATATATTCTAAATTAAATTGTATTCGATTATTAAATCGATAACTCAATATAAATATCGATTTATATTAAAAACTAAATATATAAAATAAATATTAAATATTTAAAAATAAATCGATAAAAATACGGGTCGTTACAAACGGTATCTTCAATAATACTATTCTTAGACCCAAAAGAAGTTAAGAAAATCAGAAACTAACTGGGGATTAGTTAAGTTAAATGGTTTCTGGGGTATTGATCTGATGTTGGTTTCGGCCTTCGAGGTTAATACTTAGGGAATTGCTCACTTGCTAATTTACGGTTAGGGACTGATTGAAATGTCATGTGATTTTGGGTTTATCATGAACCGTGTTTTAAATGACATCGATTCTTCAACCCAGTTAAAGATTAAAACCAAGTGGAGTTTTAATGAATCTTTAATTAGATTGAAAAGATCGATAATGGAGTATCACCAGTTTTGCTCCAGGCGATAGTTAAATCTTTAATTAGATTTGAGCGTGAAATGGTAATTAAATTTACCGATAACACTGTGGTATTATATATGAAGTATTACCAGTTTTACTTCATGGGATGAATAGGTTGGGATTGGGAAATAGAATAAATGATTACTTCGATGTGGTTCGCTAATCCCGACTAGTTTGAATTGATATTCAAAAGAAGATTAAAGAATAAATTTAGAAGAATTTATCTTTGATAAAATTAATGGGAACCTTTCCCTAAGAAATGTGAAATTTAGAAACTAACTGGAGATTAGTTAAGTAGAATGGTTTCCTTTGTATTGATCTGATGTTGGTTTCGGCCTTCGGGGTTAATATTTGGGGAATTGTTCTCTTACGGTTAGTGACTGATGAATTGGAATGAAGCGTATGTTGTGTTTGTGTAACGCTTGTTTATTATATACGCGAGTTATTCAGAAAGGCCGGGTTTATCCCATTCTGAATAACTGATACGACGATAAGTCGAAGATGAAGACGGTAGTTGAAGACCGGAGGTCTTCACGTCGTTTGGATAATTACTGATGATCTTGATTGGGTCGTACACCCAAGAGGAGGGAATCAGTTGGTGATCGTCCAGACGTACTTGGAGATCGATGGATATGCGGGGTACTAGCTGCCTCCGGTTCCGTTCAGACCCAGAACGAACTTGTAAATGGACTGTGTGTCTGACATTGGATTTTAGTCTGTGTGATTGATCTCTATTAAATATATATCTGTTTGGCGGCGGAGAATTTATTCTCTTGCTTAACGCCCTTCTCTGAGACATACGAGCTCAGGGGTTATATACTGATGGATATCAAACGCATAGAGTGAATTGCCTGTGTGGCATGCCTAAGTGGCAAATGATCAAGGCTTCTGTTGGAAAGCAAAGTCTTGTGGTTGATGATCAAGCACGACCTTTGTGGCATAGCTTTGTGTAACGTTTAATTCGCGAGTTTAACACCCGGTATGAACCAGAAACCGGAGAAGGACCTCAGGGAGGGCATGCGTTTCCTTCTAGTTAGAAGTGGCGTCAGTGGTTTTACACGTCCCTGATGAGTTTGACTTATGTGGTTGTTACTGTTGCGGGGCGCCTCGGATATATATATATATATCGGTGACAATGTGAAGCCGATGGAGTCATTTGTTGGCTCATTTACACCCCATAGAGCGGGGAAACGCAGTGTTCAGGAATTATAATCCACATCGGTGGACCGGCCCTGACGATCAAAGGGTCACTCGAGCTCTGATCCTGAGGCTCGGGCTAGACAGTCTCGAATCGGTGAGGACGATCCCTAGCCTCGGTTCATATCATAAATGATAACCCAACTTCAAATACGTGACTTTGCGGTTTTGATTATAGAGCCTAGTATGGCGACATGATATATGGTACTCATGCCGCCTATGATTGATATTTATGATAGTATATAAAATCAGAAACTAACTGGAAACGAGCTAAGATGGGTGGTTTCCTGGGTATCAGTCTGATGTTGGTTTCGGCCTTCGGGGTTAATACTTAGGGGATCGTTCTCTTGCTAATTTATGGTTGGAGTCTGATTAAGAATTAAAAGATGAAATTTAGCGTATCAAGCATTCTTTGGCTATTATAAGGTAAAACCCTATCCCCTGGCTTGCGTTGCATTGTGTGATGGGACCTTAGCTTCATTTTTCTTTATTTAGCATTGCGCTATTTGTTTTATGCACTGGTATTCTTGGGAGGAAACCCGTTACGCATTAGCGGCGTGGTCCCTTGATTTACCTAACTTTAAAATAAAGATTTATAACTATTTTAGTTCTCACACCAGTCACATGACTGACCTGGAGTTTATTGTTTTAACCTAAACTTTGGGTGCCCTTATTTTGACATGGGCAGCTAGTAGTTTTGGTTTTGCAGATTTATATTCACAGGAACCTGGTTTACAGCTGGAACGATATCCGAGAAGCTTTGTATCCATATATCTCTTTCAGTTGTGTATTGTATTATTTTCCGCTGTAGTAATGTATTGTAATCTCTGATATTTATCGAATGTAATTTATTCATTCATACTCTGTATATTCTGGTATTCTGATGAAATTGTTGTAATTAACGATGAAATGTTCTTCTTTAATGATGAAATGTTCTTCTTTCTACGTTCTTTGTGTGTTGTTCTCAAAGTATCCGCTCTTTCCTTACCGGGGAAGTTACAGGTCCTTACAGCTTCCATAAGCCGTGCTTTGATCATCACTAGCTCGTTTCATAACTCGAGTATACCACATTGACAATTCACGACATGTCACTGATTTCGATCAATGCATACCCTCTAAGTTCATATGACTTAGAGACAAGGATAATATATTGCCACAAATCCGATATATATTAAAGAAAATCAGTGCTATGCGGTCAATTTCAATGTCAGACACACAATCCATACAAGTACGTTCTGGGTCTGAACGGAACAACAACCCAAAAATATTCAAAAATATTCAGATCTCAAGCCACATATAACCTCGTATCGGGTGATCGGCCCAAACGAGACATCGGTGATCAATCCAAACTATTCGAAGATTCTCGGTCTTCACTTATCGATTACAAGTCTTCAATTTCTTTATAATGCTGTATTATTAGTTGGAATGGTTTTCGAATATATTCGATCCTGGTCTTAATAAGCTATGGGTTATTCAAGTTTCGATTCAAATCTCCTTCCCTATCGTTGTTAACATTTTCATAAATTTCAAAATTTCTGAATCTTAACTTGGTTTTAAATTCTATTCACGATAATTCAAATAGTTTATATTTCGAATAGAGTGAAAACGACTTATTCTTCGATAGCAATTCACAAATCAAGCAACTATTAGATTTCCATAATAATTTGTATTTTCATCTCATATTGATAATTCGACTAACCTTAACCCAACTCAATTTCTTTTACCTTCCAACTTCAATATCTAACTTAAATCTGTAATATTCAAATGAATTTCTTACAAACTAATTTTAATCTCTTTCAAATCTTTGAAAATATTTAACGGCTCTTTTCATAAATTTAAATAATAATTCATGGTTATAATCCTTTAAACCAAATCAGTTGTAAATAAGAAAGTTATGATAACGCTAAAAGCATTACCAAAAGCGCTGAAAATGACTATTTAGATCAAATAGGTTCAAAATTATTCAAATTCAAATATTTCAACTCACATCACCTTTATATAATAAAATATGGTTTAACATAATTTTTCTCAAATTTTTATTATTCGAATATATCTATTTTTATTCGATTTTCCTTTACGGTCGCCGGTGCACGTATAGCGACCTTTTCAAATTTTAATTAAATATAACTTGGAAAATGTTCATCAAAATTTAGAAATTTCATTTTCATTAGAAAACTAATATCATTTGAAACCAAAAGTTTTTTGTTTCACGAAAATCCAATTTAAAATACTCGAGTTATAACCATCTAAAGTATATGGTCGATAATTACGAACTGCCGCTACCCGACCCGTTCTATTTAAACTATATACGATTTATAATAGAAAATAGTTCAAATAATATTTTATAATCAAAAATCATATTAACTTTTATTTTCATTTCTATTAGAAATCAAACATTTCATAATTACTCGATCATGTTTTGTCAAATTTGAGCATTTGATTTTAAACCAAAATGATCATTATATTATTTAAACATTGGATTCTGAGGTCTAGAAAAATCCTTGTTGGATTTCAAACCATTATCCAAATCATTATTTGAGATTATTTAATATTTATTTGGCTTTGATTTCAAATTTGATTTATATCTCAAATTAAATTTTATCAAAATCAGAAATTAGATTTTGAAATCATAATCATAATCCTTGGATTATAAAATTATTAACTTTGGATTTCAATTTGACACCATTAACAAAATTCTTAACCTTTGATTATTAAAATCATTAACAAAGTTACTAATTTTGATTAATTAAAATCATTAATAAAATAATTAATATTTAATTGATTGAAATCATTTATCAAAGTAATTAGCGTTTAATTAAAATTATAAATAAAGTAGTTAATATTTACAAATAAAAATCGTTAATTTAAAATCATTAAAAAAGTCATTAATATTAAATCAATATTTGGAAAAAAGAATCATTTCTTTTAATTTATAAATTTCCAACTAATTTCATATTCAAAATTTGAAATCGATTTAAATATATCCACGGAAAGGATATTCGAATCGAATACCCACATAATACCGTAACGAGGGTGTGCGTGTGTGCAAACACAACATCAGCCAAATTTAATCGCAACAACAGGCATGGTTTCAATCATACACAATCACAAGCAATTTACAATGATTTAATGTGCATGAGCATTAAAATTATTAACGCTTAACAATGTTTAGTGTTTACAACTGTATACACATTCAATTCAACCATAATTCACCACACATATCATCCACGCTTAAATCAACCAATTAAATTAATTTAACTAAATTAAATTTAATTAACTACTAAATCAAGGCGATTTAAAGTTTAGAATTCTCACATAAAGCTCTCTAAATTCCACCGTCGACGCTCCGTATCAACCGCGAACAACATTGGACAATCATGTACAATCTTTAAGGGTGCGGCTACCATCACGTATACACCGTCAAAACTAATATTAACTGTGAACTAAGCCCCGGATGACCATGCTATCTCTCCTCTTTATAGGCCCAAACGTTTGGATAGATATAAATATATATCTTTTTACACATCCCTTGCGTTTTCAATACAAGAAAGGCCGAAACTGTTTAGAGAGAGGGAAGATTGAGGTCACAGCTAGGTGGGGCGGACTTGGGTGGCTTCTAATGGCGCAAGGGTCAGACAAGTTGTGCATGGAGGCGGAAGGGTTGGGCATAGGTAGTTCGCAAATATGGTCTAGCATAGTGCAAAGAACAAAAGAAATAAAACAAAATCAATATAAGGAGACAATGAAATTCATGCATACGCATGATGCATGCTTCTAGCATTCTGTGGCATAAATACTTCTTTCTTTATTTTTTCCTTTTTCCAAAGAAGGCCGACGGGGGGAAAACTGCTGTTTTGCAAGTGGAGAAATGGGTTTCTCTAGGATAGGAGAGAGGGAAGTGGGATCTTGGTTATGCAAGTAGGAGGTGGTATAAAGAAGGGGCATCGAGGCATATGACTACAGTTTACGGTTGCTGGTTGTTGGAGTGTTTAGGAGAGGAGCGACGCAAACTTAAGGAAAGGAAAGAGGGAGAGCGGACTAGAGTGGGGCATGCACAGTTGGGTTTCAGTTGTGGGGTTGGTGGAGTTGACTGGAAGGAGGAACGCGGGTGGAGAAATGGAGATTCAGTGGACTGGGGTGGCTGCGGATTCATTGGTATGACCGGTGGAACTTCGGAACAGGGTGTTCATCGTTAAAACTAGTGGGAAAAAATGAATTTGGTGCAAAAATTAAAAAAATGGAGACGGCCAACTAATAAAAAGAAGAAAGGGAATGCGGTCTCAGGTGAGCTCTTGGAGACTAGAAGTGAACAGATGGCGATGGCACTAGAGGAAGGAGGGGCCGAATGTGTTTGCGTGGAGAAGAGGAGAAAAATGCATGAAGGAGGAAGGACACAGTGAAATGGGAAGCAGTGGAAATAAAATTAAAATAAAAGGAAAATAACATGGTGCGGTCAACACGTGGAAGATAGTCATGAATGAATGGACAAGTGTTAACTTACTTAGATGCATATACTCCAAGTGTCCTATTCTCTTTTTATAATACGTTATTGTTATATTCCCTAAGCATTTCGTATGCCAACTCAAACCCCTTATGCACGCATATTGGTTTTTCTTTCAAATATATTTGGAATGTTCCTCTTTTGTTCCTTGCATATGCAAGAGAAAGTGCCTTGCGTGACTTGTTCCCATGTTATTCTAACAATGTTTAGATCGTTAGTCCCATTTGCATAATCTTTTATTTATTTATTCTTTTATTCCTGGTGAACAGTAGAAAATAATAATATTTTTCATGTACAATAATGTGCCAGGATCCCAAAATAGTAATAAAATAGACCGGTTGTTCAGCTCTATACAGTGTCGGAAGGACCACAGTTGCCCTAAAATACATTAGAAAGCTATATGCTTATATTCCAAATTAAAATTTGCAGTAAAAATTTTTAAAATATTTTAAGACTACACGTATTGAAATCGAACGATTATTTTAATTTGATATTTAATTACAATTTATATTCGAACACCGATCGTTTTTCAGCATTAGATTGCAAACCGTTTATTATTTTTCCAAAAACGAACATGGTTTTAACTAAATTAATTAAATCAAAATATTGTGGTATTCAAATTTATATTTAACCAAAACAAATTTAAATATTTAATCAATCTTTATAAAATTTATACATATAACATTTCGAATCTTAATATTAAAACAGACTTGTAAAATCTTATATATTACATAACATAACATCCTTTAAATAATTCAATTTTTTTAAAATAAAATTTTATATTTAAATATGGTCTTAAAATAGGTTTTTATTACGAACATAATATTTATAAAACAAAATATTTATCAAACCAAAAATATAAAATATTTTTAAATCAATATTCTTATTAATAAAATTTATATTAAAAAATCCAAATAAATTATGTATAAAAAAATGTAGATAATCTTAGATCGTTACAACCTCCCCCCATTAAATCTTCTCTTCCTCAAAAAGGGGAGATTGGTAAAAAGTTTCCTATATATAACATCACTTTCACTAATACCACACTTGGATAAAATAAGCAATAAGATTTAACCTGATCAAAACAATTTTTATCAAAATCTAATTTTAATTTAAACTTGAAATCAAAATTATTATTATTTTCGACTTGAGATCCCATTTTCATTGTCAAATCATTTGAAATCCTTTATTTCCTTTTTAACACCGAATCATACTTACTTCAGGATTTCAAAACCAAATTCATTTCGAAAATTTTCAAATATTTCACGATAAAAAACATAACAACATTTATGTTCCAAGTTTAGAGGTTTCTCCCAATGAAAAGGCCACTAGGCATGGCTTACATGTTTCGACATATATAAATGATGTCCCTCCGAGATCTAGAGAAGGTCATCAGTCAAGGGTTTACATCCATGTCATATCTTTCTTTAGTCATGGGTTACTCGAATCTTAGTAATAAATCATTTTATTTTATGTCCCGAAGTTATAAATCATTTTGCAATAATAATTTTACAAATATTTTCAAATCGTATTATTGTTGTTCTCTAAACATTTCAAAATATCGGTATTTCAAGTCGTCGAACATTTCGTAGTTATAAAACACCTTATAAGTTATTTTCATATTCCAAATAATTGGGAAAAATCAACTGCGTTCACTTATTTGAAATCAGAATTTATTTACTCTACAATGCGTTAAATTGAGTATTTTACAAATTTAAGCTTTGCAAATTTTCAAATCATACTTTATAAACCATTTCAAGTTTTATAGACCATATCAAATTTCATGAAATAAATTTCAAATTATCCTGCAAAAGTAGCATATTGGATAAATTCAACATTTTGAAATTCATTTATACTTAATACAAATTGAAAGTAAGAGATAATTCAAAATACTTATTTTCAAATCTAAAACTACGTTATTATCCAACTTATCCAAAATGATTAAACTTATTAAATGTTTACACTACAAAATTTCCAAAGTATCAAAAATGGTTAAATATTTTACTTAAGTTATTACCAGTCCAAAATCATTATCATACCAAATAGTTTATAGACTTTACTTAAGTTTTAATACAAATCCAACGCTTTGTTAATTACCTCTTTTAAGGGCTTTTCATACTTAAGTTATGGCATCTATACAATATTTCAAATACTTAACACTCAAATTTTATTCAAGTTACTCCCTATTCAATTGCAAATTCAATTTATTCATTACTTATTTAGATTTTACTTACCTATTTCAACTTACTCTAATTGATCAAAATGTTTTATTTAAAATTTATCCAACATTTCGAATGTTTATCCAAACGATTTTTATGTAATTCTCGACGTTTAAATTGGAATCATATGGTCATGCCACTTTTGAAACTCGAAAATAATCACTGATGATGTCCGGATCATCAATAGAATTATCCTCCAGCGACTAGAATGTGATTCCATATCTATCTAGTATATATTGGACCTCTTATATACGTTAGCTAGGCGTATATTCAAAAGCCTGACATACTCGATAGTCCGATCTCGATGTCCAATAAAATACTTAAAACACTTATCATAATTCATATTTTAAAATAATTACACATTCGAAATGATTTACTTAGTTTCTAAATAATTTATATAGGTTTCGAAATATGCTCTCTCGAACATAATACTCAGAATCTCATTCTAGGGCATTTCTAACCCAATCTCTAATGAGATATTATAACTCTGATAAGTCCTGTCTTTTGTTCAAATATGTTGTACCTCATAGCTTTGTATAACCAAAGCTCTGATACCAACTGTAACGATCCGCCTTTTTGCCCAATGCTCCCCAGTAATTAAACCAACTTAAATCATTCATAAAGACGGATAGTTATGGGTACAAACATATTTGAACATAAAGAACAGAACTTTTCATTTCATTACAAAAAATTTACATCAGAGTTACAAATAAATCAGAGTACACCATAAGCTCAGTGGAAACAAATTGCTCTCAGCGGAAATAGAAAAACCAACAAGACTCTAGCTCCAATCAGAAACCAACGCTGAAACTAAACCTGCAAACTAAACTACTAGCTGCCCGTGCAAAATTTATGGGCACTTAGAGTTTAAGTATAGGAACAATAAACCCCAGGTCAGTCGTGGGACTGGTGTGAGAACTCGAAACAGTTATTACTTCGGGTTTACTTTAAAGTTGGGAAAATTCACCGGACTACGCCTCTAACGCAGAACGGGTTTACTCCAAGTGAATTCCCGTGCACAGAAATCAGCAGTGACTTTGAAAAATGAAGCTATCATAAGCTCATCCCACATCACACAATGCAAACGCACACCAGATGGGAGAGTTTTGTCTTATGATAACCAAAATACTTTTATACGTGAAAATCCTCTTTTAGTACTATAATTAGTGCATAGTGTTCAAAACCGTTTCGCAATTAAATATACTAATCTTAGCAAGCATAGTGACTATAACCACATAAATAGTTTACAAACAAATCGAATGGTTCGTATTGGTTATTTGGTTTCCAATATGATGGTTCCTGGATCGAAAGATCAATCGAGGTGTAACACCCCACCTCCGCTAGGGTCACTCACAAAGGGAATGCACTAGCTTTGGTGGAGCATTATCTAGGTAAACATACACAGAAATATTACAAGACAGAACATATAAAACAGCGGAAGAAGAACCAAATTTCATTGCTTTAAAATCTAGAAAGGTCTAAAGCCTTTTACATCAAAATGCTATTAAATCCATTACATCGAAATCTGTCTTGCAATAGTAAAGAAGCATAAAACCATAGTCATAAATCATTCCCCAAGTAAAACAGCAAAGCAAGCCATAGCTAAGAGAAATCTAAGCAGTACATGAAAGAGCCTTGGAGCTTGGTAAGATCTGAACTAAGCTGTATTCCCACCCTGCGAACCTGGGGGGGGAGACGAAAGAAAAAGAGGCGAAACAAACTGGGTCAGTCATAAAGATTGAGTAAGTCCTAGTGGCTTTCAACATAAAAACAGGCGAAGATAATATGACATGAATAAACTGAAAGTACACATAAGCATGATGACAAGGTAAGCTACAGGCATGATGAATCAAGTATAACATTGCAAGGTTTCTATTAAGTATAACATCGCAAGATTTCTAAGCTTCACCCTTCCACTATTTTCTTTGATTTCCTATATTCTCTGCACCAACTGTACTAGTACCCCAACCCGTATCATCCTTTCCATGTATATGTATAGTCCCTTGCCGTATATCGTACGGGTTTCATCACGTATTTCTATACTACTTCAATGTAGTGCTACCATTCTTGAAATCATTTGGACTGCCACCCTTGTTCTGGCTAGGTTTCCTTATCATGAACTATCGCGCGTTCAACTAGGATTTATGCCACCTAGGACCACTAGGGATTATGCTACCTATTGAACGTTTTCTAGATTCGATTAGGGTTTATGCCACCTAGGACCACTAGGGATTATGCTACCTAACGAATTCCACGTAACGATCTATTAATCGATCGGCTCCCTACAAGTCCTAGCTCGTTCATGTGTCTGTGTCATACGACCCAACCACGAAATGTAGTCACCTGTGCTAGGTCCACCATAGGGTGTATCAAGCCCTAGGGTGCCAACCATCAACACGAATCAAGCACGCACAGTGTAAACCTACTGGTGCCCAATGCCTGCTTTTTCAACTTCAGACTACGTGCACGACCATAGTCCCCCTGAACCTACAATGGCGCACCAACTCAGCCGTTGTTCTGGTCGCTTACAATCAGCCCAGTAATCGTGCCCCACCATGCCTAGTTCCAAGGTACCGTGATACATCTAGTGGGTTACTGCTGAAAAGGACCGCGCAACTAGGGTTTTCGTCTAGTAGGTTAAGTGTTGTCATTTAAATTCGAGACTTAACCCCATCAGTCTAGCATGTCAAGTTGGTTAAGTGTTGTCATTCAAGTTCGTGACTTAACCCGCCTACGTGTCATGTCAAATTGGCTAAGTGTTGTCGTTCAAGTTCATGACTTAGCCCTATGAATCATCTATCAAGTTGGTTAAGTATATTCAATCGGTTCATGACTTAACCCTATCAAATCATCGTGTCCAATTGGTTAAGTATATTCAAGCGGTTCATGACTTAACCTATCAAATCATCATGTCAAATTGGTTAAGTATATTCAAGCGGTTCATGACTTAACCCTATCAAATCATCGTGTCAAATGGGTTAAGTATATTCAAGCGGTTCATGACTTAACCCTATCAAATTATCGTGTCAAATTGGTTAAGTATATTCAAGCGGTACAAGACTTAACCCTATTATGTGGCATTAATTCATTAATGCACCCCAACCTCTCACATCAGACCTGTTGTTGAGGTACTCATGGTCCAATTTCATTTTATTCCATATCCATATCAAATTTAACAAGTTTCAATCTCAAAGTAACTAGAACTTACAGAGCGTGGATCGAGAATTAGAGTGCAGAGATTTGATTCTGGAAACGGTTATTGCAGTTGTTGAATCTCTACTTGTTTATTCTTGTTCTAGTTGAAAATCGCCAATTTGCAATTCCTAGATGTCGTCTTGACGAAGAAGAAGTAGTCTCTTTTAATTTAAATATTATCATTTTGATTTTCACATAGGTAGCATAAGGACAGAATGAAATGGTGTAGAGAGAATGAGGCTAGGGGGTTGTTTATATAGGGTTAGGCAGACGAATCTGGTCACGAAACAAGTCTAAATACATCAGAATGCATTAGGTTCAGAAAAGTGGTTCGGGAGGCAGGTCAACCCCTAGGTCGACACTATGGTCGACCCCCAGGTCGACCTGGTCCCTGGGCCGGAATTTTCCTGCCCAGCCTGTTCTGGGGTTTGAATTCGAATTTCGAATTCGAATTTCGAGCTGTCTTTGATTCTGAAAATTTCTGAAACTTCTAGAGGTCATAACTTGGTCATACGAACTCCGATTTTCGAAAACTCGGACTCTATTTCATGTAAAATTTCGAGACGAACGCAATGGTGTAACCCGTTTTCCCTGATTCTGATTTTAAAATTTAATTCTGCCTTGATTTCTTGGTTTAACATGCTATAAAAATACGGGTTGTTACATTCTCCCCTCCTTAAAGGATTTCGTCCCCGAAATCTTCAAGTTAAGAAGAATGTGTCCTACCATCCAATCATCCATCTACTCAATCATCAATCACAGGCATCCATTGTCCTTAAGAGATTTCTAATGCTGTATGAACATATGCAGAAAGTGTGTGTATATGTTCCTTATCTAATGCAAATGACCAGGCCTGATTGATCTTCTTAATGCAAAACATGTTTAATGCCATGAGTCCAACATGTATGCAAATAGCCCTAATCACATAAACACTATATGTGTGCTCAAACATCCATCCTTATGCAACATTCACATGATAACACATTCAATTTCATCCATATACAAATATAAACACTCATGCATATGCAATATGAAAAAGTGTCTGAGCCGATCTAGTGCCTAATGTGTGTTATGCAACCACGAGCAACCACTTGCGACCACTTGCAACCACTTGCAACCATCAATCATAACATGGCTCAAACACATGTTTCACCCAATTGTTCCTACCTAAAGATACAGCCGAATGATAGAAGCAAGTGAAAACTTTGTGCCTATTAGGCAATGTCAAAGTTGGAAATCTACGTCACATATATACTGAATAGGAGAAGAACTCCCTAAGCACCAGCCCATATCCTATAAAACCCAAAAATTGGTTAAGTATATTCAAGCGGTTCATGACTTAACCTATCGAATCATCATGTCAAATTGGTTAAGTATATTCAAGCGGTTCATGACTTAACCCTATCAAATCATCATGTCAAATTGGTTAAGTATATTCAAGCGGTTCATGACTTAACCCTATCAAATCATCGTGTCAAATTGGTTAAGTATATTCAAGCGGTACATGACTTAACCCTATCATGTGACATTAATTAATTAATGCACCCCAACCTCTCACATCAGACCTGTTGTTGTGGTCACTGGATATGCCGGGCGGTTCCGGGCAGATTTACACCACAACTCAGTCCGACCTCGGGTTTCAAGTGCGATATGACCAACTACCCACATTGGATCCTATTGTTTGCAGTAACTGGATTTGCCGCGCGGTTCCGGGTAGATTTACACTACAAGCTCAACCCAAAATCGAGTTGGCCATTTTCATGTTTATTCTAATGTCATGTCCATGTTCAAGTTTCATGTCAAGTTCATGTCAAGTTTTCAAGGCAAGTTTCATATCAAGTCGATGTCAAGTTCGTGTCCATATCCAGGTTAAGGTTATAACAGCGTTATGTTCAAGTTTTGCCTTTTATCGAGTTCATAATTCATGTTCATAACCAATTCATGTTTTGCCTATTCTACCCAAATCGTATTCCCATCGCATGTGAACGTGAATCGATCTATACTACAAATAAATCCAAATATCAAAATAGAGGTAATAGCATCAAAACTATGATAGGCAAAAGAGACGAGCATAAAGCGATAAAAGGGGTTACAAGACTAGCATGACATAACTTGAGATAATTGGTTACAACATCACTGGAATAAAGGATTTCAAATTTAGCAAGATAAGACGATAGTCATGGTAAACACTGACATAAAAGAATAGGTATGCGAAAGCAAGCCAAATACAAGGATAATGGATCCGCTGGTTTCGGTGTACATAATAAACTAAGCAAGTCACACCCTCGTTATGAGATCCAACAAACTACAAATTCGGTATACAACATGGGTTTCAATAAACTATAATAGTCCCAGGTAATTAACCCCAATAGTCATAGTCATGGTCATAGGTAAAAATCTCATAATTAAGAACCCTAAGAGATTAAATACAATATTCATGGTTAATTATCCAAAATAGTCCTAGGCAATAGTCATAGGCAACTAATAGTAATAGTTTCAAAGTCATGGTCATAGATAATGGCCTTATGTTCATAATCATAGGGAATAATTCTCACAGTCAAGAGTCATAGTTGATTAGCCACAATTGTCCATGTCATAGTCATAGGCTACAGTCTTACGTTCATCGTCATAGGCACAGGCATAGTCTTATGTTCACAGTCATAGGCACAGTCTTATGTTCTTAGTCATAGACATAGGCATAGTATTATGTTCTTAGTCATAGGCATAGGCATAGTCTTAAGTTCACAGTCTCATAGGCATATTAAGGTTTATAGACATGAAAGAATTTGATTTACAACATGAATAGGCCCCAAATAGAAATATTTCCACAAGTCAAGATCCAAGAATTTATGTTACAATCTAGTGTTTGAATAACAAACAAGGTCCAACAACATGAATGGGCATGATTCAGTCGATAAGAAATAACCCAAAATCATAGATTCAAGAAGAGACAAGAACATATCCAAATAGATAATCAAGCTTAGGTCCAATTTCATTTTATTCCAGGTCCATATCAAATTTAACAAGTTTCAATCTCAAAGTAACTAGAACTTACAGAGTGTGGATCAAGAATTAGAGTGCAGAGATTTGATTCTGGAAACGGTTATTGCAGTTGTTGAATCTCTACTTGTTTAGTCTTGTTCTTGTTGAAAACCCCCAATTTGCAATTCCTAGCTGTCGTCTTGACGAAGAAGAAGTAGTCTCTTTTAATTTAAATATTATCATTTTGATTTTCACAGAGGTAGCATAAGGACAGAATGAAATGGTGTAGAGAGAATGAGGCTAGGGGGCTATTTTTATAGGGTTAGGCAGGCGAATCTGGTCACGAAACAAGACTAAATACATCAGAATGCATCAGGTTCAGAAAAGTGGTTCGGGAGGCAGGTCAACCCACAGGTCGACACTATGGTCGACCTGGTCCCTGGGAGGTCGATACTATAGTCGACCCCCAGGTCGACCTGGTCCCTGGGCGGGAATTTTCCCACCTAGCCTGTTCTGGGGTTTGAATTCGAATTTCGAGCTGTCTATGATTCTGAAAATTTCTGGAACTTCTAGAGGTCATAACTTGGTCATACGAACTCCGATTTTCGAAAACTCGGACTCTATTTCATGTAAAATTTCGAGACGAACGCAATGGCGTAACCCATTTTCCCTGTTTTTGATTTTAAAATTTATTTCTTCCCTGATTTCTTGTTTTAACATGCTATAAAAATACGGGTTGTTACATTCTCCCCTCCTTAATGGATTTCGTCCCCGAAATCTTCAAGTTAAGAAGAATGTTTCCTACCATCCAATCATCCATCTACTCAATCATCAATCACAGGCATCCATTGTCCTTACGAGATTTCTAATGCTGTATGAACATATGCAAAAAGTGTGTGTATATGTTCCTTATCTAATGCAAATGATCAGGCCTGATTGATCTTCTTAATGCAAAACATGTTTAGTGCCATGAGTCCAACATGTATGCAAATAGCCCTAATCACATAAACACTATATGTCTGCTCAAACATCCATCCATATGCAACATTCACATGATAACACATTCAATTTCATCCATAAACAAGTATAAACACTCATGCATGTACAATATGAAAATGTGTCTGAGCCGATCTAGTGCCTAATGTGTGTTATGCAACCACGAGCATCCACTTGCGACCATCAATCATAACATGGCTCAAACACATGTTTCACTCAATTGTTCCTACCTAAAGATACAGCCGAATGATAGAAGCAAGTGAAAACTTTGTGCCTATTAGGCAATGTCAAAGATGGAAATCTACGTCACATATATACTGAATAGGAGAAGAACTCCCTAAGCACCAGCCCATATCCTATACAACCAAAAAATTTTAGTCAACCCAACAGACACCCTCAAGCCCCAACATGTATTACTAACAGATAAGTCATACTCCCTATGGGGTTTGCAACAGAAATAGGATTGAGAATAGGACCGAGAGGTTATACTTAAAAGATAGCATGCAAATAAGCTCTGTAGGAAAAGAGGGATCAAGGATATACTCTTAAAAAGAGGTATGATGTGCGTGTTTAGTCTTCAATCTTCTAAGTCGCATTTCCTTGAGCTTAACTCCATTGTGCTTGGACTGTCTTTAGCTTCACAGTTTCGTAGCTTCTTAATTCCTATTTCCAAAATATGAGTTGGAACTCATTTCACTATCGCCTCTCATTCCACTTTCCCTTATTCTTTTTCTAGTATACTCAGCTTAAACAAATGCCAACCATGTTGCCAAATGTACTTACTAAGGTGATTTTTTATGACTCATGCATAAGCGAAATGAACCATTCGCCTTAGTGGGGAACACTACTCGAGCGGATCAATAAATGTATCAAGAGGTTCTAGGTAACTAAGCATGGCAAAACCCTAAGGGTTACACTAGGCTTCGAGGGCATTACCAAGGCAAGTCAAGAATCTAACTACCCTCTTTTCATACTCAAGAATGGAACCATTATTGGATAACCACTCCATCCCTAGAATCAACCCATAGCCCAAAAAACATAAGCATTACTTCTAAACTCAATACTTAGCATAGACATTCTCAAATCCAAACAAGTCATGAATAAATGAGCCGATTCCCTAACAGGATTTGAGAATAAAATGGGATCCTCTACTACGCTAGTACTAAGGTGCAGAGACTCAACTATCGAAGCAGAATTAAAAGGATGCGATATACAAAAACAAAGTTCTAACGGGATGATAGAAAAGAAAAGCTAATCCTTTAACAGAAACGTTACCACCTCTCTTAGGTACGCTAGTAGTGAAAGCATACAATTGCCCTCTCGACGATCTTGTCCTTTGCCCTTGTCCTATAATACTTAATTACATGTCCCTTTTTAACATACTAAAGATATTCTCTCTTGTCATGGGTTTTTTATTATTCTTTCACTTGGCCTCTTTCCTTTCACCTTTTTCCTCTTCGTGGATTAAGCCATATCAACAAGTATTTCTCATCCTTAGACTTGTGTTCTTTATCCTCGTTCCTACTATCCTTGTATAGCTTGTTGAAAAGTTTCTCGAAAGCTACTTCAATCGCACGGCAACCCTACAAAGCTTGAGATAAGATTGGTCGCAAGTAAAACTACTGTGGCTACAGATGGAGGTTGGACACTACTTTGCCCTCCGACATGTGTCGCAAGCCTACAAACTATGGTGAAAAAGAAAGAGAGAAGAGACTCAAGGAGAGAATTAAAAGATAGTGCATATGGCTTTGGGGAATATGCCTTTCGTAAAACGAAACTTTTCTTGAAAAATGATTCTTTGTAAATGGTTTTGAAAATAATTTCAAAAGGTTTTATAAACTTTTGCCTAGTCTGGTAACCTTCTGCTCTGATACCAAATGTAACACCCCACCTCCGCTAGGGTCACTCACAAAGGGAATGCACTAGCTTTGGTGGAGCATTATCTAGGTAAACATACACAGAAATATTACAAGACAGAACATATAAAACAGCGGAAGAAGAACCAAATTTCATTGCTTTAAAATCTAGAAAGGTCTAAAGCCTTTTACATCAAAATGCTATTAAATCCATTACATCGAAATCTGTCTTGCAATAGTAAAGAAGCATAAAACCATAGTCATAAATCATTCCCCAAGTAAAACAGCAAAGCAAGCCATAGCCAAGAGAAATCCAAGCAGTACATGAAAGAGCATTGGAGCTTGGTAAGATCTGAACTAAGCTGTATTCCCACCCTGCGAACCTAGGGGGGACGAAAGAAAAAGAGGCGAAACAAACTGGGTCAGTCATAAAGACTGAGTAAGTCCTAATGGCTTTCAGCATAAAAACAGGTGAAGATAATATGTCATGAATAAACTGAAAGTAAACATAAGCATGAGGACAAGGTAAGCTACAGGCACGATGAATCAAGTATAACATTGCAAGGTTTCTATTAAGTATAACATCGCAAGATATCTAAGCTTCACCATTCCACTATTTTCTTTGATTTCCTGTATTCTCTGCACCAAATGTACTAGTACCCCAACCCATATCATCCTTTCCATGTATATGTACAGTCCCTTGCCGTATATCGTACGAGTTTCATCACGTATTTCTATACTACTTCAACGTAGTGCCACCATTCTTGAAATCCTTTGGACCGCCACCCTTGTTCTGGCTAGGTTTCCTTATCATGAATTATCGCGCGTTCAACTAGGATTTATGCCACCTAGGACCACTAGGGATTATGCTACCTATTGAACGTTTTCTAGATTCGATTAGGGTTTATGCCACCTAGGACCACTAGGGATTATGCTACCTAACGAATTCCACGTAATGATCTATTAATCGATCGGCTCCCTGCAAGTCCTAGCTCTTTCATGTGTCTGTGTCATACGGCCCAATCACGAAATGTAGTCACCTGTGCTAGGGCCACCATAGGGTGTATCAAGCCCTAGGATGCCAACCATCGACACGAATCAAGCACGCACAGTGTAAACCTACTGGTGCCAAATGCCTGCTTTTTCAACTTCGGACTACGTGCACGACCATAGTCCGCCTGAACCTATAATGGCGCACCAACTCAGCCGTCGTTCTGGTCGCTTACAATCAGCAAAGTAATTGTGCCCCACCCTACCTAGTTCTAGGGTACCATGATACATCTAGTGGGTTACTGCTGAAAAGCACCGCGCAACTAGGGTTTCCATCCAGTAGGTTAAGTGTTGTCATTTAAATTCGAGACTTAACCCCATCAGTCTAGCATGTCAAGTTGGTTAATTGTTGTCATTCAAGTTCGTGACTTAACCTGCCTACGTGTCATGTCAAATTGGCTAAGTGTTGTCGTTCAAGTTCATGACTTAGCCCTACGAATCATCTGTCAAGTTGGTTAAGTATATTCAATCGGTTCATGACTTAACCTTATCAAATCATCGTGTCCAATTGGTTAAGTATATTCAAGCAGTTCATGACTTAACCCAATCAAATCATCGTGTCAAATTCGTTAAGTATATTCAAGTGGTTCATGACTTAACCCTATCAAATCATCGTGTCAAATTGGTTAAGTATATTCAAGCGGTTCATGACTTAACCCTATCAAATCATCGTGTCAAATTGGTTAAGTATATTCAAGCGGTACATGACTTAACCCGATCATGTGGCATTAATTCATTAATGCACCCCAACCTCTCACATCAGACCTGTTGTTGTGGTCACTGGATATGCCGGGCGGTTCCAGGCAGATTTACACCACAACTCAGTCTGACCTCGGGTTTCAAGTGCGATATGACCAACTACCCACATTGGATCCTATTGTTTGCGGTAACTTGATTTGCCGGGCGGTTCCGGGCAGATTTACACTGCAACCTCAACCCAACCTCGAGTTGGCCATTTTCATGTTTATTCTAATGTCATGTCCATGTTCAAGTTTCATGTCAAGTTCGTGTCAAGTTTTCAAGGCAAGTTTCATCTCAAGTCGATGTCAAGTTCGTGTCCATATCCAGGTTCAGGTTATAACAGCGTTCATGTTAAAGTTTTGTCGTTTATCGAGTTCATAATTCATGTTCATAACCAATTCATGTTTTTCCTATTCTACCCAAATCATATTCCCATCGCATGTGAACGTGAATCGATCTATACTACAAATAAATCCAAATCTCGAAATAGAGGGAATAGCGTCAAAACTATGATAGGCAAAAGAGACGAGCATAAAGCGATAAAAAGGGTTACAAGACTAGCATGACATAACTTGAGATAATTGGTTACAACATCACTGGCATAAAGGATTTCAAATATAGCAAGATAAGATGATAGTCATGGTAAACGCTGACATAAAAGAATAGGTATGCGAAAGCAAGCCAAATACAAGGATAATGGATCCAATGGTTTCGGTGTACATAATAAACTAAGCAAGTCACACCCTCGGTATGAGATCCAACAAACTGCAAATTCGGTATACAACATGGGTTTCAATAAACTATAATAGTCCCAGGTAACTAACCCCAATAGTCATAGTCATGGTCATAGGTAAAATTCTCATAATTAAGAACCCTAAGCGATTAATTACAATAGTCATGGTTAATTATCCAAAATAGTCCTAGGCAATAGTCGTAGGCAACTAATAGTAATAGTTTCAAAGTCATGGTCATAGATAATGGCCTTATGTCCATAATCATAGGGAATAATTCTCACAGTCAAGAGTCATAGTTGATTAGCCACAATTGTCCTTGTCATAGTCATAGGCAACAGTCTTACGTTCACCGTCGTAGGCACAGGCATAGTCTTATGTTCACAGTCATAGGCACAGTCTTATGTTCTTAGTCATAGACATAGGCATAGTCTTATGTTCTTAGTCATAGGCATAGGCATAGTCTTATGTTCACAGTCTCATAGGCATATTAAGGTTTATAGACATGAAAGAATTTGATTTACAACATGAATAGGCCCCAAATAGAAATATTTCCACAAGTCAAGATCCAAGAATTTATGTTTCAATCTAGCATTTGAATAATAAACTAGGTCCAACAACATGAATGGGCATTATTCAGTCGATAAGAAATAACCCAAAATCATAGATTCAAGAAGAGACAAGAACAGATCCAAATAGATAATCAAGCTTAGGTCCAATTTCATTTTATTCCATGTCCATATCAAATTTAACAAGTTTCAATCTCAAAGTAACTAGAACTTACAGAGCGTGGATCGAGAATTAGAGTGCAGAGATTTGATTCTGGAAACGGTTATTGCAGTTGTTGAATCTCTACTTGTTTAATCTTTTTCTAGTTGAAAACCCCCAATTTGCAATTCCTAGCTGTCGTCTTGACGAAGAAGAAGTAGTCTCTTTTAATTTAAATATTATCATTTTGATTTTCACAGAGGTAGCATAAGGATAGAATGAAATAGTGTAGAGAGAATGAGGCTAGGGGGCTGTTTATATAGGGTTAGGCAGACGAATCTGGTCACGAAACAAGTTTAAATACATCAGAATGCATCAGGTTCAGAAAAGTGGTTCGGGGGGCAGGTCGACCCCCAGGTCGACACTATGGCCGACCTGGTCCCTGGGAGGTCGACACTATGGTCGATCCCCAGGTCGACCTGGTCCCTGGGCGGGAATTTTCCCGCCCAGCCTGTTCTGGGGTTTGTATTCGAATTTCGAATTCGAATTTCGAGCTGTCTTTGATTCTGAAAATTTCTGAAACTTCTAGAGGTCATAACTTGGTCACACGAACTCCGATTTTTGAAAACTCGGACTCTATTTCATGTAAAATTTCGAGACGAACGCAATGGCATAACCCGTTTTCCCTGATTCTGATTTTAAAATTTAATTCTGCCTTGATTTCTTGTTTTAACATGCTATAAAAATACGGGTTGTTACACGAGGACACGAAGCTAAGTATCTCCCAGTTAACATCCATACAACGGACACCGAATACATAGCACGAAAGTATATATCCTGGATAAATCCAGACATCGGACACCATATATACTTTATTCCCTCAGGTTTCGAGGTAGATCTACCGCCGCAACTTTCGATTTCACTAGAGATTATGTATACAATCAAACCACCAGTTTACCATTAATGCGGGGAGTGAGGTTCGTCGATGTCACGATATACCCAAAGCTACGCTTCCATAAGCCGTGCTTTGATCATCACTAGCTCGTTTCATAAATCGAGTATACCACATTGACAATTCACGACATGTCACTGATTTCGATCAATGCATACCCTCTAAGTTCATATGACTTAGAGACGAGGATAATATATTGCCACAAATCCAATCTATATTAACAGAAATCAGTGCTATGCTGTTAATTTCAATGTCAGGCACACAATCCATACAAGTACGTTCTGGGTCTAAGTGGAACAACAACCCGAAAATATTCAAATATATTCAGATCTCATGCCACAAATAACCTCGTATCGGGTGATCGGCCGAAACGAGACATCAGTGATCAATCCAAACTATTCAAAGATTATCGGTCTTTACTTATCGATTCCAAGTCTTCAATTTCATTATAACGTTGTATTATTACTTGGAATGGTTTTTGAATATATTCGATCCCGGTCTTTCCAAGTAACAAGCGCATTTAACAAGCTATGGATTATACAAGTTTCGATTCAAATCTCCTTTCCTATCGTTGTTAACATTTTCATAAATTTCAAAATTTCTAAATCTTAACTTGGTTTTAAATTCTATTCACGATAATTCAAACAGTTTATATTTCGAATAGAGTCAAAACTACTTATTATTTGATAGCAATTCACAAACCGAGCAACTATTAGATTTCCATAATAATTTGTATTTTCATCCCATATTGATAATTCAACTAACCTTAACCCAACTCAACTTCTTTTACCTTCCAACTTCAGTATCTTACTTAAATCCGTAATATTCAAATGAATTTCTTACAAACTAATTTTAAGCTCTTTCAATTCTTTAAAAATATTTAACAACTCTTTTCATAAATTTAAATAATAATTCATGGTTATAATCATTTAAACCAAATCAATTGCAAAGAAGAAAGTTATGATAACGCTAAAAGCATTACCAAAAGCACTGAAAATGACTATTTAGATCAAATAGGTTCAAAATTATTCAAATTTGAATATTTCAACTCACATCACCTTTATATAATAAAATATGGTTTAACATAAATTTTCCCAAGTTTTTATTATTCGAATATACCTATTTTTATTCGATTTTCCTTTACGGTCGCCGGTGCACGTATAACGACCTTTTCAAATTTTGATTTAAATATAACTTGGAAAATGTTCATCAAAATTTAGAAATTTCTTTTTCATTAGAAAACTAATATCATTTGAAACCAAAAAAATTTCGTTTCACAAAAATCCAATTTAAAATACTTGAGTTATAACCGTCTAAAGTTTATGGCCGATAATTACGAACTGCCGCTACATGACACGTTCTATTTAAACTATATACGATTTATAATAGAAAATAGTTCAAATTATATTTTATAATCAAAAAATCATATTAACGTTGATTTTCATTTCCATTAGAAATCAAACCATTTCATAATTACTCAATCATGTTTCGTCAAATTTGAGCATTTGTTCAAACCAAAATGATCATTATATTATTTAAGCATTGGATTCCGAGGGCTAGAAAAACCCTCATTGGATTTCAAATCATTATCCAAATCATTATTTGAGATTATTTAATATTTATTAGGCTTTGATTTAAAATTTGATTTATATCTCAAATTAAAATTTATCAAAATCAAATATTAGATTTTGAAATCATAATCAAAATACTTGGATTATAAAATTATTAACTTTGGATTTCAATTTGAAACCATTAACAAAATTCTTAACCTTTGATTATTAAAATCATTAACAAAGTTACTAATTTTAATTAATTAAAATCATTAATAAAATAATTAATATTTAATTGATTGAAATCATTTATCAAAGTAATTAACTTTTAATTAAAATTATAAATAAAATAGTTAATATTTACAAATAAAAATCATTAATTAAAATCATTAATTAAAATCATTAACAAAGTCATTAATATTATATCAATACTTGAAAAAAAATCATTTCTTTTATTTTAAATTTCCAACTAATTTCATATTCAAATTTCAAAATCGATTTAAATACATCCACGGAAAGGAGATTTGAATCGAATACCCACATAAAACCATAACCTCTGTGTGTGTTTGTGTGCAAACACAACATCAGCGAAATTTAATCGTAACAACTGGGTTGGTTTCAGTCATACACAATCATAAACAATTTACAACGATTTAATGTGCATAAGTGAAAAAATTGTTAACGCTTAACAGTGTTCAGTGTTTACAACTATATACACATTCAATTCAACCATATTCACCACACAAATCATCCACGCTTAAATCAACCAATTAGATTAAATTTAACTAAATTAAATTTAATTATCTACTAAATTTAGGTGATTTAAAGTTTAGAATTCTCACCCAAAGCTCTCCAAATACCACCATCGACGCTCTGTATCAACCGCGAACAACACTGGACAATCATGTACAATCTTTAAGGGTGCGGCTACCGTCATGAGTACAACATCAAAACTCATATCGACTGCGAACTAATCCCCGGATGACCACGCTATCTCTCCTCTTTATATGCCCAAACGTTTGTATAGATATAAATATATATCTTTTTGCACATCCCTTGCGTTTTCATTACAAGAAAGGCCGAAACCGTTTAGAAAAGGGAAGATTGAGGTCACGGCAAGATGGGGCAAACTCGGGTGGCTTCTAGTGGCGCAAGGGTCAGATAAGTTGTGCATGGAGGCGAAAGGGTTGGACATGGGTAGTTGGAAAATATGGTGGTGGAAAAACAGGCTAGCATAGCGCAAAGAACAAAAGAAAGAAAACAAAATCAATATAACGAGACAATGAAATTCATGCCTACGCATGATGCATGCTTTGTGACGACCCTGATTTTCAGAACCAGTTTAAATTTTTTATTTTAGTTATTTTAATGAATTTCGAATATTTAAAATGATTATTTTAAATAATAACGATTAAAAATTTATTTAAATTTTATAACGAGCCTGAAATGGCGCGGTAGTTTGAAAATTCGATTTTAAATTTCAAATGAATGTACAGAATTCAAAATAAATCGGATTTCAGTGAAACAAGAAATATTTGAATCTATTTAATCATATCTTTCTAATGAATGTAAGAAACTGATATTTCACTTTATAAACTGAAAGTTATGTCCAGTTTAAAATTCAAAAAAGTAGCTGTAGAATTTATATATATTTTAATATAATATATTGCCCTTAAAAAAATAACCATTTTGCAAACGACCTTCGTTTTCGACAAAACCACTTTTGTTGGATCCAGAATGTCAAATTACTGTTAGGTTTCAATTTTCATAATTTTTGAAATTAATATGTGAGCGTGGCAAAAGAAAACGTGTTTGTTCAGTTTCAGTCAAATTTAATCGACTGGAAATTGGCCATTTTTCAAACGGACTCGGAATTCGACGAAATTAGTTTTGTTGGGACCGTATCGTCAAAACACAGCTAGATTTATTTTTCTTGAATTTTTAGAGCCAGTATGTGGCCCTGGTAAATTAAAATGTACGTTAAAAATTCAATATATTGATTTATATTTTAATTGAAAGAGAAACTGACTGAAACAGTCGAATTGGCTTGCGGGACATATCCCATTGTGTTCGGAATGGGGGTATTTAGCTAGGGGCGACAGTCGTTGGGTTTGATTTGGTGTTCGGGAATTAAACAAGATATTTTCGAATTAAATAATATTAAAATTTTATATAAATAAAGAAAAAAAACCCTCTCTCCCTCAGAACTATCTGCGCCGGCCCTAAGGGAATAGCGGCTGAAATGCTCTGATTTTCTACCCTCTTTTTCTTTAAATTCACACAATAAAAACCGAAATTTCCAAAGCAAAAACGAAGAGATTCTTAAGGGCTATCAATCCATACAAACAAGATCGATTTTCTTGGAGTAATTTAGCGGTTCTCTGCGCTCAAAGGCGCGACATACGAACGCTGATTTCAGCGCTTGGGGGGCGGCGAGCTGAGCCTCGCTCAGGCCGTTGGGGGGTCTCGTGATGGCCGATGATGTGGTGACGGCCGATTGAAGTTCGGCGCTTGGGGGTGCGTGCAGGGAGGAGAGAGGCGGATCGAGGAGTTGGGTTCGATGCTCCAGTAAATCAATAGGAAATGAACGATGAGTAAAGGAAGAACAGGCGGCCAGATTTCTTTAAGGTTAATTAAGGAATGTAATTAAGTTTAATAGTTATTTAATTATAAAATTAATGTATAAACATCAATATCTATTTCATACGAGGTCGGAATTTAGTGAAACGAGTTGCGTTGCACTCGTATCGTCGAGCACTACATTTCAGAACTGACTAGAGCTGAAACGAAGTAGATTAGAAATTCAGGCAAATTCAAATCCGAACCATAATAAAACAGAATTTCAGAACTGACGGAGTGGAACCGAATGTGAGTTTTCTCACACTGCAAAAATATTCACATTTTTGTGAAATTGAATTTCTGTGATTTATCTGATTGTTGTTTGTTGATTTCTATTTTAAATGGACATCTAATTTGAACTGTTAGAAATTAAATTTCCAGTTAGTTTATTTTGAATTGAATTGCTAGTTAAACCCTGACACATATAATCAGTAAATTACTGCAAATTGAACTGTTTGGATGATGGTTGTGATGTGTGTTTATTTATGGATGTTTTGAACTGTACGGATATTGTCTATATTTTTATATCACTGTTATCACCTTGGATTGAAATGATATATATCCATTCCCTGAAATAATTATATTGAAATGTCGAAAGTGAAATATATTGAAATGTCGAAAGTAAAATATATTGAAATGTCGAAAGTGGAATATAGTGAAATGTCGAAAGTAAAATATATTGAAATGTCGAAAGTCAATTATATTGAAATGTCGAAAGTGAAATATATTGAAATGTCGAAAGTAAAATATATTGAAATGTCGAAAGTCAATTATATTGAAATGTCGAAAGTAAATTTTATCGAAAAGTCGAAAGTAAATTTTATCGAAATGTCGAAAGTGAAATATATTGAAATGTTGAAATTGAATTATATTGAAATTGAAATTGAATTATATTGAAATTGAAATTGAATTATTTCAAAGGTTTAAATCTTTATTTAAACTTTGAAATAAAAATTTAAATTGAAATGATCTAAAATTTGTTATTTGGAATTTGAACTGAAATTGAATTATTTCAAAGGTTTAAATCTTTATTTAAACTTTGAAATAAAATTCAAATTGAAATGATCTAAAATTTGTTATTTGAAATTTGAACTAAAATTGAATTATTTCAAAGGTTTAAATCTTTATTTAAACTTTGAAATAAAATTCAAATTGAAATGATCTAAAATTTGTTATTTGAAATTTGAGCTGAAATTGAATTATTTCAAAGGTTTAAATCTTTATTTAAACTTTGAAATAAAATTCAAATTGAAATGATCTAAAATTTGTTATTTGAAATTTGAACTGAAATTGAATTATTTCAAAGGTTTAAATCTTTATTTAAACTTTGAAATAAAATTCAAATTGAAATGATCTAAAATTTGTTATTTGAGATTTGAACTGAAATTGAATTATTTCAAAGGTTTAAATCTTTATTTAAAATTTGAAATAAAATTCAAATTGAATTGATCTAAAATTTGTTATTTGAAATTTGAATTGAAATTGAATTATTTCAAAGGTTTAAATCTTTATTTAAACTTTGAAATTAAATTCGAATTGAAATGATCTAGAATTTGTTATTTGAAATTTGAACTAAAATTGATCATAATTTAAATTATTTCAAAGGTTTAAATCTTTATTTAAACATTGAAATTTAATTTGAATTAAATTTGAAAATTTGAAATTAAATTCGAATTAAATGGCTTAAATAAATGTTATTAACTTGAACTCGAATTTGATTTGAATCGAATAGATTCAAATAATATTTTTAAATGGGAAGTTATCCTTTAAAAATGGATTGTTCTCAAATGAATTTGATTGTGGAATCGATTTGGATTGGATTTTGGAAATCGATTTGGTTTGTTTTGAGATTTGAACTTTGGTTCATATTTATTTGAAATGGAAAGAAACAGTTGTTTTGAAAATTATTTCTATATAAACAAATTTATATATAAACTATTTTATGAAATTTATTCCTTTGATATATGGAGTACTTTATATAAATTGTTTTACAAAACCTATTTTTCTATATATATATATATAAGTAGTTTATTTTATAAAATATTTTAATATATATAAAACCATTTCCAATACTCAAGCTGTTTTGATTTCCAAACTATTCCAAATCTCTTAACTATTTAAAAATTATTCAAAAATTTATTTAAACCCCAAAACTATTTCAAACTTATAGACTGTTTTAGAAGTGAAATTATTTACATTTAAATCTCTGATTTAAAAGTAAATATGATTATTTTGATGTTAAAATCAAAAATGAATTCAAAACTATTTCTGAAGTAAACTGAATGATTCGAATGAAATGTGGTTAATTGAAGTTATAACCAATTATTTAATTTGAAATTTATCTCAAAGCAAAGTATGAATTGTGAAAGTAAATATTATAGTGATTAAAATAATATGATATTTTAAAGTGAAAATTTGTTTAGTTGAATATGATATTTTGATATCATAATGATTCACTTTTGAAACATAAAATACCAATCGGTGTGTAACATGACGTTTTGTTGTTAAAGAGACCGGGGCCTCTTATTGACATACTCTCTGTCAATGTTGGAACCACTTTAACAACTGTGTACGTGTTGGAATTCTAGAAATGAAGTAGGATGAATTTGGAGGCGATTACTGGATTTGAAGAAAGTGAATGATAATGGATGACCCCGACACTTGTGTCGATTTGAAATGACTAAAACAGCGGCCGTGCCAGACCAAATGAGGCTTGACTACCTCTTAGTGGACATCTGCTCTTCGATTTTCCTGGGCCTCGGGTCCATACTATTACTATTCAGTTGTTGTTGTTTTATTGGTGCGCACCCTTAATGGAATGTATTTTCCTTTGATTCGATATGGGGCGGATGTCTACGGTGGGCCGTTAGGGGTAACCATCAGTCTGGATCAGGCGAACTAGTAGCATACTACTTTGGGTATTGCCTCATGTGCCTTGTCATACGTTTATCCTTATGCGAGACAACTACGATTTTGATTTTTGGCATAGGTCTATAGGGGACTCACTGGCTACCGACGTTACTGGTTGTGTTACAGGACCTGCATAGACCATGTGCTTATAAACTGTGTAAGGGTAATCAATGTAACCCCACTTATGCTATTTTTCTGACAAGTATTTGTGAATAGACACTAGTATAATAGCGAAATTATATTATATAGTAACTAGTTTGATGGATCCTTAGGAGATGGAATTTCCCGTAACATCTCTTGAGTTATGTGTGTGCATGTTCATATGATATCGATTTGACTTAGATGAGAATATTTTTGCCTGATCCGAGCTTGTTTTATTTTCACGCTATTACGCTCAGATCAGACTTGAGCATTCCAGTTTCAAAGATTATCTTCTGAAGGATGAAGACGAAGACGGTATACTATTATTACTATTGTATCCCACTACTATTCTGTTGCATTACTCTGTATTATCAGTTATGTATATAAATGTATAACTCTGATAAATGTTGTAAAATGATCAAATGTTTATTTTAAACAGCTTCATGAACTGTTATTTGATTATTATATTTTGTTCATTCCGTTGCGAGATTCGGTGCTTGTTTTTGTTCTTTCTTTCTAATTCTAAATTAATCCCCTTGATTATCTATATTTTTGACTATAATGGTTAAAGATGTGGATCGTCATTTAACAATCTGTAAATATGTACAGTTTTGAGTTAGACATGTGTGGATTATTGTCGATTCAAAAGGTACGGGTTTCCGGTCGTTACAGTTGGTATCAGAGCTTATGGTTTAGCGGTAAACCTTGGCTATATTGGGATTTACTCATTAGAGATAGGGTTAGTAACACCCTAGAATGAGTTCTGAGTGTATATATATATGAGAGAGCATACTTGTATTTTGATATAAAATGGTTTTGTATTGTGTTGTTTGGCTTGTTGAGTTTGAGTTTGGAGTTCTGGTCGATGCGTCTGGACAACGTTATCGACAGGAGTTCTAAAACACTTGAATAAGGTATTTTGACACAATATAGTTTTCGATTATATATTTTGTATACAAAGGATAAACTTTGAAATTCAGAGAGTTAAATGGTTCAGTAATCAATATTTTTAACCTATTGATTACAATAAAAAAAATCGAAATTTATATTTGATTTATAATTAATGAGGAAGCATAAATAAAATAAATTAAAATGGAGAATTTGAGATATTTAAATCCAATTGGTTTTAAATGATTTTCGAGACTTTGAAAAATTTATAGTAGTAATATTTGAAGGATATTCAAATAAAAAAAATTGGTTAAGTACTCTATTTTGCTACTGGGAAATAAATTTCGATGATGAGAAGATCATAGTCATCGACTTTCATTTTCGAGTCTCAAAGTGGGGGAGACTACTTGGTAGCATTGCTACCTATTCATTTTTGAAATTTTAAATTTGAAATCTTGAGTATGTTTTGATAAAAAAAATATTTATGTATTGCATATATTATTTCAAAATATTTTGAAAAGAATTTGGTATTTAAGATTCTCAAATATCCATTTATATAAATTACTCTCCTTGTTGATAATCAACGAAATAAATAATTGTTAGTATTAATATCAAATGGAATTTGAATAGGTGAATAAAGAAATATGATAAATGAATAAGAAAAATATAAATGAAAATATAATATAATATTATAAAATCGAAACATAAAGTAAGGAAAATGTTAAAGAAAAATAGAAACAAATACTCCTGTTACTTTGATAATAAAGAGTAGAGTGTGAAATACTAAATTTCGTTTGTAATATATGCAAACTTACCTAAATGAAAGGTTAAGAGTATATAAATATGTACTGAAATATTTAACAAGTGAAATTTAAATAAATAACATGTTCCCAAAATGAAATGTTGAATCATAGAAATGATATGAAGATAAAGAAAAGTAAAGATGAAAAAAAATGAATTTGAACCAAAGAAATGTTATAAAGGTTAGATCAAGTGGTTGTAATAAAAATTTTAATTTGTTAATGTTCTGAAACGATTAACAAATGGATGGAATATTTGCAAAGGATTGGTAATAACTAAAATTGTAACCTCCTGAGATAATTGTAAACTTGAATAGAATCATATCAAAAAGGGAAACGAGTCTTAAGTAATGTGTAAACTTAAGAAATTATGTAACAAGTCATTTCATAGTAATAAATTTGTAAAGTAACGTAAATAACAAAGGAACTAAAGTCTATAAGTTGTGAAATAATGTGAATTAACAAGAAATTACAAAATTTGGTTAGTTATGAATAAAGGAAAATGGACTTAGATTCTGACTGAATAAAATGTCAAAGATAAGCTTAAGAAAATTTACAATAATATTTAAGCAAGTTAAATAAATAAATAAAACATAGAGAGCATAATATGTAGATGAAATTAAAGTACTAACATATATAGAAATTGAAATGAGTAAGTATGTAAATTTCAAATATGTTGAGAATAAGTATAGATAAAACGAAATGCTAGCATATAGAAAATTTTAATATAGTTGAAATAAGTAGTATATATATAAAAAAAACTAACAGTTTTAAATAACAAATTGGATTTTGGGTTGTCATGAACGGTGTCTTAAAGAACACTGTTCTTGAACCCATTTGAGGAAAAAAAAATCTTTTAACTAAGGTTTAAAGAAGTATTCTAGTTAATAAATATAATTAGAATTAAGTGGAAGTTGATTTTGGGTTGATTGTGAACATTGTTTTAAATGACATTAGTTCTTAAAACCCGATTAACAATGAAATTATGATTTGGAATTTATTAGTCTTTTAACTAAGATTTAATGGAAAAGCTTTGGTTTACAAAGCTCGAGAACCAAAACTTAGTTAGAGGTTAATGGTTGTGATTTGGCATCGAAAATATGATTTTTGAGTATACAGAAGTTATATGTTTTGGAAATTTAATTCACAAATTGATTGCTGGTTATGATGTTTGATAATTAGTTCAACTAATTAAAGTATTGGAACGATAAAACCAATAAGAGAACAAAAGGTAAAATTTAGCCAAATAGAATCAAATTTGAACTGAATTGAAATTTATTGAAATTTGCATATATGTACATGTATATATATTGAGCAGGTCATAGCATGAAAGCTAAGAAGAGGAATAAAATTGTGTGCCCGACCAATAGGTACATGTTTATTATATTGATTGGGATTTGATGATTTTATGAGCCGATTGGCTAGCCGCTTGGCGTTTTCTTTTTCTTTTTGAGATGAAAGGGCCTGTGTGGTGGTTTGGGGATTTTCCCGATGCTCCCCATACAAAGGAGGTTACGGCGAAATTTTTCGAAAATTTAGGGCATTAGCCAAATTTTTGAGAAATTTGAAAATTCTTAGAAACCGAAAAGTTGAAGAGTGAAAGCCAGAACGAAAGGTGAGTTGGTTGGTTAAACGACTTTCGACTTCGTTCCTTTTCGAGGACAAAAAGTTTTAAGTGGGGGAGATTGTGATGACCCTGATTTTCAGAACCAGTTTAAAATTTTTATTTTAGTTATTTTAATGAATTTCGAATATTTAAAATGATTATTTTAAATAATAACGATTAAAAATTTATTTAAATTTTATAACGAGCCTGAAATGGCGCGGTAGTTTGAAAATTCGATTTTAAATTTCAAATGAATGTACAGGATTCAAAATAAATCGGATTTCAGCGAAATAAGAAATATTTGAATCTGTTTAATCATATCTTTCTAACGAATGTAAGAAACTGAGATTTCACTTTATAAACTGAAAGTTATGTCCAGTTTAAAATTCAAAAAAGTCGCTGTAGAATTTATATATATTTTAATATAATATATTGCATTTAAAAAAATAGCCATTTTGCAAACGACCTTCGTTTTCGACAAAACCACTTTTGTTGGATCCGGAATGTCAAATTATTGTTAGGTTTCAATTTTCATAATTTTTGAAATTAATATGTGAGCGTGGAAAAAGAAAACGTGTTTGTTCAGTTTCAGTCAAATTTAATCGACTGGAAATTGGCCATTTTTCAAACGGACTCAGAATTCTACGAAATTAGTTTTGTTGGGACCATATCGTCAAAACGTAGCTAGATTTATTTTTCTGGAATTTTTAGAGTCAGTATGTGGCCCCGGTAAATTAAAATGTACGTTAAAAATTCAATATATTGATTTATATTTTAATTGAAAGAGAAACTGACTGAAACAGTCGAATTGGCTTGCGGACATATCCCATTGTGTTCGGAATGAGGGTATTTAGCTAGGGGCGACAGTCGTTGGGTTTGATTTGGTGTTCGGGAATTAAACAAGATATTTTCGAATTAAATAATATTAAAATTTTATATAAATAAAGAAAAAAAACCCTCTCTCCCTCAGAACTATCTGCGCCGGCCCTAAGGGAATAACGGCTGAAATGCTCCGATTTTCTACCCTCTTTTTCTTTAAATTCACACAATAAAAACCAAAATTTCCAAAGCAAAAACGAAGAGATTCTTGATGGCTATCAATCCATACAAACAAGATCGATTTTCTTGGAGTAATTTAGGGGTTCTCTACGCTCAAAGGCGCGACATACGAACGCTGATTTCAGCGCTTGGGGGGCGGCGAGCTGAGCCTCGCTCAGGCCGTTGGGGGGTCTCGTGATGGCCGATGATGTGGTGACGGCCGATTGAAGTCCGGCGCTTGGGGGTGCGTGCAGGGAGGAGAGAGGCGGATCGAGGAGTTGGGTTCGATGCTCCAGTAAATCAACAGGAAATGAACGATGAGTAAAGGAAGAACAGGCGGCCCGATTTCTTTATGGTTAATTAAGGAATGTAATTAAGTTTAATAATTATTTAATTATAAAATTAATGTATAAACATCAATATCTATTTCATACGAGGTCGGAATTTAGTGAAACGAGTTGCGTTGCACTCGTATCGTCGAGCACTACATTTCAGAACTGACTAGAGCTGAAACGAAGTAGATTAGAAATTCAGGCAAATTCAAATCCGAACCGTAATAAAACAGAATTTCAGAACTGACGGAGTGGAACCGAATGTGAGTTTTCTCACACTGCAAAAATACTCACATTTTTGTGAAATTGAATTTCTGTGATATATCTGATTGTTGTTTGTTGATTTCTATTTTAAATGGACATCTAATTTAAACTGTTAGAAATTAAATTGCCAGTTAGTTTATTCTGAATTGAATTGCTAGTTAAACCCTGACACATATAATTAGTAAATTATTGCAAATTGAACTGTTTGGATGATGGTTGTGATGTGTGTTTATTTGTGGAAGTTTTGAACTGTACGGATATTGTCTATATTTTTATATCACTGTTATCACCTTGGATTGAAATGATATATATCCCTTCCCTGAAATAATTATATTGAAATGTCGAAAGTGAAATATATTGAAATGTCGAAAGTAAAATATATTGAAATGTCGAAAGTGGAATATAGTGAAATGTCGAAAGTAAAATATATTGAAATGTCGAAAGTCAATTATATTGAAATGTCGAAAGTGAAATATATTGAAATGTCGAAAGTAAAATATATTGAAATGTCGAAAGTCAATTATATTGAAATGTCGAAAGTAAATTTTATCGAAATGTCGAAAGTGAAATATATTGAAATGTTGAAATTGAATTATATTGAAATTGAAATTGAATTATATTGAAATTGAAATTGAATTATTTCAAAGGTTTAAATCTTTATTTAAACTTTGAAATAAAAATTCAAATTGAAACGATCTAAAATTTGTTATTTGGAATTTGAACTGAAATTGAATTATTTCAAAGGTTTAAATCTTTATTTAAACTTTGAAATAAAATTCAATTTGAAATGATCTAAAATTTGTTATTTGAAATTTGAACTGAAATTGAATTAGTTCAAAGGTTTAAATCTTTATTTAAACTTTGAAATAAAATTCAAATTGAAATGATCTAAAATTTGTTATTTGAAATTTGAGCTGAAATTGAATTATTTCAAAGGTTTAAATCTTTATTTAAACTTTGAAATAAAATTCAAATTGAAATGATCTAAAATTTGTTATTTGAAATTTGAACTGA
Source organism: Allium sativum (assembly GCA_030737875.1). NCBI lineage: Eukaryota > Viridiplantae > Streptophyta > Magnoliopsida > Asparagales > Amaryllidaceae > Allium > Allium sativum. Next base: position 2,344,837 of record JASFAX010000062.1, on the reverse strand, counting down.
AATTGAATTATTTCAAAGGTTTAAATCTTTATTTAAACTTTGAAATAAAATTCAAATTGAAATGATCTAAAATTTGTTATTTGAGATTTGAACCGAAATTGAATTATTTCAAAGGTTTAAATCTTTATTTAAACTTTGAAATAAAATTCAAATTGAATTGATCTAAAATTTGTTATTTGAAATTTGAATTGAAATTGAATTATTTCAAAGGTTTAAATCTTTATTTAAACTTTGAAATTAAATTCGAATTGAAATGATCTAGAATTTGTTATTTGAAATTTGAACTAAAATTGATCATAATTTAAATTATTTCAAAGGTTTAAATCTTTATTTAAACTTTGAAATTTAATTTGAATTAAATTTGAAAATTAGAAATTAAATTCGAATTAAATGGCTTAAATAAATATTATGAACTTGAACTTGAACTCGAATTTGATTTGAATCGAATATATTCAAATAATATTTTTAAATGGGAAGTTATCCCTTAAAAATGGATTGTTCTCAAATGAATTTGATTGTGGAATCGATTTGGATTGGATTTTGGAAATCGATTTGGTTTGTTTTAAGATTTGAACTTTGGTTCATATTTATTTGAAATGGAAAGAAATAGTTGTTTTGAAAATTATTTCTATATAAACAAATTTATATATAAACTATTTTATGAAATTTATTCCTTTGATATATGGAGTACTTTATATAAATTGTTTTTCAAAACCTATTTTACTATATATATAAGTAGATTATTTTATAAAATATTTTAATATATATAAAACCATTTCCAATACTCAAGCTGTTTTGATTTCCAAACTATTCCAAATCTCTTAACTATTTAAAAATTATTCAAAAATTTATTTAAACCCCAAAACTATTTCAAACTTATAGACTGTTTTAGAAGTGAAATTATTTACATTTAAATCTCTGATTTAAAAGTAAATATGATTATTTTGATGTTAAAATCAAAAATGAATTCAAAACTATTTCTGAAGTAAACTGAATGATTCGAATGAAATGTGGTTAATTGAAGTTATAACCAATTATTTAATTTGAAATTTATCTCAAAGCAAAATATGAATTGTGAAAGTAAATATTATAGTGATTAAAATAATATGATATTTTAAAGTGAAAATTTGTTTAGTTGAATATGATATTTTGATATCATAACGATTCACTTTTGAAACATAAAATACCAATCGGTGTGTAACATGACGTTTTGTTGTTAAAGAGACCGGGGCCTCTTATTGACATACTCTCTGTCAATGTTGGAACCACTTTAACAACTGTGTACGTGTTGGAGTTCCAGAAATGAAGTAGGATGAATTTGGAGGCGATTACTGGATTTGAAGAAAGTGAACGATAATGGATGACCCCGACACTTGTGTTGATTTGAAATGACTAAAACAGGAGTCGTGCCAGACCAAATGAGGCTTGACTACCTCTTAGTGGACATCTGCTCTTCGATTTTCCTGGGCCTCGGGTCCATACTATTACTATTCAGTTGTTGTTGTTTTATTGGTGCGCACCCTTGATGGAATGTATTTTCCTTTGATTCGATATGGGGCGGATGTCTACGGTGGGCCGTTAGGGGTAACTATCAGTCTGGATCAGGCGAACTAGTAGCATACTACTTTGGGTATTGCCTCATGTGCCTTGTCATACGTTTATCCTTATGCGAGACAACTACGATTTTTATTTTTGGCATAGGTCTATAGGGGACTCACTGGCTACCGACGTTACTGGTTGTGTTACAGGACCTGCATAGACCATATGCTTATAAACTGTGTAAGGGTAATCAATGTAACCCCGCTTACGCTATTTTTCTGACAAGTATTTGTGAATAGACACTAGTATAATAGCGAAATTATATTATATAGTATCTAGTTTGACGGATCCTTAGGAGATGGAATTTCTCGTAACATCTCTTGAGTTATGTGTGTGCATGTTCATATGATATCGATTTGACTTAGATGAGAATATTTTTGCCTGATCCGAGCTTGTTTTATTTTCACGCTATTACGCTCGGGTCAGACTTGAGCATTCCAGTTTCAAAGATTATCTTCTGAAGGATGAAGACGAAGACGGTATACTATTATTACTATTTTATCCCACTACTATTCTGTTGCATTACTCTGTATTATCAGTTATGTATATAAATGTATAACTCTGATAAATGTTGTAAAATGATCAAATGTTTATTTTAAACAGCTTCATGAACTGTTATTTGATTATTATATTTTGTTCATTCCGTTGCGAGATTCGGTGCTTGTTTTTCTTCTTTCTTTCTAATTCTAAATTAATCCCCTTGATTATCTATATTTTTGACTATAATGGTTAAAGATGTGGATTGTCATTTAACAATCTGTAAATACGTACAGTTTTGAGTTAGACATGTGTGGATTATTGTCGATTTAAAAGGTACGGGTTTCCGGGTCGTTACATGCTTCCAGCATTCTGTAGCATAAATACTTCATTCTTTACTTTTCCTTTTTTTTCCTTCTCCAAATAAGGCCGACGCAGGGAAAATTGTTGTTTTGTGAGTGGAGAAAAAGGTTTCTCTAGGAGAGGAGAGAGGGAAGTGGGATCTTGGTTACGCAAGGAGGAGGTGGTATGAAGAAGGGGCATAGCGGCATATGACTACGGCTTACGGTTGCTGGTTGTTGGAGTGTTTAGGAGAGGAGCGACGCAAGCTAAAAGGAAAGGAAAGAGGGAGAGCGGACTGGAGTGGGGCATGCACAATTGGGTTTCGGTTGCGGGGTTGGTGGAGCTGACTGGAAGGAGGAGGAACACGGGTCGGGAAATGGATATTCAATTCTGTGGACTGGGGTGGCTGCGCATTCGTTGGTATGACCGGTGGAACTTCGGAACAGGGTTTTCATCGTTAGAACTAGTGGAAAAAAATGAATTTGGTGCGAAAATTGAAAAAATGGAGAAGGCCAACTAATAAAAAGAAGAAAGGGAATGCGGTCTTAGGTGAGCTCTTGGAGATTAGAAGTGAACAGATGGCGGTAGCACTAGAGGAAGGAGGGGCCAAATGAGTTTGCGTGGAGAAGAGGAGAAAAATGCGTGAAGGAGGAAGGACACGGTGAAATGGGAAGTGGTGGAAATAAAATAAAAATAAAAGAAATGCTGAAAGGAAAATAACATGGTGCGGTCAACACGTGGATGATACTCATGAATGAATGGACAAGTGTTAACTTACTTAGATGCATATACTCCAAGTGTCCTATTCTCTTCTTATAGTACGTTATTGTTATTTTCCCTAATCATTTCGTATGCCAACCCAAACCCCTTATGCGTGGGTACCGGTTTTGCTTTCAAATATATTTGGAATGTTCCTCTTCTGTTCCTTGCATATGCAAAAGAAAGTGCCTTGCGTGACTTGTTCCCATGTTATTCTAACAATGTTTAGACCATTAGTCCCATTTGCATAATCTTTTATTTATTCTTTCTTTTATTCCTGGCGACCAGTAGAAAATTATAATATTTTTCATGTATAACAATGTGCCAGGATCCCAAAACAGTAATAAAATAGGCCGGTTGTTCAGCTCTATACAGTGTCGAAAGGACCACAATTACCCTAAAATACATTAGAAAACTATATGCTTATATTCCGAATTAAAAATTGCAGTAAAATTTTATAAAATATTTTAAGACTACGCATACTAAAGTAAAATGATTATTTTAATCTAATATTTAATTATATTTTATATTCGAACACCAATCGTTTTTCAGCATTAGATTGCAAACCGTTTACTATTTTTCCAAAACGAACATGGTTTTAACTAAATTAATTTAAATCAAAATATTATGGTATTCAAATTTATATTTAACCAAAATAAATTTAAATATTTAAATATTTAATCAATCTTTATAAAATTTATACATATAACATTTTGAATCTTAATATTAAAATAGATTGGTAAAATCTTATATATTACATAACATAACATCCTTTAAATAATACAATTTTTTTAAAATAAACTTTTATATTCAAATATGGTCTTAACATAGGTTTTTATTACGAACATCATATTTATAAAACAAAATATTTATCAAACCAAAAATATAAAAGATTTTTAAATCAATATTCTTATTAATTAAATTTATATTCAAAAATCCAAATAAATTATATATATAAAATGTAGATAATCTTATATTGTTACAATTTCCCACTCTATTACATGGTCATTGATTATTGTCTTAATTATTCTCTTGATCTGTTCGAAGAGTCTTTATATTATATCAAAATTGGTTTTGAACTTCATTTCTGACTTCTTTGAACTTTTCAAAAGATTCTTATTTGTGTTTCATAAGATAAACACATCTATATCTACTGACATCATTAGTAAATGTAATAAAGTAATAAAACCTACCTCTACTTATGTATTTATAGCTCCATATAATCATAATGTATGAGACCCAATACTTACTAGCACATTCACTATGTCAAGTGAAGGTGATTCAGCTATTTTGCTTAATAAACAAGATTTGCATTCTTCGTATGATTTGAAATCAAATGATTCCAAAATTCAATCATTATGGAGTTTTGATATGCTTTTCTTGTTTATATGGCCTAATTGATAATGGCAAAGGTATGTTGGATTTAAAATCATTAAATTTTAACCTACTCGGTATTTATGTTACAATCAAGCACATCATAGTTAAGGATTTATAAAGATCATTAACTATTTGTGAAATTCCATAAGATAATTCATTTAAATAAAATGAATAATAGTTTTTCTTTTATTACAAATGAAATTCAAACATGTATAAACAAGATACAGAATAACATTTATTTTAAATGGAATTTTGTAACAACAATATTTTAATTCTTCAATTAAGCCAGTACTTAAAATAGGAAGCAACTTCCCATGGATAATATAACAACATTTGTTTTATTTCCATCACAAGTTCTCTTCTCATTTGGTCAGATTTCTACTCTTTTGCAATTCTCGCTAATTCACATACATATATGTGTTTCATATCTAGTATCTAATACTAGAGATGTATAAGCAGATTGTTATAACATTTATATCTTATTCGGTTGAAGTCATACTTCAGCTTTCATTTTAGATCTTCTATATATTTTAATTTGTTTGAGGACAATCCTCAAATTTCGATGTTCGTCAAGAAATTTGATTTAATTCAACTATCCTTAAGGATCAATTTTAGTAATAAATTATCGGAGTTGTTTTTCATTAAATATCTATAGTAAGTAATAGATAATAACCGATTTTGTAATATATATTAATATAAACATAAATTTTGGACAATCAAAATTTATATTAATATAAATGTATAATTTAAATTTAAATATGCTCCCACTCAAATTAACATCCCTCTATGTGTGCACGTGTGTGTATATATACATATTAGTGTTTATATATATATTGGTGGTCCAAGATCCATGTAATAACCCGGAAATCTGAGCCAATTTAAAATTTTTATTTTGGCAATTTTGATGAATTTTGAATATATAAAATGAATTATTTTAAATAATAATGACGAGTAATTTATTTCGAATAGAATTATAACGTATATATTTATATAGATCGCCGTTAGAATATAAATATTTATTTTAAATTATAAAAGGAATTGAAAATGGCGCGGTAGTTCGAAAATTCGATTTCAAAGTTCAAATGAATGTATATGATGCAAAATAAACCGGATTTTAGCGAACCCAAAAATATTTGAATCTATTTGAGAATATCTTTCCAAAGAATCCGAAAATTTGAAATTTCATAACAGGAATCAAAAGTTACGTCCAGTTGAAAATTCAGAATAGCCGCTATGGAATTCTAGCCCTTAAAAATGGAAATTTTGCAAACGACCTCGGTTTTCGACAAAACCACTTTTATTGGATCCGTGATGTCAAGTTATTGCTAGGTTTCAAAATTCGTAATTTTCTGATTCAACATGTGAGCATGGTAGAGGAAAACGCGTTTGACCAGTTTTAGTTGATTTTAGTCGACTGGAAAATGGCCATTTTTCAAACGGTCTCAGAATTTGATGAAATTAGTTTTGTTAGGACCGTATCGTCAATACGAAGCTAGAAATAATTTTTCTGGAATTTTTAGAGTTAATATGTGGCCCTGGTATATTGAAATGTGCGTTTAAAATTGAATATATGGATTTAAATTTTAATTTAAATGAAAACTGATCGAAATGATCAAATTGGCTTACGAAACATATCCTGTTGTGTTCGGAATGGGGGTATTTAGCTAGGGGCAACAGTTGGCGGGTTTCATTTGGAGTTCGAAATAAAAAATTACTTTTTGAAATTAAAATTTAATATTAAAATATATTGAAAAAAAATTGGTAAATCCTTTTCTCTTACATCTCATCCCCCCTCCCCCTCCCCCCCTGTTCCTTTATTCAGATCCGAAGAAAAAAAGGGGGAAAACTGCCTCGTTCAGCCCCCCGTCGCATCACCGTCCGCCGCCGTGCCAGACCCTCCCCCCTCAACCCCCTCTCGCGCTTCTCTCTCCTCCTCTAATAACCGCGCTGAGCGCGAAACCCCATTGCAGTACCCTAGGACCGCGAAGCATCCACCGCCGTGACCCAATGCCTGAGACGTCGCGCCTGCTCCCCTCTGACGTCCGCAACCACGAGCCAGCAGCCACCAAACTGCCATGCTCCCTCTTCGTTCGGCAAGAAGTGGGTTTTTAACGATTTTTTTTTCTTTTGTGTAATTTATTTAGTTAATTTTGTAATTAAACATTGTTTGAAAAATAATATGATTTCTATATATAATAAGAAGTGAATTCATTTCTGATCTATTTTTATATACATCTATGAATGAGATGGGTTTAAAAGGCATGATTTTTACTTCATGAAAGCTAGGATTTTTATTATATGATTGGCATTGTAAAATAAAATTGGATCTTTATATGTATGGAGCGTACAGAAAGATATCATTTTTAAATTATATAAAAATATTATTTTTATATTAGTAGCAAAGTAAAAATATAATTTTTATATTAGTACGGAAGTAAAAATATAATTTTTATATTAGTAGCAAAGTAAAAATATAATTTTTATATTAGTAGCAAAGTAAAAATATAATTTTTATATTAGTAGCAAAGTCAAAATATAATTTTTGTATTAGTAGCAAAGTCAAAATATAATTTTTGTATTAGAAGCAAAGTTAAAATATAATTTTTGTATTAGTAGCAAAGTAAAAATATAATTTTTATATTAGTAGCAAAGTAAAAATATAATTTTTATATTAGTAGCAAAGTAAAAATATAATTTTTATATAATGTGGAGAATAAAAATATAATTTTTATATGAACATTACAAGAATAAAAATGTGATTTTTATTGTGAACAGCATGAAATGGTTGAGTTGGAATGTCGGACAAATCCGAACCGTTCAGAAATAAAGAATAGCAGAGTGGAACCCAAGGTGAGAACTCCTCACTTTTAATTTATTTTCTAGTTGAAATATATACTAGGATGCAGACGGTGCTTAGCAGCACACGACACCCGTCGTCCACAGACCATGGATGACTTGGTCGTTTGATTGATGTGTTGTGAAAAATTGACTGTTGGTTATGAAATAAAATATATATTCATGTGTTGAAATAAAATATATATTCATGTGTTGAAATAAAATATATATTCATGTGTTGAAATAAAATATATATTCATGTGTTGAAATAAAATATATATTCATTTACAAATCGAACGATTTGTTGATGTACACCGATTTGACTGATATTGATAGGGACGGTAAATTTTACACATCGCCCAACTGCACAAATAAAATCCGTGTTTGATTGTTTGAAATACCACACGGGTGTTGGGATGAAATTGGACATACACTAATCCCAATAATTAGCAGTATGTCGATCGATTGATTGACGGGCTGTTATAAGCGTTGAATATTTATATTAGATGCTTATACAGTGTAGAATGCACTCTGGATGATGGTTGATTATTTATCGTTGCAATTATATACATGTGTTGTATGGAATCCATATAAGTAATATTATATATGTAACAACCCGGAAAATCTGAGCCAGTTTAAAAATTGTAAATTGGCTAAAATAGTGAATTTTAAGTATTTAAAATAAATATTTTAAATAATAGCGACGAAAAGTATGTTTGAATCGACGTTTGAAAATAAATATAATTTTTTTAAATTATAAACAAGGCTGAAATGGCGCGGCAGTTTCAAAATTTCATTTCAAACTTTGACTGACTGTACCGGGTGTAAAATAAAACAGATTTTAGTAAAACCAAAAATATTTAAATCTGTTAGCGAATATCTTTCTAACGAATCTGAAAAATCGAAGTTTCATAGCGGGAGTCAAAAGTTATGGCTGAATGAATTTTCAGAAAGGTCGCTATAGAATTTATATAGCACGTGAAAATGGACATTTTGCAAACGACCTTGGAATTCAACGAAACCACTTTTGTTGGACCCGGGATGTGAAGTTATTGCTAGGTTTCAAATTTCATAATTTTTGAAGTTAATATGTGAGTGTGGCGAAGGAAAATGTGTTTTGGTCAATTACAGTTAAATTGGATCGACCAGAAAAGGGCCATTTTTTAAACGGTCTCAGAATTCAATGAAAGTAGTTTTGTTGGGACCATGTCGTCAAAACATAGCTAGATTTATTTTTCGGGAATTTTTAGAATCAGTATGTGGCCCCAGCAACTTGAAATGTACGTACAAATTAAATATTAAATGTTTTATATTTTAATTCGAAGGAAAACTGACTGAAACAGTCGAATGGGCCTACGAAACATATCGCGTTGTGTTCGGAATGGGGGTATTTAGCTAGGGACGACAGTCGTTGGGTCTGGATTGGGGTTAATGTGTGAAAGAGGGTATTTTAGAAATTAAAAAATATATAAATAAATAAATAACCCTATTGGCCCTCATAAATTTATCTCTCCCCCTATCAGCCTCGACGAACGGCGGAACCTCCTCGAAACTTCTCTCCTCATTATCGCACAAACCACATAACGAAATGATTCGATCCAGTTGAAGATTTCGTAGATCCAAGCCTCCTCTTCAAATCCATGTCAGTTTCGGATTTTATCATTGTGTAAATCATTGGAATCACTTGCTCGAACTTCAGGCGTTCACCGCCGATTTTCTCCACAGCCGCCGCCATGAGTTGGGCCCCACCACCATGGTTGTGCACGCCTTTCCAAGCTCTTCGGAGCTGCATAACCTGATCGACCTATAGCGCAATGGATTGCACGAAAAGATCAACCCTAGTTTTGAAGAATATTGAAAGGAATACGGTTTATATATTTTAAACTATATTATAACACTTTAAAGCGCTACGGTTTTTGATATCACTGTTAAAATCATATCTTTTTTGTTTGTTGGCAAAATTCAGTGAAACAAGAGACAGTGGACTCGTGTGGACGTCTTCTACATTCTAGAAGAGACCGCATATTTTTCTGAGCCTTCTGCTATTTTTGGTGGAGTGGAACCCAATGTGAGATTTCTAATTTATAAACAATATGGAAAACAACGATGTATAAATTATATAGTCGATGTATGAGTTATATAAGCATTGTACACCTCATGTATAAGCGTTGTATAAGTTGTATGTTCGATGTATAAGTTATATATGCATTGCAAAAGTGATATATGTGTTGAATAAATTGAAATGAATTGAAGTGAAATTGAAATATATTTATATACGAATATATATATATAAATATATATACATACTCCCCTCGTCCACAGACCATGGACGATATATATTGGTTGTGATATTATGTGGATTATTGGTTGATGTGAAATTTGGTGAATATCATGAATGGTTGAATTGAAATGATTGGTTGTGATTGAAACCCCAATAGGATTAGTATATGGGAAAATTCGCCTGCGTGCGAACTAGATATTGAAAATCCCCATTGTCAAAAGCTGCGAGGTTTTAAGGTAGAGCGAGGAGCCATACTAGGAACGGTGTCGGTTTTAACTACCCTGTCGTTATGCTACCGAATTTTTCAATAATATTCATGTGTTAGAATTATTTTCATGTGTTGAAACTATATTCGTGTGTCGAATAGAAATTCATGTATTGAATGTAGTTCATGTGTTGAATAAATTATTTGAAAGATAAAAATCACATTTTTATTATATATATATAGGCTATATAAAATATTAGTATTTTAAATAAATTGTTTTAACACCAAAAATAACATTTTTACCTTATGTATAGACTATATAAAATAATCGTGTTTTGAAATAAATTGTTTTACAATAAAAATCACCTTTTCTATTATATATATAAACTATAGAAAATATTCATGTGTTGAATAAATATTTTTGATGATAAAAATAGCATTTTTATCAAATATATGAAATGAATATAGTTTTGAAATCGAAGAATCGATTATATTTATATATATATATAAATAATTAAAATAAATCGAATAACGAAGCTGCAGTTCGTGTTTTGAAACCGTGATTTCAAACGATTAGTGCGGGAGATCCGACCATCGGATTTTCCCGAAACCGCAACCGTTGGGTTCGCCTTGGAAATATCTTTTCAACGGCACCAACTTTGTAAAGATCCAACGGTTGGATTGTCTAGAATGTTTAATTCAAATCTGAAGGAAAACAGCGCCAGAATCGATTATATTTATATATAAATATAAATATAATTAAATTAAATCGAATAACGATGCTGTAGTTCGTATTTTGAAATCGTAACTTCAAACGACCAGTGCAGGAGATCCGACCGTCGGATTTTCCTAAAACTGAAATCGTTGGATTCGTTTTGAAAAGATCTTTCTAATGATATAAAATTTGTGAAGATTCAACTGTTATATTTTCAAATATGTGTAAATCAAATCTGAAGAAAAATAGCGCCACGGCCGCGTTATGGCCTGAAGCGTTGTTTTGAATAAATTGGCTATTTTTAAATAAATGAAAATAGCAATAAATTGTGATAAAATATTATAAACGAAATGGAATGGAACTAAACTAAATTTTCTCGGTTTATGTGATATTTGATGGTTGAATGTGTTTGGCGTGAAAACTACATTAAAGAACAGAATTGGTGATGTCGAATAATTTAACCATTGAAATGAATCGATTTGAAATTCTAAATATACTTGAAATATTTGAAAAGGCCGAGTTAATTCTCATTTCAAATAATTGATCGACGATTAAAAGTCGAAGATATGAAGACGATGTAAGACCGATGATCTTCACGTCGAATGGAGGGGTGCTACTGATGCTCATGATAGGAGTAGCTACCTAGAAGGGGTTGAAGTAGTAGCCGTCCGGACGTACATGTTGATTGTACGGATGTGTGAGGAATAAAGATCCTCCGGTTTCGTTCAGACCCAAAACAGACTTGTAAATGGACTGTGTGTCTAACATTGGATTTCATTCTGTGTGATTGATAGACGTCAGTTGCATGGCGTGAATTGCCTGTGTGGCATGCTGAGATGCAATGATCAAAGCTTTTATTAAAAAGCAGAGATTTGTGGTTGATGATCAAAGCAATGCCTGTGTGGCATATCTTTGTGTATAACGTGAATTCGCGAGCCTCACACCCCGGTATGGACCAGAAACGGGAGAGGATTTCAGGGAGGACATGCGTTTCTTTCTAGCTAGGGTGGTGTCAGTGACCTACCAGCCCTGACATTTATATTACTTTCACCTATGTGGTTGTTGTTGTTGCGAGGCGCCTCGGATATATTGGTGACTATGTGAAGCCGATGGAGTCATTTGTTGGCTCATTTATGGCCCAAAGGGCGGGGAAACGTAGTGTTCAGGGTTTAAGTTTAATCCACATCGAGTGGACCGGCCCTGTTGCTCCAAGGCTTGCCTACGCGCTTGCCTAAGACATGGAAGGATAGATTGTCTTGAAGCGGTGAGGACGATCCCTAGCCTCGGTTCATGACGGAAATCCAATTTTCAAACACGATATCGTGCGGTTTTGATTGTATACTTATATATGGCGACATAGTGGTATGGGGCATTAATGCCGTCTATGATTGATATTTATGATTGTATCTAAAATTAGAAACTAATTGGACACTAGCTAGGACAGATGATTTCCTGGGTATTGGTCTGATGTTGGTTTCAGCCTTCGGGGTTAATACTTTGGGAATCGTTCTCTTACTAGTTTACGGTTGGAGTCTGAATAAGAATTAAACGATAAAATTCACATTTTAAGTGATTTTACTTTACACGTATTAAGCATATCTTGGTCGATATAAGGTAAAACTCTATCCTCCGGTTTGTGTTGCATTGTGTGATGGGACTTGAGTCTTATATCGGCTTCACTTTTATAAAAAGCATTGCGATGTTTAAAAGATTTATTTGTTTTAAAGCACTGGAAATCCAATGCAGTAAACCCGTTCCGCGAAAGCGGCGTGGTCCTGTGATTAGCCATATTGTAAGATGTGTTAAGTAGATTTCTCATACCAGTCCCATGACTGACTCGTAGTTTGTTTCACTTGCAAACTCGGGTGCCCCTTTTTCTACACGGGCAGCCTTGTAACGACCCAGCGGTTTTCGACTCCGAAAATCGACACAAAACCCAGCGTCGACTGTTCGGACATCGAAAATACCGGATCATTAATAGAAAGAAGTTAGAGGGTGAGATAGAAAAGATAGAACTAATAGAATAGAAGAAGAAGAAAAACCACAACTGAGTAGAATCAGAGTAAACACGAATCTCACAGCGGAACGAATAAAGTATATTATATAACATAACTTTGAAGTACAAATCGGTTTTATATATATATTCATACCATATCAGAGTACATAATAACATTTGGTACAGCGGAAATAACTCTAAATAATCAACAGTGAAGACTCCTGCTTCAAGCTCCTCCAAGTGTATCTGTAAAGCCTGAAACACTTGACTGCCCGTATAAATTTGGGCACCCAAGAGTTTAGGGAAAACAAACAAAATAAACTCTGGGTCAGTCATGGGACTGGTGTGAGTAAATTCCAACCATACGGTTTAACTTTGAAAATCCTTCCGAAACAAAAGGATAATAGTAAGACCAATACACACATAAACATGGACGGCTTTTACCTTACTATAACCCAAAATATTTTGATATCAAAATCCAGTGATATTATAATAATGTCTAATCAAGTAAATAACAACATAGCAGAACGCTTGCATCTCACGCTCTACATACATAGTATAAAATCAAAACCCGCAGGGCGCTTATTGGAGATTGGATTCCAACTATGACAAGGTATGGGACCACCTTCCGATGATGTATCTCTAGAGGCGAATACACCTGGGTTCAACAAGAACGTCTTGCAACCCGGCCCACACATGACCGACCACTCATTTCGCTTGAGTGTATCGAATGTATATCACCAACGGTTGGACTCAAACCACCGTTCCCGAATGGGCAGAATCGATAGATTAAGAAACAAAAGGAATTTCTCTAGATAGGTGATTATACAACCTAATGGGAGCGACCCACATAGCCATGCTGCCTGCCCGATTTTTGTCATTTCCCGGTTGTGAGGCTAGAGGCTACGTTTACCTTTCAGAACATCTGGCCATCATACACTTTGAATGCCACATCGTCAAACCCGTCAAATCACTAGTTGATCTACCCAAAAATATTACGGGTATAAAAGCTAAGAGAAACGAATTCCTCCGCCACCAGACGTAATACCTTGAAAAGATCGTCTTATGTGACCGTTAGGAATACTCTGTCAGACATTCGTCCATACAAGTTGTCCTGGGACTGGACAAACAGAAAACACCATTCTGAAACAGGACGACCCTTGCATTTCACTCCGTCTTCAATTATCTTCAGCATAATCAAATTCGCAGCGCTTATGCCTATACGGAGTGGTTCTCGGATAAAATATCCAACCGGTCTCTCCGAATTGACAACGATGGTCAAAACACTTCGATAGTCGGTTGTTTAACTATCGAAGTAAAAACAACATCCATTCAATGTACAACCAATATCACACAAATCACAGGCACTTTTTATTTAACATTCGTTCTTATATTTCTTTGGACAAACGTCATTACTTATTACTTTTGAATAAGTGAATTTCAAAACAAGCTGTTTTCCTTCCCTAGGAAGTGCTACTGTATATCAACATCATGCTTAAGTTTGGTTAACAGCGTTTAATTTATCGTTACAGTTCAAACTTGCTATACGCTGCTATATCCCTTTATAACTAATCTTGACATAACAGTCACGCTTAAGCCTAGTCAACAGCGTTACTTTACCGCTATAGTTCTGAGACTTGCAATATGCTACTATATTCCACTTTATAATTAATCCCAGCACCTCTTTCCGTTACAAATTCTTGACATCTCTTTTCATTACAAAAATCTTGATATCTCTTTTCGTTACAAAAATCTTTGATAGTCGGTGTTTTGAAAATAAACATCCATCAAACCATTTCACAATCTCGGCACTTTCTAATATTTCATTATTCATATTTTTCTAGATATTTCCAAAACTGTTTAATCTCATACTTCTTGGAAAAAAACCCATTTCCAAATATTATAGCACTTGTTCACCCACATTCTAGAAGATATACTTTTATTTAATATCTGGAACATTTCCATCTTCCTTACCTTTCTTATTTCCTGTACTTTTAGAAAATACACATTATTAATGTGGGAAAAACATTTCAAAACTCCATTTCTAAACTTCTCGTTAATCAGATCAATTTAGTTTAACACAAATAGAAATATCCACTTACAAAATGTTTACTTTCTGACCACTATTTACTTTTATTTAAAATATCATTTCGCAATGGGAATCTAGACTCGTTTTACTACCCTTATTTCAAATACGATCATACTCCAAACATAGAATTATACTTTGTTTCATAAGCATCTTTAAAATCGACTACTTGTTTTTGATATACTTAAAACAAGTCATCGCCTCCTTGTTTAATCAAGATTCAATTTCTGTTGTTTAGAAACAATAAATAATCGATTCTTCCTATTTAAACTCAAATCAATTTATATCTAACTCACGGTATTAAAAATACCAGTTTATAATAGAACTTCTATTATAATTTATAATTTCGCTTCAATTATAAAGATATAATTTTTATAATTGAACTTCGTTGATTTGCTTGACGGTCAACCAATTTCTTAACAAAACGATGTGTTTATGGTCGACTGTTGCCACTTTCTAAATCAATATCGTTTATTTACTAAATCAACATAACGTTGAACTTCCATTCAACACAGTTCAAACAGTGCATAAACAGTACATATAAATATTGAAGAATCCGGTTGAATTCCTCCAACCGGTTTCCGCATCCACAAATGTTAGTCAAACAATTATCACTGATTCCATACTGATGGAATCAATATCCAATCGGTGATGGGTACATATGCAACGGTATATAATATTTCAACCAATTTAACCATAATCTGCCTAAACAACCATCACACAACATTCAACCATTATTTAAAATATAAATAAAATATTTTAAATAAAACAAAGTTAGTGAATTTACTTACCTTGTTTCGCCGCTGATGGTTCTGCTTTAGTTTCGTTTAAAATCAAACAGTCATTTGATTTTTATCACGAGATTCCATCAACTTTGTCCTCCGCTATATCAGTTCTACAAGGAAGAACTCATCGCTATGATTTTAACGTGATCGCCATCCAATTCATCATTAGGTCCATTAATCAATCTGATTAATGACATCATCCAGAACATCTTAGCTGTATACGGGACCCCTTCTTATCTTGCTTACTGTTGAAGTTGTTAAGGTCGAGTACTGCTTACTCCACTTCGATTATCTGGAAACCAACCCGCTCCTGAAAGCTTCTCGCGACCATCCCCCTGAAAGCTTTATTTAAATGGATTTCATGATACTGAACGCTCATGAAAGCTTCTCGCAACCCTTACTGTCCAACCACGTAACCCCTTCCAGTGTTTCACACTTCGTTCCTTAAAACCCCCTTTAATCCATCCTTTAATCACCTCTTAATCCTTCTACTTCCAGCTATCAAGACATTACCGTGACTTTAAGGGTTGTAACACTTCCATCATACACCCTATCGCCACCTTCAAATTCCCAAAACCAACGCCCCTTCATATGAATAACCGTGACCCTCCCTTACTCCTACATCCAACCATCACCGAACTCAGAAAAAGTTTGCGCCTTGCTTCACTATGTTTTCACGCTCCAAGCAATTGAACCCCACGCCATGCAAGAAGGAACAACTGCTAAACTCCCCAGTATTATCAATACACGCACCAATATTACATCTCCTTCCCACTATGCAGCACTCCCCCTTTTGCCAAGTGATTTCAACGCCCTGTACTTGCGCCACCTCAACTCGCCGATGCCTCGCTTGAACTGTCCCACATCATGCATGCGGACAGAGATACCAATGAAGGTGATGTCTTCCTTCTGTTGCTTGCGTTAGTGGTTTGGTTTTTAATTTATTTGATTTTGTTTCTTTTCTTTTAAGCTGTCGAATGGATTGTCTGAAGGACAGAAAATAGGGGCAATGTATTTATATTTGCTTTTCCTTGACTGCCAAGGAGTATACAGTATGCTAGGATTAGAATAGGCGTGCAAGCTATGATTTGAGAACACAGGGAGCTCATTAATTTGACAAGAGACAGGTAGGTTTTACTTCATGGTTAAGGCTTCGGAATAGAATAACATACACCATGTTTACACTAGGACTGATATCTCATTCGTAGGTATGCAGTTTAGAGAAATGGGTGGTACGTTTTCTTCAACGTAGGCCATGTTCTGATTGAAAGCACATTGCAGTGTTTGTACGAGAGTTTACAATATCTCTTTGCCTTGCTGATCAAGTATTAGAGTATGGTTTGTCCTTTGAAAAGATGGTGACAACTTGAGCCCTACGCATGGGTAGGCGCACTGTTCTAATGCCTAGGTAACTAGGCCACGGCTGAAGACCATCTTAGTATCTTTTGATTAATCGAACCATACTCATGGTTTCCTTTCATCGATGGGATGGGGTACATCCTACTATAGTATACAAGCTGGTAGTTGTGATCACAGACACACAAGTTAGGTATGTGTAGAATGACTTTTAACGTGAATATATAAAGTTATGCTTACCGGTTCTGTTTTTGATTTAGTCCACTAGCTTAAAATTTTAAGTTATAAAGTTTTACCATACCCAATGAACAATTTTCGTTCAATTACAGATTGCTATAGACAAAAATAAAAAGACAGTCGTGTCCAGCGAGGTGCCACGATCCCAAAAATATAATAATACCGGTAGGTTAACTTATATTATGAAACCCCCAAAATATTGATATATAGGGTGCGAGATACTCCAAATAAAAAGTTGTGTATTTAATTAGTTAAAAATTACAGTAAAATTCTAAAAATTAAATTATCGCTGCGCCTCAAAAGAACCTTGTCCAGATTTGCACCCGATATCAAGTTATATTCAAATAACCGTTACGGTCGATATACAATTTCACAGCGACTTTTTGAATATTTGGTTTGGACATATTTTGAAATCTATACGACGAAATCTCAATATTTCACTTCTGTCAGAAAGATACAGTTCAACAGATTCCAATATTTCTTGTTTTGCAGAAATCCGATTTAAACTGGTTTCTGTACACTCAGTTGAAGTTCAGAACGTTAAATTACGAACTGCAACGTCGTTATGAGCTCGATTATATTGAATATATATTTTTTTATACGTTCAACTTCGTTTTAATTAATATATAAATCTACTTATATTAAGAATTCAATATTTAAACTGATTTAAATATTCAAATATAAACCGATAAAAATGCGGGACATTACAATCCTTCCCCCTTAAAATAATTTCGTCCTCGAAATTGCTAAGGTGGGGAAAATGCTACAATTTTTATTGTAAACAGATTAAAAATCCTTTTGGTTTTCTTCATAATTTCAGTTTTCAACTAAACTGATCAAAATATGAATTCCCTTCTTTGTAACGAAAATTTTCAGAATTCGGAAAATTTTCTAACACTTTAAATTTTCGGAGAATTTCGTCAGCCTCTCTGCTGCACGGTTCATTCGGTATTACTACCACACGCCACTCTGGCCTTCTCCATTTATTGGGCATCCAACTTTCTCGCTTCCATTTGCAATCCATTCAACATACCCAAATGCATCTCCAACTGATCTCCAGTTAGTTTATTCTCAATCAATAATCCCAACTCAAATTTCTTTTTCAAACCCCAGTTCAATTCCAATTCCAAATAATCAAACTTCCCAACCAAGTTTGGTTCCATTCCCAATCTTATTTCACAACTCAACTACTTTGCCAAGTCAAATCCTTATTCCAGTACGATTTCCACTCACTTGGCTTCAATTAAACTCAAATTTTATTGGACTTATTTAAATTCTCTGTTTATATACTTCATAAATAAAATTTAAATTTCAGAAATCAAATACCTGGGATTTTCATTTCCAATCAGTTTGAGATCATATACACATATATACCTACAACATGGCCATTCAAACATTTGAATTTCTGACAATGTGTTTTCCAAAAACACTTCAAAAACAAAACCTTTTGGTAGTAATCCGTCACTTAGCACTCGAAAATGAATACAGATAATGGTCGACTTCATCATCGGAATTCATTTCCCAGCGATCAAAGTGAGTTCAATACTATATCACCTTCAAAACTCATATTCAAATACTTTTATTTGAAATTACTTCAAAAATATCTTTTCGAAACTTGGATAATATTTCAAAATTTCCCCAGGATCTTAAAATTCCATATATTTAATTCAAATTTCATTTACAAACATTTTCATGTTTCAGAATTTTTTATTCCAATTCTGGTTTAAATTTTATATTTATAAAATATTTCGATTGGTTATTTATATAACCAATTCAATTATAAATCTTATTCGATCATAAGTTCACCCAACACATTCAATATATACTAGATAATTCCAATATATATGTTTTCTTTATATCAAAATATATTTCGAGTAAAATTATCTCATTTACTCTCTTTCAAAACAATACTATGTCGAAATTCTCTATCCAAGCGTTTATAAATCCCTATCGACCTCGTCAGCTAAACGCGTCGATCTGGAATTTATATACCACTCAACAGGTCAATCAACACAATATAAAACAATTTCATATTAAATCTACAAATACGCGCACATATATATACACTCAAACCCAATCTAGAGTATTACTAACTCCATCTCTATTGAGTTACGCCACAGAGCCAAGGTAATCACTTAACCTTCAGCTCTGATACCACTGTAACGACCCAGCGGTTTTCGACTCCGAAAATCGACACAAAACCCAGCGTCGACTGTTCGGACATCGAAAATACCGGATCATTAATAGAAAGAAGTTAGAGGGTGAGATAGAAAAGATAGAACTAATAGAATAGAAGAAGAAGAAAAACCACAACTGAGTAGAATCAGAGTAAACACGAATCTCACAGCGGAATGAATAAAGTATATTATATAACATAACTTTGAAGTACAAATCGGTTTTATATATATATTCATACCATATCAGAGTACATAATAACATTTGGTACAGCGGAAATAACTCTAAATAACCAACAGTGAAGACTCCTGCTTCAAGCTCCTCCAAGTGTATCTGTAAAGCCTGAAACACTTGACTGCCCGTATAAATTTGGGCACCCAAGAGTTTAGGGAAAACAAACAAAATAAACTCTGGGTCAGTCATGGGACTGGTGTGAGTAAATTCCAACCATACGGTTTAACTTTGAAAATCCTTCCGAAACAAAAGGATAATAGTAAGACCAATCCACACATAAACATGGACGGCTTTTACCTTACTATAACCCAAAATATTTTGATATCAAAATCCAGTGATATTATAATAATGTCTAATCAAGTAAATAACAACATAGCAGAACGCTTGCATCTCACGCTCTACATACATAGTATAAAATCAAAACCCGCAGGGCGCTTATTGGAGATTGGATTCCAACTATGACAAGGTATGGGACCACCTTCCGATGATGTATCTCTAGAGGCGAATACACCTGGGTTCAACAAGAACGTCTTGCAACCCGGCCCACACATGACCGACCACTCATTTCGCTTGAGTGTATCGAATGTATATCACCAACGGTTGGACTCAAACCACCGTTCCCGAATGGGCAGAATCGATAGATTAAGAAACAAAAGGAATTTCTCTAGATAGGTGATTATACACCCTAATGGGAGCGACCCACATAGCCATGTTGCCTGCCCGATTTTTGTCATTTCCCGGTTGTGAGGCTAGAGGCTACGTTTACCTTTCAGAACATCTGGCCATCATACACTTTGAATGCCACATCGTCAAACCCGTCAAATCACTAGTTGATCTACCCAAAAATATTACGGGTATAAAAGCTAAGAGAAACGAATTCCTCCGCCACCAGACGTAATACCTTGAAAAGATCGTCTTATGTGACCGTTAGGAATACTCTGTCAGACATTCGTCCATACAAGTTGTCCTGGGACTGGACAAACAGAAAACACCATTCTGAAACAGGACGACCCTTGCATTTCACTCCGTCTTCAATTATCTTCAGCATAATCAAATTCGCAGCGCTTATGCCTATACGGAGTGGTTCTCGGATAAAATATCCAACCGGTCTCTCCGAATTGACAACGATGGTCAAAACACTTCGATAGTCGGTTGTTTAACTATCGAAGTAAAAACAACATCCATTCAATGTACAACCAATATCACACAAATCACAGGCACTTTTTATTTAACATTCGTTCTTATATTTCTTTGGACAAACGTCATTACTTATTACTTTTGAATAAGTGAACTTCAAAACAAGTTGTTTTCCTTCCCTAGGAAGTGCTACTGTATATCAACATCATGCTTAAGTTTGGTTAACAGCGTTTAATTTATCGTTACAGTTCAAACTTGCTATACGCTGCTATATCCCTTTATAACTAATCTTGACATAACAGTCACGCTTAAGCCTAGTCAACAGTGTTACTTTACCGCTATAGTTCTGAGACTTGCAATATGCTACTATATTCCACTTTATAATTAATCCCAGCACCTCTTTCCGTTACAAATTCTTGACATCTCTTTTCATTACAAAAATCTTGATATCTCTTTTCGTTACAAAAATCTTTGATAGTCGGTGTTTTGAAAATAAACATCCATCAAACCATTTCACAATCTCGGCACTTTCTAATATTTCATTATTCATATTTTTCTAGATATTTCCAAAACTGTTTAATCTCATACTTCTTGGAAAAAAACCCATTTCCAAATATTATAGCACTTGTTCACCCACATTCTAGAAGATATACTTTTATTTAATATCTGGAACATTTCCATCTTCCTTACCTTTCTTATTTCCTGTACTTTTAGAAAATACACATTATTAATGTGGGAAAAACATTTCAAAACTCCATTTCTAAACTTCTCGTTAATCAGATCAATTTAGTTTAACACAAATAGAAATATCCACTTACAAAATGTTTACTTTCTGACCACTATTTACTTTTATTTAAAATATCATTTCGCAATGGGAATCTAGACTCGTTTTACTACCCTTATTTCAAATACGATCATACTCCAAACATAGAATTATACTTTGTTTCATAAGCATCTTTAAAATCGACTACTTGTTTTTGATATACTTAAAACAAGTCATCGCCTCCTTGTTTAATCAAGATTCAATTTCTGTTGTTTAGAAACAATAAATAATCGATTCTTCCTATTTAAACTCAAATCAATTTATATCTAACTCACGGTATTAAAAATACCAGTTTATAATAGAACTTCTATTATAATTTATAATTTCGCTTCAATTATAAAGATATAATTTTTATAATTGAACTTCGTTGATTTGCTTGACGGTCAACCAATTTCTTAACAAAACGATGTGTTTATGGTCGACTGTTGCCACTTTCTAAATCAATATCGTTTATTTACTAAATCAACATAACGTTGAACTTCCATTCAACACAGTTCAAACAGTGCATAAACAGTACATATAAATATTGAAGAATCCGGTTGAATTCCTCCAACCGGTTTCCGCATCCACAAATGTTAGTCAAACAATTATCACTGATTCCATACTGATGGAATCAATATCCAACCGGTGATGGGTACATATGCAACGATATATAATATTTCAACCAATTTAACCATAATCTGCCTAAACAACCATCACACAGCATTCAACCATTATTTAAAATATAAATAAAATATTTTAAATAAAACAAAGTTAGTGAATTTACTCACCTTGTTTCGCCGCTGATGGTTCTGCTTTAGTTTCGTTTAAAATCAAACAGTCATTTGATTTTTATCACGAGATTCCATCAACTTTGTCCTCCGCTATATCAGTTCTACAAGGAAGAACTCATCGCTATGATTTTAACGTGATCGCCATCCAATTCATCATTAGGTCCATTAATCAATCTGATTAATGACATCATCCAGAACATCTTAGCTGTATACGGGACCCCTTCTTATCTTGCTTACTGTTGAAGTTGTTAAGGTCGAGTACTGCTTACTCCACTTCGATTATCTGGAAACCAACCCGCTCCTGAAAGCTTCTCGCGACCATCCCCCTGAAAGCTTTATTTAAATGGATTTCATGATACTGAACGCTCATGAAAGCTTCTAGCAACCCTTACTGTCCAACCACGTAACCCCTTCCAGTGTTTCACACTTCGTTCCTTAAAACCCCCTTTAATCCATCCTTTAATCACCTCTTAATCCTCCTACTTCCAGCTATCAAGACATTACCGTGACTTTAAGGGTTGTAACACTTCCATCATACACCCTATCGCCACCTTCAAATTCCCAAAACCAACGCCCCTTCATATGAATAACCGTGACCCTCCCTTACTCCTACATCCAACCATCACCGAACTCAGAAAAAGTTTGCGCCTTGCTTCACTATGTTTTCACGCTCCAAGCAATTGAACCCCACGCCATGCAAGAAGGAACAACTGCTAAACTCCCCAGTATTATCAATACACGCACCAATATTACATCTCCTTCCCACTATGCAGCACTCCCCCTTTTGCCAAGTGATTTCAACGCCCTGTACTTGCGCCACCTCAACTCGCCGATGCCTCGCTTGAACTGTCCCACATCATGCATGCGGACAGAGATACCAATGAAGGTGATGTCTTCCTTCTGTTGCTTGCGTTAGTGGTTTGGTTTTTAATTTATTTGATTTTGTTTCTTTTCTTTTAAGCTGTCGAATGGATTGTCTGAAGGACAGAAAATAGGGGCAATGTATTTATATTTGCTTTTCCTTGACTGCCAAGGAGTATACAGTATGCTAGGATTAGAATAGGCGTGCAAGCTATGATTTGAGAACACAGGGAGCTCATTAATTTGACAAGAGACAGGTAGGTTTTACTTCATGGTTAAGGCTTCGGAATAGAATAGCATACACCATGTTTACACTAGGACTGATATCTCATTCGTAGGTATGCAGTTTAGAGAAATGGGTGGTACGTTTTCTTCAACGTAGGCCATGTTTCGATTGAAAGCACATTGCAGTGTTTGTACGAGAGTTTACAATATCTCTTTGCCTTGCTGATCAAGTATTAGAGTATGGTTTGTCCTTTGAAAAGATGGTGACAACTTGAGCCCTACGCATGGGTAGGCGCACTGTTCTAATGCCTAGGTAACTAGGCCACGGCTGAAGACCATCTTAGTATCTTTTGATTAATCGAACCATACTCATGGTTTCCTTTCATCGATGGGATGGGGTACATCCTACTATAGTATACAAGCTGGTAGTTGTGATCACAGACACACAAGTTAGGTATGTGTAGAATGACTTTTAACGTGAATATATAAAGTAATGCTTACCGGTTCTGTTTTTGATTTAGTTCACTAGCTTAAAATTTTAAGTTATAAAGTTTTACCATACCCAACGAACAATTTTCGTTCAATTACAGATTGTTATAGACAAAAATAAAAAGACAGTCGTGTCCAGCGAGGTGCCACGATCCCAAAAATATAATAATACCGGTAGGTTAACTTATATTATGAAACCCCCAAAATATTGATATATAGGGTGCGAGATACTCCAAATAAAAAGTTGTGTATTTAATTAGTTAAAAATTACAGTAAAATTCTAAAAATTAAATTATCGCTGCGCCTCAAAAGAACCTTGTCCCGATTTGCACCCGATATCAAGTTATATTCAAATAACCGTTACGGTCGATATACGATTTCACAGCGACTTTTTGAATATTTGGTTTGGACATATTTTGAAATCTATACGACGAAATCTCAATATTTCACTTCTGTCAGAAAGATACAGTTCAACAGATTCCAATATTTCTTGTTTTGCAGAAATCCGATTTAAACTGGTTTCTGTACACTCAGTTGAAGTTCAGAACGTTAAATTACGAACTGCAACGTCCTTATGAGCTCGATTATATTGAATATATATTTTTTTATACGTTCAACTTCGTTTTAATTAATATATAAATCTACTTATATTAAGAATTCAATATTTAAACTGATTTAAATATTCAAATATAAACCGATAAAAATGCGGGACATTACAAGCCTTGTATTCAGGTTTTAGCAGCCTCTTTCTGGATAGCTGGAGCTGAAGATGGATTCTATCATTTATCTCTTTTTATGTTGTTCAGCTCCTGTTGTACATACTATGTTTTCTTTTCCGCTGTAGACATTTATGTATAGCTGAACTGTATTTTGTACTAAGTATGATCCTGTATACTGTGTAACTTTGATGATTATGTTTATCCAGTGTATTCTATTGTACATTATCTGGTGTATTTTATTATTTCTTTTCTGCTATTATCTGTTTATGTGTTATATTCCAAAGATTACCCTCATCACCGTCTTATCGGGGTTTGGAGTCGTCACAATATGGTAATTGAGTGGATCTTATTCCAATTTAGAAAATAAGTTATATTCATGTGTTGAATAAACAAAATAGTCATGTGTTGACAATACTCATGTGTTGAGAATATTCATGTGTTGAAACCATTTATGTGTTGAATAGAATATATATTCATGTGTTGAATAGAGTAAAATTCATGTGTTGAATAAAAGAAAATTCATGTGTTGAAGAAAATATTCATTTATTGAATAGAATAACGAAGTTATTAAAATATATAAAGCCATGTTGGTTAGATATGCGCCATTTTGACGTGAACGATATTTATATCGATTTTATTCATTTTTATAATGAATATAGAAAAGGAAGTGATTTCAAAATATAACGTTTTGAAAATATTATCATTTATAGATTAATGATATGGAATATTCAATTTTGATTAGAAATTGAATATGAAGTTGAAATCGTTTTGAAAACGAATTTAAAACGATTTATAAAATACGTTTTGAAATGAAATCGACGAAATATTTAATTCGCGAATTTCGACCATTGACTTCGAATGGATATTACGGGAGATCCGACCGTCGGATTCTCCTAAAATCGAAACATTGGGTTCGTATCGAAAAGAGCTTTCTAACGAATATTAGAGATTTGAAATCTAACTGTTGGATTTGGAATTATGTCCAAATCAAATTTGGAAAAGGTCACTGTAAGTGCAGTTCGATGGTCGTTGATGGAAATCGACTGTACGGGCCTTGATAAAATTATTAAAAATAACAATAATTTGTGTAAAATCATAAGAAATGATTTGTGAAGAATTGGGACGAAAAATTCCATATTTGAAAAGACAAAAATATATTTTTATCAAAACGAACTAGTTTTGAACTAGAATTATAATCCCATTTATTTTTACAATAAATAAAGTGGATTTGAAATGGTTTTGAAAGTAACCAGAATTTCCAATAATTGAATTGGAATGGATTTGAATCGAAATTGTCTTTGGAATACTTCGATGTTGGATTTCGTAATTATACAAATATTGTTATGGAAATTTGAAAGAAATATTTATATCGTTATTTCCAATACGATATTTGTTGGTCGTAGAATTTGATATTGAATATAAGCCGATATATTTTCTATTCAGAGCCTTGTATTTAATATCAAATGGGATTTGGGTTTGTCGTGAATGGTGTCTTCATTAACACTGTTCTTAAACCCAGTTGGGAAAAAGATTAAATCTTTTTATTTAGATTTAATGAAGTATAACAATTAAATGATATTTAATTGGAATTAAATTGGAATTGATTTTTGGGTTTATCATGAACGGTGTTTTAAATAACACTTGTTCTTTAACCCGATAATTAATGGAATGTGATTTTGGGTTTATCGTGAACCGTATTTTAGATGACATTGGTTCTTTAACCCAGTTAAAGACAGGATATTGATTTTTAGGAAGATTAAAACTAAGTGGAGTTTTAATGAATCTTTAATTAGATTGAAATAATCGAGAATGGATTATCACCAGTTTTGCTCCAAGTGATAGTTAAATCTTTAATTAGATTTGAACGTGAAATGGTAATTGAATTTACCAATAACACCGTTGTAGTGACCCGAAAATCCGAGGGAATTTGAGCTGACTAAATAACACAAGTCCAACCCCAAATTACACCGGAAATTCAAGAAACTAATAGAAAGAAGACAGAGGGTGAGGAAGATAAGGTAGAAACTTAGAATAGAAGAAGAAGAAGAACATCATCATCAGAGTAAACACGAATCTCACAGCGGAACGAATAAAATATAACATAACTTTTGAAATACAAAGTTATAACTGTATATACATACCATCTCAGAGTACAACACATAACATCACAGCGGAAATAATAATAGCTATAACATCCTGAAGCCTCCTGCTCCAAGCTCTTCACGTATCTGTAAAATCCCGACTACTTGACTGCCCGTACAAATTTAGGCACCCAAGAGTTTAGGGAAAACAAAACAAAACAAACTCCGGGTCAGTCATGGGACTGGTGTGAATAAACTCAAATCATTTGTTTTAACTTAGGATATCTCATAAGACCACGCCGTGAATACAGAACGGGTTTTTCCCTTATGAGAATCCAAACATCTTTTCAAAAGAAAGAATAATCGTAAGACCGATCCAAACATAAACACGGATGGTTTTTTTACCTTACGATAACCCAAATCATCTTTGAAAACAATATTATTCTGATATTATAATAATGTCTACATACAAGTAATATCAATATAACAGAACGGTTGCATCTCACGTTCTACATACATAATTTACAATCAAAGCCGCAGGCACTTATTGGAGATTGGATTCCGTCTATGACAAGGTATGGAAACACCTTCCGATCAGTGTACTCTAGGAACGATACACTGGAGTTCAACAAGAACATCTTGCAACTCAGCCACACATGACCGACCACTCATTTCGCTTGAGTGTATCAAATGTATATCACCAACGGTTGGGATCAGCAACCGTTCCCGTATATATATATATGGGACAGCATTGATAGATTAAAGAAGCAAATGAATATTCTCTAGATAGGTGATTATACACCCTACTTCGGTGCGACCGACTTAGCCATGCTGCCTGCCCGATTTCTGTCATTTACCGGATGTGAGGCTAGAAGCTACGCTTTATCATCACAATAGATTCACTTCGAATGCCACATTGTCAGATCCATCGAAAATCACTAATTGACGTCTACAACAATACATTACGTGTCAGCTAATAGAAGTTTCCTTCTCCGCTTCCACTCTTGGTACGGTTGAAGAAATCAATGTACATGACCTTTCTGGAAATACTCTGTCAGACATCCATCTATACATGTCATCCTCATTCACTTAGAATGTCACATCGTCATACCCGCCAAATCACAAATTGACTTATCCAAAAATAACACGGGTATACAGCTAAGAGAAACGAATTCCTCCGCCACCAAACGTGAATACGTTTGAACAGATCAACTTACGCGATTCATTGGATATACTCTGTCAGACCTTCGTCCATACAAGTTGTCCTGGTACTGGACAAACCGAAGGCACTATTCTGTAAACAGGATAGTGCTTGCATTTTACTCCGTCTTCAATTATCTTTGGCATATATGATTCGCGACGCTTATGCCAATACAGAGTGGTTCTTTGGATAATGATCCAACCGGTCTCTCCATATTAACAACGTTAAAATGGTCAAAACTTCGATAGTCTGTGATTTAACTATCAAAGAAAACAAGTGTGCAAACAACGATATTATTTCCAGATGGAAATTATATCAACCAATCATCATTTAACATTTATCTTTTTAGTTCATTCATTTACTTACCTCCTGTTTCCCTATATTCTAAATTTCTTATTTTCATATTTTAGAAAATATACTTTATTGACAATGGAAAACATTTCCATTTCCTGTTTCCTATATTAGAAAACATTTCTGATTTCTTATTTGGAAAACATTTCCAAAGTTCCTTCATTGGATTTAAACAGATGTTTTAAATAAACATCGCTATGCCAACTCAAACTATTTACTGAATTCACTTAACCATCATTCACTATCAAACCTTACCATTCCTTAGTTAAGAAGGAAGTCAATCAAGTTGGGGTATAATTACCTCTCAGACCTTAACTGAACAACATTATAACTTCGAAATAGTAACAGTTTATCTTTTAAACCTTTAACAACTTCTTTACGTAACTCTCGGATTCAATTTACGAATCCGCTTCTTTATTGAAAACATTGATTATAACGATAACGTTATAATCCCTACTTCTGCAATATCTAACTTCAATTATAACCTTTATTCTTTAATTCGAATAATTAAACCTAACCCAAATTTATTAGTGTATACTTTTGATTTAAAAACTGGAAAGTAAATATTACTTTCCCGAATTCGATATAATTGAATTCGACGTATAACTCCCTTTCGAGCAATCTCTATTTGATTAACTCTTCTTCGAATATCCTATATTCGATTATCTCTCTCTTCGAATAACTTATATTCGAAAACTCTCTTTTTCGAATAAACTATATTCGGTCTCTTCTTTCGAATATGCTATATTCGATAATCTCCTTCGATTAACTAATCGATAACTCCTTTCGATTAAACTATAGTCGATACTCCTTTCCTTTAACTCTATTCGAATAAACTATATTCGATAATCTCTTTTAACTCCATTCGAATAACTAACATCCGACTAACTCTTTTAACTCCATTCGAATAACTACTAACCCCTTTGACTCTATTCGAATAACTAATATTCGACTAACCCCTTTGACTCTATTCGAATAACTAATATTCGACTAACCCCTTTGACTCTATTCGAATAACTAATATTCGACTAACTCCTTTGACTCTATTCGAATAACTAATATTCGACTAACCCCTTTGACTCTATTCGAATAACTAATATTCGACTAACCCCTTTGACTCTATTCGAATAACTAATATTCGACTAACCCCTTTGACTTTATTCGAATAACTAATATTCGATTAACTCCTTTAGATCAACTCATTTGGATTAACTCGGTTTGATTAACTCCTTTTGACTAACTTAACTTAATTAACTCGACTTGATTAACTCCTATCAAATAACATATTCGATTTAACTCCATTCGCTTGACTCTAGATCGCAGCGATCATAATGGTTACGCCTGATTCCCTCAGGAAACATCCGACCGCCTTAGGCTATCTGCAGCCCTGCAAATTACGCTAGCAGTCGTGCTAAATGAAAACTTATTCAAATAACTGTGTCTGTTTAACTTCTTCTCGAATACTAGATTCGATCAACTCTAATTGAATAACTAATATTCAATTAATTCTATTTCATTAACTCCTTCGAATAACTAATTCGGATTTCTCTTATGTGTTTAAATCTATTCGAATAACAAATTCGAATAACTCTTCTAACTTGGTTCGACTGACCATATTCGATTAACCCGACTAACTCAATTTGATTAACTTAACTCGCTAACTCAATTTGATTAACTTAACTCGCTAACTCAATTTGATTATCTCTAATCGATTAACTTTATTTGATTATCTCTAATTGAATAACTAATATTCAATTAACTCTTTTCAAATAACTAGATTCGATTAGCTCCTTTCGAATACTAAATTTGATTTAACTCTATTCGATTATCTCTTTTATATCTCGTTCATTCCCTTTTTATAACTTCTATTTATCGTTACAAAATATTTCCTTTTTATAACTTCTAATTTCCGTTACAAATATTTCCTTATTTATAACTTCTAATTTCCGTTACAAACATTCTCCTATTTATAACGTTTCCATTTATTTTGTAAATAAATGTTCCCTTTACAATTTCATTTATTTTCTAAATAAATGTCCCTTTTTAATTTCTATTTATTATCTAAATAAATATTCCTTTTATAAAACTTTAATCGTTTTATAAAAATTCTCCTTTTATAAAACCGTGTTCATTTTATAAATAAATTCCTTTTATAAAATCCTATGATTTTATAAAATTCCTTTATTT
This sequence comes from Allium sativum, assembly GCA_030737875.1. Classification (NCBI taxonomy): domain Eukaryota; kingdom Viridiplantae; phylum Streptophyta; class Magnoliopsida; order Asparagales; family Amaryllidaceae; genus Allium; species Allium sativum. The sequence continues at coordinate 2,314,531 of JASFAX010000062.1, read as the reverse complement.
CAATATACATTGAAATGTTCCTTTTTACAACTCAGGGTTTCTTACGATATCTAAAATATCAAACAATCAATGATCAATATCATTCTAACACACATAACCCATAACAGATTATCTAACACATCATATATCACAATATATGAAAACAGTAAAATAATTGTTGAGGAATCCTGTTGGATTCCTCCAACCTGTCTCCCTGCATCCACAGATGTTACACAGTATAATATACATCAATTTCATCCTAACATGAAATATACTGATACAGAATCAAATATTGATTGTCGGTTTTCTATAGATAACTATAACTACGTTTTCAATCAATCTATTTAACAGTCCAGTTTAACAATCAATATACAGCAGTCAAAATAAAGTACAATTTATATTAAAATATAAATTAAGGAGATTTAGTGAGTTTTACTCACATTGGATGATCATTGTTTATAACGATAACCATCGTTGATTGTTCATTCGTTTTATCCTGTCGTAAATCCTGATACGCTCCGAATTATTCCCAAGCTAGTTGTATTGGTTAGCGTCCGTCCATACGATTGTATCGGATCTAGTTTTACCGAATTTTCGATAACCTTGTATCTCCTTTTTATATTGGGCTCTCAGCTTCAGCCCAACACCCTTCCCTCCGGCCTGCTACCCGCCTTCTTCTAATTCCATCCTTCACAAACCCAGCCCACAAGCTCCCAGGCCCACGGTTCAGCCCAACCCAATCCCCCTTGCTCACAACTCAGACAACAATCCTCCTTCCCCGTTACACAGCGCTTGCTGTGTCTTCCCGTTCCATTGAAATCGCCACTGAATCAAACGAACTCCTCATCAACATCCGCACCAAGCAAAACACCCTGACTACATCACGATTTAAACAGCGTCGCTACCCAAGTGTACTGCAAAGCAAAACTCACGGACTTCCACCTTATGCTCTCAGTTAACACAAATCAATTCATTTTCCTACTGTGAAATAACATACCCCATCAACCAATACATCCCCTGCCTTCTTCTCCTACAGCTAACGTTCCTGCTCCCGCAACCCTTCTCAGTGTATACGGACGTAAAAAGAACATAGCCATTTCTTGAACTTCGAGCTCCTTCTTCCTACCAAGATAACCCTCACGCAAATCTCCTCTTCTACTCCTTCTAAATCACTTCCGTCCTCCTCAACCTCGCTGCTGCTCTCCTCTTCCAGTCCTCTTCGAAACCATCCCATCTCTGTAACATTCGAACACTCCAACGCGAATCCGACTTCGAACTCAAAGAGCTGCTACAGGAAACCGTCGATACTTTTAACCACCGGAGACCACCAAAAAATGTGAATCGCACCATACTAATAACATATTAGAAGGAAGTCGATCCCCATACGAGTTCAAGGACGTAGGTATTAGGAGTATGGGATTTTTTATGAATTGATTTCGAATTTTGAAGCCACCAATTTCGGTTTTTCCCCTTTTCTGGAGAAGATGACGGCGGAAATTGGTTCGTTGACTTAAATGGATAAATGTGGAGTTAGGTTTTAACGCAAGGGTATTTATAGGGGATGTTAAACGTTATTTTATTTAAAAACTTATCCGTGAAAATGGTGGCTATACTTCAGCCATTCAATTGTTTTGTGGCGGTGGCATTCTGTTCGACCACAAAATGAAAAATGACTGGGTAATTAGGTTAGACTCATTCCTTTATCCCATTTGCGTTACATACTTATATATAGTACTCGTTACTAAATATTTGTCAACATATGCACTGCTACAAACAGAAACAAAAATATCGTTGTGACGAACAGTGTCTCACGATCCCAAAAATATGATAATACCGGTAGATTAACTCGTATTGTGAAACCCCAAAATATTGATTACAGGGTGCAAAATACTCCAAATAAGAGGTTGCTTATTTAATTAATTAAAAATTACAGTAAAATTCTAAAAATTAAATTATCACTACTTCCCAAAAGAACCATGTCTAAATTCAAACCCGATCTCTAGTTATATCGAATAACCCGTTATGGTCGATAAACGATTCTATAGCGACTATTTTAAAATTTGATTTGGACATATCTCAAAATCTACACGATGAAATCCTTATTTTTCTCTTTCTCTAGAAAGATATACTCCACCAGCTCCACACGTTTCTTGTTTCACAGAAATCCGACTTATAACGGATTCTGTATATTCAGTTGAAGTTCAAATCGCCAAATAACGAACTGCCGCGCCATTCCGGGCTCGATTATAATTATTATTATAATTTATACGTTCAACTGTCGTTTATTTAATATATTCATTATTTAAATAATTAAATAACTTCATTATTCGACCGTTCAAAAATACGGGTCATTACATTCTTCCCTCCTTATAAAAATTTCGCCCTCGAAATTGCTAAGCTAGAAAAATGTTATTAACTCTACCAACTAGATTCAAACATCTTCTGGTTTACTTCAACTTTAACTTCACTGAACCATTTTAATTTCAAATAAATTATTAATTCTTTCCGACTAACCAAATTTTTCAGAAATCATGAAAATTTTCTAACGCCTTAAATTTTCGGAAAATTTTGCCATAACCTCCTTTGTTCCGGCAAATACGTCAAATCACAACTCGCCTCTCTAGGCCTTCTCCAACCCAAAAGAAAATCAAACAGCCAAGCGGCTTGCCAATTCGGCTCATAAAATCCAAACTCATATATAAAATAAACTTGTACCTTTTTGTCGGGCATATCATTATATCCCTTTTCATCTGTTACTCAACTCAACATATATAAATGTCATTCCAATCAAACTCCTGTCAGTTGGTTCTCGACCAAATCATTCGCTTATACTTAAGTCGAATTCCATTCAAACTCTAATATCAAATTTCAACTCATAAGTTATCGACTTAATCCCATTTCAGATTATTCTATAATCCAATCCAATTTCATTTAACTTAGTTCAAGTTAAATTCAAATTTATTTACTCACTTTTTCCATTTTAATCCATTTTACTTCATTAGTTAAATTTTAATTCCAGAACTTAAATTCCTGAGTTCATTTCAAATCAATTTGAAATCATAACACCAATTCAAAACATTTGAATTTCTAAACACTTATTTTCTCAAAACAATTCAAAAACAAAACCTTTGGTAGTAATCCGTCACTTACAACTCGAAAATGAACACTGATGATGTGGCCACACTCATCAGAATCTATTTTCCAGTAATCGAAGTGAGTTCAATACTATTTCACTTTCAAAAATCATTTCTAAACACTTCCATTTTGAAAACAGTTCAAAATCTCCCAGGAACTTAAAATTTACTTATTTTAATTCCAATTCTGATTTAACTTCAGATTCAATTCGTCTTACTTCATATACTTTACTTATATGAATTCTGATTAGTTATTTATAACCATTTCATCTTTTTATAATCTCATTCGATTATACTAACAACCAACACAACTAATATACTATATTAGTTTCAAGACATATCATGTCGGTTCATAGTATTCAAGTGTTTATAAAACTCCTACCGATACAGTGGATCAAACTGATCGTCCAGAATTCATAAGCCACTCAATCAATAAATCTCCACAATATAAAACCATTTTATATTCAATAACATATACGCTCTCTTGTATATATATACACTCAACTCAATCTAGGATATTACTAATCCCATCTCTACTGAGTTACGCCACAGAGTTAAGTCCGATCACTAAAACATAAGCTCTGATACCAACTGTAGTGACCCGAAAATCCGGGGGAATTTGAGCTGACTAAATAACACAAGTCCAACCCCAAATTACACTGGAAATTATAGAAACTAATAGAAAGAAGACAGAGGGTGAGGAAGATAAGGTAGAAACTTAGAATAGAAGAAGAAGAAGAAGAACATCATCATCAGAGTAAACACGAATCTCACAGCGGAACGAATAAAATATAACATAACTTTTGAAATACAAAGTAATAACTGTATATACATACCATCTCAGAGTACAACACATAACATCACAGCGGAAATAATAATAGCTATAACATCCTGAAGCCTCCTGCTCCAAGCTCTTCACGTATCTGTAAAATCCCGACTACTTGACTGCCCGTACAAATTTAGGCACCCAAGAGTTTAGGGAAAACAAAACAAAACAAACTCCGGGTCAGTCATGGGACTGGTGTGAATAAACTCAAATCATTTGTTTTAACTTAGGATATCTCATAAGACCACGCCGTGAATACGGAACGGGTTTTTCCCTTATGAGAATCCAAACATCTTTTCAAAAGAAAGAATAATCGTAAGACCGATCCACACATAAACACGGATGGTTTTTTTACCTTACGATAACCCAAATCATCTTTGAAAACAATATTATTCTGATATTATAATAATGTCTACATACAAGTAATATCAATATAGCAGAACGCTTGCATCTCACGTTCTACATACATAATTTACAATCAAAGCCGCAGGCACTTATTGGAGATTGGATTCCGTCTATGACAAGGTATGGAAACACCTTCCGATCAGTGTACTCTAGGAACGATACACTGGAGTTCAACAAGAACATCTTGCAACTCAGCCGCACATGACCGACCACTCATTTCGCTTGAGTGTATCAAATGTATATCACCAACGGTTGGGATCAGCAACCGTTCCCGTATATATATATGGGATAGCATTGATAGATTAAAGAAGCAAATGAATATTCTCTAGATAGGTGATTATACACCCTACTTCGGTGCGACCGACTTAGCCATGCTGCCTGCCCGATTTCTTTCATTTACCGGATGTGAGGCTAGAAGCTACGCTTTATCATCACAATAGATTCACTTCGAATGCCACATTGTCAGATCCAACGAAAATCACTAATTGACGTCTACAACAATACATTACGTGTCAGCTAAAAGAAGTTTCCTTCTCCGCTTCCACTCTTGGTACGGTTGAAGAAATCAATGTACGTGACCTTTCTGGAAATACTCTGTCAGACATCCATCTATACAAGTCATCCTCATTCACTTAGAATGTCACATCGTCATACCCGCCAAATCACAAATTGACTTATCCAAAAATAACACGGGTATACAGCTAAGAGAAACGAATTCCTCCGCCACCAAACGTGAATACGTTTGAACAGATCAACTTACGCGATTCATTGGATATACTCTGTCAGACCTTCGTCCATACAAGTTGTCCTGGGACTGGACAAACCGAAGGCACTATTCTGTAAACAGGATAGTGCTTGCATTTTACTCCGTCTTCAATTATCTTTGGCATATATGATTCGCGACGCTTATGCCAATACAGGGTGGTTCTTTGGATAATGATCCAACCGGTCTCTCCATATTAACAACGTTAAAATGGTCAAAACTTCGATAGTCTGTGATTTAACTATCAAAGAAAACAAGTGTGCAAACAACGATATTATTTCCAGATGGAAATTATATCAACCAATCATCATTTAACATTTATCTTTTTAGTTCATTCATTTACTTACCTCCTGTTTCCCTATATTCTAAATTTCTTATTTTCATATTTTAGAAAATATACTTTATTGACAATGGAAAACATTTCCATTTCCTGTTTCCTATATTAGAAAACATTTCTGATTTCTTATTTGGAAAACATTTCCAAAGTTCCTTCATTGGATTTAAACAGATGTTTTAAATAAACATCGCTATGCCAACTCAAACTATTTACTGAATTCACTTAACCATCATTCACTATCAAACCTTACCATTCCTTAGTTAAGAAGGAAGTCAATCAAGTTGGGGTATAATTACCTCTCAGACCTTAACTGAACAACATTATAACTTCGAAATAGTAACAGTTTATCTTTTAAACCTTTAACAACTTCTTTACGTAACTCTCGGATTCAATTTACGAATCCACTTCTTTATTGAAAACATTGATTATAATGATAACGTTATAATCCCTACTTCTGCAATATCTAACTTCAATTATAACCTTTATTCTTTAATTCGAATAATTAAACCTAACCCAAATTTATTAGCGTATACTTTTGATTTAAAAACTGGAAAGTAAATATTACTTTCCCGAATTCGATATAATTGAATTCGACGTATAACTCCCTTTCGAGCAATCTCTATTTGATTAACTCTTCTTCGAATATCCTATATTCGATTATCTCTCTCTTCGAATAACTTATATTCGAAAACTCTCTTTTTCGAATAAACTATATTCGGTCTCTTCTTTCGAATATGCTATATTCGATAATGTCCTTCGATTAACTAATCGATAACTCCTTTCGATTAAACTATAGTCGATACTCCTTTCCTTTAACTCTATTCGAATAAACTATATTCGATAATCTCTTTTAACTCCATTCGAATAACTAACATCCGACTAACTCTTTTAACTCTATTCGAATAACCAATATTCGACTAACCCCTTTGACTCTATTCGAATAACTAATATTCGACTAACCCCTTTGACTCTATTCGAATAACTAATATTCGACTAACCCCTTTGACTCTATTCGAATAACTAATATTCGACTAACCCCTTTGACTCTATTCGAATAACTAATATTCGACTAACCCCTTTGACTCTATTCGAATAACTAATATTCGACTAACCCCTTTGACTTTATTCGAATAACTAATATTCGATTAACTCCTTTAGATCAACTCATTTGGATTGACTCGGTTTGATTAACTCCTTTTGACTAACTTAACTTAATTAACTCGACTTGATTAACTCCTATCAAATAACATATTCGATTTAACTCCATTCGCTTGACTCTAGATCGCAGCGATCATAATGGTTACGCCTGATTCCCTCAGGAAACATCCGACCGCCTTAGGCTATCTGCAGCCCTGCAAATTACGCTAGCAGTCGTGCTAAATGAAAACTTATTCAAATAACTATGTCTGTTTAACTTCTTCTCGAATACTAGATTCGATCAACTCTAATTGAATAACTAATATTCAATTAATTCTATTTCATTAACTCCTTCGAATAACTAATTCGAATTTCTCTTATGTGTTTAAATCTATTCGAATAACAAATTCGAATAACTCTTCTAACTTGGTTCGACTGACCATATTCGATTAACCCGACTAACTCAATTTGATTAACTTAACTCGCTAACTCAATTTGATTAACTTAACTCGCTAACTCAATTTGATTATCTCTAATCGATTAACTTTATTTGATTATCTCTAATTGAATAACTAATATTCAATTAACTCTTTTCAAATAACTAGATTCGATTAGCTCCTTTCGAATACTAAATTTGATTTAACTCTATTCGATTATCTCTTTTATATCTCGTTCATTCCCTTTTTATAACTTCTATTTATCGTTACAAAATATTTCCTTTTTATAACTTCTAATTTCCGTTACAAATATTTCCTTATTTATAACTTCTAATTTCCGTTACAAACATTCTCCTATTTATAACATTTCCATTTATTTTGTAAATAAATGTTCCCTTTACAATTTCATTTATTTTCTAAATAAATGTCCCTTTTTAATTTCTATTTATTATCTAAATAAATATTCCTTTTATAAAACTCTAATCGTTTTATAAAAATTCTCCTTTTATAAAACCGTGTTCGTTTTATAAATAATTTCCTTTTATAAAATCCTATGATTTTATAAAATTCCTTTATTTCAATATACATTGAAATGTTCCTTTTTACAACTCAGGGTTTCTTATGATATCTAAAATATCAAACAATCAATGATCAATATCATTCTAACACACATAACCCATAACAGATTATCTAACACATCATATATCACAATATATGAAAACAGTAAAATAATTGTTGACGAATCCTATTGGATTCCTCCAACCTGTCTCCCTGCATCCACAGATGTTACACAGTATAATATACATCAATTTCATCCTAACATGAAATATACTGATACAGAATCAAATATTGATTGTCGGTTTTCTATAGATAACTATAACTACGTTTTCAATCAATCTATTTAACAGTCCAGTTTAACAATCAATATACAGCAGTCAAAATAAAGTACAATTTATATTAAAATATAAATTAAGGAGAGTTAGTGAGTTTTACTCACATTGGATGATCATTGTTTATAACGATAACCATCGTTGATTGTTCATTCGTTTTATCCTGTCGTAAATCCTGATACGCTCCGAATTATTCCCAAGCTAGTTGTATTGGTTAGCGTCCGTCCATACGATTGTATCGGATCTAGTTTTACCGAATTTTCGATAACCTTGTATCTCCTTTTTATATTGGGCTCTCAGCTTCAGCCCAACACCCTTCCCTCCGGCCTGCTACCCGCCTTCTTCTAATTCCATCCTTCACAAACCCAGCCCACAAGCTCCCAGGCCCACGGTTCAGCCCAGCCCAATCCCCCTTGCTCACAACTCAGACAACAATCCTCCTTCCCCGTTACACAGCACTTGCTGTGTCTTCCCGTTCCATTGAAATCGCCACTGAATCAAACGAACTCCTCATCAACATCCGCACCAAGCAAAACACCCTGACTACATCGCGATTTAAACAGCGTCGCTACCCAAGTGTACTGCAAAGCAAAACTCACGGACTTCCACCTTATGCTCTCAGTTAACACAAATCAATTCATTTTCCTACTGTGAAATAACATACCCCATCAACCAATACATCCCCTGCCTTCTTCTCCTACAGCTAACGTTCCTGCTCCCGCAACCCTTCTCAGTGTATACGGACGTAAAAAGAACATAGCCATTTCTTGAACTTCGAGCTCCTTCTTCCTACCAAGATAACCCTCACGCAAATCTCCTCTTCTACTCCTTCTAAATAACTTCCGTCCTCCTCAACCTCGCTGCTGCTCTCCTCTTCCAGTCCTCTTCGAAACCATCCCATCTCTGTAACATTCGAACACTCCAACGCGAATCCGACTTCGAACTCAAAGAGCTGCTACAGGAAACCGTCGATACTTTTAACCACCGGAGACCACCAAAAAATGTGAATCGCACCATACTAATAACATATTAGAAGGAAGCCGATCCCCATACGAGTTCAAGGACGTAGGTATTAGGAGTTTAGGATTTTTTATGAATTGATTTCGAATTTTGAAGCCACCAATTTCGGTTTTTCCCCATTTCTGGAGAAGATGACGGCGGAAATTGGTTCGTTGACTTAAATGGATAAATGTGGAGTTAGGTTTTAACGCAAGGGTATTTATAGGGGATGTTAAACGTTATTTTATTTAAAAACTTATCCGTGAAAATGGTGGCTATACTTCAGCCATTCAATTGTTTTGTGGCGGTGGCATTCTGTTCGACCACAAAATGAAAAATGACTGGGTAATTAGGTTAGACTCATTCCTTTATCCCATTTGCGTTACATACTTATATATAGTACTCGTTACTAAATATTTGTCAACATATGCACTGCTACAAACAGAAACAAAAATATCGTTGTGACGAACAGTGTGTCACGATCCCAAAAATATGATAATACCGGTAGATTAACTCGTATTGTGAAACCCCAAAATATTGATTACAGGGTGCAAAATACTCCAAATAAGAGGTTGCTTATTTAATTAATTAAAAATTACAGTAAAATTCTAAAAACTAAATTATCACTACTTCCCAAAAGAACCATGTCTAAATTCAAACCCGATCTCTAGTTATATCGAATAACCCGTTATGGTCGATAAACGATTCTATAGCGACTATTTTAAAATTTGATTTGGACATATCTCAAAATCTACACGACGAAATCCTTATTTTTCTCTTTCTCTAGAAAGATATACTCCACCAGCTCCACACGTTTCTTGTTTCACAGAAATCCGACTTATAACGGATTCTGTATATTCAGTTGAAGTTCAAATCGCCAAATAACGAACTGCCGCGCCATTCCGGGCTCGATTATAATTATTATTATAATTTATACGTTCAACTGTCGTTTATCTAATATATTCATTATTTAAATAATTAAATAACTTCATTATTCGACCGTTCAAAAATACTGGTCATTACAACCGTGGTGTTAGATATGAAGTATTACCAGTTTTACTTCATGGGATGAATAGGTTGGGATTGGGAAATAAAATAAATGATTACTTCGGTGTGGTTCGCTAATCCCGACTAATTTAAATTGATATTCAAAAGGAGATTAAACAATAAATTTAAAGAATTTATCTTTGATAAAATTAATGGGAACCTTTCCCAAAGTGTAAGAATATTATTTTAAAAGAATATTCTGAATTGGAATGAGGCGTATGTTGTGTTTGTGTAACACTTGTTTATTATATACGCGAGTTATTCAGAAAGCTCGGGTTTATCCCATTCTGAATAACTGATTTGATGATGTGTCGAGGATGAAGACGGTGGTCGAAGACCGGAGGTCTGCACATCATTTGGGTGATTCCTGATGATCTTGATTGCGCTGTACACCCAAGAGGAGGGAATCAGTTGGTGATCGTCCAGACGTACTTGGAGATCGATGGATATGCGAGGTACAAGGTGCCTCCGATTTCGTTCAGACCCAAAACGAACTTGTAAACGGACTATGTGTCTGACATTGGATTTTATTCCGTGTGATTGATTTCTATTAAATATATATCAGTTTGGTGGCGGAGAATTTATTCTCTTGCTTAACGCCCTTCTCTGAGACGTACGAGCTCAGGGGTTATATATTGATGGATATCAATCGCATGGTGTGAATTGCCTGTGTGGCATCCTAGCGGCAAATGATCAAGGCTTTTGTTGAAAAGCAGATTCTTGTGGTTGATGATCAAAGCACGGCCTGTGTGGCATAGCTTTGTGTAGCTTTGATTCGCGAGCCTCACACCCCGGTTGTGAACCAGAAATGGGAGAGAACCTCAGAGAGGACATGCGTTTCTTTCTAGCTAGGGTGGTGTCAGTGACCTACTAGCCCTGACATTTATATTATTTTTAGTTGTGTGGTTGTTGCTGTTGCGAGGCGCCTCAGATATATCAGTGACTATGTGGAGCCGATGGAATCATAGGACTCATTTACGCCCCAAAGGGCGGGGATACGCAGTGTTCAGGCATTTTAATCCACATCGGTGGACCGGCCCTGACGATCCAAGGGCCCACCTGAGTCTGGGTCCTGAGGCTCATGCTAGACAGTCTCGAATTCGGTAGAGGACGATCCCTTGCCTCGGTTCATAGATGGAAATCCAACTTCCAAATACGTGACTTTGTGGTTTTTGATTATAGAGCCTAGTATGGCGACATGGGATATGGTACCCATGCCGTCTAGGATTGATACATTTATATTTGAAGTTTTTTTATACACTATGCACTTATAATAGTATCAAGTGATTTGTTTTTAACGTACCAAGCATGTTTGGCTATTATAAGGGAAAACCCTATCCTCTGGCTTGTGTGCATTGTGTGATGGGACCTGGGTCTTATAATAGCTTCATTCTTCCAAAAAGCATTGCGCTGTTTTGTTACATGCACTGGTATTTTTGGGAGGAAACCCGTTCCGTGTTATACGGCGTGGTCCCTTGATATATCTGATTTAAAGTAAAGCTTTAAATAACTGTTTTAGTTCTCACACCAGTCACATGACTAACCTGGAGTTTATTGTTTTAACCTAAACTTTGGGTGCCCTTATTTTGACAGGGCAGCTAGTAGTTTTGGTTTTGCAGATTTATATTCACAGGATCCTGATTTACAGCCGGAATTATACTCGGAAAGCTCTGTATCCGCGTATTCCTTTCAGTTATGTTTTTGTATTATTTTTCCGCTGCAGTAATGTATTTAAATCTCTGATAATTTATGATGTGTAATATTTATTCATACTCTATATATTCTTATATTCTGATGAAGTTGTTGTAATAATCAATGAAATGTTCTTCTGTTTGCGTTCTGATGTGGATTGTTCTCACTTTAATCCGGGCTTTCCTTATCGGGGAAGTTCGAGTCATTTCAATTTGGTATCAGAGCTTTGGTTTACAGAGCTCAGAGAATAAGACACATTAGAACCATACGAAAGAATTTCATCAGAGATTGGATTAGTAATATCCAATGAGAATGACTCGTTCGAGATGGGATCAGTAGCATCCTAGAACGAGTGTGAAGAGTGTTGTTTTCAAAATAAAAGTGAAAACAAGTTTTGTTTTGAAAATTTAATTCAATTATTCGTACTTGAATATTTATTTGTATTGAATTTGGACAATCCAGTATATAAAGATTTTGCGTATACGTCTCATCCGCGTGTATTTGATGTTTTAATATATTGGATAGATATAGAATCACACTCTAGTCGCCTGGAGATGGTTCTGATGATTGCTATAGTACGTACATCATCAGAATTTATGTTTGAGTGACGAAAGTGGGATTTCTATATAATTCCAATTGACTGGTGTGAGAACCAAAGCTATATAGGGCTTATTGTTGTGATTTGGCATCAAAAATCTGATTTTTTGGATATGTATTAAAGTTATATGGTTGAAAAGTTAATCAACTAATAGATTGTTGATTGTGTTGTTTGATTATTGGTTGGTTAATTAAAACGTTGAACCTTTAGTCAAATTGAACCAAATAGTGGATTGTATTGAAAATTTATTACAATTGCATGCATATACTTGTATATACATTGAACATGTCATAACAAGGAGGCTAGAGAAGAGGAATAAAATTGTTTGCCCGACAAATAGGTACATGTTTATTGTAATTTTTTTTGGGTTTTGATGATTTTATGAGCCGATTGGCTGTTTCTTTTTCTTTTTGGATTTGTGAGGGCCAAGGGAGGCTATTTGAAATATCCCAAAGCTCCCGGTGCAGGGGAGGTTATGGCGAAATTTTTCAAAAATTTAGGGTGTTAGCCAAATTTTTGAAAAATTTGAAAAGTTCTTAGAAACTGAAAAGTTGAAGAACTTAAGCCGTAAAGAAAATAATGAAAGTTGAGTTGGTTTGTTAAACAACTTTCAGCTTCGTTCCTTTTTGGGGGCGAAAAGTTTTAAGTGGGGGAGATTGTAATAACCCAGAAATCTGAGCCAATTTAAAAATTTTATTTTGGCAATTTTGATGAATTTTGAATATTTAAAATGAATTATTTTAAATAATAACGACGAGTAATTTATTTCGAATAGAATTAGAACGTATGTATTTATATAGATCGTCGTTAGAATATAAATATTTATTTTAAATTATAAAAGGAATTGAAAATGGCGCGGTAGTTCGAAAATTCAATTTCAAAGTTCAAATGAATGTATATGATGCAAAATAAACCGGATTTTATCGAAACCAAAAATATTTGAATCTATTTGAGAATATCTTTCCAACGAATTCGAAAAATTGAAATTTCATAGCGGGAATCAAAAGTTACGTCCAGTTGAAAATTCGGAATAGTCGCTATGGAATTCTGGCTCTTAAAAATGGAAATTTTGCAAACGACCTCGGTTTTCGACGAAACCACTTTTTTTGGATCCGTGATGTCAAGTTATTGCTAGGTTTCAAAATTCGTAATTTTCTGATTCAATATGTGAGCGTGGCAAAGGAAAACGCGTTTGACCAGTTTCAGTTGATTTTAATCGACCGGAAAATGGCCATTTTTCAAACGGTTTCAGAATTTGACGAATTAGTTTTGTTAGGACCGTATCGTCAATATGAAGCTAGAAATAATTTTTCTGGAATTTTTAGAGTTAATATGTGTCCCTGGTAAATTGAAATGTGCATTTAGAATTGAATATATCGATTTTAATTTTAATTTAAATGAAAACTGATCGAAATGATCATATTGGCTTACAAAACATTTCCCATTGTGTTCGGAATGGGGGTATTTAGCTAGGGGCGACAGTCGGCGGGTTTCATTTGGAGATCGAAATAAAAAATTACTTTTTGAAATTAAAATTTAATATTAAAATATATTGAAATTTTTTTGGTCAACCCTTTTCTCTTACATCTCAGCCCCCCCCCCCCCCCCGTTCTTTTATTCAGATCCGAAGAAAAAAAAAGGGAAAAACCGCCTCGTTCAGCACCCCCGTCACATCACCGTCCGCTGCCGTGCCAAACCCTCCCCCCTTGACCCCCTCTCGCGCTTCTCTCTCCTCCTCTAATAACCGCGCCGAGCCCGAAACCCCATCGCAGAACCCTAGGACCGTGAAGCATCCACCGCTGTGACCCAATGCCTGAGGCGCCACGCCTGCTCCCCTCTGACGTCCGCAACCACGAGCCAGCATCCACCAAACCGCCATGCTCCCTCTTCGTTCGGCAAGAAGTGAGTTTTTAACGATTTTATTTTCTTTTGTGTAATTTATTTAGTTAATTTTGTAATTAAACATTGTTTGAAAAATAATATGATTTCTATATATAATAAGAAGTGAATTCATTTCCAATCTATTTTTATATACATCTACGAATGAGATGGGTTTAAAAGGCATGATTTTTACTTCATGAAAGCTAGGATTTTTATTATATGGAAGGTGTTGTAAAATAAAATTGGATCTTTATATGTATGGAGCGTTCAGAAAGATATCATTTTTAAATTATATAAAAATATAATTTTTATATTAGTAGCAAAGTAAAAATATAATTTTTATATTAGTAGCAAAGTCAAAATATAATTTTTATATTAGTAGCAAACTAAAAATATAATTTTTATATTAGTAGCAAAGTAAAAATATAATTTTTATATTAGTAGCAAAGTAAAAATATAATTTTTATATGAACATTACAATAATAAAAATGTGATTTTTATTGTGAACAGCGTGAAATGGTTGAGTTGGAATGTCGGGCAAATCCGAACCATTCGGAAATAAAGAATGGCGGAGTGGAACCCCAAGGTGAGAACACCTCACTTTTAATTTATTTTCTAGTTGAAATATATACTAGGATGCAGACGGTGCTTAGCAGCACCCGACACCCGTCGTCCACAGACCATGGATGACTTGGTTGTTTGATTGATGTGTTGTGAAAAATTGACTGTTGGTTGTGAAATATAATATATATTCATGTGTTGAAATAAAATATATATTCATGTGTTGAAATAAAATATATATTCATGAGTTGAAATAAAAATTATATTCATGTGTTGAAATAAAATATATATATTCATGTGTTGAAATAAAATATATATTCATTTACAAATCGAACGATTTGTTTATGTACACCGATTTGACTGATATTGATTGGGACGATAAATTTTACACATCGCCCAACTGCACAAATAAAATATGTGTTTGATTGTTTGGAACCCCACATGGGTGTTGGGATGAAATTGGACATACACTAATCCCAATAATTAGTTGTATGTCGATCAATTGATTGACAGGCTGTTATAAGCGTTGAATATTTATATTTGACGCTTATACAGTGTAGAATGCACTCTGGATGATGGTTGATTATTTATCGTTGCAATTATATACATGTGTTGTAAGGAATCCATATAAGTAATATTATATGGTAATTGAGTGGGTCTCATTCCAATTTAGAAAATAAATTATATTCATGTGTTGAATAAACAAAATAGTCATGTGTTGACAATACTCATGTGTTGAGAATATTCATGTGTTCAAACCATTCATGTGTTGAATAGAATATATATTCATGTGTTGAATAGAATAAAATTCATGTGTTGAATAAAAGAAAATTCATGTGTTAAAGAAAATATTCATTTGTTGAATAGAATAACGAAGTTATTGAAATATATAAAGCCGTATCGGTTAGATATGCGCCATTTTGACGTGAACGATATTTATATCGATTTTTTTCATTTTTATAATAAATATAGAAAAGGAAGTGATTTCAAAGTATAACGTTTTGAAAATATTATATTTATAGATTAATGATATGGAATATTCAATTTTGATTAGAAATTGAATATGAAGTTGAAATCGTTTTGAAAACGAATTTAAAATGATTTCTAAAATATGTTTTGAAAGGAAATCGATGGAATATAATATATATATATATATATATATATTATAGTGGCCTGAATAGAACACGTCGCGCTGTAGCAGTTCGCGAATTTCGACCATTGAGTTCGAATGGATATTACAGGAGATCCGACCGTCGGATTCTCCTAAAACTAGAACCGTTGGGTTCGTATCGAAAAGAGCTTTCTAACGATTATTGGAGATTTGAAATCTAATGGTTGTATTTGGAATTATGTTCAAATCAAATTTGGAAAAGGTCGCTGTAAGGGCAGTTCGATGGCCGTTGATGGAAATCGACTGTACGGGCCTTGATAAAATTATTGAAAGTAGCAATAGTTTGTGTAAAATCATAAAAAATGATTTGTGAAGAATTGGGACGAAAAATTCCGTATTTGAAAAGATAAAAATAGATTTTTATCGAAATGAACTAGTTTTGAACTAGAATTATAATCCCATTTATTTTTACAATAAATAAAGTGGATTTGAAACGGTTTTGAAAGTAATCAGAATTTCCAATAATTGAATTGGAATGGATTTGAATCAAAATTTTCTTTAGAATATTTCGATGTTGGATTTCGTGATTATACAGATATTGTTATGGAAATTTGAAAGATATATTTATATCGTTATTTCCAATATGATATATATTGGTCGTAGAATTTGATATTGAATATAAGCTGATATATTTTCTATTCTGAGCCTTGTATTTAATATCAAATGGGATTTGCGTTTGTCGTGAATGGTGTCTTCATTAACACTGTTCTTAAACCCAGTTGGGAAAAATATTAAATCTTTTTATTTAGATTTAATGAAGTATACCAATTAAATGATATTTAATTGGAATTGAATTGGAATTGATTTTTGGGTTTATCGTGAATGGTGTTTTAAATAACACTTGTTCTTTAACCCAATAATTAATGGAATGTGATTTTGGGATTATCGTGAACCGTATTTTAGATGACATTGGTTCTTTAACCCAATTAAGGACAGGATATTGATTTTTGGGAAGATTAAAACTAAGTGGAGTTTTAATGAATCTTTAATTAGATTGAAATAATCGAGAATGGAGTATCACCAGTTTTGCTCTACGCGATAGTTAAATCTTTAATTAGATTTGAACGTGAAATGGTAATTGAATTTACTGATAACACCGTGGTGTTAGATATGAAGTATTACCAGTTTTACTTCATGGGATGAATAGGTTGGGATTGGGAAATAAAATAAATGATTACTTCGGTGTGGTTCGCTAATCCCGACTAGTTTGAATTGATATTCAAAAGGAGATTAAAGAATAAATTTAAAGAATTTATCTTTGATAAAATTAATGGGAACCTTTCCCAAAGTGTAAGAAAATTTGAATAAAAGAATATTCTGAATTGGAATGAGGCGTATGTTGTGTTTGTGTAACACTTGTTTATTATATATGCGAGTTATTCAAAAAGCCCGGGTTTATCCCATTCTGAATAAGTGATTCGACGATGAGTCGAGGATGAAGACGGTGGTCGAAAACCGGAGGTCTTCACATCGTTTGGGTGATTGCTGATGATCTTGATTGGGCTGTACACCCAAGAGGAGGGAATCAGTTGGTGATCGTCCAGACGTACTCGGAGATCGATGGATATGCGAGGTACAAGGTGCCTCCGGTTTCGTTCAGACCCAGAACGAACTTGTAAATGGACTGCATGTCCGACATTGGATTTTATTCCATGTGATTGATTTCTATTAAATATATATTTGTTTGGCGGCGGAGAATTTATTCTCTTGCTTAACACCCTTCTCTGAGACGTACGAGCTCAGGGGTTATATATTGATGGATATCAATCGCATGGAGTGAATTGCCTATGTGGCATGCCTAAGTGGCAAATGATCAAGGCTTTTGTTGAAAAGCAGAGTCTAGTGGTTGATGACCAAAGCACGGCCTGTGTGGCATAGTTTTGTGTAGCGTTGATTCGCGAGCCTCACATCCCGGTTGTGAACCAGAAATGGGAGAGGACCTCAGGGAGGACATGCGTTTCTTTCTAGCTAGGGTGGTGTCAGTGACCTACCAGCCCTGACATTTATATTATTTTCACCTGTGTGGTTGTTGTTGTTGCGATGCGCCTTGGATATATCGGTGACTATGTGGAGCCGATGTAGTCATAGGACTCATTTACGCCCCAAAGGGCGGGGAAACGTAGTGTTCAAGCATTTTAATCCGCATCGGTGGACCGGCCCTGACGATCCAAGGGCCCACCTAAGTCTGGGTCCTGAGGCTCAGGCTAGACAGTCTCGAATTCGATAAAGGACAATCCCTTGCCTCGGTTCATAGACGGAAATCCAACTTCCAAATACGTGACTTTGCGGTTTTTGATTGTAGAGCCTAGTATGGCGACATGATATATGGTACCCATGCCGTCAAGGATTGATACATTTATATTTGAAGTTGTTTTATACACTATGCACTTATAATAGTATCAAGTGATTTGTTTTTAACGTACCAAGCATGTTTGGCTATTATAAGGAAAAACCCTATCCTCCGGCTTGTGTTGCATTGTGTGATGGGACCTGGGTCTTATAATAGCTTCATTCTTCCAAAAAGCATTGCGATGTTTTGTTATATGCACTGGTATTCTTGGGAGGAAACCCGTTCCATGTTATACGGTGTGGTTTCTTGATATATCTGATTTAAAGTAAAGCTTTAAATAACTGTTTTAGTTATCACACCAGTCACATGACTGACCTGGAGTTTATTGTTTTAACCTAAACACTGGGTGCCCTTATTTTGACACGGGAAGCTAGTAGTTTTGGTTTTGCAGATTTATATTCACAGGATCCTGATTTACAGCTGGAATTATACTCGGAAAGCTCTGTATCCGCGTATTCCTTTCAGTTGTGTTTTTGTATTACTTTTCCGCTGCAGTAATGTATTTAAATCTATGATAATTTATGATGTGTAATATTTATTCATACTCTGTATATTCTTATATTTTGATGAAGTTGTTGTAATAAACAATGAAATGTTCTTTTGTTTGCGTTCCGATGTGGCTTGTTCTCACTTCAATCCAGGCTTTCCTTACCGGGGAAGTTCGGGTCGTTTCAATCCATATCTAATCATGCCTTGACTTAGCTTTGGTTAATCCCTAAAACATAGGGTGCGTTTGATTTGAACGCGAAGGTTTACTTGAAAAGGGTATTTTGAAGGGGTATTTGAAGGGGAATTGTTGTGAATGGGGAATGCGTTTGTTTTTATGGAAGGGGCAAACTGAAAGGAGCAGAATTATTATTTACTATTTATTTATTTGTGTTTATTATAGTTTTTATTGAATGCAGTATAAATTACAGAATACAAATCACAAAATTTAAATTTCATAATTTAAACACCAGGACAATGCAGAATACCAGTTCACATAAAACAAAAACAATTCAAACACAACACCAAAATAAAAACAACAACAAATACATAAGAAAACTACAACTATCCAGCCCTCAGCTTACGAACATAATGAAGAACACAACGCCTCAGCTGTGCGGGCTTGCTAATCAGAGAATAAAAAGGGTTATGGCCCTTTTGTCATTCTCTGATAGAACAATCGCAACCCCCTACTCAATATACTCCTCCTCCTCTTGACGTACTGACATGCATAGATCAATAAGCTCATCTCGGTCCATGGAAGGAGGAGCAGAACGAGAAGGGCCAGCACTGGACCTAGCATGCCTATGAGCTGGACGGCTCGAGATCTTAGTAGCATCGCCCCGAATAAAAGTGTCGTATATCTGGGCCTCGTGCAGATGAACTGGTGGAGATGCTGGAACCAAGTACTAACATTTGTTAGTGCGAATACAGCTTACCAATAAGCGAGTCCAGCTCTCTGAATCACGCTGGGGAGCCATCCTTGAATTTGCGCGACGCTACTGGCACCGTCGCCCAACAAACGAACGTCCGAGCGACGGTATCCAATTGCTCTTCCCACTTCCCGCCATGAATCTAAAGCAACTTGTTCCACAGATTCCATTCCCTCTTCATGTTATCAAACTTGTTCTTCATTTGACCAACATTATAGTCCAATCTGGTGCGCTACTGGAACATCCCCGCGATTAGCTGGTACCAATTTCCAACATTATACGCACGGGAATCCAAATGTTCCATGCACAGATCGATGAACGCATTGATGGTGTCGTTGTTCCATTCGGCAATGGAACGGGTAAAAGAGGATTGATTTGCTGCCACTCTGAAAAAAATTCAAAAAATTACAAAAAAAACATATAGCAAAGTTAAGAAGTTAAAAAACACAAATATAATAACAAAAACCTGAAAAAATTGATGGTTTGACGGGGATTTGAGCTTGAGTTTTTGGCTTTTTTATGTGATTTGGTGAGGAAAAGGTAAGGAAATGAAGTGAATATATAGGGGAAAGAGAAGAGGATCGGCAGGTCCAGAAATTTCTTTCGTGTCAGACGCCTTTGAATCGAAAGCTAACTTTCCAACCGTTCGTCTCGAAGGGGCATCCATGTGGGTCCCACGACTGACGCGTTAGACGCGTCTGACGCCGACGTGGACTGCCCAGCTAAAAAATTAAACGGTACCACAATCTTTTAGGTAGATATCTTATGTCAATTATATCTCTTATATAACTCTTAGACGGCATGACGAACAATTTTTGTTCATTTAAATATTAAATATTTTATTCTCTTTGTCTCTAAGGCCATAATCCTATTATGCAGCCTAGTTAAGTTAGACCCAACAATACATTGGAGTACCACATTTACTCCATCGCATATAACCAAAATAAAAGGTGCACAACGCTTTAGCGTTACCTACATCCAGTGATTCTGGTATTGATGAGTGTATATCTTGGAAGACATCACCTTAACTTAATATAACAAAATTTACTTTAAAGGGATTTTTATAATTCATAGTAGCAAACAATATTAATGTCATTTACACATATCAAAATATAAGTATTTTCACATTAATATAATTAGTTGGATTTAAATAAAATATATGAAGTATATGTATTTAAATTCAATGTTATATATAGGAAGCATGTTTATTTATTTTGAACATTTCAAAACTTTATCATTTATGTAAATTTTGCATTCTCATAATGGATGTATATATTCATTCAGACCTATAAACATATTAAGATCAAAATGTTGTAAGTATTAAATTGAGTATAACGTAAACCATAAAACAAAGTTGATTAAGCCCAACCCACTGTTTTGTAATACAAATATTTTGTTAAGACTTAGCCCACGATATCACATCACAAATCTTTTGTAAAATCAGATTGGCCAAAGATTAAACATACAGTGCAACCCAACTTCTAGTTTGATATAAAACCCAGACAAAATCTTATTCTATCTAGAATGCAGTAACTTCTCCATATATAAAATGCAACTACACAAATCTTCATATTGATACATATGCATATATGTTATCATCAACATACTTCCACTCATACATACAGAACATATACATATATATATACTGCAATTTTTAAGAAACAATATAATTATCTATACAGTTCAGACAATACATAAACCAATACTTACAATTACACTCATTGTTATACCTATGTAGTAACATATATATTATTTATAAACATGCAAATATCTTTGAAAAACAAAAACATGTCACACTTGTTAATTTCTCAAATTGTATTTGTAGTATCAGCTTTCGCCAACTTTATGTTATTGCAGTTCCAATTGAAACAATTTATTTATTCCTTATACTATCCTTTATGCCCCCTTCTAATGCCACAGGCCAAATATGCAAGTAGTCACATATATCAAATACATATATTAATATTTTTCAACTGAACATAAACAGTGTAGAGTGGACAATATATGAATATATATATACATATGTTTAACACTGCTTAAATTCAACTTTGTATCCAGATACATGTGCAGTCTCTCTCTCTCTCTCACACACACACACAGACATATATATATAAGGTAATCATTATCAATCAATACTGCATGCTACCAGATATTTATATATATATATGTGTGTGTGTGTGTGTGTGTGTGTGTGTCAGGTGTTTTATTCATGAAGGGCCAACAAAGTCCATGTTGTAGTATATAAACTAAATAAATAAATAAAATCAATATGTAGACACAATCAACATGGTATTAAACAAGATGCCCCAATTTCATGTAGACTGCAGGTTTATACATATATCCTCATATATATACACATATATATATACATATATATATACATATATATATACACATATATACACACATATATATATATATTTATTTACAACCCAGTGTGCATGTTTCTTATTAAATCAGATAATTAAAAGGGATATTATTGCTTTTATAAGATCACTAATCATCCATGTAACAGAATAGTATATGTGTAGTGTAACACCCCGGAAAATCTGAACCAGTTTGAAAATTTTAAATTGGCTATTTTAGTGGATTTTAAATATTTAAAATAAATTATTTTAAATAATAGCGATGAAAAGTGTGTTTGAATCGACGTTTGAAAATAAATATAATTAATTCTAGCTATAAACAAGGTCCGAATTGGCGCGGCAGTTTCAAAATTTCAATTCGAACTTTGACTGACTATACCGGGTGCAAAATGAAACGGATTTTAGTGAAACAAAAAATGTTTAAATCCGTTAGTGAATATCTTTCTAACGAATCTAAAAAATCGAAGTTTCATAGCGGGAACAAAAAATTATGGCCAAATGAATTTTCAGAAAGGTCGCTATAGAGTTTATATAGCCCGTGAAAATGGCCATTTTGCAAACGACCTCAAAATTCGACGAAACCATTTTTTTTGGATCCGGATGTCAAATTATTGCTAGGTTTCAAATTTCATAATTTTTGAAGCTAGTATGTGAGCGTGGCAAAGGAAAATGTGTTTGGTCGATTTCTATTAAATTGGATCGACCAGAAAAGGTCCATTTTTCAAATGGTCTCAGAATTCGATGAAACTAGTTTTGTTGGGACCGTATCGTCAAAACATAGCCAGATTTATTTTTCTGGAATTTTTAGAATCAGTATGTGTCCCCGACAAATTGAAATGTACGTTCAAAACAAATATTGAATGTTTTATATTTTAATTTGAAGAGAAACTGAATGAAACAGTCGAATAGGCCTACGAAACATATCCCATTGTGTTCGGAATGGGGGCATTTAGCTAGGGACGACAGTCGTTGGGTTTGGATTGGTGTTAGTATGTGAAGCGGGGTATTTTTGAATTTTAAAAATATATAAATAAATAAAAAATGGCCCAATCATGTTCATTCCCTCTCCCCGGCGTTTTCTTCCCCGATGACCCTCAATTGAACAGCGGAACTCCTTCCTCCCTTCTCTCCTCTTTATCTTCCCATCCACGCATTAAAATCAGTAGCTCCAGTTGAATTTTTCATAGATCTCTCCTCAGGCTTCCAATCCATACCCGATTTACCCTCCCCCATGGCGAGAATCTCGAGATCAGAACCTCGAAAGTCGCGCCCTTTAAAGCGCCGCCGAGCTCGCCTCAGGCCTCCGAAGTGGGCCCTACTTCTGGCGCATGAGCGCCCCTATTGGCTCTTCAACGTGGCGCAGGCCGATCGGCCCCTAGCTACACGGATTCGAAGAAAAATCGAAACCTAGGTTTGAAGATCTTGCTGAGGTAATCGACTTTGTTATTTTAAAACAGTTTTAACACTTTAAAACCGTTACAAACTGGAAAAAATCATATCTTTTTGCTAGGACGAAATTCAGTGAAACAAGAGACAGTGGACTCGTGTGGACGTCTTCTACATTCTAGAAGAGACCGCATATTTTTCTGAGCCTTCTACAATTTTTGGTGGAGTGGAACCCAATGTGAGATTTCTGAATTATAAACGATATGGAAAACAACGATGTATAAATTATATAGTCGAAGTATGAGTTATATAAGCATTGTACACCACATGTATAACCGTTGTATAAGTTGTATGTTCGATGTATAAGTTATATATGCGTTGTAAAAATAATATATGCGTTGAAATGAATTGAAGTGATATTGAAATGAAATCGAAATATAGTTATTTACATATATCTATATATATATACACATATATATTCCCCTCGTCCACAGACCATGGGCGATATATATTAGATGTGATATTGTTTGGATTATTGGTTGATGTGAAAATTTGGTGAATATCATGAATGGTTGGTTTGAAATTATTGATTGTGATTGAAATCCCAATAGGATTAGTATATAGGAAAATTCGCCCGCGTGCGAACTAGATATTGAAAATCCCCATTGTCAAAAGCTGCGAGGCTTTAAGGTAGAGCGAGGAGCCGTACTAGGGACGGCCCTGGTTTTAACTACCCTGCCGTTATGCTACAGAAATTTTTTGAAATATTTCTGTGTTTGATTTAAATTCGAATGTTGAAAATTAAATTCATGTGTTGAATGTTGAAATAAAATTCAATTATAACAACCCAGAAAATCTGAACCAGTTTGAAATTTTTAAATTGGCTATTTTAGTGGATTTTAAATACTTAAAATAAATTATTTTAAATAATAGCGATGAAAAGTGTGTTTGAATCGACGTTTGAAAATAAATATAATTAATTCTAATTATAAACAAGGCCTGAATTGGCGCGGCAGTTTCAAAATTTCAATTCGAACTTTGACTGACTATACAGGGTGCAAAATGAAACGGATTTTAGTGAATCAAAAAATGTTTAAATCTGTTAGTGAATATATTTCTAACGAATCTGAAAAATCAAAGTTTCATAGCGGGAAGCAAAAGTTATGGCCAAATGAATTTTCAGAAAGGTCGCTATAGAGTTTATATAGCCCGTGAAAATGGCCATTTTGCAAATGATCTCAGAATTCGATGAAACCTCTTTTGGTTGATCCGGGATGTCAAATTATTGCTAGGTTTCAAATTTCATAATTTTTGAAGCTAGTATGTGAGCGTGGCAAAGGAAAATGTGTTTGGTCGATTTCTATTAAATTGGATTGACCAGAAAAGGGCCATTTTTCAAATGGTCTCAGAATTCGACGAAACTAGTTTTGTTGGGACCGTATCGTCAAAACATAGCCAGATTTATTTTTCTGGAATTTTTAGAATCAGTATGTGGCCCCGGCAAATTGAAATGTACGTTCAAAACAAATATTGAATGTTTTATATTTTAACTTGAAGAGAAACTGACTGAAACAGTCGAATAGGCCTACGAAACATATCCCATTGTGTTCGGAATAGGGGTATTTTGCTAGGGATGACAGTCATTGGGTTTGGATTGGTGTTAGTATGTGAAGAGGGGTATTTTTGAATTTTAAAAATATACAAATAAATAAAAATTGGCCCAATCATGCTCATTCTCTCTCCCTGCCGTTTTCTTCCCCGATGACCCTCAATTGAACGGCAGAACTCCTTCCTCCCTTCTCTCCTCTTTATCATCCCATCCACGCATTAAAATCAGTAGCTCCAATTGAGTTTTTCGTAGATCTCTCCTCAGGCTTCCAATCCATACCCGATTTACCCTTCCCCCGTGGCGAGAATCTCGAGATCAGAACCTCGAAAGTCGCGCCATTTAAAGAGCCGCCGAGCTCGCCTCAGGCCACCGAAGTGGGCCTTACTTCTGGCGCAGGAGCGGCCCTCCTGGCTCTTCAACGTGGTGCAGGCCGATCGGCCCCTAGCTACACGGATTCGAAGAAAAATCGAAACCTTGGTTTGAGGATTTTGCTGAGGTAATCGGCTTTGTTATTTTAAAACAGTTTTAACACTTTAAAACCGTTACAAACTTGTAAAAATCATATCTTTTTGCTATATGGACGAAATTCAGTGAAACAAGAGACAGTGGACTCGTGTGGACGTCTTCTACATTCTAGAAGAGACCGCATATTTTTTTGAGCCTTCTACAATTTTTGGTGGAGTGGAACCCAATGTGAGATTTCTGAATTATAAACGATATGGAAAACAACAATGTACAAATTATATAGTCGAAGTATGAGTTATATAAGCGTTGTACACTACATGTATAAGCGTTGTATAAGTTGTATGTTCGATGTGTAAGTTATATACGAGTTGTAAAAATAATATATGCGTTGAAATGAATTGAAGTGATATCGAAATGGAATCGAAATATAGTTATATACGTATATATATATATATACACACTCCCCTCGTCCACAGACCATGGACGATATATATTGGTTGTGATATTGTTTGGATTATTGGTTGATGTGAAAAATTGGTGAATATCATGAATGGTTGGTTTGAAATGATTGATTGTGATTGAAATCCCAATAGGATTAGTATATGGGAAAATTCGCCTGCGTGCGAACTAGATATTGAAAATCCCCATTGTCAAAAGCTGCGAGGCTTTAAGGTAGAGCGAGGAGCCGTACTAGGGACGGCCCCGGTTTTAAGTACCCTGCCGTTATGTTGTCGAAATTTTCTGAAATATTTCTGTGTTTGATTTAAATTCAAATGTTGAAAATTAAATTCATGTGTTGAATGTTGAAATAAAATTCATGTGTTGAATTGAAATTCATGTGTTGAAATAAATTCATATGTTGAATGGAGTTCGTGTATAGAATAAATTCTTTGAAAGATAAAAATCACATTTTAACTTATATATAAACTATATAAAATAATCGTTTTTGAAATAAATTGTTTTACATTAAAAATCACATTTTTACCGTATATATAAACTATATAAAATAATCCTGTTTCGAAATAAATTGTTTTACATTAAAAATCACTTTTTTACCTTTTATATAAACTATATAAAATAATCGTGTTTTGAAATAAATTGTTTTACATTAAAATCACATTTTTACCTTATATATAAACAACATAAAATAATCGTGTTTAGAAATAAATTGTTTTACAATAAAAATCACAATTTTGTTATATATATGAACTATAGAAAATATTCATGTGTTGAATAAAGGAGTAGAACGATAAAAGTCAGATTTTTATCGTATGTGTGAATCGAAACTTTCATGTGTTGAATATATAGATTGAACAATAAAATCTACATTTTTATTGTGAATATGAAGTGTTAAAAATGGTGATGTGTTGAAATAAATATCTGTGGGATAAAAATATCATTTTTATCAAATATATGAATTGAATATGGTTTTGAAATCGACGAATTAATTATATTTATATATATATATAAATATAAATAAAATAAATTGAATAACGAGGCTGCAGTTCGTGTTTTGAAACCGTGATTTCAAACGATTAGTGTGGGAGATCCGACCATCGGATTTTCCCGAAACTGAAACCGTTGGATTCGTTTTGAAAAGATCTTTCTAATGATATAAAATTTGTGAAGATCCAACGGTTAGATTTTCAGATATGTGTAAATCAAATCTGAAGAAAAACAGCGCCACGTCCGTGTTATGGCCTGAAGCGTCGTTTGAAAGAGATTGGCTATTTTTAAATAAATAAAAATAGCAATAAATCGTTATAAAAGATTACAAATGATATGGAGTGGAAAATAAACTGAAGTTACCCGGTTTATTAGATATTTGATGATTGAATGTGTTTGGTGTGAAAACTACATTTAATAACAGAATTATTGATGTCGAATAATTTAACCATTGAAAGGAATTGATTTAAATTCTAAATATACGTGAATTATTTGAAAAGGTCGAGTTAAATCTCATTTCAAATAATTGATCGGCGATAAGAGGTCGATGATGAAGACGGTGGTTAAAGACCGGAGATCTTCACCTCAGTTGGATGATAACTGATGTCCTGATTGGGAGGCATTCCGAAATATGGATAATGAGTGGTGATCGTCCAGATGTACGTGGAGATCGATGGATATGCGAGGTATATAGTGCCTTTGGTTTTGTTCAGACCCAGAACGAACTTGTAAATGGACTGTGTGTTTGACATTGGATTTTTTTCTATGCTGATTGATCTCTACTAAATATGTATCTGTTTGGCGGCGGAGAATTTATTCTCTTGCTTAACGCCCTTCTCTGAGACGTACGAGCTCAGAGGTTATATATCGATAGAAATTAGTCGCATGGAGTGAGATGCCTGTGTGGCGTGCCTAAGTGGCAAATGATCAAGGCTTCTGTTGAAAAGCAAAGTCTTGTGGTTGATGATCAAAGCACGGCCTGTGTGGCATGGCTTTGTGTATGACATGAATTCGCGAGCCTCTCACCACGGTATGAACCAGAAACGGGAGAGGACATCAGGGCGGGCATGTGTTTCCTTCTAACTAGAGGTGGTGTCAGTGCTTAAACTGGCTGACATTTATATTATTTTCACCTGTGTGGTTGTTGCTGTTGCGAGGCGCCTCGGATATATCGGTGACTATGTGAAGCCGATGGAGTCATTCGTTGGCTCATTTATGCCCCCAAAGGGTGAGGAAACGCAGTGTTCAGGCATTTTAATCCACATCGATGGACCGGCCCTGACAATCCAAGGGTCGATGCGCTCTGACCCTGAGGCTCGGGCTAGAGAGTCTCGAAGTCGGTAAGACTATCTTTTGCCTTGGTTCATGACGGAAATCCAATTTCCAAATATGACATCGTACGGATTTGATTGTAAACCTATATTTGGCGACGTAGTGGTATGGGACGCTCATGTCGTCTATGATTGATATTTATGATTGTATATAAAGTTAGAAACTAACTGGAAACGAGCTAAGATGGGTGGTTTCCTAGGTATTGGTCTGATGTTGGTTTCGGCCTTCGGTGTTAATACTTAGGAAATCGTTATCTTACTAATTTACATTTGGAGTCTGATTAAGAATTAAACGACAAAATTTACATTTTAAGTGATTTTACTTTACACGTATTAAGCATATCTTGGTCGATGAAAGGTAAAACTATATCCTCCGGTTTGCATTGCATTGTGTAATGGGACTTGAGTCTTATATCGGCTTCATTCTTTCTAAAAATCATTGCGTTGTTTTAAAAAGATTTGCTTTGTTACCAGCACTGGCAATCATTGGAGTAAACCCATTCCGCGAAAGTGGCGTGGTCCTGTGATTAGCCATATTATAAAATGTGTTAAGTAGATTTCTCATACCAGTCCCATGACTGACTCGTAGTTTGTTCCACTTGCAAACTCAGGTGCCCCTCTTTCTACATGGGAAGCCTTGTATTCAGGTTTTAGCAGGCTCTTCCTGGATAGCTGGAGCTGAAGATGGATTCTATCATTTATCTCTTTTTATGCTGTTCAGCTCCTATTGTACATATTATGTTTGTTTTCCGCTGTAGACATTTATGTATAGATGAACTATATTGTGTACTAAGTATGATCCTTTATACTGTGTAACTCTGATGATTATGTTTATCCAGTGTATTATTTGTACATTATCTGGTGTATTTATTTATGTTCTGCTATTATCTGTTTATGTGTTATATTCCAAAGATTACCCTTGACACCGTCGTACGGGGTTTTGGGGTCGTCACATGTAGAAAGCATAGTTCACTATTGTCATATCATATGTATATGCATATCTGTAACTTGGAAAATAACAAGTTGATAGATCACATTGTTAAAAAAATCTAATCCATCAATTTTGGGTATAGTGTATCCTATGCAGTTAAATCCTCGCTGTAGCCCATAGCACTCTTCAACCGCTACGCTATTTCAATTTAGCGTTGATGAACAATAGATCCGCTTCTAGCCTTGCTATTTTCCGCTGCATCCTCTAAATCAGGTCTTTTTAGCGTTCGCTTTAGCAATATTAATATATAAAGCTTGATTTGACTAGTTCCCTTTTCAAAAAATTCAGTAAAGTTAACGTAATGGGACAACTTTAAGGCATAAGTGCCAAATATATGGTAATAATCAATTACACTCATCAAATTTAGCATGCAAAACTAGGATATTCCGTGATTTTCTTATATAAGATTAATTACTGTTGGTTTCTTGTGCAATATAATGTAAGAAAGATGATTAATGTAATAACCCGGAAATGCGAGCCAATTTAAATTTTTTATTTTGGCAATTTTAGCGAATTTTGAACGTTTAAAATGGATTATTTAAAAAAAACGACGAGAAATTTATTTTCAATAGAAATAGAACGCATATATTTATATACGTCGTCGTTAGAATATAAATAATTATTTATAATTATATAAGGAATTGAAAATGGCGCAGTAGTTCGATAATTCGATTTCAAATTTCAATTGAATGTTCCGGGTGCAAAATAAACCGGATTTTAGTGAAACCAAAAATAATAGGATCTATTTGAGAATATCTTTCCAACGAATCCGAAAAATCAAAATTTCATAGCGGGGATCAAAAGATATGTCCAGTTGAAAATCCTAAATAGTCGCTATGGAATTCTGACCCTTAAAAATGGAAATTTTGCAAACGACCTCGGATTTCGACGAAACCACTTTTGTTGGATCCGTGATGTCAAATTATTGCTAGTTTCAAATTTCATAATTTTTCGAATCAATATGTGAGCGTGGCAAAGGAAAACGCGTTTGACCAGTTTCAGTTGATTTTAATCGACCTGAAAATGGCCATTTTTCAAACGGTCTCGGAATCCGATGAAACTAGTTTTGTTAGGACCGTATCGTGAATACGAAGCTAGAAAATATTTTTCGGGAATTTTTCGAGTTAGTATGTGACCTCAGTAAATTGAAATGCGCTTTCAAATTCAATATATAGAGTTATATGTTGATTTTGACGGAAACTGATCGAAATGGTCGAATCAGCTTACGATAAATATCCTATTGTGTTCGGAATGGGGGTAAAACGCTGGGAACGACTGGCGGTGGGTCCCATTTCGAGGTCGAAATAAAAAGTACCTTTTTGAAATTAAATTAATTAAATTAAAAAAAACCTCTCCTATCTCTCTCACTTACTCTCTCAGCCCCCCCCCCCCCCCCCCCGTTTACTTTTTCGATTGAATGAAAAAAAAGAGAATGGAGGAAGCGCCTCCGACTGGAGGAGCTCGACGATGCCCCCCCCCCCCCCCCGTCAGAGCCGCCGCCTCCACCTTCTTCTTCTTCCTTCCCCGCGCGCTTCACTCCCCTCCTTCCTCCGACACGTCAATGGGCGAACCCATTCCCCCAATTCGAGATCGACACAACCGCCGAGCCCCCTTTCTTCGATCGAGACCACTCCGCACCACCGCCCCAAACCCTAGCGCGCCCTCATCTGCAACCGCCACCCTCCCTGACCTAATTCCGATGCCAATCCCTTCCCCCTCCCCTTCACTGGAAAAAAATGTGAACATTTACTTTGTTTTATTTTGTTTAAGTAAAGAGTTTTAAAATAGATAGAAATCAGTTTATTTTATTTTATTTATTATATATAATAGGGCTGATTTTTATAGGATCAAGTTTAGATCTTTGTTTGATTAAAGTTGTGATTTTTATCATTAAAAGTGAGATTTTTATATACATAATGATAAGAAAAACATGATTTTTAATTTATAAAATGGATTTTCAAAATAGAAAGTATCGATTTTTAGTTTATAGAAAGCTATGATTTTTCTAAATGAAAAGGTTCGATTTTTCAAAATGAAAAGGTTCGATTTTTCAAAATGAAACGGTTCGATTTTTCTAAATGTAAAGGTTCGATTATTCTAATTGAAATAATGAATATAAAGATTTGGTTCTTCAAAGCGATAAAAATTCGATTTTTACATATCTGAAGTAGCAATCAAAATATTATTTTTATTCATGTAGAGTAATAAAAATATAATTTTTATACTAGTGGCATATTAAAAGTATGATTTTTATATAGTAGCGATGTAAAAATAGAATTTTTATCTATATAGTAGCGATGTAAAAATAGAATTTTTATCCATATAGAGTGATTATAAAAATATGATTTTTTATATACATAGCAACAATATAAAAATGTGATTTTTACATATGTAGTGGCTACGGGCAATGAAAGTGACAAAAGGCGAGAATGGCGAAGACTTCTACATTTGAAGTGTCGTGGAGTTGGGATAGCTTTGGTGAGAACTTCTCACTTTAAATTTCTTTTTCTAGTTAAAATATATACTAGGATGCAGATGGTGCTTAGTATCAACCGACACCCGTCGTCCACAGACCATTTGATGGCTTGTATGTTTGATTGTTTGTTGTGGTGAAAATTTATTGTGTGTTGTGAGAAGAAATAAAATATTTATATAGTTAAAAATATTTTATCGTTAAAAATATAATTTTTAACGGGTATGTGAATGAATAAAAATCTGTGTTTATTGATTTGAAACCCCACACGGGTGTTGTGATAATATTTGGCGTACACTAATCCCAATTATTTAATTGTATGTCGATCGATTGGTCGACAGGCTGTGTAAGCGTTAATTATTTATATTTAATGCTTATGCAGTTGTGTGGTGCACTTTGGATGATGGTTGATTGTTTATCATTGCTATTATATACATGTGTTGTATGGAATCCATATAATTAACGTTATATGGTAATTGATTGGGCCTCATTCCAATCAGGAAAATATGAATATTATAAAAGAAAATTCATGTGTTGAATACAAAAATAGTCATGTGTTGACGATATTCATGTGTTGAAACTATTCATGTGTTGAGTAAAATATTTTAATAATAAAATTTACATCTTTATCATATTTAAAATTAGAAGCTACTTCACAGAGGAGTCTGATTAAAAATCAAACGATAGATACCATAATTTTTTAAAATATATTACATATAAAAATAGTCGTGTGTTGACAGTACTCATGTGTTGAGATTAGTCGTGTGTTGAAAGAAATATAGATTCATTTGTTGAATAGAATAACAAATTTATTGAAATATATAAAGCCATGTTGATTAGAGTTGCGCTATTTTGACGTGAACGATATTTATATCGATTATATTCGTTTTTAAAATTAATATAGAAAAGTAGTGATTTCAAAATATAACGTTTTGAAAATATTATCATTTATATAGTAATGATATGAAATATTCAATTTTGATTTGAAATTGAATATAGAGTTGAAATTGTTTTGAAAACGAATTTAAAACAATTTATAAAATACGTTTTTAAAAGGAAATCGATGAAATATATAATATATATATATATATATTATATATAATGGCCTGAATAGAACACGCCGCGCCGCGGCAGTTCGTGAATTTCGACCATTGACTTCGAATTGACGTTGCGGGAGATCCGACCGTCGGATTATCCTAAAACCGGAACCGTTGGGTTCGTATCGAAAAGAGCTTTCCAATGAATATTAGAAATTTGAAATCTAACGGTTGGATTTGGAATTATGTCCAAATCAAATTTGGAAAAGGTCGCTGTAAGTGCAGTTCGATGGCCGTTGATGGAAATCGACTGTACGGGCCTTGATAAAATTATTAAAAATATCTATAATTTGTGTAAAATCATAAGAAATGATTTGAAAAGAACTGGGATGAAAAACTCCACATTTGAAAAGATAAAAATATATTTTTATCGAGATGAACTAGTTTTGGACTAGAATTAAAATCAATTTATTTTTGAAATAAATAAATTGAATTTGAATTGGTTTTGAAAATAACCAGAATTTCCAATATATATAAATTGGAATGGATTTGAATCAAAATTGTCTTTGGAATATTTCGATGTTGGATTCCGTGATTCTACAGATATTGTTATGGGAATTTGAAAGATATATTTATATCTTTATTTCCAATACGATATTTGTTGGTTTCAGAATTTAATATCGAATATAAGCCGATATATTTTCTATTCAGAGCCTTGTATTTAATATCAAATGTGATTTGGGTTTGTCTTGAATTGTGTTTTAGGTGACATTGGTTCTTTAACCCATTTAAAGACAGAATATTGATTTTTGAGAAGATTAAAACTAAGTGGAGTTTTAATGAATCTGTAATTAAATTGAAATGTGAATTGATAATT
Organism: Allium sativum; assembly: GCA_030737875.1. Classification (NCBI taxonomy): domain Eukaryota; kingdom Viridiplantae; phylum Streptophyta; class Magnoliopsida; order Asparagales; family Amaryllidaceae; genus Allium; species Allium sativum. The sequence goes on along the minus strand of JASFAX010000062.1, from coordinate 2,280,925 downwards.
TAAATTATCAAAATTGGAAAATGATCGAGAATGGAGTATCACCAGTTTTACTACAAAGCGATAGTTAAATCTTTAATTAGATTTGAACGTGAAATGGTAATTAATTTTACCGATAACATCGTGGAGTTAGATATGGAGTATTACCAGTTTTGCTCCATGGGATTAATAGGTTGGGATTGGGAAATAAAATAAATAATTACTTCGGTGTGGTTCGCTAATCCCGACTAGTTTGGAAAACCATAATATGGTTTGAAATGATATCCAAAGGAAGATTAAAGAATAAATTTAGAAGAATTTATCTTTGTTAAAATTAATGGGAACTATTCCCTAAGAATGTGATTTTGGGAATAAAAGAATATTCTGAATTGGAATGAGGCATTTGTTGTGTTTGTGTAACAGTTGTTTATCATATACATGGGTTATTCAGAAATGCCGGGTTTATACCCATTCTGAATAACCGATTCGACGAGATGTCGAAGATGAAGACGGTGGTTGAAGACCGGAAGTCCTCACATCGTATGGGTGATTGCTGATGATCTTGATTGGGTTGTACACCCAAGATGAGGGAATCAGTTGGTGATCGTCCAGACGTACTTGGGGATGGATGGATATGCGAGGAAAGTGCCTCCGGTTTCGTTCAGACCCAGAACGAACTTGTAAATGGATTGTGTGTCTGACATTGGATTTTATTCTGTGTTGATTGATCTCTATTAAATATACATCTGTTTGGCAGCGGAGAATTTATTCTCTTGCTTAACGCCCTTCTCTGAGACGTACGAGCTCAGAGGTTGGATATCGATGGACATCAGTCGCATGGAGTGAATTGCCAGTGTGGCACACATAAGTGGCAATTGATCAAGGCTTCTGTTGAAAAGCAAGGTCTGTGTGACGTAGCTTTGTGTATAATGTGGATTCGCGAGCCTCACACCTTGGTATGAGTCAAAAACGGAATAAGGACCTAAGGAGTGCACGACGTTTCTTTCTAGCTATGGTGGTGTCAGTGACTTACCAGCCCTGACATTTATATACTTTTCACCTGTGTGGTTGTTGGAATGCGAGGCGCCTCGGATATAGGTCTGTAAGGACCGGGAAACGTGTGTTCAGGAATAACTAATCCTCAAAAGTAAGAGAGGACCGGCCTTGGAGGTTCCAAAGGATCATAGTGGGGTCCTGAGGCATTTGCTAGAGTGTCTCGAATCGGAGAGGAGCTTGCCCCTTGCCTCGACTCATGACGGAAATCCAATTTCCAATACGTGATATTGCGGTTTTAATTGTAGAACTAGTATGGCGACATGATATATGGTACCCATGCCGTCTATGATTGAAATTGTTTTGACACTATACACTTATAATAGTATTAAATGATTTGTTTTAAATGTACCAAGCAGTTTGGATATTATAAGGGAAAACCCTATCCTTCGGCTTGCATTGCATTGTGTGATGGGACCTGGGTCTTATAATAGCTTCATTTTTCCAAAAAGCATTGCGCTGTTTTGTTATATGCACTAGTATTCTTGGGAGGAAACCCGTTCCGTGTTATACGGCGTGGTCCCTTGAATTACTCTCTTTTAAAGTAAAGTTTTAAATAACTGTTTTAGTTCTCACACCAGTCACATGACTAACCTGGAGTTTATTGGGTGCCCCTATTTTCTACACGTGCAGCTAGTAGTTTTGGTTTTGCAGATTTATATTCACAGGATCCTGATTTACAGCTGGAACGATGCCCGGAAAGCTCTGTATCCGTGTATTACTTTCAGTTGTTTTTATATTGCTTTTCCGCTGCTATGAAATTTATTGTAATCTCTGATATTCATCGAATGTATTTTATTCATTTATACTCTGTATATTCTTGTATCTGATGGAATTGTTGTAATAATAATGAAATGTTCTTCCGTCTGCGTTCTATTTTGTCTTGTCCTCAACGCCATCCGTGCTTTTCTTCATGGGGAAGTTCGGGTCGCTACAGTTTGGTATCAGAGCTTTGGTTTACAGAGCTCGAGAACAAGACACATTAGAACCGAATGAAAGAATTCATCAGATATTGGATTAGTAATATCCAATTAGAATGACTCGTTAGAGATAGGATCAGTAGTATCCTAGAATGAGTGTGAAGAGTATATTTTTCGAATGAAAACAATTTTGTTTTGAAATTTAAATCGTTTTATACATATTTGAATATTTATTTATTTTGAATTAGGACAATTCAATATATAAAGATTTCGCGTATACGCGTCATGAACGTATATTCGAAGTTTTAATATACTGGATAGATATAGAATCACGCTCTAGTCGCCCGGAGATGATGTTTATAATGACCATGGCATCATCAATATTTATGTTCGTGTTTCGAAGGTGTGATATCTATATATTTCCATTAGACTGGTGTGAGAACCAAAACTTACATAGATTATCTGTTGTGATTTGGCATCAAAAACATGATTTTCTGTATATGTATCAGATTATGAATTTGAAACGTTAATTCACTAATTGATTGATGGTTGTGTTGTTTGTTTATTTGTTTATTAATTTTGAACCATTTAGCCTAATAGAATCTAATATTGAATTGTATTGAAAATTAGTCGCATTTGCTTGCATATACAAGTACTTACATTGAACAGGTCATAGCAAGGAGGCTAGAGCAGAGAAATAAAATTGTTTGCCCGACAAATAGGTACATGTTTACCATAATTTACTGCTTTGTTTGGGTGATGATGATTTTATGAGCCGATTGGCTAGCCGCTTGGCTTTTTCTTTTTCTTTTTGAGATCAGAAGGCCTGTATGGCAATTTCGGGATTTTCCCGGTGCTCCCGGTGTAGGGGAGGTTATGGTGAAATTTTTCAAAAATTTAGTGTGTTAGCCAAATTTTTGAAAAATTTGAAAAGTTCTTAGAAACTGAAAAGTTGAAGAACTTAAGCCATAATGAAAATAATGAAAGTTGAGTTGATTTGTAAAACAACTTTCGGCATCGTTCCTTTTCGGGGACGAAAAGTTTTAAGTGGGGGAGATTGTAATAATCCGGAAATGCGAGCCAATTTAAAATTTTTATTTTGGCAATTTTAGCGAATTTTGAACGTTTAAAATGGATTATTAAAAAAAAGACGAGAAATTTATTTTGAATAGAAATAGAACGTTTATATTTATATACGTCGTCGTTAGAATATAAATAATTATTTATAATTATATAAGGAATTGAAAATGGTGCGGTAGTTCGATAATTCGATTTCAAATTTCAATTGAATGTTCCGGGTGCAAAATAAACCGGATTTTAGTGAAACCAAAAATAATAGGATCTATTTGAGAATATCTTTCCAATGAATCCGAAAAATCAAAATTTCATAGCGGGATCAAAAGATATGTCCAGTTGAAAATCCTGAATAGTCGCTATGGAATTCAGGCCCTTAAAAATGGAAATTTTGCAAACGACCTCGGATTTCGACGAAACCACTTTTGTTGGATCCGTGATGTCAAATTATTGCTAGGTTTCAAATTTCATAATTTTTCAAATCAATATGTGAGTGTGGCAAAGGAAAACGCGTTTGACCAGTTTTAGTTGATTTTAATCGACCTGAAAATGGCCATTTTTCAAACGGTCTCGCAATTCGATGAAACTAGTTTTGTTAGGACCGTATCGTGAATACAAAGGTAGAAAATATTTTTTGGGAATTTTTCGAGTTAGTATGTGACCTCGGTAAATTGAAATGCGCGTTCAAATTCAATATATAGAGTTATATGTTGATTTTGACGGAAAGTGATCGAAATGGTTGAATCAACTTACGATACATATCCCATTGTGTTCGTAATGGGGGTAAAACGCTAGGGACGACAGGCGCTGGATCCCGTTTCGAGGTCGAAATAAAAAGTACCTTTTTGAAATTAAATTAATTAAATAAATAAAAACCTCTCCTATCTCTCTCACTTACTCTCTCAGCCCCCCCCCCCCCCCGTTTACTTTTTCGATCGAATGAAAAAAAAAGAGAATGGAGGAAGCGCCTCTAACTGGAGGAGCTCGACACCGCCCCCCCTCTGTCAGAGCCGCCGCCTCCACCTTCTTCTTCTTCCTCCCTCGCGTGCTTCACTCCCCTCCTTCCTCCGACACGTCAACGCGCGAACCCATTCCCCCAATTCGAGATCGACACAACCGCCGAGCCCCCTTTCTTCGATCGAGACCACTCCGCACCACCGCCCCAAACCCTAGCGCGCCCTCATCTGCAACCGCCACCCTCCCTGACCTAATTCCGACGCCAATCCCTCCCCCCCCCCTTCGCTGGAAAAAAATGTGAGCATTTACTTTGTTTTATTTTGTTTAACTAAATAGTTTTAAAATAGATAGAAATCAGTTTATTTAATTTTATTTATTATATATAATAGGGCCGATTTTTATAGGATCAAGTTTAGATCTTTATTTGATTAAAGTTGTGATTTTTATCATTAAAAGTGAGATTTTTATATACATAATGATAAGAAAAACATGATTTTTAATTTATAAAATGGATTTTCAAAATAGAAAGTATCGATTTTTAGTTTATAGAAAGCTATGATTTTTCTAAATGAAAAGGTTCGATTTTTCAAAATGAAAAGGTTCGATTTTTCAAAATGAAACGGTTCGATTTTTCTAAATGTAAAGGTTCGATTTTTCTAATTGAAATAATGAATATAAAGATTTGGTTCTTCAAAGCGATAAAAATTCGATTTTTACATATATGAAGTAGCGATCAAAATATGATTTTTATTCATATAAAGTAATAAAAATATAATTTTTATACTAGTGGCATATTAAAAATATGATTTTTATATAGTAGCGATGTAAAAATAGAATTTTTATCTATATAGTAGCAATGTAAAAATAGAATTTTTATCCATATGGAGTGATTATAAATATATGATTTTTTATATACATAGCAACAATATAAAAATGTGATTTTTACATATGTAGTGGCTACGGGCAACGAAAGTGACAAAAGGCGAGAACGGCGAAGACTTCTACATTTGAAGTGTCGTGGAGTTGGGATAGCTTTGGCGAGAACTTCTCACTTTAAATTTCTTTTTCTAGTTAAAATATATACTAGGATGCAGATGGTGCTTAGTAGCACCCGACACCAGTCGTCCACAGACCATGGATGGCTTGTATGTTTGATTGTTTGTTGTGGTGAAAATTTATTGTGTGTTGTGAGAAGAAATAAAATATTTATATAGTTAAAAATATTTTATCGTTAAAAATATAATTTTTAACGGGTATGTGAATGAATAAAAATCTGTGTTTGTTGATTTGAAACCCCACACGGGTGTTGGGATGATATTTGGCATACACTAATCCCAATTATTTAATTGTATGTCGATCGATTGGTCGACAGGCTGTGTAAGCATTAATTATTTATATTTAATGCTTATGCAGTTGTGTGGTGCACTTTGGATGATGGTTGATTGTTTATCGTTGCTATTATATACATGTGTTGTATGGAATCCATATAATTAACGTTATATGGTAATTGATTGGGCCTCATTCCAATCGGGAAAATATGAATATTATAAAAGAAAATTCATGTGTTGAATACAAAAATAGTCATGTGTTGACGATATTCATGTGTTGAAACTATTCATGTGTTGAGTAAAATATTTTAATAATAAAATTTACATCTTTATCATATTTAAAATTAGAAGCTACTTCACGGTGGAGTCTGATTAAAAATCAAACGATAGATACCATAATTTTTTAAAATATATTACATATAAAAATAGTCGTGTGTTGACAGTACTCATGTGTTGAGATTAGTCGTGTGTTGAAAGAAATATAGATTCATTTGTTGAATAGAATAACGAATTTATTGAAATATATAAAGCCATGTTGATTAGAGTTGCGCTATTTTGACGTGAACGATATTTATATCGATTATATTCGTTTTTAAAATTAATATAGAAAAGTAGTGATTTCAAAATATAACGTTTTGAAAATATTATCATTTATATAGTAATGATATGAAATATTCAATTTTGATTTGAAATTGAATATAGAGTTGAAATTGTTTTGAAAACGAATTTAAAACGATTTATAAAATACGTTTTTAAAAGGAAATCGACGAAATATATATAATATATATATGTATTATATATATAATGGCCTGAATAGAACACGCCGCGCCGCGGCAGTTCGTGAATTTCGACCATTGACTTCGAATTGACGTTGCGGGAGATCCGACCGTCGGATTCTCCTAAAACTGGAACCGTTGGGTTCGTATCGAAAAGAGCTTTCCAATGAATATTAGAAATTTGAAATCTAATGATTGGATTTGTAATTATGTCCAAATCAAATTTGGAAAAGGTCGTTGTAAGTGCAGTTCGATGGCCGTTGATGGAAATCGACTGTACGGGCCTTGATAAATTTATTAAAAATATCTATAATTTGTGTAAAATCATAAGAAATGATTTGAAAAGAACTGGGATGAAAAACTCCACATTTGAAAAGATAAAAATAGATTTTTATCGAGATGAACTAGTTTTGAACTAGAATTAAAATCAATTTATTTTTGAAATAAATAAATTGAATTTGAATTGGTTTTGAAAATAACCAGAATTTCCAATATATATAAATTGGAATGGATTTGAATCGAAATTGTCTTTGGAATATTTCGATGTTGGATTCCATGATTCTACAGATATTGTTAAGGGAATTTGAAAGATATATTTATATCGTTATTTCCAATACGATATTTGTTGGTTTCAGAATTTGATATTTAATATAAGACGATATATTTTCAATTCAGAGCCTTGTATTTAATATCAAATGTGATTTGGGGTTGTCGTGAATCGTGTTTTAGGTGACATTGGTTCTTTAACCCAGTTAAAGACAGAATATTGATTTTTTAGAAGATTAAAACTAAGTGGAGTTTTAATGAATCTGTAATTAAATTGAAATGTGAATTGATAATTTAAATTATCAAAATTGGAAAGTGATCGATAATGGAGTATCACCAGTTTTACTATAAAGCGATAGTTAAATCTTTAATTAGATTTGAATGTGAAATGGTAATTAATTTTAATGATAACATCGTGGTGTTAGATATGGAGTATTAACAGTTTTGCTCCATGGGATTAATAGGTTGGGATTGGGAAATAAAATAAATAATTACTTCGGTGTGGTTCGCTAATCCCGACTAGTTTGGAAAACCATAATATGGTTTGAAATGATATCCAAAGGAAGATTAAAGAATAAATTTAGAAGAATTTATCTTTGATAAAATTAATGGGAACTATTCCCTAAGAATGTGATTTTGTGAATAAAAGAATATTCTGAATTGGAATGAGGTGTTTGTTGTGTTTGTGTAACATTTGTTTATCATATATATGGGTTATTCAGAAAGGCCGGGTTTATACCCATTCTGAATAACCGATTCGACGAGATGTCGAAGATGAAGACGGTGGTTGAAGACCGGAAGTCTTCACATCGTATAGGTGATTGCTGATGATCTTGATTGGGTTGTACACCCAAGATGAGGGAATCAGTTGGTGATCGTCCAGACGTACTTGGGGATGGATGGATATGCGAGGAAAGTGCCTCCGGTTTCGTTTAGACCCAGAACGAACTTGTAAATGGATTGTGTGTCTGACATTGGATTTTATTCTGTGTTGATTGATCTCTATTAAATATACCTCTGTTTGGCGGCGGAGAATTTATTCTCTTGCTTAACCCCCTTCTCCGAGACGTACGAGCTCAGAGGTTGGATATCGATGGACATTAGTCGCATGGAGTGAATTGCCAGTGTGGCACGCATAAGTGGCAATTGATCAAAGCTTCTGTTGAAAAGCAAGGTCTGTGTGACGTAACTTTGTGTATAACGTGGATTCGCGAGCCTCACACCTCGGTATGAGTCAAAAACGGGATAAGGACCCAAGGAGTGCACGACGTTTCTTTCTAGCTATGGTGGTGTCGGTGACCTACCAGCCCTGACATTTATATACTTTTCACCTGTGTGGTTGCTGGAATGCGAGGCGCCTCGGAAATCGGTCTGTAAGGATCGGGAAACATGTGTTCTTGTAACAACCCGTATTTTCAATAACCTGTTATAACGTAAATCGAGGCAGAATTTAATTTATAAATCTGAATCAAGGGAAACGGGCTATGCCATTGCGTTCGTCTCGGAAAAATACGCGAAATAGAGTCCGAGTTTTCGAAAATCGGAGTCCGTATGACCCGATTAAGGCCCAACGAAGTTTTCAGAAAATTTCAAAGTAAAAAAACAGATTTCAAATTCAAGTTTGAATTTGGAAATTAGAGAAGTTGGGCGCAGGCGGGAAATTTCCCGCCAGACCACCCATGTCGACAGCCCTGTCGACTGGGCAGTCGACATGGTTAGGCCTATGTCGACAGCCCTGTCGACTTGGGTGTCGACTTGGTTCAGCCGGGCAGTTTTGCCTGGTGCACCATTTTGGGGTTTTGGTTAGGTTTTGGGGCCAGATTCGGTTTTAAGGGCTGATATTGGAATTAGGGTTTAATCCTAAGGTTGAAACTAATCATAATCTCTATAAATAAGCCCCTAACCTAACCCTAAATCATCATTATTCATTCAAGTAACTAAACTATGGCAAAATCATTCCTCTCATGGCCTCCACTCTCTTCATAAAATTCCTAAGTCATTTCTATGAGAGATTTTCAATGCATACAAGTGTTTTCAAGCTTGTATGAGCATCATTAGCTTGCAATCAAGTCAAGTTTCCATATTTACATCATAAAGCAAGAGTTTTGATTCATTTTGGCTCAAGGGTTTTTCTATTGGAGCTTGCATTTTGGGTTTATTTGATTGCATAAGGGCTTTGTCTCAATCTATATATATTTTTGTGTCTTCATAAGCATAGTAAGCCCTTTTCTACTTTCATATTTAAACTCTAAAGTTAAATGAATGATGCAAGTTTGGTTGATCATTATGATATGCAAGTTTGCCATGATATGCAAGTTTACTATGTCATGTTATGCAAGTTTGATATGTTATGATATGCAAGTTTGCCATGTTATGATATGCAAGTTAATCATGTTATGTTATGCAAGTTAGCCATGTTATGATATGCAAGTTTGATATGTTATGATATGCAAGTTTGCCATGTTATGATATGCAAGTTAATCATGTTATGTTATGCAAGTTAGCCATGTTATGATATGCAAGTTTATCATGTTATGATATGCAAGTTTATATGCAAGTTTGCCATGTTATGTTATGCAAGTTTGCTATGTTATGATATGCAAGGTTGCCATGTATGTTATGCAAGTTTGGGTTGATCATTTTACTCATGTTATCATGTTATGCAAGCTTACCTTGAGTATATGAACATAAAGCTTCAAGCTTTATGCTAAAGGTTGCATTTTGGCAACATGTAGGTTATCATATCTCTTATGATAACTTGCATGTGAGGCTAAATGCGAAATTATGGCCATTTCTACATGTCATTTATCACCATGTATCACCAATATGCTAAGTTTGGTTTTATGCACGCTTTTGAGGCCTAAAAATGTAGTATGCAAGTATATGAACATATGTACATTTCATATGCCACCATGTTAAACTTGTGGCTTCAACACCTTTATGTCATGATTATGCCAAGTTCCCTCTTTCTATCCTTTATGCGCTATTGCGATATGTAAGCGATGGGATTGCGTTTGGGGTTGGGTAAACTTAAAAGACATAAAAACATAAGATTGGGAATTTACCTATTAAGTTAGGTCTACCCATTGGGAATTTACCTATTAAGTTAGGTCTACCCAAATTCTTGAAAACTTGTAGTATGTTTTGGAAACATGATGGACATGACACTTAGAAAATATAAGTGTGACCAACTCGAGGTTGGGTTGAGTTTGTAGCGTAAAACTACCCGGAACCGACCGACTTAACTAGTTGCTACAAACAATAGGACCCAATGTGAGAAGTTGGTCATGTTGTACCTTGAGCCCGAGGTTAGACCAAGTTGTGGTGTAAAGCTACCCGCCCGGCTTAACTAGTAACCACAACAAGGTCTAATGTGAGAGGTTAAGGCACATTAAATTAATTTATGCCTCATGATTAGGGTTAAGTCATGGTCCACTTAATACTTAACTAATTTTGGCTTGGTAGATTAATCAGGGTTAAGTCGTGAACTCATCGTTACACTTAACCAAGTTAATCCATGATTAGCAAGAGGGTTAAACCGTACTTAACCCACTAGAAAATCCTAGCAATGGGGGTCCACTCCAGCAGTAATCCCAAGTTTGTATCATTAAGACCCTAGGGACTAGGCTAGGGTGGGGGCACGATTACTGGACTGGTATAAGTGACCAAAACGACGGTCGAGTGGTACGCCGATGTAGTTCCGGACGGACTATGGTTGTGCACGTAGTCCGTATTTGTAGAAGTCAAGCATGGGTACCAGTAGATCGAGACTGTGCACTCATGTTTATGGTGTCCAGGGGTTGACACCCTAGGGCTTGATACACCCGACGGGAGACCCGACACAGTCCGACTACAATTATGTTTGGGCCATATTGACACCAACACGTGACGAGTTAGGCTTAGGGAGCCGATCGATTAGACCGTTTGGTTGGACCTCGTATTAGGGTCATTTCATGTTATTGGGTCAAAGCTTGGGCCAAGGGATCAATACGTGTTTATTCAAGTCATGTTAGTTTGCTACTACACCTGTGGTGCAAAACCTTAAACCTGATTATGCGATGACACCTTTATCTATCATGCCAGTATGTAGTTATCCTTATGTTCATCCCTGCTTCTCATGCCAGTTAACTTTATCAGTTTACATTGATTGTAGTAGGGCTTACTCAGTCTTTTTGACTGACCTGTTTTTCTTTCGCCTCTTTTCTTCCGTTTCCCCCCCAGGTTCTCAGGGTGGGAATATTGGAGCTTAGCTTGGATTTCTGATCGCTTGCTTGTGGGATTTTAGCTCATGTACGGTCTTGACATGAAGCTAGCTATGGTTATCACTTATTTTGGGGATAGTACTTATGTATTTCAGTTTTTCAGTGATGTTGTTTTTATCTAGACTTGTGTATTTGGAAAGTTGACATTATGTTGTACCAGACTTGTTTTGAAATAGTTTGAAATCTTCCGTTGTTTTACTTATCTTATTTACTCTGTTTACATATATACATATGTTCTTGTTCTGCCTTAATATATCATTATGCATGTTTACCCGGTACAAACGCCCCTCCAAAGTCAGAGTGCTTGCAAGAGCCACCCTGGCAGAGGTGGGGTGTTACATTTGGTATCAGAGCATATGGTTTACGAGAAGGAACAAAAAGGTTTTTTAAAACTTTTGGAAAACTATTTTCAAAACCAAGTATAAAGTATTTTCCAAAGAAAAGTCTAGTTTATTTTAAAGGCTATTCCCCAAAAAGCCATTAGCAAAATTCCTTCGTTTTTCTCCATTCTGAATCTGTCTTTTTCTTCGTTTTCAGTATGGCTGATAACTTTGCTATTCCGGAGGGAGTACACGTACCTGTTTGGTATAGGAGACTTTTGGAGGCTAGGGCGACCGAAGCCGGCCCCGCCGATGTTCCTCCTCCTCCTCCTCCGGTAGTTAATGTTCCTCCTCCTCCTGTCGCTGATGTTCCTCCTCCTCCTGTCGCTGAGGTCCCTCTTCCTCCTCCCCCTCAGCATCCTCAAGCTGACTTCGCAAAGACTTGCAAAGATTTCAAAGCAATGGGTTGCAAGAATTTCATTGGAACCGAGACTTATGTAGAGGCAAGGAATTGGTTGAAAGAAACCGAAGATCTTTTTGCCTTCTTTGATATAGATGACCGTAGGAAGGTTTTATTAGCAGTGTGGTTGCTAAAGGAAGAAGCTGCACGTTGGTGGGTGGTCACCACCGCTACTAGGCCAATTGAGACTTGGGATGACTTTCGGGGAAAGTTTGGACTAAGGTTCCTATCACTGAAGCAAGGGGACATGACTATTAGGGAATACATAGATAAGTTTAATCAACTGGCTCGGGTCGGTTTAGACTTGGTTAACACAGCTCAGAAGAAGGCCCTATACTTTGCTCTAGGATTAAACGAGCCATTACATGGTTTAGCCATGTCTCATATACCCTTGGGGGCAACTTTCGAGAGTTTGGTGAATATGGCTCTACTCAATGAAGAGAATAGGAGTGACAAGAAGGAGGTCAAGATGAATGAGTCTCAAAACAAGGAAACGGAGCCCAAAAAGGAAATGAAAAAGAAGGAGGAGAAGTCTGAAGATAAGAAGGAAAAGAAGTGCTTTACTTGTGGAAGCTTGACTCATCTAAACAAGGATTGCAGAAAGAGGAAGGGCACTTGCTTTGACTGTGGAGAAATGGGACACTTCACTAGGGACTTCCCGAAGAAGGGAGGGCCTACGTCGGAAGGAACGGTGAATTCCGAGAAGCAAGGCAAGAACTCCAAAAACCGCAAGAACAAGAACAAGAGTCAAGGCAACAAGGGGAACAATAGCAAGGGCAATAACGACAAGAGGAAGTGCCATTATTGCGGTTCAGTTGGGCATCTTATTAAGGATTGTAGGAAGAGAAAAAGGAAGAGTGGTGAATGCTTTCATTGTGGTGAGTTTGGACATTTCAGCAAAGATTGCCCGAAGAAGCAAGGGCAAGGTCAGACTCAGTGTGCAAGACCATCTGGAGGGCGAGTTCATCCCCTCAACATCGTTCTTTCAGCTCATGATCAAGGTAATGTTTCTGTTAAAAGTCTTGTTTACATTTCTGATTTTCCTGTTTGTACTTTGTTTGATTCTGGCACATCGCATAGTTTATTTCATCTGATCTAGTTGATAGTTTGCACCTAAGTACTAGTCTAGTTAATGATCCCGTGTGTGTTTCAAATCCAATTAGGGGTTCCGCCCATTTGTCTATGATCTGCGTGGATTTGAAAATTTCTATCTTGAGTGTAGAATTCTCGTGTGATGCTTATATTCTCGGTTTCATGGGGTATGGGTTGATTTTGGGCATGGATGGGTTGTCCAGTTTTGGAGCCATCCTTGATTTTAGAGCATAGGGTTGTGAGGCTCATGACTCGCCTCGGTAATACCCTAAAAATTTCTTGTAACCCTATGGGTCCCGTCATGTTGTGTTATCTTGAATCCCTCAACTCGTCTATCGATAGTTTGCAATCGGTGAGGGTGATCCGAGAATATCCTGATATCTTGGGTGAAGTGAAGGGGGGTTACCCCTAAGCGAGAGATTGATTTCCGCATTTATCTGGTTGATAATGCCAAGCCAGTTACGTGGCCGGTTAGGCACATGGTCCCGCAAGATGAGAGTTAAGAAAGCAAGTCAAGGAGTTGCTTGAGAAGAACTTCATACAATGAAGCATTTCCGAGGAGGGTGCTCTAGTAGTATTCGCTAGTAATGTGGACAGTTCGCTTCGCCCGTATGTTAATTATCGTGAGTAGAACAAGAAGAATAGACAACCATTACCAAGGATCGATGATTTGTTTGATCAGCTTGTAGGAACATCTGTTTTCTCTTGATCTTGCTACTGGATTCCATCAGCTCAGAGTAGCTGAGGATAGTATAGGTAAAACTGCGTTCAGAACTCCAGATGGATTCTTAGAATGGCTGGTCATGCCATTCGGTTTGATTAATGCACCCGCCTACTTCGGGGACTTGATGAGTAGGGTGTCTAGGGAGTTCCTGAACAAGTTTGTGGTAGTCTTTGTAGATGATATCCTGACTTTCTTAAAGAACAAGGAAGAACATGCTAGACATCTGAAGGAGGTGATGGATACGCTTAGAGCGCATCAGTTGAAAGCCAAGTCCTCCAAATGTCATTTTGGAGAAAAGAAGTTAGATTTCTTGGGCACATAGTTTCTAAGCAAGGCTTAGTGGTGGATCCTGCTAAAGTGGTCGCGGTTCAAAACCGAAAAGCTCCGACGAGGACAATTGAAGTAAGAAGTTCTCTCAGTTTAATTAGTTAGTTAGCGTCCCTTGAGCTTAGACTACCCTTCTGGATCAAGTAGGGACTTCACAGAAAGAAGACCCGCAGTTAGTCGAGATCATGGACAAGTTGATTCGAGGCGAGATGGTAAGTCACCTCGCTATAGATGATAAGGGATGGCTAAGACGTGTAACGGCAAAGAATTTCGCTCGGTCCGAACCAGTCGCTAAACCGACCCAGACCGTTCGAAACGCCCTATCGTTTGAGAACATGACAAAATAGAACGCAGACAGAAGAACATTTCATTGTATATTACAACAATGCATCAGATTACAAGAATATACAGAGTATAAACGAATATTACACAGAAATATCAGAGATTTAAATTACATTTAAATACATAGCAGCGGAAAATAATACAATACACAACTAGAAGTAGATATACGGATACAAAGCTTTCCGGATATCGTTCTAGCCGTAAACCAGGATCCTGTGAATATAAATCTGCAAAACCAAAACTACTAGCTGCCCGTGTCAAAATAGGGGCACCCAGAGTTTAGGTTAAAACAATAAACTCCAGGTCAGTCATGTGACTGGTGTGAGAACTAAAACAGTTATTAATCTTTATTTTCAAAGTTAGGTAAATCAAGGGACCACGCCGTATAACACGGAACGGGTTTCCTCCCAAGAATACCAGTGCATAAAACAAACAACGCAATGCTAAATAAAGAAAAATGAAGCTGTTATAAGACCCAGGTCCCATCACACAATGCAACGCAGCCGAGGATAGGGTTTTCCCTTATAACAGCCAAAGAATGCTTGATACGTTTAAAACAAATCATTTGATACTACTATAAGTGCATAGTGTATAAAACAACTTCAAATCATAAGTATCAATCATAGGCGGCATGAATGCCCCATAACACTATGTTGCCCTATATAAGTTTACAATCAAAACCGCAAGACGTCGTATTGGAAGTTGGGTTATCATTTATGGTATGAACCGAGGCTAGGGGCAAGATCCTCTACCGATTTTAGACAATCTAGCCCATGTCTAGGAACAGCCGCAACTGCCCCTTGGATCGTCAGGGCCGGTCCACCGATGTGGATTATTATGCCTGAACACTACGTTTCTCCGCCCTTTGGGGCGTAAACCTGGCCCGTCAGCCGACCAGAAGCATCGGCCGAAACCGATATCACGAGGCGCCTCGCTTTTCAGCAAGTAATAATAAGTAACATCCACATGAGTCAAACTCGCCAGCCAGTTCAAGCACTGACGCCACTCATAACTAGAAAGAAACGCATGTCCTCCCTGATGTCCGTCTCCCGTTTTTAGTTCATACCGGCTGTGATACTCGCGAATCAACGTTACACAAAGCTACGCCACAAAGGCCGTGCTTCGATCATCAACCACAAGACTTTGCTTTTCAACAGAAGCCTTGATCATTTGCATCTTAGCATGCCACACAGGCAATTCACTCCATGCGATTGATATCCATCAATATATAACCCCTGAGCTCGTACGTCTCAGAGAAGGGCGTTAAGCAAGAGAATAAATTCTCTGCCGCCAAACAGATATATATTTAATAGAGATCAATCACACAGACTAAAATCCAATGTCAGACACACAGTCCATTTACAAGTCCGTTCTGGGTCTGAACGAAACCGGAGGCACCTAGTACCCCGCATATCCATCGATCTCCAAGTACGTCTGGACGATCACTAACTGTTTCCATCTTCTTGGGTGTACAGCCCAATCAAGATCATCAGTAATCACCCAAACGACGTGAAGACCTCCGGTCTTCGACCATCGTCTTCATCTTCGACTTATCGTCGTATCAGTTATTCAGAATGGGATAAACCCGGTCTTTCCGAATAACTCACGTATATTTAAATAAGGGTTACACAAACACAACATACGCCTCATTCCAATTCATCAGTCACTAACCGTAAATTAATCAAGAGAATAATTCCCCAAATATTAACCCCGAAGGCCGAAACCAACATCAGATCAATATCCAGAAAACCATTCTGCTTAGCTAACCGACAGCTAGTTTCTAAATTTCACATTCATAGGGAAAGGTTCCCATTAATTTTATCCAAGATAAATTCCTTGAATTTATTCTTTAATCTTCTTTTGAATTTCGATTCAACTAGTCGGGATTAACGAGCCTTACCGAAGTAATCATTTGTTTTAATTTCCCAATCCCAACCTATTAATCCCATGAAGTAAAACTGGTAATACTTCATATCTAACACCACAGTGTTATCGGTAATTCAATTACCATTTCACGTTCAAATCTAATTAAAGATTTAACTATCGCCTGGAGCAAAACTGGTAATACTCCATTCTCGATCATTTTAATCTAATTAAAGATTCATTAAAACTCCACTTAGTTTTAATCGTTAACTGGGTTAAAGAATCAGTGTCATTTAAAACACGGTTCACGATAAACCCATAATCCCATTCATTAATTATCGGGTTAAAGAACAAGTGTTATTTAAAACACTGTTCACGATAAACCCAGAAATCAATATCAATTCAATCCCAATTAAATATTATTCAATTGGTACTCTTCATTAAATCTAAATAAAAAGATTTAATCTTTTCTCAACTGGGTTCAAGAACAGTGTTAATGAAGACACCATTCACGACAAACCCAAATCACATTTGATATTCAATACAAGGCACTGAATAGAAAATATATCGGCTTATATTCAATATCAAATTCTACGATTAACAAATGTCGTATTGGAAATAACGATATAAATATATATCTTTCAAATTTCCATAACAACATCTGTATAATCTCGAATTTCAACATCGAAATATTCCGAAGACAATTTCGATTCAAATCCATTCCAATGCAATCATTGGAAATTTTGGTTATTTTTAAAATCCTTTTCGAATTCAATTTATTTATTTAAAAATAAATAGAATTATAATTCTAGTTCAAAACTAGTTCATTTAGATAAAAATCTATTTTTATCTTTTCAAATATGGAGTTTTTCATCCCAATTCTTTCTAAACCATTTCTTATGATTTTACACAAATTATTACTATTTTTAATAATTTTATCAAGGCCCGTACAGTCGATTTCCATCAACGGCCATCGAACTGCACTTACAGCGACCTTTTTCAAATTTGATCTGGACATTATTCCAAATCCAACCGTTAGATTTCTAATTTCTAATATTCGTTAGAAAGCTCTTTTCGATACGAACCCAACGGTTCCGGTTTTAGGAGAATCCGACGGTCGGATCTCCCGTAATGTCCGTTTGAAATCAATGGTCGAAATTCGCGAACTGCCGCGGCGCGGCGCGTTCTATTCAGGCCATTATATTATATATATAATATATATAATATATATATATTTCGTCGATTTCTATTTAAAACGAATTATATAAATAGTTTTAAAATTCGTTTTAAAATTCATTTCTATTCAATTCAAATTTCAATTCAATTTGAATTCATTTCAATTCGCTTTCAATTCCATTTGAAATCGTTTTCAATTCAATTCATTTCGAAATCGTTTTCAATTCAATTCATTTCGAAATCGTTTTATATTCAATTCATTTCGAAATCGTTTTATATTCAATTCATTTCGAAATCGTTTTATATTCAATTCATTTCGAAATCGTTTTATATTCAATTCATTTCGAAATCGTTTTATATTCAATTCATTTCGAAATCGTTTTATATTCAATTCATTTCGAAATCGTTTTATATTCAATTCATTTCGAAATCGTTTTATATTCAATTCATTTCGAAATCGTTTTATATTCAATTCATTTCGAAATCGTTTTATATTCAATTCATTTCGAAATGGTTTTATATTCAATTCATTTTGAAATGAATAGAACCGATATAAATCGTTTACGTCAAAATGGCGTCAATCTAATCAACACGGCTTCATAAATTTCTATTTTCAAATATTCTATTTCAAATATTTCTTTTTCAAAATAGTTGTTATTATCAAAATATTTCGTTCAACACATGACCAATCTCAATGGATGAGTACTGTCAACACATGAACCTTTATTTTATATTGATAAAGATGTAAATTTATTACTAAAATATTTCGTTCAACACATGACCAATCTCAATGGATGAAACTGTCAACACATGAACCTTTATTTTATATTGATAAAGATGTAAATTTTATTACTAAAATATTTCGTTCAACACATGACCAATCTCAAGGGATGAGTACTGTCAACACATGAACCTTTATTTTATAATATTCTTTATTTTTCAAATTGGAATGAGGCCCAATCAATTACCATATAAAGTTAATTATATGGATTTTCATGCATTACACACATATAATAGCATTGAAAAATAATCAACCATCAACCAAAGTGTACTACACTGTATAAGCATCAAATATAGATATCTAACGCTTATAACAGCCTGTCAATCAATCGATCGACATATTTAATCAATCAGGATGAGTGAACTTCAAATTTCATCCCAACACCCGTGTGGGGTTTCAAACAATCAAACGCATATTTTATTTGTGCAGTTGGGCGATGTGTAAAATTTATCGACCCAATCAATGTCCTTCAAATAGGTGTACATAAACAAACCGTCTGGTTTGTAAATGAATATTTATTTATTCACATTCACGTTAAAAATTATATTTTTAACGACAAAACATTTTATTCCAACATATGAATTTCTATTCAGTTCATTCTTTAAATAAAATGATATTTTTATTTTTCTAACTTATTTTAGAAAATTTCGGCGGCCTAACGGCACGATACTAGAAACGGGACAAGGCCTAGCCTTATCCCCGGTCTAGTGAAGGCCCACGCCATTCACACATCAATCAAATTCACCAAACAGCCAAATTCAAATCAAATATCCAACTAATCTATGCAACCAAACAAACAAGTCCATGGTCTGTGGACGATTGTGTCGGGTGCTACTAAGCACCGTCTGCATCCTAGTATATATATATAACTAGAAAATGAAATTGAAAGGTGAGAAATTCTCACCGAAAGCTATCCAATCATCTTGACTCTTCTTTTGATAGAAGTCTTCGTCTTTTTCGAATCTTCGTCAGCTTCGTCGCCCGTAGCCACTACATATGTAAAAATCGAATTTTTACTTCGCTATTCAATTTATAAAAATCGAATTTTTACTTCGCTATTCAATATATAAAAATCACATCTTTAACACGATGTTTTCATTAAAAAGATTATATTTTTACAATGCTATTCTATATAAAAGGATTATATTTATTATTATCGCTACTTTTATAATGTAAAAATCTAATTTTCCTACAATGAAAAATCTAATTTTTCTTCTATGAAAAATCAAATCTTTTGAATGAACAAAATCAAATCTTTATACTTAACAAAAATCTATTCTTTACTTCTATAGAAATATAACTCGCCTTTTCTATTATCAAAAATTTCACCTTTCTTATATTAAAAAAATTTCAACTTTTCAACGTTAAAAATATATTCTTTATTTTAAAAATCAAATCTATTTTTAATCTTCAAACATAAGGTTCTTTCCATATTTTTAAATCGAAAATAAATAAATAAAACAATGCTAATTTTATAAAAACTGATTTTAAATAATGTTTATTTAAATTAAATTAGTTAAACTAAAGTAAACCACAAATAAATAAACAAAAAGAAGTACCAGCTCACTGTATTTTCTGGTTTTCACGCTCCAAACCGAATTCCCCGAGGACCTCAAAGTCTACGCCGCCACTGTTCGAATTGCCGGAGCTTCCTCCCTCGACGCCGCCAGCAGGTGCGGACTCGGTGATCGACGCGGCACTGGGGTGGGCTGGAGGCGGTTTCGATCTGAGAGGGGGTCGGGGTTCTGGCGTCGTCGGGTAGGCGGGAGGATAGCCTACGGAGAGGGGAGAGGAGAGAGAACGAGGAGGATCGGGAGGCGGAGGGGATCTCGAACGGTGGGGCGGCGCGATCGACAGTTAGGGCTACAGGTTTTTTTTTTTATTAACTGGATCGATTTCGAAAATAAGGGGGGGGGGGCCAGAAGTATAAAGGAGGAAGGGGAGGAAAATATTTTTTTTATTTAATTATTAAAAAGTTGACTTTCACATACGACCTCTAAACGAGGTCCACTGCCTGTCGCCCATAGCATTTCACCCCCATTCCGAACACAATGGGATATGTACCGCAAGCTGAATCGACCGTTTCGGTCAGTTTCCGTTGCATTTACATTTAAATCATTATATTGAATTTTAAACGTACCTTTCAAATTACCGGGGCCACATACGAACACGAAAAATTCCAGAAAAATATTTTCTAGCTTCGTATTGACGATACGGTCCTAACAAAACTAATTTCGTCGAATTCTGAGACCGTTGGAAAAATGGCCATTTTCCAATCGATTAAAATCAACTGAAACCGGTCAAACGCGTTTTCCTTTGCCACGCTCACATATTGATTCTAAAAATTATGAAATTTGGAATCTAACAATAATTCGACATCACGGACCCAACAAAAGTGGTTTCGTTGAAATCCGAGGTCATTTGCAAAATGTCCATTTTTAAGGGCCTGAATTCCATAGCGACTATTCAGAATTTTCAACTGGACATATCTTTTGATTCCCGCTATGAAATTTCGATTTCCCGGATTCGTTGGAAAGATATTATCAATTAAATCCTAATGTTTTTGGTTTCACTAAAATCCGGATTGTTTTGCACCCGGTACATTCAATTGAAGTTTGAAATCGAATTATCGAACTACCGCGCCATTTTCAATTCCTATTATAAATATAAATAATTATTTATATTCTAACGACGATCTATATAAATATATTCGTTTGAATTCTATTCAATATAAATTTCTCGCCGATATTATTTAGAATAATTCATTTTAAATAATCAAAATTCGCTTAAATTGCCAAAATAAAAAATTTAAACTGGCCCAGATTTCCGGGTTGTTACAAGACGCGATGAGAGAAAGAAGGTTCTTGAAGATGCACATCACCCGAGGAGGTGGCCGAGTTTGTCCCAAGGTGCATGTTGTGCCAACAGGTTAAAGGCCGAGTCATAGAAGCCCGGTGGGCTATTACATCCATTGGAGGTCCCCGCAATGGAAGTAGTAAAGCGTCACGAAGGATTTCGTGGATGGACTGCCTAGGTCAAGGAAAGAGAATACGATCATGTGGGTCATAGTAGGTAGACTCACGAAGAGTGCTCATTTCACTCCGGTAAAGAGCGAAAGGACTGCATCATAACTAGCGACAGTTTACTTTCAAGAAATAAAGCGGTTGCACGGGGTTCCCTAAAGGATAGTTAGTAACCATGACTCAATCTTCACTAGCCAGTTTTGGGGTAGTCTACGGGAAGTCATGGGCAAGCACTGAATCTAAGTACGGCCTATCATTCGCAGGCGGATGGTTCATTTCGTTCAAGCATGAGTTATAGAAAATCATGTTAGTAAGAGCAATTGGCAACGAGGGTTGGTATTTTCAAGAAAAGTTCTGCTACGTGGAATACTTTATAGTAAGTAAACGAGATCCAGGATTCACTAGTGAATTTTGGAGAGCTTGCATGAAACCATGAGGTCATAGTTATGTTTAAGCCAAGAATGATAGAAGAGTAAGTGAAAGAGGAAGACGAGAGGCGACAATGAAATGGGTTCCAACTCATATTTGGAAATAAGAGTTAAGAAGCCAAGGAATCATGAAGTAAAAGACGGTCAAAGCACAGTGGAGTTAAACTCAAGGAAACGTGACTTAGAAGATTGAGGGCTGGATACGCGCATCATATCTTTTTATGAGTATATCCTTGATCCTTGTTTTCCTGTGGAACTTACTTGCATGTTATCTTTTACGTATATCCTCTCGGTCCCATACTCGATCCCATTTCTGTTGTAAACTCCATAAGGGGGGGTATGACTCATCGGTTAGTAATGCATGTCAGGGTTTGAAGGGGTCCGTTAGGTTGACTAAACCTTTTGGGGTTTTATAGGATTGGGGTTGGGTTAGGAAGGGATTTCTTGTAATCCGAAAGAAGTATATCCTGCTTATCTTCCCGATCTCTTTGTAGCATATCTTTTGCTATCCATGTTTGTCTTGATTATCTAGTTTATCATGTTAATCTTGTCATGAGAACCTTAGGTAGAAACCCTTTGGATGAAACATGTGTTTGAAACATGTTATGCATGATGTTTGCAAGTGGTTGCAAGTGTTTGCAAGTGGTTACTCGTGGATGCATTATACACGTTAGGCACTAGATCGGCTCACACACTCCTCATATTGCATATGCATGAGTGTTTATGCTTATTCATGGATGAAAATTTTTGTGTTATCACATGGATGTTGCATATGGATGTATGTTATGTGCACACATATAGATGTTATACATTATGTTAGGAATTGCATACATATGGATTCATTTCACTAACATAATTTGCATTGATGATATTTGCATTAGATAAGTACATATACACACACCTTTGCATATGTTCATACAACATTTAGAATCTTTTAAGGACAATGATTGCTCGTGGATGATGTTTTGAGTAGATGGATGTTGGATGGTAGGATACGTTCTTCCTAACTTGAAGATTTCGGGGACGAAATCCTTTAAGGAGGGGAGAATGTAACAACCCGTATTTTCAATAACCTGTTATAACGTAAATCGAGGCAGAATTTAATTTATAAATCTGAATCAAGGGAAACGGGCTATGCCATTGCGTTCGTCTCGGGAAAATACGCGAAATAGAGTCCGAGTTTTCGAAAATCGGAGTCCGTATGACCCGATTAAGGCCCAACGAAGTTTTCAGAAAATTTCAAAGTAAAAAACAGATTTCAAATTCAAGTTTGAATTTGGAAATTAGAGCAGTTGGGCGCAGGCGGGAAATTTCCCGCCAGACCACCCTTGTCGACAGCCCTGTCGACTGGGCAGTCGACATGGTTAGGCCCATGTCGACAGGGCAGCCCTGTCGACTTGGGTGTCGACTTGGTTCAGCCAGGCAGTTTTGCCTGGTGCACCATTTTGGGGTTTTGGTTAGGTTTTGGGGCCAGATTCGGTTTTAAGGGCTGAGATTGGAATTAGGGTTTAATCCTAAGGTTGAAACTAATCCTAATCTCTATAAATAAGCCCCTAACCTAACCCTAAATCATCATTATTCATTCAAGTAACTAAACTATGGCAAAATCATTCCTCTCATGGCCTCCACTCTCTTCATAAAATTCCTAAGTCATTTCTATGAGAGATTTTCAATGCATACAAGTGTTTTCAAGCTTGTATGAGCATCATTAGCTTGCATTCAAGTCAAGTTTCCATATTTACATCATAAAGCAAGAGTTTTGATTCATTTTGGCTCAAGGGTTTTTCTATTGGAGCTTGCATTTTGGGTTTATTTGATTGCATAAGGGCTTTGTCTCAATCTATATATATTTTTGTGTCTTCATAAGCATAGTAAGCCCTTTTCTACTTTCATATTTAAACTCTAAAGTTAAATGAATGATGCAAGTTTGGTTGATCATTATGATATGCAAGTTTGCCATGATATGCAAGTTTACTATGTCATGTTATGCAAGTTTGATATGTTATGATATGCAAGTTTGCCATGTTATGATATGCAAGTTAATCATGTTATGTTATGCAAGTTAGCCATGTTATGATATGCAAGTTTGATATGTTATGATATGCAAGTTTGCCATGTTATGATATGCAAGTTAATCATGTTATGTTATGCAAGTTAGCCATGTTATGATATGCAAGTTTATCATGTTATGATATGCAAGTTTATATGCAAGTTTGCCATGTTATGTTATGCAAGTTTGCTATGTTATGATATGCAAGTTTGCCATGTATGTTATGCAAGTTTGGGTTGATCATTTTACTCGTGTTATCATGTTATGCAAGCTTACCTTGAGTATATGAACATAAAGCTTCAAGCTTTATGCTAAAGGTTGCATTTTGGCAACATGTAGGTTATCATATCTCTTATGATAACTTGCATGTGAGGCTAAATGCGAACTTATGGCCATTTCTACATGTCATTTATCACCATGTATCACCAATATGCTAATTTTGGTTTTATGCACGCTTTTGAGGCCTAAAAATGTAGTATGCAAGTATATGAACATATGTACATTTCATATGCCACCATGTTAAACTTGTGGCTTCAACACCTTTATGTCATGATTATGCCAAGTTCCCTCTTTCTATCCTTTATGCGCTATTGCGATATGTAAGCGATGGGATTGCGTTTGGGGTTGGGTAAACTTAAAAGACATAAAAACATAAGATTGGGAATTTACCTATTAAGTTAGGTCTACCCATTGGGAATTTACCTATTAAGTTAGGTCTACCCAAATTCTTGAAAACTTGTAGTATGTTTTGGAAACATGATGGACATGACACTTAGAAAATATAAGTGTGACCAACTCGAGGTTGGGTTGAGTTTGTAGCGTAAAACTACCTGGAACCGACCGGCTTAACTAGTTGCTACAAACAATAGGACCCAATGTGAGAAGTTGGTCATGTTGTACCTTGAGCCCGAGGTTAGACCAAGTTGTGGTGTAAAGCTACCCGGACTCGCCCGGCTTAACTAGTAACCACAACAAGGTCTAATGTGAGAGGTTAAGGCACATTAAATTAATTAATGCCTCATGATCAGGGTTAAGTCATGGTCCACTTAATACTTAACCAATTTGGGCTTGATAGATTAATCAGGGTTAAGTCGTGAACTCATCGTTACACTTAACCAAGTTAATCCATGATTAGCAAGAGGGTTAAACCGTACTTAACCCACTAGAAAATCCTAGAAATGGGGGTCCACTCCAGCTGTAATCCCAAGTTTGTATCATTAAGACCCTAGGGACTAGGCTAGGGTGGGGGCACGATTACTGGACTGGTATAAGTGACCAAAACGACGGTCGAGTGGTATGCCGATGTAGTTCCGGACGGACTATGGTCGTGCACGTAGTCCGTATTTGGAGAAGTCAAGCATGGGTACCAGTAGATCGAGACTGTGCACTCATGTTTATGGTGTCCAGGGGTTGACACCCTAGGGCTTGATACACCCGATGGGAGACCCGGCACAGTCCGACTACAATTATGTTTGGGCCGTATTGACACCAACACGTGACGAGTTAGGCTTAGGGAGCCAATCGATTAGACCGTTTGGTTGGACCTCGTATTAGGGTCATTTCATGTTATTGGGTCAAAGCTTGGGCCAAGGGATCAATACGTGTTTATTCAAGTCATGTTAGTTTGCTAGTACACCTGTGGTGCAAAACCTTAAACCTGATTATGCGATGACACCTTTATCTATAATGCCAGTATGTAGTTATCCTTATGTTCATCCCTGCTTCTCATGCCAGTTAACTTTATCAGTTTACATTGATTGTAGTAGGGCTTACTCAGTCTTTTTGACTGGCCTGTTTTTCTTTCGCCTCTTTTCTTCCGTTTCCCCCCCAGGTTCTCAGGGTGGGAATATTGGAGTTTAGCTTGGATTTCTGATCGCTTGCTTGTGGGATTTTAGCTCATGTACGATCTTGACATGAAGCTAGCTATGGTTATCACTTATTTTGGGGATAGTACTTATGTATTTCAGTTTTTCAGTGATGTTGTTTTTATCTAGACTTGTGTATTTGGAAAGTTGACATTATGTTGTACCAGACTTGTTTTGAAATAGTTTGAATTCTTCCGCTGTTTTACTTATCTTATTTACTCTGTTTACATATATACATATGTTCTTGTTCTGCCTTGATATATCATTATGCATGTTTACCTGATTCAAACGCCCCTCCAAAGTCAGAGTGCTTGCAAGAGACACCCTGGCGGAGGTGGGGTGTTACAGTTCTGGAATAACTAATCCTCAAAAGTAAGAGAGGACTAGCCTTGGAGGTTCCAAAGGATCATAGTGGGGTCCTGAGGCATTTGCTAGAGTGTCTCAAATCGGAGAGGAGCTTGCCCTTTGCCTCGACTCATGACGGAAATCCAATTTCCAATACATGATATTGCGGTTTTAATTGTAGAACTAGTATGGCGACATGATATATGGTACCCAAGCCGTCTATGATTGATATTTATGATTGAAATTGTTTTGACACTATACACTTATAATAGTATCAAATGATTTGTTTTAAACGTACCAAGAATGTTTGGCTATTATAAGGGAAACCCCTATCCTCCGGCTTGTGTTGCATTGTGTGATGGGACCTGGGTCTTATAATAGCTTCATTTTTCCAAAAAACATTGCGCTGTTTTGTTATATGCACTAGTATTCTTGGGAGGAAACCCGTTCCGTGTTATACGGCGTGGTCCCTTGAATTACTCTCTTTTAAAGTAAAGTTTTAAATAACTGTTTTAGTTCTCACACTAGTCACATGACTGCCCTGGAGTTTATTGTTTTAACCTAAACTCTGGGTGCCCCTATTTTCTATACGGGCAGCTAGTAGTTTTGGTTTTGCAGATTTATATTCACAGCATCCTGATTTACAGCTAGAACGATGCCCGGAAAGCTCTGTATCCGTGTATTACTTTCAGTTGTTTTTATATTGTTTTTCCGCTGCTATGAAATTTATTTTAATCTCTGATATTCATCGAATGTATTTTATTCATTTATACTCTGTATATTCTTGTATCTGATGGAATTGCTGTAATAACAATGAAATGTTTTTCCGTCTGCGTTCTATTTTGTCTTGTCCTCAATGCCATCCGTGCTTTCCTTCACGGGGAAGTTCGGGTCGCTACATTTAATTAATTTTCAAACATTTGGTTTTATATTTAATGTACCCTTTTGCGCCTCCGTTATATCCCCACTATTTCCTCGCTTTATCCCCGCTACAACTTTTTGCACCTCCGCCACTATAGAGCCGCTAAGCGCTTTAACTGCACAGAGTGTATTTATACATGGTATATAAACTCATTTATATGCCTATTATACATTGTTTAAAAAGATATAAATGATTGAAGTTATCATTGCAGAGTTTCGCAACAATGATTACAAAAGTGGGTCAACCATATATATGTAGTTTTGTCATTACTACTACTTGACATTCAAGTAATTAATATATATGTGTGTTTAATTATAAATAAGTGTAACCCTATCTTACAAGAAATATATTATCTTATATTGCCCTATATAATATGGAAGCATAAGCTTAAAACAAACATGTGTAGAGAATAAATTATTGATTCATATTGCATGTATTTTTTAACTGCCTTTTGCACTTTAACTTATCATACAATGATCCATTCACATGTACATTTACATAGAACCAAAGCTATGAAAAAGAATAGCTATTTCATGCATTATAATATATATGCATTAGACATTTATATGTATATGATGGGTCCTAAAGTTCATTTAACTTTTCAGCGTAATACATTATATGAGAAAATATGGCATCATCAGATCATTATATAATCAGTGGACTCAATAAACTGATTTATATAAGTGTTGTAAAATATTATGCAAATGGATAAATATTAATTTGCATCAATAACTAGAAAATAATTTTGTATCATTAGGTCCATAAGGGTGCATACATTTGATTCACTACTATTGGCATATACTGTAGGTTATCAGGTAATATCTTATATTCAGTGTTTGTGTGCATGACCAAAAGCATCGGCATATACATACTGGTGTGTGCACACCAAATTGACCTTAAATAATCAAGCAATTTTGATTTAGATTTTTTAAAGTGAAGATCTAGTGATACATAAATACATTAACATCCAACAAAGTAAATCCATGTGATGAATGTATATCTATTATATAGGTTGTTTGTTAAGAATAAAATAACACTTATGTTATTCCTAATTGTTATGTCTATAATTTGCAAACTTATATATATGTATCTGCAGATTCAATAGGGTATAATTGTATGTATAAATATATATCATATATATATAAGATTATGTGTCCAGGTAGGCTATTAACTTTCATCCATTTGAAATCCATAAATATATATAAAAAAAATTGCATTACTACATGGAAGGAGTTTTTAAATTCTGAAATATGCTTATGAAAACAAATACAATTTCTAGTATCAATTAATTTACCCATAATAAAGATTCATGATCATGCATCTCATAACATACATTATGCATACATACATACATACATACATATATATATATATATATATATATATATATATATATATATATTTCGTTTGTTTTTCTTCATTAATGGCGGCAGCCAACTTTACCAAATCCGGATCTCGTTCTCAATCCGTCCCTCTTTCTTCATCGGAAATTCCAGTTTCTAAATCAGATTGCTATAATCCATCAAATAACAACAAAGAAAGCAGATCTAATCGGAATCTAACCTATGTAAAACCTTCAGCAGATCACGTTTTCATTCCAGAAAGGATATTCAATAAATCAAAGGAAGTCTGGACTAATACATTGGCTTTGATACCGATCTTCTTCAGACTATCATCTGTCAAGCTAAAGGATTACATAGCAAAAGTTTGGAAACCACAGGGTAATTTTAACATTCACGTTTCTCCATTATATGATTTTACAGTTCAATTTGAAGACCAAAATTATTTTTCATGTATTTTGGAAAGTACAACATACTCTTACTTTGGAAAATTACTTTTGATTGAAGCATGGATTCCTGGATACGATTTTTCAAAAAAATATAGTGATACAGTTCAGATCTGGGTAAGACTTATAGATCTACCTATGGAATCTTGGACTATTGGTGCTATTCAGACGATAGCAAGTTACATTTCAAATCCAGTTCTGATAGACGAAAACACAGCAAACAAAACGTTTACAAAATATGCTAGAGTCTTAATCTCAATTGATACATGTACAGAATTGAGAAATGAAATCCCTATTCTAATGCATAATGGCACAAAGTTTAACATAAATGTAGAGTATGAGTTTATTCCTTCCAGTTGCTCTCAATGCAAATTGTTTGGTCATGAAGATTCATATCATGAAATTTCAAAAGATCCTTGCTGGATTTCACCAGACTTACAAACTGATACAAAAGAAAATCCAGAGGAAAATGAGGTTGAATTTGATGGAAAATACAATAACCAAGATGCAAATGAAGTTGGTAGAACCTCTATCAATCCAGAGGATGATCTAGATTTCCTGAACTCCAAGCTTCCTGAAAATATAATGCCTGATGATATTAATTTCATAGCAGAATCATTATCAGAGACTGATAAAGCAGCTGATATAAGAAAAGGAAAGCAAGTAGATGTATCTGGCATGGTTAACAAAAATGCAAACTACACAAAAGAAGACAACACAGAGGCAAATACAACTTATATTCCTCCTTCTAAAAGAAATACAAGGAGCTCCACTTCTATTAAATGACGATGTTAACGTGGAATGTAAGGGGAATGAACACTACTTCTTGTATGAAGGAAGTGTTAGTTCTCCTTAACAATACTAAATCAACATTGGTTGGTTTAGTAGAAAATAGATTGCCTTCTAATAATTTAGCAATTTTTGTGTCTATGTTACCTAATTCATGGAGATCTATAACAAACAATTCAGCTATGTCCTCTGGCAGAATACTAGTTATTTGGGATACTAATGTTTGGGATGTTTCAATTTCATCTTTCTCATTTCAACATCTGACATTAAAAGTGATCAATAAAGGAGGATTGGAGATGGTTTTTTCAGTTATCTATGCTAGCAATATCTTTGTAGAAAGGATTTCTTTGTGGCAGAATTTATTGAGTGAAGCTAGTTGGATAAACAATGCTTGGGTACTTATGGGGGATTTTAATAATGTGTTAACACCTAATGACAAGAGAGGGGAATTATCAGTTCCTTTTCAACAATTAAGAGAATTTCAGAAATTTTTAATTCAGGCTTCATTAACTGAAATCAAACCTATGGGTTTTAAGTTTACTTGGCATAGAAAGGGAATTGCAACTTGCATTGATAAAATATTAGTGAACAACAGTTGTCTTCATCAATTTCTTGATATGAAAGCTCTATCTTTCTCACAAAAATCCAGTGATCATAATCCTATGTTGTTAGATCTTATCTCTACTAAAGAAGCTAAGGGTTTTCCTTTCAGATACAAAAATGATTGGCATCTTATAGGTGGTTATAATGATGCTGTAGTAAAAGGCCTAAATTCAGTTGTTTGGGGTTTTCAGGGATATCAATTCATGCAGAAGATTAAAAATTGTAAATCTAAATTGAAAAATTGGAATAAATTGAGAGACAGGAATTTTAATGACCTTAAGCAAGCTGAAGAAGTTGCATTCCAACTTGAAAAGGCTGCTGATGATTCTCCAGATGATTGTGCTATATATGAAAATTATTTGTCTGCAAAAATAGAGTACCAGAACCTGCAACAAATACATTTCAAATCTCTCAGACAACAATCAAAAGTTAAATGGTTACAACAGGCTGACACAAATTCCAAATTCTTTTATTCTAGAATGTCAAATAGAAGGTTTTTTAATCACATCAGAGCATTAATTGATTCAAATGGCAATTTATTATTCAAAGCTGAAGAAATTGAGTCTCAAGCTATCAATTATTTTCAAGATATGTTTAATGGTCCGAGTATTACTTCATTCCCAATGTTTTAGCCTATATTCACTATCAATTCAAAAGGTCAGCAATTTTTATTAAAATCAATTGATTTAATGGAGATTAAAGATGCTTTATTTTCAATTGATGATGAATTAAGTCCTGGACCTGATGGCATGAATTCAAAGTTTTTTAAGCTACACTGGGATGATCTAAAGGATGAGTTGTTGCTGGCAATTTCTGATATTTTTTTGTCAGATAAACTTCCTAAGTCCTTAAACCACACTTTCATCACTTTAAACCCCCAAAATGATAAACCTACTGAGATAGCACACTATAGACCAATAGCCTGTTGCAATGTCTACTATAAAAAAATTTCTAAAATTTTATGTAATAGACTTAAACATTTTCTGCCATATCTAATCTCGGAAAACCAGAGTGCATTTATACAAGACGGATATATTGGGGATAATATATTGCTTGCTCATGAATTACTGAGGGATTTCAAGAAAAAGGGGATGCCAAAATTATGTGTTAAAGTAGATTTACAGGAAGCATATGATCGTTTCAATAGAGAATTCATATGCTACATAATGTCAAAAATGAGTTTTCCTACTCATTTTATAAATATCATATATGAATGCATGTCGACTGCTTCATACTCTATAATGATACAAGGTGTTCCTAAGGGGTTTATCACTTCCAATATGGGAATTAGACAGGGTGACCCACTGTCCCCTTATTTATTTTCTATAGCAATGTAATATTTTACCTACATGATGGATGAAGCTACTCAAAATAAGGATTTTCAGCCTAGCAGTGCTACTTTGCCTATTATCTCTCACCTTCTATATGCTGATGACTTGATGATATTTGGTAAATCATCTATTTCTAATGCTCAATCTCTAAAGAAGATTTTTCAGAATTTAAGTGAATATGCTGGTTTAAATGTCAATGCATCTAAAACCAAAGTGTTTTTCAGTACATTAGTTTCAAATTCAGAGCAGATAAGTAATATTTTGGGGTTTCAACAAGGAGTCTTACCAATTAAATATTTAGGAGTACCTCTATCATCCAATTATTTACACTATTCAGAGTGCAACTCCCTCATTCAAAGAGTACAAAGAAAAATTAATGGATGGAAAACTAAATTGTTAAGTTTTGCAGGAAGGGCTGAACTTATCAATTCTGTTATTACTCGTATGATATTATATTGGATTTTCATTTATCAAATTCCAAAATATACAACAGACAAACTCCAATTAATTTGTGCTGATTTTTTTTGGGAGGTGCATCACATAAAGTGTCATGGCAGAATCTGTATAGACCTAAAAATGAGGGAGGTGTTGGCCTAAAACTATGTTCAGATCTAAAGAAAGCAGCATGTGTGAAACTTTTGTGGAAATTCCTATCTAATAATTCACTCTGGAGTATTTGGATGCATAATAAATACTGCAGGAAGGATTATTTCTGGTCGATGGCTAAGGACAATAATGCATCTACAACTTGGAAATCTCTTCTAAGATTAAGATCAAGATCAAGATCAAGATCAAAACAGTTGTTCAATAAAAACATTGCAAATGGGGAGGACACCAATATGTGGTTTGAACCTTGGGTTAATTGCAAAAGTTTAGTTGATTTACTAGGCTATAATAGACTGAACATAATAGGCAATACAGATGAAAAAGTTCGCAATATCATCAGGAATGATAGATTTATACCTGAAATTCATCCTGCCACAAGAGAACTGCTTGAAGAAATCAATTCCATCTCCATTTATCCAAATAAAAGCCATGACGAGTATGTTTGGTGTGAAGGAGGACAGTTCACATTTCACAAAGCCTACAATTTCCTGAGACATCATGAAGAACGAGAAGCATTTTTTCTATAATTTGGCATGCTAAAAATAGTAAAAAAATGTCTTTTATTGCTTACCTTGCTTGTCTTGGCAGATTAAATATGAAGGATAGGGTTAATCGCTACAACAACATCTCAGATCCACTTTGCCCTCTTTGCAACAACCATACTGAAACAATTCAACATCTGTTCTTCTCCTGTGACTTTACAACTTTCATATGGTTGTCCATGATGCAAAGATTGTATCTTCCTGTCAATTTGTTAAATTTGAAGGATGAACGTAATAACCCGGAAATCCGAGCCAATTTAAAATTTTTATTTTGGCAATTTTAGTGAATTTTGAATATTTAAAATGAATTATTTTAAATAATAATGACGAGAAATTTATTTTGAATAGAATTCGAACGTATATATTTATTCGAATCGTCGTTAGATTATAAATATTTATTTATATATATAAAAGGAATTGAAAATGGCGCGGTAGTTCGATAATTCGATTTCAAATGAATGTACCGGGTGCAAATTAAACCGGATTTTAGTGAAACCAAAAATATTCGAATCTATTCGAGAATATCTTTCCAACGAATCCGAAAAATTGAAATTTCATAGCGGGGATAAGAAGTTAGGTCCAGTTGAAAATTCAGAATAGTCGCTATGGAATTCTGGCCCTTAAAAATAAGAATTTTGCAAATGACCTTGGTTTTTGACGAAACCACTTTTGTTGGATCCGTGATGTCTAGTTATTTCTAGGTTTCAAATTTCATAATTTTTCGAACCAATATGTGAGCGTGGCAAAGGAAAACGTGTTTGACCAGTTTCAGTTGATTTTAATCGACTGGAAAATGGCCATTTTTCAAACTGTCTCAGATTTGGATGAAACTAGTTTTGTTAGGACCGTATCGTCAATACGAAGCTAGAAAATATTTTTTGGGAAATTTTCTAGTTAGTATGTGGCCCCGGTAAATTGAAATGTGCGTTCAAATTCAATATATAAAGTTAAATTTTGATTTAAACGAAAACTGATCAAAACGATCGAATCAGCTTACGATACATATCCCATTGTGTTCGGAATGGGGATAATTAGCTATGGACGACAGTCGTTGGGTCCGATTTGGGTTTTGAATTAATAAGTTGCTTTTTGGAGAAATTTAAAAATAATAAAAAAATATAAATATTTATATGCCCCCCACCCTTTTCTCTCCACTCAGAAGTTCAAAAGAAAAAAATTAAAATATATAAAAAACCCGCGCTGACCTCGCTCAGCCTTTTTCCTCGATCCAGACGCCGCCTCCGCTCCCGTTCGTCGTGCCTCCGACCGGCCGCCCCCACCTCCGATCAGGCGCGCCTCCTTTCCGTCCTCTCTCCTCTTCTAGCACCTCGCGAGAACCCCACATCTATCCCTCCCCAAATCGAGAATCGCGCCTCTCTTTTTCAGGCCCGCCGTCGCCATAACCTAAAGCGCCGACCACCAGCGCCCCTCCCCTCCACCTCAGGCCAACTAGTGAGCCTTCCTTCTTCGTGAAACAGTAAGTCTTTAATTTTAAATCATAGAAAAACAGATTTCTTTTATTTTAAAAATATGATCTTGGTTATTTAAAAATATGAAATCTTTGAATGTGAAAATGTAGATTTTCTATGAAGGAAAACTTTGATTTTTCTTATGTAAAAGTTTTGATTTTTCTTATGTAAAAAGATTTGATTTTTCATTTATAAGAAGTGATAAAAATACGATTTTTATATATAAGAAGAAGCGATAAAAATACGATTTTTACATATAAGAAGAAGCGATAAAAATATGATTATTATATATAAGAAGAAGCGATAAAAATTAGATTTTTATATATACGAAGTGAAGATAAAAATTCGATTTTTACATATATGAAGTGGGAATAAAAATGTGATTTTTATCCATACAACATTGAAATAAAAATGTGGTTTTTATTATGAATAGTGGGAATAAGCGTGCGATGGAATTGACCGAAAGAGAAACAGAATCCAGACCGTTCAGAAATAAAGAATGGTGGAGTGGAACCCCTCAGTGAGAATTTCTCACTTTTAATTTAATTTTCTAGTTCAAATATATACTAGGATGTAGACGGTGTTTAGTAGCACCCGACACCCGTCGTCCACAGACCATGGACGACTTGTTTGTTTGTTTGTTTGATTTTGATGTGTAGTTGATTGTGTGATGTGATGTGAAATGAAAATAAAATATTTATATAGTTAAAAATATTTTTTTAGTTGAAAATAGAATTTTTAACGTGTATTTAAAATAAATATTTATAAACAAATCGGAGATCTGTTTATATACACTGATTTGATTGATATTGATTGGGACGATAAATTTTACACATCGCCCAACTACACAAATAAAATCTGTGTTTGATTGTTTGAAACCCCACACGGGTATTAGGATGATATATGACATACACTAATCCCAATAATTAGTTGTATGTCGATCGATTGATTGACAGACTGTTATAAGCGTTAAATATTTATATTTGATGCTTGTACAATATAGGACACACTTTGGATGATGGTTGATGATTTATCGTTGCTGTTATATACGTATGTTGTAGAAAATCCATATAATTAATATTATATGGTAATTGATTGGGCCTCATTCCAGTTTTGAAATAGAATATCTGAATGGAAATATTTGAAAAGAGATATTTGAAATAGAATATTGGAAAATAGAAATATATGAAGCCGTGTTGATTAGATTGACGCCATTTTGACGTGAACGATATTTATATCGATTTTATTCATTTTTAAATGAATATTGAAAAGTGATTTCAATAATCGAATTGAAATTGAATTGAATAGAAAATGAATTCGAATTAAATTGAAAAGAATTGAAATTCGAATTATATTGAAAAGAATTGAAATTCGAATTAAATTGAAAAGAATTGAAATTCGAATTGTATTGAAAAGAATTGAAATTCGAATTAAATTGAAAAGAATTGAAATTCGAATTATATTGAAAAGAATTGAAATTCAAATTAGATTGAATTGAATTGAATATAAAACGAATTCGAATTGAATTGAATATAAAGTGAATTCGAATTGAATTGAATATAAAACGAATCCGAAGTGAATTGGATATAAAATGAATTCGAATTGGATTGAATTGAAAAGAAAATGAATTCAAATCGAATTAAAATCGATTTGAATTGAAAGCAATTTGAAATGAATTTAAAATGAATTTATATTCGAAAATTCAATTTTGATTTGAATTTGAGATAGAAGATGAAATCGTTTTGAAAATCAATTTAAAACGGTTTTTAAAATACGTTTTGAAAGGAAATCGACGATATATATATAAATATAATATATCTATTATATATATAATGGCCTGAATAGAACGCGCCGCGCCGCAGCATTTCGCGAATTTTGTCCATTGACTTCGAATGGATATTACGGGAGATCCGACCGTCGGATTCTCCTAAAACCAGAACCATTGGGTTCGTATCGAAAAGAGCTTTCTAACGAATATTAGAAATTTGAAATCTAACGGCTGGATTTGGAATTATGTCCAAATCAAATTTGGAAAAGGTCGCTATAAGTGCAGTTCGATGGCCATTGATGGAAATCGACTGTACGGGCCTTGATAAAATTATAAAAAATAGTTATAATTTGTGTAAAATCATAAGAAACGATTTGTGAAGAATTGGGATGAAAAACTCCATATTTGAAAAGAAAAAAATAGATTTTTATCGAAATGAACTAGTTTTGAATTAGGATTAAAATCAATTTATTTTTAAAATAAATAAATTGGATTTGAAATGGTTTTGAAAATAACCAGAATTTCCAATAAGTGAATTGGAACGGATTTGAATCGAAATTGTCTTCGGAATATTTCGATGTTGGATTTCGTGATGATACAGATATTGTTATGGGAATTTGAAAGATATATTTATATCGTTATTTCCAATACGATATTTGTTGGTCGTAGAATTTGATATTGAATATAAGCCGATATATTTTCTATTCAGAGCCTTGTATTTAATATCAAATGGGATTTGGGTTTGTCGTGAATGGTGTTTTCATTAACACTATTCTTAAGCCCAGTTGAGAAAAAGATTAAATCTTTTTATTTAGATTTAATGAAGTGTACCTATTAAATAATATTTAATAGAAATTGAATTGGTATTGATTTTTGGGTTTATCGTGAACAGTGTTTTAAATAACACTTGTTCTTTAACCCGATAATTAATGGAATGTGATTTTGGGTTGTTGTGAACGGTATCTTCAATAATACTGTTCTTAGACCCAAAGGAGTTAAGAAAATCAGAAACTAAATGGAGATTAGTTAGGTTGAATGGTTTCTGGGGTATTGATCTGATGTTGGTTTCGGCCTTCGGGGTTAATACTTAGGGAATTGCTCACTTGCTAATTTACGGTTAGGGACTGATTGAAATGTGATGTGATTTTTGGGTTTATCGTGAACCGTATTTTAAATGACACTGATTCTTTAACCCAGTCAAAGATTAAAACTAAGTGGAGTTTTAATGAATCTTTAATTAGATTGCGATGATCGAGAATGGAGTATCACCAGTTTTGCTCCAGGTGATAGTTAAATCTTTAATTAGATTTGAACGTGAAATGGTAATTGAATTTACTGATAACACCGTTGTGTTAGATATGAAGTATCACCAGTTTTACTTCATGGGATGAATAGGTTGGGGTTGGGAAATTAAAACAAATGATTACTTCGGTAAGGTTCGTTAATTCCGATTAGTTTGAAGTGATATTCAAAGGAAGATTAAAGAATAAATTTAGAAGGATTTATCTTTGATAAAATTAATGGGAAC
This sequence comes from Allium sativum, assembly GCA_030737875.1. Taxonomy (NCBI): domain Eukaryota; kingdom Viridiplantae; phylum Streptophyta; class Magnoliopsida; order Asparagales; family Amaryllidaceae; genus Allium; species Allium sativum. The sequence continues at coordinate 2,243,893 of JASFAX010000062.1, read as the reverse complement.
CTTTCCCTAATAATGTGAAATTTAGAAACTAACTGTAGGTTAGCTAAGAAGGATGGTTTTCTGGGTATTGATATGATGTTGGTTTCGGCCTTCGGGGTTAATATTTGGGGAATTATTCTCTGGCTAATTTACGGTTAGTGACTGATGAATTGGATTGAGGCGTATGTTTTGTTTGTGTAACACTTGTTTGTTATATACGCGAGTTATTCAGAAAGACCGGGTTTATCCCATTCTGAATAACTGATACGACGATAAGTCGAAGGTGAAGACGGTGGTCGAAGACCGGAGGTCTTCACGTCGTTTGGGTGATTACCGATGATCTTGATTGGGCCGTACACTCAAGAGGAGGGAATCAGTTAGTGGTTGTCCAGACGTACTTGGAGATCGATGGATATGCGGGGTACTAGGTGCCTCCGGTTTCATTCAGACCCAGAACGGACTTGTAGATGGACTGTGTGTCTGACATTGGATTTCACTCTGTGTGACTGATATCGGTTGCATAGATTGGTTTGCCTGTGTGGCATGCTAATATGCAAATGATCAAGGCTTCTGTTGAAAAGCAGAGTCTTGTGGTTGATGATCAAAGCATGGCCTATGTGGCATAGCTTTGTGTAGCGTTGATTCGCGAGCCTCACACCCCGGTTGTGAACCAGAAACGGGAGAAGGACCTCAGGGGGGACATGCGTTTCTTTCTAGTTCGAAGTGGCGTCAGTGGTTTTACACGCCCTGACGAGTTTGACTTATGTGGTTGTTGCTGTTGCGAGGAGCCTCGGATTTATCGGTGGCTATGTGAAGCCGATGGAGTCATTTGTTGGCTCATTTACGACCCAAAGGGCGGGGAAACGTAGGGTTCAGGCATTATAATCCACATTGGTGGACCGGCCCTGACAATCCGAGGGGCGGTTGCGGCTGTTCCTAAGGCTCGAGCTAGAGAGTCTCGAATCGGTTGAGGATGGTCCCTTGCCTCGGTTCACAGATGGAAATCCAACTTCCAAATACGTGACATTTGCGGTTTTATTTGTAGAGCCTAGTATTGGTGACATGATATATGGTACCCATGCCGTCTGTGATTGATATTTATGATTGAAATTGTTTTGACACTATACGCTTATAATAGTATCAAATGATTTGTTTTAAACGTACCAAGCACGTTTGGCTATTATAAGGGAAAACCCTATCCCCCGGCTTGCGTTGCATTGTGTGATAGGACCTGGGTCTTATAATAGCTTCATTTTTCCAAAAAGCATTGCGCTGTTTTGTTATATGCACTATATTATTGGGAGAAACCCGTTCCGTGTTATACGGCGTGGTCCCTTGATATACCTGATTTAAAGGAAAGTTTTAAATAACTGTTTTAGTTCTCACACCAGTCCCATGACTGACCTGGAGTTTATTGTTTTTACATAAACTCTAGGTGCCCTTATTTTGACACGGGCAGCTAGTAGTTTTGGTTTTGCAGATTTATATTCACAGGATCCGGATTTACAGCTGGAATGATATCCGGAAAGCTTTGTATCCATATATCTCCTTCAGTTGTGTATTGTATTATTTTCCGCTACTATGTAATTTATTGTAATCTCTGATATTTTTCTGTTGTATAATATTTATTCATACTCTGTATATTCTTGTAATCTGATGGAATTGTTGTAATAAACAATGAAATGTTCTTCCGTCTGCGTTCTTTTGTGGGTTGTTCTCGAAGTATCCGACCTTTCCTTTACGGGGAAGCCACGGGTCCTTACAGCTGGTATCAGAGCTTTGGTTTACAAAGCTTAGAGAGCAAGACACATTAGAACCATACGAAAGAATTCATCAGAAATTGGGTTAGTAATAATCAATGGGGATGACTCGTTAGAGATGGGATCAGTAGTATCCTAGAACGAGTGTGAAGAGTATATTTTTAAAATTGAAAACCAGTTTTGTTTTGAAAATTTAAATCAATTATTCGTATTTGATTATTTATTTTATATTGAATTGGGACAATCCGATATATAAAGATTTTGCATATACGCCTTGCAAACGTGTATTCGAAGTTTAATGTACTGGATAGTTATAGAATCACACTCTAGATGCCCAGGGATAATTCTGGTGATGGGGCACCATCACCAGTATTTATTTTCGAGCGACGAAAGTGAGATTTCTATATATTTCCATTAGACTGGTGTGAGAACCAAAATTAGATAGGGCCTATTGTTGTGATTTGGCATCAAAAATCTGATTTTTTACTATGTATCAAAGCTATAAATTTGAAAAGCTAATCAACTAATTGATTGCTGATTGTGTTGTTTGATTATTGATTGATTAATTAAAATTTGAACCATTTAGACAAATTGAACCAAATAGTGAATTGTATTGAAAATTTGTCGCATTTGCATGCATACATGTACTTACACTGAACAGGTCATAGCAAAGAGGCGAGAGCAGAAGAATAAATTTGTTTGCCCTACAAATAGGTACATGTTTACCATAATTTACTGTTTTGTTTGGGTGATGATGATTTTATGAGCCGATTGGCTAGCCGCTTGGCTATTTCTTTTTCTTTTTGAGATCAGAGGGCCTGTATGGCAATTTCGGGATTTTCCCGGTGCAGGGGAGGTTATGGCGAAATTTTTCGGAAATTTAGGGTGTTAGCCAAATTTTTGAAAAATTTGAAAAGTTCTTAGAAACTGAAAAGTTGAAGAACTTAAGCCGTAATGAAAATACTGGAAGTTGAGTTGAATTGTTAAACAACTTTCGGCTTCGTTCCTTTTCGGAGACGAAAAGTTTTAAGTGGGGGAGATTGTAATAACCCGGAAATCCGAGCCAATCTAAAATTTTTATTTTGGCAATTTTAGTGAATTTTGAATATTTAAAATGAATTATTTTAAATAATAACGACGAGAAATTTATTTTGAATAGAATTCGAATGTATATATTTATTCGAATCGTCGTTAGATTATAAATATTTATTTATATATATAAAAGGAATTGAAAATGGCGCGGTAGTTCGATAATTCGATTTCAAATTTCAAATAAATGTACCAGGTGAAAATTTAACCGGATTTTAGTGAAACCAAAAATATTCGAATCTATTCGAGAATATCTTCCAACAAATCCGAAAAATTGAAATTTCATATTGGGGATAAGAAGTTACGTCCAGTTGAAAATTCAGAATAGTCGCTATGCAATTCTGGCCCTTAAAAATGGGAATTTTGCAAACGACCTCGGTTTTCGACGAAACCACTTTTGTTGGATCCGTGATGTCTAGTTATTGCTAGGTTTCAAATTTCATAATTTTTCGAATCAATATGTGAGCGTGGCAAAGGAAAACACGTTTGACCAGTTTCAGTTGATTTTAATCGACTGGAAAATGGCCATTTTTCAAACGGTCCCAAAATTGGATGGAACTAGTTATGTTAGGACCGTATCGTCAATACGAAGATAGAAAATATTTTTCGGGAATTTTTCTAGTTAGTATGTGGCCCCGGTAAATTGAAATGTGCGTTCAAATTCAATATATAGAGTTAAATTTTGATTTAAACGAAAACTGATCGAAATGATCGAATTAGCTTACGATACATATCCCATTGTGTTTGGAATGGGGGTGATTAGCTATGGACGACAGTCGTTGGGTCCGATTTGGGTTTCGAATTAAAAAGTTGCTTTTTGGAGAAATTTAAAAATAATAAAAAAAATAGATAAATATTTATATAGCCCCCCTTACCCTTTTCTCTCCACTCAGAAGTTCAAAAGAAAAAAAGAAAAATATATAAAAACCCGTGTTGACCTCGCTTAGCCTTTTTCCTCGATCCAGACGCCGCCTCCGCTCCCGTTCGTCGCGCCTCCGACCGGCCGCCCCCACCTCCGATCAGGCGCGCCTCCTTTCCGTCCTCTCTCCTCTTCTAGTACCTCGCGAGAACCCCACATCTAGCCCTCCCCAAATCGAGAATCGCGCTCCTCTTTTTCAGGCCCGCCGTCGCCATAACCTGAAGCGCCGACCACCAGCGCCCCTCCCCTCCGCCTCAGGCCAACCAGTGAGCCCTCCTATTTCGTGAAGCGGTAAGTCTTTAATTTTAAATCATAGAAAAACTGATTTCTTTTATTTTAAAAATATGATCTTGGTTATTTAAAAATATGAAATCTTTGAATGTGAAATATAGATTTTCAATGAAGGAAAACTTTGATTTTTCTTATGTAAAAGTTCTGATTTTTCTTATGTAAAAAGATTTGATTTTTCATTTATAAGAAGCGATAAAAATACAATTTTTATATATAAGAAGAAGCGATAAAAATACGATTTTTATACATAAGAAGAAGAGATAAAAATACGATTATTATATATAAGAAGAAGCGATAAAAATTAGATTTATATATATATATATGAAGTGAAGATAAAAATTCGATTTTTACATATATGAAGTGGGAATAAAAATGTGATTTTTATCCATACAACATTGAAATAAAAATGTGGTTTTTATTATGAACAGTGGGAATAAGTGTGCGATGGAATTGACCGAAAGCAAAACAGAATCCAGACCGTTCAGAAATAAAGAATGACAGAGTGGAACCCCTCGGTGAGAACTTCTCACTTTTAATTTAATTTTCTAGTTAAAACATATATTAGGATGCAGACGGTGTTTAGTAGCACCCGACACCCGTCGTCCACAGACCATGGACGGCTTGTTTGTTTGTTTGTTTGATTTTGATGTGTAGTTGATTGTGTGAGTTGATGTGAAATGAAAATAAAATATTTATATAGTTAAAAATATTTTATAGTTGAAAATATAATTTTTAACGTGTATTTAAAATAAATATTTATAAATAAATCGGAGATTTGTTTATATACACTGACTTGATTGATATTGATTGGGACGATAAATTTTACACATCGCCCAACTGCACAAATAAAATCTGTGTTTGATTGTTTGAAACCCCACACGGGTATTGGGATGATATATGACATACACTAATCCTAATAATTAGTTATATGTCGATCGATTGATTGACAGACTGTTATAAGCGTTAAATATTTATATTTGATGCTTGTACATTGTAAGACGCACTTTGGATGATGGTTGATGATTTAACGTTGCTGTTATATACGTGTGTTGTAGAAAATCCATATAATTAACATTATATGGTAATTGATTGGGCCTCATTCCAGTTTTGAAATAGAATATCTGAATAGAAAGATTTGAAAAGAGATATTTGAAATAGAATATTGGAAAATAGAAATATATGAAGCCACGTTGATTAGATTGACGCCATTTTGACGTGAACGATATTTATATCGATTTTATTCATTTTTAAATGAATATTGAAAAGTGATTTCAATAATCGAATTGAAATTGAATTGAATAGAAAATGAATTCGAATTAAATAGAAAAGAATTGAAATTTGAATTATATTGAAAAGAATTGAAATTCGAATTAAATTGAAAAGAATTGAAATTCGAATTATATTGAAAAGAATTGAAATTCGAATTAAATTGAAAAGAATTGAAATTCGAATTATATTGAAAAGAATTGAAATTCGAATTAGATTGAATTGAATTGAATTGAATATAAAACGAATTCGAATTGAATATAAAGTGAATTTGAATTGAATTGAATATAAAACGAATCCGAAGTGAATTGGATATAAAATGAATTCTAATTGGATTGAATTGAGAAGAAAATGAATTGAAATCGATTTGTATTGAAAGCAATTTGAAATGAATTTAAAACGAATTTATATTGGAAAATTCAATTTTGATTTGAATTTGAGATAGAAGTTGAAATCGTTTTGAAAACGAATTTAAAACGGTTTTTAAAATACGTTTTGAAAAGAAATCGAAGATATATATATAATATATCTATTATATATATATAATGGCCTGAATAGAACGCGCCGCGCCGCGGTAGTTCGCGAATTTCGACCATTGACTTCGAATGGATATTACAGTAGATCCAACCGTCGGATTCTCCTAAAACCGGAACCATTGGGTTCGTATCGAAAAGAGCATTCTAACGAATATTAGAAATTTGAAATCGAACGGTTGGATTTGGAATTATGTCCAAATCAAATTTGGAAAAGGTCGCTATAAGTGCAGTTCGATGGCCATTGATGGAAATCGACTGTACTGGCCTTGATAAAATTATTAAAAATAGTAATAATTTGTGTAAAATCATAAGAAATGATTTGTGAAAAATTGGGATGAAAAACTCCATATTTGGAAAGATAAAAATAGATTTTTATCGAAATGAACTAGTTTTGAACTAGGATTAAAATCAATTTATTTTTGAAATAAATTCATTGGATTTGAAATGGTTTTGAAAATAACCAGAATTTCCAATAAGTGAATTGGAATGGATTTGAATCGAAATTGTCTTCGGAATATTTCGATGTTGGATTTCGTGATGATACAGATATTGTTATGGGAATTTGAAAGATATATTTATATCGTTATTTCCAATACGATATTTGTTGGTCGTAGAATTTGATATTGAATATAAGCCGATATATTTTCTATTCAGAGCCTTGTATTTAATATCAAATGGGATTTGGGTTTGTCGTGAATGGTGTCTTCATTAACACTGTTCTTAAGCCCAGTTGAGAAAAAGATTAAATCTTTTTATTTAGATTTAATGAAGTGTACCCATTAAATAATATTTAATTGAAATTGAATTGGTATTGATTTTTGGGTTTATCGTGAACAGTGTTTTAAATAACACTTGTTCTTTAATCCGATAATTAATGGAATGTGATTTTGGGTTGTTGTGAACGGTATCTTCAATAATACTGTTCTTAGACCCAAAGGAGTTAAGAAAATCAGAAACTAAATGGAGATTAGTTAGCTTGAATGGTTTCTGGGGTATTGATCTGATGTTGGTTTCGGCCTTCGGGGTTAATACTTAGGGAATTGCTCACTTGCTAATTTACGGTTAGGGACTGATTGAAATGTGATGTGATTTTGGGGTTTATCGTGAACCGTGTTTTAAATGACACTGATTCTTTAACCCAGTCAAAGATTAAAACTAAGTGGAGTTTTAATGAATCTTTAATTAGATTGGGATGATCGAGAATGGAGTATCACCAGTTTTGCTCCAGGCGAAAGTTAAATCTTTAATTAGATTTGAACGTGAAGTGGTAATTGAATTTACCGATAACACCGTGGTGTTAGATATGAAGTATCACCAGTTTTACTTCATGGGATGAATAGGTTGGGGTTGGGAAATTAAAACAAAAGATTACTTCGGTAAGGTTCGTTAATCCCGATTAGTTTGAAGTGATATTCAAAGGAAGATTAAAGAATAAATTTAAAAGGATTTATCTTTGATAAAATTAATGGGAACCTTTCCCTAAGAATGTGAAATTTAGAAACTAACTGTAGGTTAGCTAAGAAGGATGGTTTTCTGGGTATTGATCTGATGTTGGTTTCGGCCTTCGGGGTTAATATTTGGGGAATTATTCTCTGGCTAATTTACGGTTAGTGACTGATGAATTGGAATGAGGCGTATGTTGTGTTTGTGTAACACTTATTTATTATATACGCGAGTTATTTAGAAAGACCGGGTTTATCCCATTCTGAATAACTGATACGACGATAAGTCGAAGGTGAAGACGGTGGTCGAAGACCGGAGGTCTTCACGTCATTTTGGTGATTACTGATGATCTTGATTGGGCCGTACACTCAAGAGGAGGGAATCAGTTATTGGTCGTCCAGACGTACTTGGAGATCGATGGATATGCGGGGTTCTAGGTGCCTCCGGTTTCGTTCAGACCCAGAACGGACTTGTAGATGGACTGTGTGTCTGACATCTGTGTGACTGATATCGGTTGCATAGAGTGGTTTGCCTGTGTGGCATGCTAAGATGCAAATGATCAAGGCTTCTGTTGAAAAGCAGAGTCTTGTGGTTGATGATCAAAGCATGGCCTATGTGGCATAGCTTTGTGTAGCGTTGATTCGCGAGCCTCACACCCCGGTTGCGAACCAGAAACGGGAGAAGGACCTCAGGGGGGACATGCGTTTCTTTCTAGTTAGAAGTGACGTCAGTGGTTTTACACGCCCTGACGAGTTTGACTTATGTGGTTGTTGCTATTGCGAGGCGCCTCGGATTTATCGGTGACTATGTGAAGTCGATGGAGTCATTTGCTGGCTCATTTACGCCCCAAAGGGCGGGGAAACGTAGTGTTCAGGCATTATAATCCACATCGGTGGACCGGCCCTGACGATCCAAGGGGCGGTTGCGGTTGCGGCTGTTCCTAAGGCTCGGGCTAGAGAGTCTCGAATCGGTTGAGGACGATCCCTTTCCTCGGTTCATAGATGGAAATCCAACTTCCAAATACGTGACATTTGCGGTTTTATTTGTAGAGCCTAGTATTAGCGACATGATATATGGTACCCATGCCATCTATGATTGATATTTATGATTGATATTTATGATTGAAATTGTTTTGACACTATACACTTATAATAGTATCAAATGATTTGTTTTAAACGTACCAAGCACGTTTGGCTATTATAAGGGAAAACCCTATCCCCCGGCTTGCATTGCATTGTGTGATAGGACCTGGGTCTTATAATAGCTTCATTTTTCCAAAGCATTGCGCTGTTTTGTTATATGCACTGTATTATTGGGAGAAACCCATTCCGTGTTATACGGCGTGGTCCCTTGATATACCTGATTTAAAGGGAAGTTTTAAATAACTGTTTTAGTTCTCACACCAGTCCCATGACTGACCTGGAGTTTATTGTTTTTACCTAAACTCTAGGTGCCCTTATTTTGACACGGGCAGCTAGTAGTTTTGGTTTTGCAGATTTATATTCACAGGATCCGAATTTACAGCTGGAATGATATCCGGAAAGCTTTGTATCCATATATCTCCTTCAGTTGTGTATTGTATTATTTTCTGCTACTATGTAATTTATTGTAATCTCTGATATTTTTCTGTTGTATAATATTTATTCATACTCTGTATATTCTTGTAATCTGATGGAATTGTTGTAATAAACAATGAAATGTTCTTCCGTTTGCGTTCTTTTATGGGTTGTTCTCGAAGTATCCGATCTTTCCTTCACGGGGAAGCCACGGGTCCTTACAGCTGGTATCAGAGCTTTGGTTTACAAAGCTCAGAGAACAAGACACATTAGAACCGTACGAAAGAATTCATCAGAAATTGGATTAGTAATATTCAATGGGGATGACTCGTTAGAGATGGGATTAGTAGTATCCTAGAACGAGTGTGAAGAGTATATTTTTAAAATTGAAAACAAGTTTTGATTTGAAAATTTAAATCAATTATTCGTATTTGATTATTTATTTTATATTGAATTGGGACAATCCGATATATAAAGATTTTGCATATACGCCTTGCAAACGTGTACTCGAAGTTTAATGTGCTGGATAGTTATAGAATCACACTCTAGTTGCCCGGGGATAATTCTGGTGACGGGGCACCATCACCAGTATTTATTTTCGAGCGACGAAAGTGAGATTTCTAAATATTTCCATTAGACTGGTGTGAGAACCAAAATTAGATAGGGCCTATTGTTGTGATTTGGCATCAAAAATCTGATTTTTTTACTATGTATCAAAGCTATGAATTTGAAAAGCTAATCAACTAATTGATTGATGATTGTGTTGTTTGATTATTGATTGATTATTTAAAATTTGAACCATTTAGACAAATTGAACTAAATAGTGAATTGTATTGAAAATTTGTCGCATTTGCATGCATACATGTACTTACACTGAACAGGTCATAGCAAAGAGGCTAGAGCAGAAGAATAAAATTGTTTGCCCGACAAATAGGTACATGTTTACCATAATTTACTGTTTTATTTGGGTGATGATGATTTTATGAGCCGATTGGCTAGCCGCTCAGCTTTTTCTTTTTCTTTTTGAGATCAGAGGGCCTGTATGGCAATTTCGGGATTTTCCCGGTGCTCCCAGTGCAGGGGAGGTTATGGCGAAATTTTTCGGAAATTTAGGGTGTTAGCCAAATTTTTGAAAAATTTGAAAAGTTCTTAGAAACTGAAAAGTTGAAGAACTTAAGCCGTAATGAATATACTGGAAGTTGAGTTGAATCGTTAAACAACTTTCGGCTTCGTTCCTTTTCGAAGACGAAAAGTTTTAAGTGGGGGAGATTGTAATAACCCGGAAATCCGAGCCAATCTAAAATTTTTATTTTGGCAATTTTAGAGAATTTTGAATATTTAAAATGAATTATTTTAAATAATAACGACGAGAAATTTATTTTGAATAGAATTCGAATGTATATATTTATTCGAATCGTCGTTAGATTATAAATATTTATTTATATATAAAAGGAATTGAAAATGGCGCGGTAGTTCGATAATTCGATTTCAAATTTCAAATAAATGTACCTGGTGAAAATTAAACTGGATTTTAGTGAAACCAAAAATATTTGAATCTATTCGAGAATATATTTCCAACGAATCTGAAAAATTGAAATTTCATAGCGGGGATAAGAAGTTACGTCCAGTTGAAAATTCAGAATAGTCGCTATGGAACTCTGGCCCTTAAAAATGGGAATTTTGCAAACGACCTCGGTTTTCGACGAAACCACCTTTGTTGGATCCGTGATGTCTAGTTATTGCTAGGTTTCAAATTTCATAATTTTTCGAATCAATATGTGAGCGTGGCAAAGCAAAACGCGTTTGACCAGTTTCAGTTGATTTTAATCGACTGGAAAATGGCCATTTTTCAAACGGTCCCAGAATTGGATGGAACTAGTTCTGTTAGGACCGTATCGTCAATACGAAGATAGAAAATATTTTTCAGGAATTTTTCTAGTTAGTATGTGACCCCGGTAAATTGAAATATGCGTTCAAATTCAATATATAGAGTTAAATTTTGATTTAAACGAAAACTGATCGAAACGATCGAATCAGCTTACGATACATATCCCATTGTGTTCGTAATGGGGGTAATTAGCTATGGACGACAGTCGTTGGGTCCGATTTTGGTTTCGAATTAAAAAGTTGCTTTTTGGAGAAATTTAAAAAAATAAAAATTATATGGCCCCCCTACCCTTTTCTCTCCACTCAGAAGTTCAAAAGAAAAGAAATAAAAATATATAAAAACCCGCGTTGACCTCGCTCGGCCTTTTTCCTCGATCCAGACGCCGCCTCCGCTCCCGTTCATCGCGCCTCCGACCGGCCGCCCCCACCTCCGATCAGGCGCGCCTCCTTTCCTTCCTCTCTCCTATTCTAGCACCTCGCAAGAACCCCACATCCAGCCCTCCCCAAATCGAGAAACGCGCCCCTCTTTTTCAGGCCCGCCGTCGCCATAACCTGAAGCGCCGACCACCAGCGCCCCTCCCCTCCGCCTCAGGCCAACCAGTGAGCCGTCCTTCTTCATGAAGCAGTAAGACTTTAATTTTAAATCATAGAAAAACTTATTTCTTTTATTTTAAAAATATGATCTCGGTTATTTAAAAATATGAAATCTTTGAATGTGAAATATAGATTTTCAATAAAGGAAAACTTTGACTTTTCTTATGTAAAAGTGTTGAATTTCTTATGTAAAAAGATTTGATTTTTCATTTATAAGAAGCGATAAAAATAAAAAATTTATACATAAGAAGAAGCGATAAAAATACAATTTTTATATATAAGAAGAAGCGATAAAAATTAGATTTTTATATATATGAAGTGAAGATAAAAATTCGATTTTTACATATATGAAGTGGGAATAAAAATGTGATTTATCCATACAACATTGAAATAAAAATGTGGTTTTTATTATGAACAGTGGGAATAAGCGTGCGATGGAATTGACCGAAAGCGAAACAGAATCCAGACCGTTTAGAAATAAAGAATGGCGGAGTGGAACCCCTCGGTGAGAACTTCTCACTTTTAATTTAATTTTCTAGTTAAAATATATATTAGGATGCAGACGGTGTATAGTAGCACCCGACACCCGTCGTCCACAGACCATGGACGGCTTGTTTGTTTGTTTGTTTGTTTTTGATGTGTAGTTGATTGTGTGATGTGATGTGAAATGAAAATAAAATATTTATATAGTTAAAAATATTTTATAGTTGAAAATAGAATTTTTAACATGTATTTAAAATAAATATTTATAAACAAATCTTAGATTTGTTTATATACACTGACTTGATTGATATTGATTGGGACGATAAATTTTACACATCGCCCAACTGCACAAATAAAATCTATGTTTGATTGTTTGAAACCCCACACGGGTATTAGGATGATATATGACATACACTAATCCCAATAATTAGTTGTATGTCGATCGATTGATTGACAGACTGTTATAAGCGTTAAATATTTATATTTGATGCTTGTACAATGTAGGACGCACTTTGGATGATGGTTGATGATTTATCGTTGCTGTTATATACGTGTGTTGTAGAAAATCCATATAATTAACATTATATGGTAATTGATTGGGCCTCATTCCAGTTCTGAAATAGAATATCTGAATAGAAATATTTGAAAAGATATATTTGAAATAGAATATTGGAAAATAGAAATATATGAAGCCGTGTTGATTAGATTGACGCCATTTTGACGTGAACGATATTTATATCGATTTTATTCATTATTAAATGTATATTGAAAAGTAATTTCAATAATCGAATTGAAATTGAATTGAATAGAAAATGGATTCGAATTAAATAGAAAAGAATTGAAATTCGTATTATATTGAAAAGAATTGAAATTCGAATTAAATTGAAAAGAATTGAAATTCGAATTATATTGAAAAGAATTGAAATTCGAATTATATTGAAAAGAATTGAAATTCGAATTATATTGAAAAGAATTGAAATTCGAGTTAGATTGAATTGAATTGAATATAAAACGAATTCGAATTGAATATAAAGTGAATTCGAATTGAATTGAATATAAAACGAATCCGAAGTGAATTGGATATAAAACGAATTATAATTGGATTGAATTGAAAAGAAAATGAATTCAAATCGAATTAAAATCGATTTGAATTGAAAGCAATTTGAAATGAATTTAAAACGAATTTATATTGGAAAATTCAATTTTGATTTGAATTTGAGATAGAAGTTGAAATCGTTTTGAAAACGAATTTAAAACGGTTTTTAAAATACGTTTTGAAAGGAAATCGACGATATATATATAATATATCTATTATATATAATGGCCTGAATAGAGCGCGCCGCGCCGTGGCAGTTCGCAAATTTCGACCATTGACTTCGAATGGATATTACGGGAGATCCGACCATCGGATTCTCCTAAAACCGGAACCATCGGGTTCGTATCGAAAAGAGCTTTCTAAATATTATTAGAAATTTGAAATCTAACGGTTGGATTTGGAATTAGTCCAAATCAAATTTGGAAAAGGTCGCTATAAGTGCAGTTCGATGGCCATTAATGGAAATCGACTGTACTGGCCTTGATAAAATTATTAAAAATAGTAATAATTTGTGTAAAATCATAAGAAATGATTTGTGAAGAATTGGGATGAAAACTTCATATTTGAAAAGATAAAAATAGATTTTTAACGAAATGAACTAGTTTTGAACTAGGATTAAAATCAATTTATTTTTGAAATAAATAAATTGGATTTGAAATGGTTTTGAAAATAACCAGAATTTCCAATAAGTGAATTGGAATGGATTTGAATCGAAATTGTCTTCGGAATATTTCGATGTTGGATTTCGTGATGATACAGATATTGTTATGGGAATTTGAAAGATATATTTATATCGTTATTTCCAATACGATATTTGTTGGTCGTAGAATTTGATATTGAATATAAGCCGATATATTTTCTATTCAGAGCCTTGTATTTAATTTCAAATGGGATTTGGGTTTGTCGTGAATGGTGTCTTCATAAACACTGTTCTTAAGCCCAGTTGAGAAAAATAATAAATCTTTTTATTTAGATTTAATGAAGTGTACCCATTAAATAATATTTAATAGAAATTGAATTGGTATTGATTTTTGGGTTTATCGCGAATAGTGTTTTAAATAACACTTATTCTTTAACCCGATAATTAATGGAATGTGATTTTAGGTTGTTGTGAACGGTATCTTCAATAATACTGTTCTTAGACCCAAAGGAGTTAAGAAAATCATAAACTAACTGGAGACTAGTTAGGTTGAATGGTTTCTGGGGTATTGATCTGATGTTGGTTTCGGCCTTCGGGGTTAATACTTAGGGAATTGCTCACTTGCTAATTTACGGTTAGGGACTGATTGAAATGTGATGTGATTTTGGGGTTTATCGTGAACCGTGTTTTAAATTACACTGATTCTTTAACCCAGTCAAAGATTAAAACTAAGTGAAGTTTTAATGAATCTTTAATTAGATTGCGATGATCGAGAATGGAGTATCACCAGTTTTGCTCTAGGCGATAGTTAAACCTTTAATTAGATTTGAACGTGAAATGGTAATTGAATTTACCGATAACACCGTGGTGTTAGATATGAAGTATCACCAGTTTTACTTCATGGGATGAATAGGTTGGGGTTGGGAATTTAAAACAAATGATTACTTCGGTAAGGTTCGTTAACCCCGATTAATTTGAAGTGATATTCAAAGGAAGATTAAAGAATAAATTTAAAAGGATTTATCTTTGATAAAATTAATGGGAACCTTTCCCTAAGAATGTGAAATTTAGAAACTATCTGTAGGTTAGCTAAGAAGGAAGGTTTTCTGGGTATTGATATGATGTTGGTTTCGGCCTTTGGGGTTAATATTTGGGGAATTATTCCCTGGCTAATTTACGGTTAGTGACTAATGAATTGGAATGAGGCGTATGTTTTGTTTGTGTAACACTTGTTTATTATATATGCGAGTTATTCAGAAAGACCGGGTTTATCCCATTTTGAATAACTGATACGACGATAAGTCGAAGGTGAAGACGGTGGTCGAAAACCGGAGGTCTTCACGTCGTTTGGGTGATTACTGATGATCTTGATTGGGCCGTACACTCAAGAGGAGGGAATCAGTTAGTGGTCGTCCAGACGTACTTGGAGATCGATGGATATACGGGGTACTAGGTGCCTCCGGTTTCGTTCAGACCCAGAACAGACTTGTAGATGGACTGTGTGTCTGACATTGGATTTCACTCTGTGTGACTGATATCGGTTGCATAGAGTGGTTTGCCTGTGTGGCATGCTAAGATGCAAATGATCAAGGCTTCTGTTGAAAAGCAGAGTCTTGTGGTTGATGATCAAAGCATGGCCTGTGTGGCATAGCTTTGTGTAGCATTGATTCGCGAGCCTCACACCCCGGTTGTGAACCAGAAACGGGAGAAGGACCTCAGGGGGGACATGCGTTTCTTTCTAGTTAGAAGTGGCGTTAGTGGTTTTACACGCCCTAACGAGTTTGACTTATGTGGTTGTTGCTGTTGCGAGGTGCCTCGGATTTATCGGTGACTATGTGAAGTCGATGGAGTCATTTGTTGGCTCATTTACGCCCCAAAGGGCGGGGAAACGTAGTGTTCAGGCATTATAATCCACATCGGTGGACCGGCCCTGAAGATCCAAGGGGCGGTTGCGGTTGTTCCTTAGGCTCGGGCTAGAGAGTCTCGAATCGGTTGAGGACGATCCCTTGCCTCGGTTCACAGATGAAAATCCAACTTCCAAATACGTGACATTTGTGGTTTTATTTGTAGAGCCTAGTATTAGCGACATGATATATGGTACCCATGTTGTCTATGATTGATATTTATGATTGAAATTATTTTGACACTATACACTTATAATAGTATCAAATGATTTGTTTTAAACGTACCAAGCACGTTTGGCTATTATAAGGGAAAACCCTATCCCCCGGCTTGCGTTGCATTGTGTGATAGGACCTGGGTCTTATAATAGCTTCATTTTTCCAAAAAGCATTGCGCTGCTTTGTTATATGCACTGTATTATTGGGAGGAAACCCGTTCCGTGTTATACGGCGTGGTCCCTTGATATACCTGATTTAAAGGAAAGTTTTAAATAATTATTTTAGTTCTCACACCAGTCCCATGACTGACCTGGAGTTTATTGTTTTTACCTAAACTCTGGGTGCTCTTATTTTGACACGGGCAGCTAGTAGTTTTGGTTTTGTAGATTTATATTCACAGGATCCGGATTTACTGCTGGAATGATATCCGGAAAGCTTTGTATCCGTATATCTCCTTCAGTTGTGTATTGTATTATTTTCCGCTGCTATGTAATTTATTGTAATCTCTGATATTTTTCTGTTGTATAATATTTATTCGTACTCTGTATATTCTAGTAATCTGATGGAATTGTTGTAATAAACAATGAAATGTTCTTCCGTCTGCGTTCTTTTGTGGGTTGTTCTCGAAGTATCCGATCTTTCCTTTACAGGGAAGCCACGGGTCCTTACAATGAAGCGAAGTTTATACATGAAAATTTCAAGAAAAAAGACCAAATGAGAGATCTAGCATGTGCTACCTTTACTAGCGTCATCTATTTCATCTGGAAAGAGAGGAATTCCAGACTTTTCCATAGCAAAAGCTCGGAGTCTTCAACGTTACTTTGGAAAATTGAAAAGGAAATTAAGTGTTTACTTTTAAATAATAGAAGTAGAACTGTTCGTGATAGGAGAAGTGAATCATTTGGGGCATTGAACTAAATGATACTGGATAACTGCAACGTGTCATTTTTTTGAATATGGTAACTTGAAGAGGCAGTTTCCTTTCTGTGTGTTGCTGGGCCTGGTTGGGCCGTGGAGAAGTTTCTTAGTTTTAAGGCTTTGTTATGTTATGTTGTTTCATTTCTTTTATGTTTTATGTTGTATCTCTTTTGAAAACGATAGTACGTATTGTATACCAAATTTATAAGTACTCTTTTTCCTTGTAAGGTACCCAATTAGGTTAGGGGGATTACAAGGTTTTAACGAGGCTTATAGAGGAGGTTTTATTGGATTTTAATGCAATAAAGTGAACCAATTTTCAATATATATATATATATATATATAATCTTATAACTATGATCCAGACTATATTAGTTTTCATAAAACTAAATTCAGTGATCCAATTTATCTTAAAAACAAACAAGTCACACTTATTTTCAACTTGTTTCAATTCAGACATTCTTGAAAATATTTAAGATAAATCGTGGGCAGCTTTAAACTGCAGTGGATACATATAGTCAGTTACATCAAAATAGATCAAATATCTTAAATGTTAAAATCTTCACAGAGGGTTTTGATTTGCATATATAGATCAAAATCAGGACTAATATATATATATATGTATATGTATATGTATATGTATATATATCATAATATATATATGAGGAGGGTTCCGCTACACCTCTTATATTGCACGTGAACTCTCCCCCTTAATCTCCACCACCCATTTTCCCACTCATTCTCTCTCTTCCCATTTCTATATTATTTCTTAGTGGGAAGAGAGAGAATAAGTTGGGAAATGGGTGGTGGAGATTAAGGAGGAGAGTTCACGTGCAATATAAGAGGTGTAGCGGAACCCTCTAATATATATATATATATATACATATACATTGTGACCTAAAGGTCATCACGTGTTCATGATCAATATCACGAAGATGCAAAATCAAAACGAAACTCAACTATGAATCTAATCTTCAATCATGTGATCAACAATCAATATTACTTCTTTTTATCACAAAACATATAATAGAGTCGGGACTTTAATATTCGAAAATCAAACAAATTTTGATTACTAGTTTAGCACTATTACCTCATATAAACAGATCAAAATTGAAGTAACATATAAACAGAATTATTTCTAATATTAATTCGTGTTTGAATAAAACATGGAGAGACAATCAAATTGATCAACAAGTATTCATATTTTAACAAGTAAGAAATGGAAAAATTAATATCATATATTAAGTCTTAATCTTTTTAGATCACATAACTAAACAAGATTTTGTTTATAATGAACTAATTTCATCTTGGATCTGAGTCTGTACACCCATTTATTAATCACTATTGTATTCATAACATGGATTGAACATTACCAGAACAAAACAAAACTTCAAAATGCTAATTTTACAAGTCGTAGCTCTGATACCACTGTTAGGTATTAACAATTTAATCGATGACCTATTATAGCAATTTTAAACAATTTAAAATTTAGGAACTTATGTAAAATTCAATAAATTTAAGTTGCATACCTCTAGGGTTTCATGAAATCAATGAAACTCCAATTTCTTCAATTCTAGATGTCTCTTTTGCCCTTGCTTTCAAATTCAAGAACATATGTGAGTAAACGAGATTTGGTTGAACTGATTCGAGCCCTCCAAGTGTAGAGCCTCAACACAAATCCAAACAAATGCTTTATCTTCGATCGAACCGAAGATAATAGAGGAACAATCGGTACTAGCCCCCTGTCATCAAGGTTTTTAATCAAAAGGGTAATTTTTGGTTGTTTGGGATTCAATCTGATCTATCCCATTTATGGATATCGACCGCTATTTTATAAAGGGTATATCCTCTTTAAAACAAACATGTACCATAAACTAAGGAACCAACTAGTAATCTTTCCAACGCAAAATAAAATATCAACGGATTGATATTTTATTTACCCAAATAATATTTTCCACTTTTTAACGTTCTAAGTGTGTGACCCTATAGGTTATTACAACATTGGCAATGATTTTAAATCGTATTTAAAATCATAAACAGTGATTGGCATCTAGTAATACATCGCTGCTACTGAAGTTAGAATAAGATCAATGATTTGATACAACCTTTTCTATGACTAGTGTCTCAATGTGATATAATTTTTTTAACCATTATATCCAGGATTCAACTTGTAACAATCCAGAATTTCAGAACCAATTTAAAATTTTTATTTAATCTATTTTAATGGATTTTGAATATAAATTGGTTAGTTTTGCTCGATAAATTTGAGAATAATTTTAAAATTAGTTTTTAAATTTTATTTGATGTAGAATAGGGTCAGTAAAATATTTAAATCCATTTATAAGCCTTGAATTTTAATATAAATATTTTAAAGCTATATCGATCGCTTATAAAAGGGACATTTTTCAAACGGTCTCCAAATTCGACGCAGTTAAATTCATTGGAACCACAATTCCATAATGTAGCAAGATTTCAAATTTTGTATTTTTGGAGTTAACGTGTGACCATGAAACTAGAACGAATTTTGGATGTTGTAATTAATACACCTTCAAGTTTGGTCACTTCATGAACAGTATTAGCCTAATGAAAACTAGACACATAAGATCCACTCTCTTCCACATGGCACTCTTTCCCTAGTCAGTGCGTATATGAGAGGATTGGAGCAAATAAAGCTTAATTAGCTTAATGCTTTCATTCACTTTTACAAACTAGGTTTAGAAACTCAAAATTAAATTAATGGAGACCTCTCTTCCTCCCTCCTCTCCTCCTACCACCTCCTAGTGGGCCCCACTGATAGCTCATCACTATTGCCACATCAGCAATCTCCCTTATAACCAAGCGCACGACCTCCCTCCTCCTCTCTCCTCTTCTCTTCTTTAATTTTCTTCAAACAATGAAAAGTTACTCCATTTAAGTGTCTCCGCCTCCTATACTTCCCTTAGCACCTCTTTTGTGGACCTTATGTGTTGCGTGTCACCTTGTGGAGCCTGCTATACCCTCCGCCTTCATTGGACAACAAAGCTCCGAGCTTCAGATACCTTCATTTCGTCAAAGATCAACGCTTTCTAGCTCCATTCACTAGTTTAGACGTGTACGTGAGTTGCCGGAAAGTTAGGAGACATTCCGAGCTAAAATGGCGATATTTTTAAGAGGTAGCGAGCGTCGAAAAGTCCGACATTGCATTGTGTTGTTATCTGATGGCTGAGATGAGAGATTCTCACTTTAATTAGTGTATTTAAGTAGTTTAATTATGTATGAAAAATTAATTAGTTGACTGTTTTATGTTAGAAGTTAATGTGACAAAGTTAAGTAAATTGCAAGTTAGAAAATAGCTTATGTTACAGTTAACGCAACATTAAAATATTTGACAGTTAGTTAATTAAATGATGATAAAACGCGTAGATTTCATTTCATTAGTATGAAAAGTTATACGGTGCCTGGTAGCTCACATCACAGTTGCTTGCAAACCCATGGATGAATGGTTGATTTCTTGTGTTTTGTTGTGATTGTGAATCAGAGATGTTTAAACATCTTTAAAAAAATGTTAATATAGTAGTGGTAGTTGAAATTGGATATAAATATCCATTTATAATTTGAATGGTAAAATTATTATTACTCATTTAAGTAAAATTCGTTAGTTACAAAATAATTAAATTGGACTAGTAATGATTAAATTCATGAATAAGCATTGAATTTAAATTATTTGTTTATTGGTTGAAAACCCTACACGGGTCTTGGAATGATTTTTGATTTACACGTCTCCCTTTTATGTGGTTCGTATGTTGATCGATCGATCAACGAAGCGAAATAACCTTCAATAAATTATTTTGAAGCTTGTATGAAAATAAATCCACATTAGATGTCATTTGGATGTTTAATAGTTGTTCGCAACTACTATTGGATGTATTGGATTCGTATGAAGGGAATTGCATGATATTTGATTGAATTTTATTCCAATCTGAAATAAAGATGAATATTTTAATAATATAAAATATGAGGTGAAAACTGAAATTAAATTTCGTTGTCCAATTCTGGATGGATGCATTTATATCGATGAATATTCATAACTATAGTAAATGATTTCGAAGTACTTTTGACATGCTTACGGCTTGTTAAACTATTTGAATTTTAAATGAATGGTAAATTTTCAAAGTGAAGTTCAGTTAGGATATGTAGCGAACATTTAGAAAGAAGTTTTCTTTCGAAAGTTTTTCCTTTATTTTTATGATGACTATCATGAAATTTTGAACATAAGTTGACCACTTTCAAAAAATAATATTATTTTATTTATTAGAATAATAGTAAAATTGACCAAACAGAGAGATTCAAATTTGAAGCTAAACAACTAAAACAGATTTTATAAAGTATTAAATAAATTTTATATAATTAATAAAGGAAGTTTAAAAGCATTTCTACTTATTTATAATTAATAAATTGATTTGGGTTTGAATGAAAGTGACGCGTAGCGACAGTTAGCGAACATTAACTCGTAACTTTGAATGGACGTAACAGGAGATTTGGCCATCAGATTCTCCTGAAACTGGAACCATTGGGTTTATGTCGAGAAGATCTATCAAATGAATACAAGGGGTTTAAATTTGAGTGGTTGGATTTTAGATAAGTCAAATTCAAATTTGGAAAAGGTCACTATGAATGTAGTTTGGTGACCGATATTGGAAACCAACTGTAAACACCTTAATAAAATTATAAACAAATTATGATAAATCGTAATAAATGATTTGGAAAGAATTTAGAATAAATATTCCGCATTTTCTGAAAGACAGATATTATTTTTATCTAAAATTGCTATTTGGCAACTACGAGAAAATTTAATATTTGAATGTGATAAATTGATTTAAGGTTCATTGTGAAAGGTATCTTCAATAATATTGTTCATGAACCCAGCTATGGAAAGGATAAAGCTTTTAAATAAGATTATTTAATTGAATTGGAACTGGATGGAATTCGATTAATAATAATTGAAATGAGCTTCTGTAAAGGAGGGCCTTTACTATTTATGGAATTTAAAAGGCTTCACCGTATTCCACTTATAGTAATAGTCGGATACGGAAATTTATAGCAATTATGAATTGTTCAGAAATTCGTAAGGATTCCACACTTTGGGTTTATCATGAACGATGCCTTTAAATGACAGTCGTTCTTTAACCCAGTTAAGACGAGATTAATGTAACAACCCGGAAAATCAGAACCAATTTTTTTTTTTTGGCAATTTTAACGAATTTTGATTATTTAAAATGAATTATTTTAAATAATAACGACGAGAAATTTATTTTGAATAGAATTAAAACGTATATATATTTATTTGAATCGACGTTAGAATATAAGTATTTATTTTAATTATAAAAGGAATTGAAAATGGCGCGGTAGTTTGAAATTTCGATTTCAAATTTCAAATGAATGTACAGGATTCAAAATAAACCAGATTTTAGTGAAACCAAAAAAATTAGAATCTATTTGAAAATATCTTTCCAACGAATCCGAAAAATTGAAATTTCATAGCGGGAACAAAAAGTTATGTCCAGTTGAAAATTCTTAATAGTCACTATGGAAATATAGCCCTTAAAAATGGCGATTTTGCAAACGACCTCCACTTTTGACAAGACTACTTTTGTTGGATCCGGAATGTCATATTATTGCTAGATTCCGATTTTCATAATTTTTGGGATTAATATGTGAGCGTGGCAAAAGAAAACGTGTTTTGATAGTTTCAGTCAATTTGGATCGACCAAAAAATGACCATTTTTCAAACGGTCTTCAAATTCGACGAAATTAGTTTTGTTAGGACCGTATCATCAATACGAAGCTAGAAATAATTTTTTAGGAATTTTTAGCGCCCGTATGGGACCCCAGTAAATTGAAATGTATGTTTAAATTGAATATATAGGTTTATTGAAAGAACCCGTTTCTTCCCCGTGAAGGAAAGAGTGGATACTTTGAGGACAACACACAAATGAACGCAGACGGAAGAACATTTCATTGTTATTACAACAATTCCATCAGATACAAGAATATACAGAGTATAAATGAATAAATTACATTTGATAAATATCAAAGATTACAATAAATTACATAGCAGCGGAAAATAGTACAAAACACAACTGAAAGTAATACACGGATACAGAGCTTTCCGAGCATCGTTCCAGCTGTAAATCAGGATCCTGCGAATATAAATCTGCAAAACCAAAACTACTAGCTGCCCGTATGGAAATAGGGGCACCCAGAGTTTAGGTTAAAACAATAAACTCCAGGTCAGTCATGTGACTGGTGTGAGAACCAAAACAGTTATTTAAAACTTTACTTTAAAAGAGAGTAATTCCAGGGACCACGCCGTATAACACGGAACAGGTTTCCTCCCAAGAATACCAGTGCATAGAGTAAACAGCGCAATGCTTTTTCGAAAAATGAAGCTATTATAAGACCCAGGTCCCATCACACAATGCAACGCAAGCCGGAGGATAGGGTTTTCCCTTATAATAGCCAAACATGCTTGGTACGTTTTAAAACAAATCATTTGATACTATTATAAGTGTATAGTGTCAAAACATTTCAATCATAAATATCAATCCTAGGCGGCATGGGTACCATCTATCATGTCACCATACTAGGCTCTACAATTAAAACCGAAATGCATGTACTGGAAATTGGATTTCTGTCATGAGTCGAGGCAAGGGGCAAGCTCCTCTCCGCTTCAAGACACTCTAGCAAATGCCTCAGGACTACACACTCTGGGTAACCCTGGATTCGGCTGGGCCGGTCCTCTCTTACGTTTGAGGATTGGCAATTCCTGAACACACGTTTCCCAGTCCTTACAGACCTAATATCGAGGCGCCTCATTCTAACAACCACAAAGGTGAAAAGTATATAAATGTCAGGGCTGGTAAGTCACTGACACCACCAAAGCTAGAAAGAAACGTCGTGTTCTCCCAACGGTCCGTATCCCGTTTTTGACTCATACCGAGGTGTGAGGCTCGCGAATTCACGTTATACACAAAGCTACGCCACAAAGGCCGTGCTTTGATCATCAACCACAAGACTTTGCTTTTCAACAGAAGCCTTGATCCATGCAACTCAGCATGCCACACAGGCAATTCATGCCATGCGATTGATATCTATCGATATATAACCTCTAAGCTCGTACGTCTCAGAGAAGGGCGTTAAGCAAGAGAATAAATTCTCCGCCGCCAAACAGATATATATTTAACAGAAATCAATCAACACAGAATAAAGTCCAATGTCAGGCACACAATCCATTTACAAGTTCGTTCTGGGTCTGAACGAAACCGGAGGCACTTTCCTCGCATACCCATCGATCTACAAGTACGTCTGGACGACCACCAACTGATTCCCTCATCTTGGGTGTACAGCCCAATCAAGATCATCAGTAATCACCCAAACGATGTGAAGACTTCCGGTCTTCAACCACCGTCTTCATCTTCGACATATCGTCGAATCGGATATTCAGAATGGGTATAAACCCGGACTTTCCGAACAACCCGCGTATATAGTAAACAAATGTTACACAAACACAACATACGTCTCATTCCAATTCTTAGGGAAAGGTCCCCATTAATTTTATCCAAGATAAATTCCTTAAATTTATTCTTTAATCTTCCTTTGGATGTCATTTCAAACCAAGTTATGGTTATCCAAACTAGTCGGGATTAGCGAACCATACCGAAGTAATTATTTATTTTATTTCCCAATCCCAACCTATTCATCCCATGAAGCAAAACTGGTAATACTCCATATCTAACACCACGGTGTTATCGGTAAAATTAATTACCATTTCACGTTCAAATCTAATTAAAGATTTAACTATCGCTTGGAGCAAAACTGGCGACACTCCATTCTCGCTCATTTACCAAATTTGATAATTTAAATTATCAATTCACATTTCAATCTAATTGCAGATTCATTTAAACTCCTTTTACTGGGTTAAAGAACTAATGTCATTTAAATCACAGTTCACGACAAACCCAAATCACATTCTATTTATTTATCGGGTTAAAGAACAAGTGTCATTTAAAACACCCTTCACGATAAACCCACAAATCAATTCTATTTAAAACCCGTTTCAAATCCAATTTATTTATTTAAAAATAAATGGGTTTTAATTTTAGTTCAAAACTAGTTCATTTCGATAAAAATCTATTTTTATCTTTTCAAATATGGAGTTTTTCATCCCAACTTTTCCCAAATCATTTCTTATGATTTTACACAAATTATTGATATTTTTAATAATTTTATCAAGGCCCGTACAGTCGATTTCCATCAATGGCCATCGAACTGCACTTACAGCGACCTTTTCCAAATTTGATTTGGACGTATCTCCAAATCCAACCATTAGATTTTTAAATTTCTAACATTCGTTAGAAAGCTCTTTTCAATACGAACCCAACGGTTCCGGTTTTAGGAGAATCCGACGGTCATATCTCTCGTAATGTCCGTTCGAAATCTATGGTCGAAATTCGCGAACTGCCGCGGCGTGGCGCGTTCTATTCAGGCCATTATATTATATATATAATATATATAATATATATTTCGTCGATTACTGTTTAAAACGAATTTTATAAATAGTTTTGAAATTGTTTCCAAAAACAATTTCAACCTTTATTTCTAATTCAAATCAAAATTGAATTTTCTATTATAAATCCTTTTTACTTTCATTTCTATTTGATTTCAATTCAAATCGATTTTTAATTCGATTCGAATTCATTTTCTTTTCAATTCAATTCAATTCGAATTCGTTTTCTATTCAATTCAATTCAAATTCATTTTCTATTCAATTCAAATCAAATTCGTTATATATTCAATTCAAATCAAATTCGTTTTCTATTCAATTATATTCAAATTGGTTTTCTATTCAATTTAATTCAAAATTGTTTTCTATTCAATTCAGTTCAAAAACGAATATAATCGATATAAGTATCGTCCGCATCAAAATAGCGCATCTCTAATCAACACGGCTTTATATATTTCAATAATTCCGTTATTCTATTCAACAAATGAATATTTATTCTATTCAATACCTGAATATATATTTTTGTCAACACACGACTAATCTCAACGAATGAGTACTATCCATATGTGACTATTTTTGTTATTTAATATATTTTGTAAAATTTATGGTATCTATTGTTTGATTTAAAATCAGACTCCAACCGTAAATTAGTAAGAGAATGATTCCCTGAATATTAACCCCGAAGGCCGAAACCAACATCAGATTAATATCCAGGAGACCACTCATCTTATCTATTTTCCAATTAGTTCCTAATTTTATATATGATAAAGATGTAAATTTTATTGTTAAAATATTTCGTTCAACACATGACTAATCTCAACGGATGAGTACTGTCAACACATGAACCTTTATTTTATAATGATAAAGATGTAAATTTTATTATTGAAATATTTCGTTCAACACATGACTAATCTCAACGGATGAGTACGGTCAACACATGAACCTTTATTTTATAATATTCTTTATTTTGTAAATTGGAATGTGGCCCAATCAATTACCATATAAAGTTAATTATATGGATTCCATTCAACACATGTATATAATAGCAACGATACATAATCAACCATCATCCAAAGTGCACTACACTGTATAAGCATCAAATATAGATATCTAACGCTTATAACAGCCTGTCAATCAATCGATCGACATACAACTAATTATTGGGATTAGTGTATGCCGTATTTTATCCCAATACCCGTGTGGGGTTTCAAACAATCAAACACAGATTTTATTTGTGCAGTTGGGCGATGTGTAAAATTTATCGACCCAATCAATATCAGTCAAATTAGTGTATACAAACAAATCGGCCGATTTGTTTATAAATATTTATTGATTCATATTCACGTTAAAAATTATATTTTTAACGATAAAATATTTTTAACTATATAAATATTTTATTTCACATCATACAATCAATTTTCACATCAACAACACATCAATCAAACAAACAAGCCATCCATGGTCTGTGGATGACGGGTGTCGGGTGCTGCTAAGCACCGTCTGCATCCTAGTACATATATATAACTAGAAAAAGAAATTTTGAATGGTGAGAAGTTCTCACCGATAGCTATCCAATTTCACGACACTTCATCCATAGGAGTCTTCATCGTCCTCGCCTTTTTGTCATCTTCGTTGCCCGCATTCTCTACATATGTAAAAATCGAATTTTTTACTTCGCTATTCAATATATAAAAATCGAATTTTTACTTTGTTATTCAATATATAAAAATCGAATTTTCACTTTGCTATTCAATATATAAAAATCGAATTTTTACTTTGCTATTCAATATATAAAAATCGAATTTTTATTTTGTTATTCAATAAATAAAAATCGAATTTTTACTTTGCTATTCAATATATAAAAATCGAATTTTTACTTTGTTATTCAATATATAAAAATTGAATTTTTACTTTGTTATTCAATATATAAAAATCGAATTTTTACTTTGTTATTCAATATATAAAAATCGAATTTTTACTTTGTTATTCAATATATAAAAATCGAATTTTTACTTTGCTATTCAATATATAAAAATTCTATTTTTACATCGATGCTATATAGATAAAAATTATATTTTTATCATGCTATTCTCTACATAAAAATTTCGCCTTTTTCCATTTCAAAAATCTAATCTTTTCTATTTTAAAAATCTAATCTTTTCTTTTTTAAAAATCTAATATTTTCTATTTTAAAAATCTAATCTTTTCTTTTTTAAAAATCTGATCTTTTCTATTTTAAAAATCTAATCTTTTCTTTTTTAAAAATCTAATATTTTCTATTTTAAAAATCTAATCTTTTCTATCTTACTACCATAAAAAGATCACATTTTTATATTCTCTTTACTTCACGATAAAATAAAGTTCAGATTTTTATTTCACTTCATATAGTTACAACGCTTCTTCCTATATGAAAATTATATTTTTATATTTCTACTGTTTATATAAAGATCGAATTTTTATTATCATACCTATATAAAAATCATATTTTTATATTTCTTCTTTAATAAAAACCATATTTTTACTACTCTACCTTAATAAAAATCGTATTTTTACTATAAAAACCATCTCTTTATTCTATGCTTTACAAAAAAAATTATTAACTGATTTAAAACAACATTTATATAAATTAAAATCGCACCTTTTTGTTTGCCGTAGAGGATGGGCTTGCGCAGGAAGGTGCTGAAGGGCGGGGGTTTGACTGTCGTAGAAGAGGAAAGGGAAGGGGGAGGGAGGAGAGAGGGGCGGCGGGTCAGAGGGAGGTGCGGTGGCCTTAGGGGGGGGTGCGGTGAGGTCTGGGCTCGGATTGGGGGTGGGTCTTCGCGTCAGGAAGGAGCAGGGGAAGAGGAGGAAGAAGGAGGGCAGCGCAGCAGAGGATGGGGGGTGCCTCGCATGGCGGCGCGATGGAGGCTCCGTCGCCCTCCTCGATCTCCCTTTTTTTTTTGCTCTGATTCGATTTAATCGGGGGGGCAAGGTATAGAGATAGGGGAGATATTTTATTTTTTAATTATTTAATTTCAAAAAGTTGACTTTTACATACGACCTCTAAACGAGGCCCACCGCCTGTCGTCCATAGCATATTACCCCCATTCCGAACACAATGGGATATGTATCGTAAGCTGATTCGACTGTTTCGATCAATTTTCGTCAAAATCAACATATAACTCTATATATTGAATTTGAACGCGCATTTCAATTTACCGGGGTCACATACTAACTCGAAAAATTCCCAAAAAATATTTTCTAGCTTCGTATTGACGATACGGCCCTAACAAAGCTAGTTTCGTTGAATTCTGAGGCCGTTGGAAAATGGCCATTTTCCAGTCGATTAAAATCAACTGAAACTGGTCAAACACGTTTTCCTTTGCCACGCCCACATATTGATTCGAAAAATTATGAAATTTGGAATCGAGCAATAATTTGACACTGCAGATCCAACAAAAGTGGTTTCGTCGAAATCCGAGGTCGTTTGCAAAATGTCTATTTTTAAGGGCCTAAATTCCATAACGACTATTCAGAATTTTCAACTGGACATATCTTTTGATTCCCGCTATGAAATTTCGATTTTTCGGGTTCGTTGGAAAGATATCATCAATTAGATCCTAATGTTTTTGTTTTCACTAAAATCCGGATTGTTTTGCACCCGGTATGTTCAATTGAAATTTGAAATCGAATTATCGAACTACCGCGCCATTTTCAATTCCTTTTATAATTATAAATAATTATTTATATTCTAACGACGACGCGTATAAATATATACGTTCTATATATATTCAAAATAAATTTCTCGTCGATATTATTTAAAATAATCTATTTTAAATGTTCAAAATTCGTTAAAATTGCCAAAATAAAAAATTTAAACTGGCTCAGAATTTCGGGTTATTACAATCTCCCCCACTTAAAACTTTTCGTCCCCGAAAAGGAACGAGGTCGAAAGTGGTTTGATTAATCAACTCTACGTTCGATCTGGCTTCCATTCTCCAACTTTTCAGTTTCTGAGAATTTTCAAATTCTTCAAAAATTTGGCTAACACCCTAAATTTTCGAAAATTTTCGCCATAACCTCCCCTGCACCGGGAGCCACGGGAAAATCCCGAAATTGCCATACAGGCCTTATGATCTCAAAAAGAAAAAGAAAAAGCCAATCGGCTCATAAAATCATCATCACCCATACAAAACAGTAAATTATGTAGTAAACATGTACCTATTTGTTGGGCAAACAAATTTTATTCTCTACTCTAGCCTCCTTGCTATGACCTGTTCAATGTAAGTACATGTATATGCAAGCAAATGCAGCAAATTTTCAATACAATTCAATATGTGATTCAATTAGGCTTAAATGATTCAAAATTATCAAACAACTAAACAAACAACACAAACAGAATCAATTAGTGAATTAGAGTTTCAAATTCATAATTTTTGATATATATATAAAGAAAATCATGTTTTTGATGCCAATTCACAACAATAAATCTATCTATATAAGTTTTGGTTCTCACACCAGTCTAATGGAAATATATAGATATCTCACCTTCGAAACACGAAAATAAATACTGGTGATGGCGCGCCATCATCAGAATCATGTCCGGGCGACTAGGATGTGATTCTATATCTATCCAGTATATTAAAACTTCGAATATATGTTCATGACGCGTATATGCAAAATCTTTATATATTGGATTGTCCAAATTCAAAATAAATAAATATTCAAATACGTATACTTGAATTTAACTTTCAAAACAAAATTGTTTTCAATTGAAAAATATACTCTTCACACTCGTTCTAGGGTACTACTGATCCTATCTCTAACGAGTCATTCTAATTGGATATTACTAATCCAATATCTGATGAATTCTTTCGTATGGTTCTAATGTGTCTTGTTCTCGAGCTCTGTAAACCAAAGCTCTGATACCAAATGAAAGAACCCGTTTCTTCCCCGTGAAGGAAAGAGTGGATACTTTGAGGACAACACACAAATGAACGCAGACGGAAGAACATTTCATTGTTATTACAACAATTCCATCAGATACAAGAATATACAGAGTATAAATGAATAAATTACATTCGATAAATATAAGAGATTACAATAAATAACATAGCAGCGGAAAATAATACAAAACACAACTGAAAGTAATACACGGATACAGAGCTTTCCGAGCATCGTTCCAGCTGTAAATCAGGATCCTGCGAATATAAATCTGCAAAACCAAAACTACTAGCTGCCCGTGTGGAAATAGGGGCACCCAGAGTTTAGGTTAAAACAATAAACTCCAGGTCAGTCATGTGACTGGTGTGAGAACCAAAACAGTTATTTAAAACTTTACTTTAAAAGAGAGTAATTCCAGGGACCACGCCGTATAACACGGAACGGGTTTCCTCCCAAGAATACCAGTGCATAGAGTAAACAACACAATGCTTTTTCGAAAAATGAAGCTATTATAAGACCCAGGTCCCATCACACAATGCAACGCAAGCCGGAGGATAGGGTTTTCCCTTATAATAGCCAAACATTCTTGGTACGTTTTAAAACAAATCATTTGATACTACTATAAGTGTATAGTGTCAAAACATTTCAATCATAAATATCAATCCTAGGCGGCATGGGTACCATCTATCATGTCGCCATACTAGGCTCTACAATTAAAACCGAAATCCACGTATTGGAAATTGGATTTCCGTCATGAGTCGAGGCAAGGGGCAAGCTCCTCTCCGCTTCAAGACCCTCTAGCAAATGCCTCAGGACTACACACTCTGGGTAACCCTGGATTCGGCTGGGCCAGTCCTCTCTTACGTTTGAGGATTGGCAATTCCTGAACACATGTTTCCCGGTCCTTACAGACCTAATATCGAGGCGCCTCATTCCAACAACCACAAAGGTGAAAAGTACATAAATGTCAGGGCTGGTAAGTCACTGACACCACCAAAGCTAGAAAGAAACGTCGTGTTCTCCCAA
This sequence comes from Allium sativum, assembly GCA_030737875.1. Classification (NCBI taxonomy): domain Eukaryota; kingdom Viridiplantae; phylum Streptophyta; class Magnoliopsida; order Asparagales; family Amaryllidaceae; genus Allium; species Allium sativum. The sequence continues at coordinate 2,212,825 of JASFAX010000062.1, read as the reverse complement.
CGGTCTGTATCCCGTTTTTGACTCATACCGAGGTGTGAGGCTCGCGAATTCACGTTATACACAAAGCTACGCCACAAAGGCCGTGCTTTGATCATCAACCACAAGACTTTGCTTTTCAACAGAAGCCTTGATCCATGCAACTCAGCATGCCACACAGGCAATTCATGCTATGCGATTGATATCTATCGATATATAACCTCTAAGCTCGTACGTCTCAGAGAAGGGCGTTAAGCAAGAGAATAAATTCTCCTCCGCCAAACAGATATATATTTAACAGAAATCAATCAACACAGAATAAAGTCCAATGTCAGGAACACAATCCATTTACAAGTTCGTTCTGGGTCTGAACGAAACCGGAGGCACTTTCCTCGCATACCCATCGATCTCCAAGTACGTCTGGACGACCACCAACTGATTCCCTCATCTTGGGTGTACAGCCCAATCAAGATCATCAGTAATCACCCAAACGATGTGAAGACTTCCGGTCTTCAACCACCGTCTTCATCTTCGACATATCGTCGAATCGGTTATTCAGAATGGGTATAAACCCGGACTTTCCGAACAACCCGCGTATATAGTAAACAAATATTACACAAACACAACATACGTCTCATTCCAATTCTTAGGGAAAGGTTCCCATTAATTTTATCCAAGATAAATTCTTTAAATTTATTCTTCAATCTTCCTTTGGATGTCATTTCAAACCAAGTTATGGTTTTCCAAACTAGTCGGGATTAGCGAACCATACCGAAGTAATTATTTATTTTATTTCCCAATCCAAACTTATTCATCCCATGAAGCAAAACTGGTAACAATCCATATCTAACACCACGATGTTATCGGTAAAATTAATTACCATTTCACCTTCAAATCTAATTAAAGATTTAACTATCGCTTGGAGCAAAACTGGCGACACTCCATTCTCGCTCATTTACCAAATTTGATAATTTAAATTATCAATTCACATTTCAATCTAATTGCAGATTCATTAAAACTCCTTTTACTGGGTTAAAGAACTAATGTCATTTAAAACACAGTTCACGACAAACCCAAATCACATTCTATTTATTTATCGGGTTAAAGAACAAGTGTCATTTAAAACACCCTTCACGATAAACCCACAAATCAATTATATTTAAAACCCGTTTCAAATCCAATTTATTTATTTAAAAATAAATGGGTTTTAATTTTAGTTCAAAACTAGTTCATTTCGATAAAAATCTATTTTTATCTTTTCAAATATGGAGTTTTTCATCCCAACTTTTCCCAAACATTTCTTATGATTTTACCCAAATTATTGATATTTTTAATAATTTTATCAAGGCCCGTACAGTCGATTTCCATCAATGGCCATCGAACTGCACTTACAGCGACCTTTTCCAAATTTGATTTGGACGTATCTCCAAATCCAACCATTAGATTTTTAAATTTCTAACATTCGTTAGAAAGCTCTTTTCAATACGAACCCAACGGTTCTGGTTTTAGGAGAATCCGACGGTCGGATCTCCCGTAATGTCCGTTCGAAATCTATGGTCGAAATTCGCGAACTGCCGCGGCGCGGCGCGTTCTATTCAGGCCATTATATTATATATATAATATATATAATATATATTTCATCGATTACTATTTAAAACGAATTTTATAAATAGTTTTGAAATTGTTTCCAAAAACAATTTCAACCTTTATTTCTAATTCAAATCAAAATTGAATTTTCTATTATAAATCCTTTTTACTTTCATTTCTATTTGATTTCAATTCAAATCGATTTTTAATTCGATTCGAATTCATTTTCTTTTCAATTCAATTCAATTCGAATTCGTTTTCTATTCAATTCAATTCAAATTTGTTTTCTATTCAATTCAAATCAAATTCGTTATATATTCAATTCAAATCAAATTCGTTTTCTATTCAATTCAATTCAAATTGGTTTTCTATTCAATTTAATTCAAATTCGTTTTCTATTCAATTCAGTTCAAAAACGAATATAATCGATATAAGTATCGTCCGCATCAAAATAGCGCATCTCTAATCAACACGGCGTTATATATTTCAATAATTCCGTTATTCTATTCAACAAATGAATATTTATTCTATTCAATACCTGAATCTATATTTTTGTCAACACACGACTAATCTCAACGAATGAGTACTGTCCATATGTGACTATTTTTGTTATTTAATATATTTTGTAAATTTATGGTATCTATCGTTTGATTTAAAATCAGACTCCAACCGTAAATTAGTAAGAGAACGATTCCCTGAATATTAACCCCGAAGGCCGAAACCAACATCAGATTAATATCCAGGAGACCATTCATCTTATCTATTTTCCAATTAGTTCCTAATTTTATATATGATAAAGATGTAAATTTTATTGTTAAAATATTTCGTTCAACACATGACTAATCTCAACGGATGAGTACTGTCAACACATGAACCTTTATTTTATAATGATAAAGATGTAAATTTTATTATTGAAATATTTCGTTCAACACATGACTAATATCAATGGATGAGTACGGTCAACACATGAACCTTTATTTTATAATATTCTTTATTTTCTAAATTGGAATGTGGCCCAATCAATTACCATATAAAGTTAATTATATGGATTCCATTCAACACATGTATATAATAGCAACGATACATAATCAACCATCATCCAAAGTGCACTACACTGTATAAGCATCAAATATAGATATCTAACGCTTATAACAGCCTGTCATCAATCGATCGACATACAACTAATTATTGGGATTAGTGTATGCCGTATTTTATCCCAATACCCGTATGGGGTTTCAAACAATCAAACACAGATTTTATTTGTGCAGTTGGGCGATGTGTAAAATTTATCGACCCAATCAATATCAGTCAAATTAGTGTATACAAACAAATCGGCCGATTTGTTTATAAATATTTATTGATTCATATTCACGTTAAAACTTATATTTTTAACGATAAAATATTTTTAACTATATAAATATTTTATTTCACATCATACAATCAATTTTCACATCAACAACACATCAATCAAACAAACAAGCCATCCATGGTCTGTGGATGACGGGTGTCGGGTGCTACTAAGCACCGTCTGCATCCTAGTATATATATATAACTAGAAAAAGAAATTTTGAATGGTGAGAAGTTCTCACCGATAGCTATCCAATTTCACGACACTTCATCCATAGGAATCTTCATCGTCCTCGCCTTTTTGTCATCTTCGTTGCCCGCATTCTCTACATATGTAAAAATCGAATATTTTACTTCGCTATTCAATATATAAAAATCGAATTTTTACTTTGTTATTCAATATATAAAAATCGAATTTTTACTTTGCTATTCAATATATAAAAATCGAATTTTTACTTTGCTATTCAATATATAAAAATCGAATTTTTACTTTGTTATTCAATAAATAAAAATCGAATTTTTACTTTGCTATTCAATATATAAAAATCGAATTTTTACTTTGTTATTCAGTATATAAAAATTGAATTTTTACTTTGTTATTCAATATATAAAAATCGAATTTTTACTTTGTTATTCAATATATAAAAATCGAATTTTTACTTTGTTATTCAATATATAAAAATCGAATTTTTACTTTGCTATTCAATATATAAAAATTCTATTTTTACATCGATGCTATATAGATAAAAATTATATTTTTATCATGCTATTCTCTACATAAAGATTTCGCCTTTTTCCATTTCAAAAATCTAATCTTTTCTATTATAAAAATCTAATCTTTTCTTTTTTAAAAATCTAATATTTTCTATTTTAAAAATCTAATCTTTTCTTTTTTAAAAATCTGATCTTTTCTATTTTAAAAATGTAATCTTTTCTTTTTTTAAAATCTAATATTTTCTATTTTAAAAATCTAATCTTTTCTATCTTACTACCATAAAAAGATCACATTTTTATATTCTCTTTACTTCACGATAAAATAAAGTTCAGATTTTTATTTCACTTCATATAGTTACAACGCTTCTTCCTATATGAAAATTATATTTTTATATTTCTACTGTTTATATAAAGATCGAATTTTTATTATCATACCTATATAAAAATCATATTTTTATATTTCTTCTTTAATAAAAACCATATTTTTACTACTCTACCTTAATAAAAATCGTATTTTTACTATAAAAACCATCTCTTTATTCTATGCTGTACAAAAAAAAAATTATGAACTGATTTAAAACAACATTTATTTAAATTAAAATCGCACCTTTTTGTTTGCCGTAGAGGATGGGCTTGCGCAGGAGGGTGCTGAAGGGCGGGGGTTTGACTGTCGCAGAAGAGGAAAGGGAAGGGGGGAGGAGAGAGGGGTGGCGGGTCAGAGGGAGGTGCGGTGGCCTTAGGGGGGGTACGGTGGGGTCTGGGCTCAGATTGGGGGTGGGTCTTCGCGTCAGGAAGGAGCAGGGGAGGAGGAGGAAGAAGGAGGGCAGCGCAGCAGAGGATAGGGGGTGCCTCGCGCGGCGGCGCGATGGAGGCTCCGTCGACCTCCTCGATCTCCCTTTTTTTTTCTTTCTTTTTTTGTTCTGATTCGATTTAATCGGGGGGGCAAGGTATAGAGATAGGGGAGATATTTTATTTTTTAATTATTTAATTTCAAAAAGTTGACTTTTACATACGACCTCTAAACGAGGCCCACCGCCTGTCGTCCATAGCATATTACCCCCATTCCGAACACAGTGGGATATGTATCGTAAGCTGATTCGACTATTTCGATCAATTTTCGTTAAAATCAACATATAACTCTATATATTGAATTTGAACGCGCATTTCAATTTACCGGGGTCACATACTAACTCGAAAAATTCTCGAAAAATATTTTCTAGCTTCGTATTGACGATACGGTCCTAACAAAACTAATTTCGTCGAATTCTAAGGCCGTTGAAAAAATGGCCATTTTCCAGTCGATTAAAATCAACTGAAACTGGTCAAACACGTTTTCCTTTGCCACGCCCACATATTGATTCGAAAAATTATGAAATTTGGAATCTAGCAATAATTTGACACTGCGGATCCCACAAAAGTGGTTTCGTCGAAATCCGAGGTCGTTTGCAAAATGTCTATTTTTAAGGGCCTGAATTCCATAGCGACTATTCAGAATTTTCAACTGGACATATCTTTTGATTCCCGTTATGAAATTTCAATTTTTCAGATTCGTTGGAAAGATATCATCAATTAGATCCTAATGTTTTTGGTTTCACTAAAATCCGGATTGTTTTGCACCCGGTATGTTCAATTGAAATTTGAAATCGAATTATCGAACTACCACGCCATTTTCAATTCCTTTTATAATTATAAATAATTATTTATATTCTAACGACGACGCGTATAAATATATACATTCTATATATATTCAAAATAAATTTCTCGTCGATATTATTTAAAATAATCTATTTTAAATGTTCAAAATTCGTTAAAATTGCCAAAATAAAATTTTTAAACTGGCTCAGAATTTCGGGTTATTACATTTATATTTTAAATTAAACAAAAACTGATCGAAGCAGCCGAATTGGCTTACTAGACATATCCCATTGTATTCGGAATGGGGGTATTTAGTTAGGGGCGACAGTCGTTGGGTCCGAATTGGAATTCGAAAGAAAAATTAACTTTTCGGAATTTAAAAGAATTAAATAAATACATATATATAAACCTTTAACCCCCACCTCTTTCTCCAGCAGTCAACGCACGAGGAAGATAAAATAAAGGAAAAAAAAGAAAGTCAGATCCGCCCGTTGCCCTCAGCCTTCCCTCGTCGCAGCCGCCACCGCACCCCACCCAAGCGCCGCCGCCGCCTCCCTTTGGCACCGCACTCCCCTCCAACGCCTCTTCCTTCTCTTTCCCTCTCCGATTCAAAATCCCTAACACCCAAAACCTCTAAACAACCACCTCAATCCAGTATGGGTCCACCGTGCCACCCTTTTAGGCCCACGTCGCCACCTGCAGCCCTAGCCCACCCTCCAGCACCTAGCACCTTCCCCCTAGGATCAGCAGCCCCCCGACGCCAAGCCTCCACCAAATTTAGCCTGTAAGTGTTTATTTCAGTTATCTTCAAACAATTAGTTCAAGTTAATTAAAAATAGGATTTTTACTTTGGTAAAAATCCGATTTTTACTTCGGTAAAATTCCGATTTTTACTTCGACAAAGAAAAATATATAGGATACTTGCTTAGATAGGAATATGACACAAAGTTGTGATTTTTACTTATGTAAAGTAGTGATTTTTACTTATGTAAAGTAGTGATTTTTAACATCACAAAGTAGTGATTTTTAACATCATAAAATGGTGATTTTGAACATCAAAAGATATGATCTTTGTTTTAGTAAAGATATGATCTTTGTTTCAGTAAAAATATGATCTTTGTTTTAGTGAAGATATGATTTTTCACAATTTAAAAAATAGGATTTTTATATAGTAGAGAATATAAAAATATTATTTTTATATGAGGAGCGAATTAAAAATAGGATTTTTATATAGTAGAGAATATAAAAATATTATTTTTATATGAGGAGAGAATTAAAAATAGGATTTTTATATAATAGGGAATATAAAAATATGATTTTTATATAAGTAATGAAATAAAAATATGATTTTTAGTGAGGTAAAAACATGATTTTTATAAGGAAGTAGCAGTATAAAAATAGAGAATTTAAATAATATAAACAACGTATTAAAAATGTGATTTTTAAATTGAACAACGTAGAGAAGACTACATTGGAATGTCAGGCAAATCCGGATTGTTCTGAAATTCAGAAATAAAAATGGCGGACTGGAAACCAAAGGTGAGAACTCCTCACTATAATTTCTTTTATAGTTATTTATTTTACAACTGCATATATGAACTGCTCCCCGTCGTCCACAGACCATGGACGACTTGTTTGATTGTTTGGTTTGGTTGAATTGTTTGTTTGAATTGATTATGATGGGAAATGGACTGTATAAATATTCATGTGCTGAATAAAATATTTTATCGTTAAAAATATAATTTTTAACATGTATATGAATAAAATAAATATTCATTTACAAATCGGACGATTTGTTTATGTACGCCCATTTGACTGATATTGATTGGGACGATATATTTTACACATCGCCCAACTGCACAAATAATATTCAGTATTTGTTGGTTGAAACCCCACACGGGTATTGGGATAATATTTGACATACATTAATCCCAACTATTTAGTTGTATGTCGATCGATAGGTTGACGGACTGTTGTAAGCGTTAAAATTTTATATTTAATGCTTATACAGTGTAGAATGCACTTTAGATGATGGTCGATTGCTCATCATGACTGTTGTATACATGTGTTGTATGAAATCCATATAAATAACATTATATGGTAATTGACTGTGTCTGATTCCAGTTCAGAAATAATGAATATTTTAAAATAATGAGAATTTTAAAATAACGAATATTTTAAAATAACGAAATGTATATTATATATAATATAATGGCCTGAATACAACGCGTTGCAATGCGGCAGTTCGCGAATTTCGACCATTGACTTCGAATGGACATTATGGGAGTTCCGACAGGCGGATTCTCCTAAAACCGAAACCGTAGGGTTCATATCGAAAAGAGCTTTCTAATGAATATTAGATATTTGAAATCTAACGGTTAGATTTGGAAATACGTCCAACTTTTCAGTTATGAAATAGAACTATAATCCAATATTTTTAAATTAATAAATTGGATTTGAAATGGTTTTAAGAACAACCAGAATTTTCAATATGTGAATTGGAATGGATTAGAATCGAAATTTTCTTTAGGATATTTCGATATTGGGTTCCGTGATTATATGGGCATTGTGGTGGAATTCGGAAGATATATATATATATATATATATATATATATATATACTGTTATTCCAATACGACGTTTGTTGAGTTCAAAATTTGATATTGAATATAAGCCGATATATTTTCTATTCAGAGCCTTGTATTTAATATCAAATGGGATTTTGGGTTTGTCGTGAACGGTGTCTTCACTAACACTGTTCTTAAACCCATTGGAGTTAAGGAAATTAGAAACTAACTGGAGGTTAGATAAATTGAATGGTTTCCTCGGTATTGATCTGATGTTGGTTTCAGCCTTCGGGATTAATACTTAGGGAATTGTTCTCTTACTAATTTACGGTTAGAGATTGATGGAATGGTGTCTTCATTAGCACTGTTCTGAAACCCTATGTAAAAAGAATAAGTCTTTTAATTAAGATTTAAAGAAGAATTACCAATTAATGAACATTAAATTGGAATTGAAATGGAATGTAAATCGGGTTTACTGTGAACTGTGTTTTAATGACATTCGTTCTTTAACCCGATTTGCAGTGAAATGTGATTTGGAATTTATAAATCTTTATTCTAAGATTTAATGGAATTTCCAAAGTAAAGTTCTTCAGTTTAATAAAATAAATTGGAATGGAATGCGATTCAGTAATAATCGGAGTAAACTTCTGTGGAGGAAGACGGTTACTATACATGGAATTTAAGAGGCTTTTCCATTATTCCATTTATATTATCGGTTGGATATGGAAGTTCATATCGATTATATATATTGATCTGTATTCCATGAAGATTCCATTGTTAATGGAATGTGATTTTGGGTTTATCGTGAGCTGTGTTTTAAATGACATTAGTTCTTCAGCCTAGTTAAAGATAAGATTAATTTCCTAACTTGGAATTATCATTAAGTAATGATTTTCGAGATTAAAACTGAATTGGAGTTTTAATGAATCTTTAATTAGATTGAAATGGGAATGCGATAATTTAAATTATCAAATTCGGGAAACGATCGAGAATGGAGTACCACCAGCTTTACTCTAGGCGATAGTTAAATCTTTAATTAGATTTGAACGTGAAATGGTAATTAATTTTACCGATAACACTATGGTGTTAAATATGAAGTATTACCAGTTTTACTTCATGGGATGAATAGGTTGGGATTGGAAAATTAAACAAATGATTATTTCGGTAAGGTTCGCTAATCCCGACTAGTTTGGATAAACCATAATTTGGTTTGTAAAATCCAAAAGAAGATTAAAGAATAAATTTAAAGAATTTATCTTTGATAAAATTAATGGGAACCTTTTCCAAAATATAAGAATATTTGAATAAAAGAATATTCTAGATTGGAATGAGGTGTATGTTGTGTTTCTATATCACTTGTTTATTATATATGTGAGTTATTCAGAAAGACCGGGTTTATCCCATTCTGAATAATTGATTCGACGATAAGTTGACGATGAAGATGGTGGTTGAAGACCAGAGGTCTTCACATCGTTTGGATGATTACTGATGTCTTGATTAGGTTGTACACCCAAGACAAGGTAATAAGTGGTGATCGTCCAGACGTACTTGGAGATCGACCGAATATGCGAGGACCTCTCTCCTGTATTGGACATACGGGACGAGGAATAAGGTGCCTCCGTTTTCGTTCAGACCCAGAACGAACCTATAAATGGATGTGTGTCTGATATCGGATTTCATTCTGTGTGATTGATAGACATCGGTTGCAAAGCGTGATTTGCCTGCGTGGCATGCTGAGATGCATATGATCAAGGCTTTTGTTGAAAAGCAGAGTCTTGTGGTTGATGATCAAAGCACGGCTTTAATATAGCATAGCTTTGTTTAGCGTTATTTCGCGAGCCTCATACCCCGGTGTGAACCAGAAACGGGAGAGGACTTCAAGGAGGACATGCGTTTCCTTGTAACTAGGAGTGGTGTCTGGGTTTTGCATGCCCAGGCGTTTTACTTATGTGGATGATGGATAGCGAGGCACCTCGTTTATTTCGGTCTCTGCGGAGCCGATGGATGGTCTTTATACAGACCAGATTTACGCCCCATAGGGCGGGGAAACGTAGTGTTCAGGCATTTTAATCCACATCGAGTGGACCAGCCCTAACGATCTAAAGGTCACTCGAGCTTTGACCTAAGACATGGGCTAGATTGTCTTGAAGCGGTAAGGACAATCCCTTGTCTTAGTTCGCAGACGGAAATCCAACTTCTAATACGTGACATTTACGATTTTGATTGTAGAGCCTAGTATGGCGACATAGTGGGATGGGGCACTATGCCGTCTATGATTGATACATTTATATTTGAAGTTGATTTCTTTACTAATAGTAATAATAAAAGATGAAATTTCACGTACCAAGCATATTTGGCTATTATAAGGTAAAACTCTATACTTCGGCTTGCGTTGCATTGTGTGATAGGACCTGAGTCTTATAATAGCTTCATTGTTCTTTATTAAGCATTGCGCTTTTTGTTTCATGCACTGGTATTCTTGGGAGGAAACCCGTTCCGTGTTATAAGGTGTGGTCCCTTGATTTACCAAACTTTAAAACCAAATTAATAACTGTTTTAGTTCTCACACCAGTCACATGACTGACCCGGAGTTTATTATTTTAACCTAAACTCTGAGTTCCCCTATTTTCCACACGAGCAGCTAGTAGTTTTGGTCTTGCAGATTTATATTCATAGGGTCCTGGTTTACAGCTGGAATGATATTCGGAAAGCTCTGTATTCGTATATTCCTTTCAGTTGCGTTTTGTATTATTTTCCGCTGCATCATAAATTTAATTCTCTGATATTTATCAAATGTGTAATATTTATTCATATTCTGTATATTCTTGTATTCTGATGAAATTGTTGTAATAAGCAATGAAATGTTCTTCTGTTTGTGTTCTGATTTGTCTTGTTCTCAATTCAATCCCGGCTTTCCTTTACGGGGAAGTTCGGGTCGTTATATTTAGTATCGGAGCTTTGGTTTACAGAGCTCAGAGAACAAGACACGTTAGAACCAAACGAAAGAATTCATCAGAGATTGGATTAGTAATATCCAATGAGAATGACTCGTTAAAGATGGGATCAGTAGTATCCCAGAATGAGTCGGAAGAGAGTTGTTTTCAAATAAAGATGAAAATAATTTTTGTTTTGAAAATTTAAATCAGTTACTCGTATTGGAATATTATTTTTATATTTATTTGGACAATCAAGTATATAGAGATTTTAATATACGTTTGATCCATGTTTATTTGAGGCCTCGAATATACTGGATAGATATAGAATCACACTCTAGTCGCCCGGAGATGGTACTGATGATTGTCATGACATCACCAGTATTTATGTTCTAGTTTCGAAAGTGGGATTTATATATATTTCTAATTGACTGGTGTGGGAACCAAAACTAGATATAGGATTTATTATTGTGATTTGGCATCAAAAACATGATTTTGTGTGTATATATCAAAGTTATGAATTTGAAAATTAATCCACTAATTGATATTTGTTTGTGTTGTATGGTTATTCATTTAAAACAACATGTGAATGAAAGGTGTATTAGGCCAAATTGAATCAAAATATTGAACTGACTTGAAAATTGATTGAAACAGCATGCATATACATGTATATACATTGAACAGGTCATAGCAGGGAAGCTAAGCAGAGGAATAAAATTGTATGGCCGACAAATAGGTACATGTTTACTAATTTCTTGGATTTAGATGATTTTATGAGCCGATTGGCTAGCTGCTTGGCTTTTTCTTTTTCTTTTCGAGATGAAAGGGCCTATGTGGCGGCTTGGGGATTTTTCCGGTGCTCCCGTACAAAGAAGGTTATGGCGAAATTTTTCGAAAATTTAGGGTGTTAGCCAAATTTTTGAAAAATTAGAAATTCTTAGAAACTGAAAAGTTGAAGAATAAAATCCAAACTAAAAGTTGAGTTGGTTAGTTAAACAACTTTCAGCTCCATTCCTTTTCGGGAATGAAAAGATTTTAAGTGGGGGAGATTGTAACAACCCGAAAAATCAGAACCAATTTAAAAAAAATTGGCAATTTTAATGAATTTTGAATGTTTAAAATGAACTATTTTAAATAATAACGACGAGAAATTTGTTTTGAATAAAATTAGAATGTATATATATTTATTTGAATCGATGTTAGAATATAAATATTTATTTTAATTATAAAAGGAACTGAAAATGGCGCGATAGTTTGAAAGTTTGATTTCAAATTTCAATTAAATGTAAGTATTCAAAATAAACAGGATTTTAGTGAAACCAAAAATATTAGAATTTATTTGAAAATATCTTTCCAACTAATCCGAATAATTGAAATTCCATAGAGGGAATAAAAAGTTATGTCCAGTTGAAAATTCTGAATAGTCGCTATGAAAATACATCCCTTAAAAATGGCGATTTTGCAAACGACCTCCATTTTCGATGAGACCACTTTTGTTGGATTCGGAATGTCATATTATTGCTAGATTCCAATTTTCATAATTTTTGGGTTTAATATGTGAGGGTGGAAAAAGAAAACGTGTTTTGACAGTTTCAGTCAATTTGGATCGACCAGAAAATGACCATTTTTCAAACGGTCTTCAAATTCGACGAAATTAGTTTTTTTATGACCGTATCGTCAATACGAAGCTAGAAATAATTTTTTGGGAATTTTTAGAGTCCGTATGGGACACTAATAAATCGAAATGTACGTTTAATTTGAATATATAGATTTATATTTTAATTTAAACGAAAACTGATTGAACCAGCCGAATTGGCTTACCAGACATATCCCATTGTGTTCGGAATGGGGGTATTTAGCTAGGGGCAACAGTCGTTGGGTTCGATTTGGAATTAAAAAGAAAATTTAACTTTTCGAAATTTAAAAGAATTAAATAAATAAATATATATAAGGGTGCGTTTTTTACAGGTCCCTATTAAGTTTCAAAATATAAAAAAACCCGGTGATAAAAAAATAGAGAAAACATCCCTATTTTTGAAATTCCGCACAAAAGTTTCCAGTTCTACCCTTACACAGTTAAAAAACTATCCAACATCGATTCGTCCTCATTCACTCAGTCAATCGCTCCTTTTATCTCGCTCAAAGCCCTAATCCCACAATTCAGCAAAACCTTCGATCACTCAAACAGTGATTCCTCATCGTTTACTCAGTCCGATCGCTCCTTTCATCTCGCTCAAAACCCCAATCCCACAATTCTTCAAAACCCTCGATCAATAAATCGTAGAATCAAAAGCCGGTGGTTTTCATTTTAATCAACATCGTCCTATTTTGCTTCGCTGCCGTCATCATCAATTTACAAGAAATAGCGGAAAAAAGGTATAAATCTGATTGCTTTTTTTCGTATCCAACTATAGATACTGTCTTCTTGTAATCTGATTTTTATTCAGTAAATCTATATGACTGTAAGCAAGTATGCATAAAAATTAAATGTTTAAATGCATTTATTCGTAGTAGATGCATGCTGGAATTTCAGAATTATACAATTCAGCAAAATAACAATAATATCTACATATTTATATGTAAATATTCTAGATATATGCATACAAATATAGATATATTCTATATTCTGTTTTTCTACATGTTGGATAAAAAGCATGCAGATATGCATATATTAAGAATAGATGCATATTTGTAGGCAATTTTTTAAAATAAATGTTGAATACAGATATTTAAAATATACGCATATTTGTATGCATATATCTAGAATATAGGCATAACTATACTCAACTTTTCTGAGTACATGAAAACCCAGGTGTTCTAATAATAGTTGCATACATTTATGTTCATATTGACAATATATGCATATTTTAACAATAGTTGAATGATTTTATTGATGAAGTAATAATTATTGCAGTTATCTTCATTCATTTGTGAATACTGATATGCATTTTTAAAAAAATATTCCATGCTTTTATGCAAATATTTTAATCAGTTTCTTAACGACGCCTATTATGCAACTAACAATTGGAGATGCTATATAAAAAATTTCAGTGTCGAATATGCAGTGTTTGTAATGAACATGATGAATCAAAGAAGTGAGGGCAAGGAACTGGATAAGAAAGATGAACTTTACAATGCTTCGGCTATTAATTTACAAAGAGCGGTGGTTGCATACAAAATTCTGAACTACAAACCACATAGCTGGACTCCAAGTCAAGATCTAACACAGAACTGGTTACTATCGAATGCAAACAACGCGAAATAAAACTGGAAAATTTGATGTTAAGAGTTTTTTTGTGAATATTTGTACTGGTATTTTGTTTTCAAACTACGGTGTAACAACCCGGAATTTTGGGGCCAATTTAAAAAAAAAATTATTTTAGAAATTTTAATAGATTTTAATATTTTAAAAAAATTATTTTAGAAATTTTAATGGATTTTAATATTTAAAATAATTTATTTTAAAATAATAACGACTAAAAATTTATTTTAAGACGAATAAATTTAATTTAATTATAAAAGGAGTTTGAAACAGCGCTGCAGTTTGAAAATTTGAATTTGAACTTTAACTGAATGTACAGGATTCAAAATAAATCGAATTTCAGTGAAACCAAAAATATTTGAATCTGTTTAACCATATCTTTCTGATGAATCTGAAAAATTGAAATTTCACCTTGAAAATAGAAAGTTATGTCCAGTTTAAAATTTAGAAAAGTCGCTGTAGAATTTATATATATTTTAATTAAATATATTGGCCTAGAAAATAGCCATTTTGCAAACGACCTCGGTTTTCGACAAAACCACTTTTGTTGGAACCGGAATGTCAAATTATTGCTAGGTTTCAATTTTCATAATTTTTCGAACTAATATGTGAGCGTGGCAAAGGAAAATGTGTTTTGACTGTTTTAGTCAAATTTAATCGACTCGAAACTGGCCATTTTTCAAACAGTCTCAGAATTCGACGAAATTAGTCTTGTTAGAACCGTATCGTCAGAACATAGCTAGAAATAATTTTTCTGTAATTTTTAGAGTCCGTATGTGGCCCTGGTAATTTAAAATGTACGTTTGAATTTAATAATTAAATGATTTATAATTAAATTTGAAGAAAAATATATCGTTACAGCCGAATTGGGTTACAAAACATATTCCAATATGTCCGGGATGAGGGTATTTAGCTAGGGGCGTCATTCGTTGGGTTTGATTCGAAGTTAGTATCGTCGAATAAATAATTCTTGAATTAATGAATTAAATAAATAAGAAAATACGCGTATAAATACGCTATACTATACAAACCCTAATGCATATGCTGTTGCCGCCACCCTTATTTTGATGGCCGAGATCCTCCCATTTCAAATCGTTAATCACTCTCAATTACCACGTAGTACAACCTGAAATCAAATCAACAATTGAAGAGCTTTCTTTGATCGTTAAATCCATACGGTTTGGATCAGTTTTTGGTTGGAGGATCTCTCGAATTTTCACCTCAAACTCATGACGTTCGAAGGCAAATCGAGGGGCCTAGGGGGTGGCGAGTGGGACATGGTGGCCGGCGTAGGGAGCTCAGTTGATGGCGGTTGGAGTGGTGGTTGCCGATCGACGGCAAGTGACGGATTGGAGCGGCGACTGGTGGATTCAAAACTTCGATGTTGGGTTTGGTTATTTTATGGAGAAACAGTAAATGAGGGAGAAGGATTAGGCGCTAATGATGTGATTACATAGCTTAATTATATTTAAATTATGAATCAAAGTTTTGTAATCCCATAACTTTTTCAAACATGATCAGAATCGAACGAGATCTGTTGCATTGGAATCGCAGAAAAGAGAGCGTCGCCATGGAACAAAATAGGACTCTAACAGAGCAGATAAGTTCTTGGGAAAATTCAAAACTGAACTGCACAGAAATAAAACCAATCGATGTGAGATTTCTTTGTTTAAAAATAATTAAAATTTAATTATCTTTCGTTATTTGAATTCCATATATGTATGTTAATTAAATTCAATTATGTGATGTATGATATTGTATTTGTTGTTTACTGATGATGATGATTGTTGTGGTATGTGTTTGGTTAGATTTAGATCTGAAATAAAAATCATATTTTTATTTTAGATCTATAAATGTTGATCTAGATTGTAAAGTTCCTCTATTTTGATTCAATGAAAATGTAATGGCTTTAAATTATTATTATTTTTAAAAAGAATAATTTTTATTTTCATTCTCTTTTTAAATAAAAAGAACATATTTGGTGTCATATTCTTTTTGAATACAAAAAGAATAATTTTTATTGCCAAATGGATACAATAAAAGATTAGATTCAAAGGAATGATTATTGAAATAAAAATATACATTTTGGTCAAAACATGATTTTTGAAATAAGAATAACATTTTTGTCAAATGAATGATTAGTGATATAATAGCATTTTTGTTTATTCTAAAAGAATGAAGGTAAAATCATCGTATTCTGTTTACATATAAGAGTTGGACAAGATCATCATTTTTGGTTTACATAAAAAAGAATTAGTCAAGATTACCAGTTTTGGTCATTTTAAAAGAATGAATTAAAAGTATTCATTTTTGTTATATTAAATATGATAAGACCAAATTATACATTTTTGTTAATTATAAAGGATGAGGTAAAGATATACATTTTTGTAGATTTAAAAGCATTAGACAAAAATTTACATTTTTGTATATTTAAAAGGATTGGATAGAAAATCACATTTTTGATTAAACTTGATTAGTGAAAGAAAATGACATCGTTGGTTAAATTTAGATTAACAAGAAAAATATTCACTTTTGTTAATATTGTCTAGTTGAGATGAAAATAAATTTTTTGTCAAAACATGTTAATTGGAAATAAAAATTACATTTTTATCAAAACATGTCATTGAAACCAATTTAACAGTTGTGTTAGAATGTTTAAAATAAAAAGATCATAATAATAAAAAAAAAGATTACCCTTTTTTTCACTTAAAGAATTATAATATCACTTTGATATGAAATGTCACATTGGAGTTATAATATCATTTGGGTTATGAAAGGTTAGGTTAGAATTATAATATCATGTTAGTTAAAAATGTCACCATATTAAAATGTCATTCTATTAGAAAATTTTTATGATAAAATAGTCTTTTATATGACATTAGAGAAAGTAACATTTATTTTTATTTCAAATGTTACAGTAGAGAAATTAACATTTTGATTGGAACATTTTTGATTTAGAAAATAAAAATTAGAATAAAAAGTATATTTTTGCTAGAAAATGAAAATTAGTATAAAAAGTATATTTTTGCTAGAAAATGAAAATTAGAATAAGAATTATGCAGAATACACATTTTTGTTGTTAAATGAGGATTTTCCAAAAATCACATTTTTGTCATTTAATAATGATTATATAAGAATAACATTTTTGTGGATTAAAAAAGAATTGAACAAACATGAACATTTTTGTGTATAAAAAAAAAGAATTGAACAAACATGAACATTTTTGTGTATAAAAAAAAAGATTGAACAAACATGAACATTTTTGTGTATTAAAAGGGATTAAACAAAAATGAACATTTGTACATTAAAAAGGAGTAGATCAAAATATATAGTTTTGTTTACATTAACAAGAGTTAAACAAAAATAAACATTTTTGTGCATTTAAAAAGAGTTAAACAAAATTAGACATTTTTGTTTACATTAAAAAGAGTTAAACCAAAATATACATTTTTGGTTATTAAAAATGATTAAACCAACAATATCCATTTTTGGTCATTGGAACAAATTAGATCAAAATTATCATTTTGTTTAGAAATGTTAAATAGGATAAATAGGATAAAAAGGACAATTTTTGTTTAGAAATGTTTAATTTGATAAAAAGTACATTTTTGGTTTAGAAATGTTTAATATGATTAAAGGAACATTTTTGTTAGGCAATGTTTATTAGGATTGAAGATATCATCAAAAGGAATAGAATAAGAAGATTACATTTACATGTGATATTGATATCACTAAAGAGAATAGAGTTAGAAGATTCATTCTCATGTCATATTGTTTTCAATTGAAAGAATAGATTTTATTGTCATTTGTCAACAATAAAAATAATGAAAATAAAAGACTAGATTTTTATTGCCATATGTTCACAATAAAAAGAATATAAATATATGTCTGAATGTTGAAATATGTGATGTGTTAAATATAATGTTTAGTATATTCAAGTCTGAATATTACACTTCCATTTACAACTTACCCGACTTGTTTATGTGATTGGGACGAATATTTTCACACATCGCCCAATTGCACAAATAACTTATTATTTGTTTGATGGATGAAACCCCACACGGGTATTGGGATGATACTGTACACACACTAATCCCAATATTTAGTTATATGTCAATCGATGGATTGGCAGTCTGTGATGACCGTTAGTTATTTACTTTAATGCTCACACAGTTATAAATTCCACTCTGGTCGTCATTTGGATGCTTGACAATTATTTATCATGATTATCGATTACATGCAATATATGGTTGTTGATTGAGTCACATTCCAATAAAGAATATTCTAGAAAAAATATCTTAGAAAAAGAATATATTTTAGAAAATATATCTATTGATATGAACTAGTTATTAACTAGAGTAAATCATTAAATTAAGATTTAATGAAGTTTTCCAATTATTTAACTTTTAATTCAAATTAAATAAAATGGGATTTTGGGTTTGTCGTGGATGGTGTCTTCAATAACACCTTTCTTAAACCCAGTTGAAAAGAATAAATCTTTTAATTAAGATTACTAGGGTTTCAAACTGTGAATTGAGTTTATCGTGAACAATGTTTTTAAACGACATCTGTTCTTTAACTCAATTAATAGTAAGAATATGATTTGGAATTTATAAATCTTTTATTAAGATTTAAATGGGAATTTTCCAAAAGCCAAGTTTTCCAATTTAATATATTAAATTGGAGTTGAATGGAATTTGAATTAATAATAACCGAGATAAGCTTCTGTAAAAGAAAACTGATACTACATATGGAATTTAAGAGGCTTTGCCGTTATTCCATTTATATTATTGGTCGGATACAGAAATTTATAACGATTATATATTGATTTGGTTTCTATGAAGATTCCATATTTTATGGAAGATGAGTTTGGGTTTACCGTGAACTATATTTTAAATGACATTAGTTCTTTAACCCAGTTAAGGACAAGATTAATTTCTTGAATTTAAATAATCATTGAATAATGATTTTTGATATCTAAAACCAAATTGAGATTTTAATAAATCCTTTAAAAGAAAGATTTAAGTACAAAGTTAAAGAATTTATCTTTGATAAGATAATGTGAATATTTTATTTAAAAGAATATTCTGAATTGGAATGAGGCGTTGGATGTGTTTTTATAGTACTTGATTTTTATAAAAATACGCGAATTATTCGGAAAGACTGGGTTTAACCCATTCCGAGTAATTACTACGACGATGAAGATTCGAAGATGAAGACGGTGGTTGAAGACCGACGATCTTCACATCGAATGGATGTGTTGCTACAGAGACCCTTGATGGGAGTAGCTACCTTGAAGGGGTTTCAGTGGTGGTCGTCCGGACTATTGTTGATTGTTCGGATTTGGTTTTTTCTCAGACCCAGAGCATAAGCTAGTAAATGGATGCGTGTCTGACATTGGATTTCGTTCCATGTGAATTAAATCGATTTCTGTTAATGTATGTCTGTTTGGTGGTGGAGGATTTATTCTCTACTTAACACCCTGGTATATATTAATAGTGATTGATCGCATGGCGTGAATTGTCAATGTGGCACGCCAAGATGCAATTGATCAAGGCTTTTGTTGAAAAGCAGGGCCTTGTGGGATGATCAAAGTATAGCCTATCATGGCACAGCTTTGTGTATAGCGTGACTTCGCGAGCCTCACACCCCGGTATGAGTCAAAAAGGGATATGGACTGTAGGGAGTGCACACGTTTCATTCTAGCTAGTGCTAGTGTCAGTGCTTAAACTGGCTGGCATTTTACTTATGTGGATAATGGATTTTGAGGCACCTCGGATTTTTATACGTCGCTAGTGGTCATACTATAGGTTCAAAGGAACCGGGAAACGTGTGTTCAGGCATAACCAATCCACTGCCGATAGGCGGGGACCGGCCCTACCGCTCCAAGGGTTCACTGTGGGGGATCCTGAGCCATTTGCTAGAGTGTCTCCAATCGGAGAGGAGCTTGCCCCTAGCCTCGACTCATGATGGAAATCCAATTTCCAATACGACCTTGCGGTTTTGATTGTAGAACTATTATGGCGACATAGTAGGATGGGGTACTATGCCGTCTATGATTAATACATTATGATTGAAATTGTTTTTGAAATATATATATATACACCCATAGATATACACACTAATACTAAGTCCGTTTTATCGTATCAAGCATCTCTTGACCATTATAAGGTAAAACCCGATCCTCCGGTTTGCGTTGCATTGTGTGATGGGACTTGGGTCTTATAATGGTTTCATTTTTCTAATAAGCATTGCGTTGTTTAACATTTTTCTTTATTTTATGCACTGGCAATCCAATGGAGTAAACCCGTTCCGCGTTAGCGGCGTGGTCCTGTGATTAGCCTTAGTATTAGATAGATAAGTTAAGATTTCTCATACCAGTCCCACGACTGACCTGTAGTTTGTTTCACTGGCAAACTCGGGTGCCCTTATTATCCGCACGGTTAGTTGAGTAGCTTTTTGCTGGTATATTTACAGGATCCTGGTTTACAGCTGAAGCGGTATTCGGAAAGCTCTGTATCCGTGTATTCCTTTCAGTTGTATATTTGTAATATTTTTCCGCTGCTATTTAAATGTAATCTCAATCTCTGATATTATTGTATTCCTATTGTTTAATAAGTATTCATACTCTGTGATTTTCTTGTACTCTGATATAATTGTTGTAATCAGCAATAAAATGTTCTTCAGTTTATGTTCTGATGTGTGTTGTTCTCAAAGCAATCCAGGCTTTCCTTTACTGGGAAGTTTTGGGTCGTTTCATTTGGTATCAGAGCTTTGGTTTACAGAGCTCGAGAACAAGACACGTTAGAACCGAATGAAAGAATTCATCAGAGATTGGATTAGTAATATCCAATAAGAATAACTCGTTAGAGATGGGATCAGTAGTATCCTAGAACGAGTATGTAGAGTATTATTTTCAAGAGAAAAAAACAAATTTAGTTTTGAAAATTTTATGTTAATATACGTATTTGAGTATATTATATTTTAATGTGGACAATCAAGCATATAAAGATTTCGAATATACGAGTAATTAACGGATATTCGAAGTTTTAATATACTGGATAGATATAGAATCACACTTTAGCCGCCCGGGGATAATTCTGATAATGCTGCAGCATTATCAGTATTTATTTTCGAGTTTCGAAAGTGGGATTTCTATATATTTCCATTGACTGGTATGAGAGCCAAAACTTAGTTTGTACACATTGCTGTGATTTGCACTAAAACATGATTTTTTGACTACATATAAAAGTTATATATATTTGAAAGGTTAATTACCTAATTGATTGCTGGTTGTGATGTTTGATTACTAATTTAACTAATAAAATTATTGGAATGAAAATTAATCTAACTAATTAAAACAATAAATAAAAATTTAATTAAGTTATTTAATTTAACAACTTTTAGCTTTGTTCCTTTTCGAGGACGAAAAGATCTTAAGTGGGGGGCGATTGTAACAACCCGGAATTTTGGGGCAAATTTAAAAAAAATTTATTATAGAAATTTTAATGGATTTTAATATTTAAAATAATTTATTTTAAAATAATAACGACTAAAAATTTATTTTAAGACGAATAAATTTAATTTAATTATAAAAGGCAGCGCTGCAGTTTGAAATTTTGAATTTGAACTTCAACTGAATGCACAGGATTCAAAATAAATCGAATTTCAGTGAAACCAAAAATATTTGAATCTGTTTAACCATATCTTTCTGACGAATCTGAAAAATTGAAATTTCACCTTGAAAATAGAAAGTTATGTCCAGTTTAAAATTTAGAAAAGTCGCTGTAGAATTTATATATATTTTAATTAAATATATTGGCCTTGAAAATAGCCATTTTGCAAACGACCTCGGTTTTGGACGAAACCACTTTTGTTGGAAACGGAATGTCAAATTATTGCTAAGTTTCAATTTTCATAATTTTTCGAACTAATATGTGAGCGTGGCAAAGGAAAATGTGTTTTGACTGTTTCAGTCAAATTTAATCAACTCGAAAATGGCCATTTTTCAAACAGTCTCAGAATTCGACAAAATTAGTCTTGTTAGAACCGTATCGTCAAAACATAGCTAGAAATAATTTTTCTGTAATTTTTAGAGTCCGTATGTGGCCCCGGTAATTTAAAATGTACGTTTGAATTTTATAATTAAATGATTTATAATTAAATTTAAAGAAAAATATATCGTAACACCCGAATTGGGTTACGAAACATATTCCAATGTGTCCGGGATGGGGGTATTTAGCTAGGGGCGTCATTCGTTGGGTTTGATTCGGAGTTAGTATCGTCGAATAAATAATACTTGAATTAATGAATTAAATAAATAAGAAAATATGCGTATAAATACACTATACTATACAAACCCTAATGCATATGGTGTAGCCGCCACCCTTATTTTGATGGCCGACATCCTCCCATTTCAAATCGTTAATCTCTCTCAAATTACCACGTAGTACAACCTGAAATCAAATCAATAATTGAAGAGCTTTCTTTGATCGTTAAATCCATACGGTTTGGATCGGTTTTTGGTTGGAGGATCTCTCGAATTTTCACCTTAAACTCATGACGTTCGAAGGCAAATCGAGGGGCCTAGGGGGTGGCGATTGGGACATGATGGACGGCGTGGAGAGCTCGGCTGACGGCGGTCGGAGTGGTGGTTGCCGATCGACGGCAAGTGATGGATTGGAGCGGTGACTGGCGGATTCAAAACTTCGATGTTGGGTTTGGTTATTTTCTGGAGAAACAGTAAACGAGGGAGAAGGATTAGGCACTAATGATATAATTACATAGCTTAATTATATTTAAATTATAAATTATGAATCAAAGTTTTGTAATCCCATAACTTTTTCAAACGTGATCAGAATCGAACGAGATCCGTTGCGTTGGAATCGCAGAAAGAGAGCGTCGCCATGGAACAAACTAGGACTGTAACAGAGCGAATCAGATCTTGGGAAAATTCAAAACTGAACTGCACAGAAATAAAACCAATCGATGTGAGATTTCTTTGTTTAAAAATAATTAAAATTTAATTATCTTTCGTTATTTCAATTCCATATATGTATGTTAATTAAATTCAATTCTGTGATGTATGATATTGTATTTGTTGTTTGCTGATGATGATGATTGTTGTGGTATGTGTTTGGTTAGATTTAAATCTGAAACAAAAATCATATTTTTATTTTAGATCTATAAATGTTGATCTGGATTGTAAAGTTCCTCTATTTTGATTCAATGAAAATGTAATGGCTTTAAATTATTATTTTTTAAAAGAATAATTTTTATTGTCATTCTTTTTTTTAAATAAAAAGAACATATTTGGTGTCATATTCTTTTTGAATACAAAAAGAATAATTTTTATTGTCAAATGTATACAATAAAAGATTAGATTCAAAGGAATGTGTAACACCCCACCTCTGCTAGGGTCACTCACAAAGGGAATGCACTAGTTTTGGAGGGGTATTATCTAGTAAACAGGCACAGAGATAACACAAGACAGAACATAAATTAAACAGAGTATATAAAGCAGCGGATATAAATTTTACCAAATCTCATTATGTGGAAAATAGAGTCAAAACCTCTTACATCAAAATACCAAGTCATTATTTCATTACATCAAGTTCTAAAGAAGCAAAGTACTTAAAACAACAAAAGTCCAATATTATTCCCCAAAAAGAGCATGAGTGCAGCCATAGCATATCTCAAGACCAAACCGTACATGAGCTGTCAGAAAACAAGCAAAGTCCAAGCTAAGAGCTAGAGTTTCTTCCCTGAGAACCTGGGGGGAAACGAAAGAAAGAGAGGTGGAAGAAAACGGGTCAGTCAAAAAGACTGGTAAGCCCTAGTGACTATCAGCATAAAAACTAATAAAGTTAACTGGACATGAGAAACTGAGATTAAACATAAAGATAATAACTGGACTGGCATGATAATAAAAGGTAACAAGATAATAGTGGTTTCGCATACACAAGGTTTACTGCACTAACTGTAATAGTGTCCAAATCCAGGTCAAGTATAAATCCAGAAATGATCCCTAAACCCAATAACATGAAATGACCCAATACGGGGTCCAACAGTCCATCCTAATCGATCGGCTTTACTCGTCGTGTGTCGGTGTTATACGGCCCAATCGCGGAATGTAGTCACATGTGCTAGGTCCACCCTAGGGTGTATCAGGTCCTAGGGTGTCAACCACTGACACAAATCAAGCACGCACAATGTAGTACTACGGGTGCCCATGCCTACTTTTTCAACTCCGGACTAAGTGCACGACCCTAGTCCGCCTGAACCTACACTGGCGCACCTTACTCAGCCGTTATTCTTGGTCGCTTACAATCAGCCCAGTAATTGTGCCCCACCCTGCCTAGTCCCCAGGGTATCGTGATACTTCTAAGTGGGTTACTGCTGAAAGGGACCACGTGGCTAGGATTTCTAATGGGTTAAGTGTTGTCATTAAAAAGGTCATGACTTAACCCCTATCCAAACATGTATCAAATTGGTTAAGTGTATTCAAGTGGTCCATGACTTAACCTTACCATGTGGCATTAATTTACTTAACGCACCCCAACCTCTCACATTAGACTTGGTTATGGTTACTGGATGTGCCGGGCGGGTCCGGGCAGCTTTACACCATAACCTAGTCTAACCTCGGGTTTAAAGTGCTATATGACCAACTACCCACATTGGGTCCTATTATTTGCAACTACTGGATTTGCCGGGCGGTTCCGGGCAGATTTATGTTGCAAATTCAACCCAACCTCGAGTTGGCCACTTTCAAGTTATCTAATTGTCATGTCCCAAATTCATGTTTTCAAGCTTATTCTCATGTCAAGTTTTCATGTCATATTTTCATGTCATATCATGTCAATTCCATAGCCAATTTCAAGTCTGCCTAATCTACCCCAAAACGTATCCCCAACGTACGTGAATTCGCATTAATACAACATGTCAAAATAGGGATATAACACAAAAAGGATAGTCATAGGATGGCAAAGGTGTTCACAAGTTAAGCATGATGATTATAACATTACAGGCATATGAGATAGGGTCTCAACATCAAGTTGGCAAAATATGGTGATAGACATGGTAAAGGATTGACATAAGATAGTAACCCCAATAATAAATTCAACATCACAGGCATGTCAAGATAAAGGTCATGGGGGTTTTAGATTAAACATGAATATGTCCAAATCAAGTTCATACTAATATTCCACAAGTCAAAATTTAAGATGAATAGATCTAGGGTGTACAAAACTAGATCCAAAATAATAGATCTAAAAGGGATAGTCATAGATCAAAGATATACCATGGTAGATCCAACCTAGTTATCATGTTTAGGCATAATTTCAGTTTACATCGTGTTCATGTTAAATTTACAGTTTAGATCTAAGAGTGACAAAGGGCTTACAAATCGTGGTCTAGAGAATGAGAAAGCAAAAGAGTAGAAGAAGAATCTCTAGAAATCCCCAAATCAATGTAGCTCTAACGAAGTCTTGAATAGCCTCCTTGTTCTCTATCTTCCAGCCAGAACCTCAGCAGCGTAAGGCCGGATAAGAATGTGATAGAGAGTCCAGGGTTAGGGGTTGTTTATATAGGGTTTAGGGAGCTGAACCTGGACAAGCAACAAGACCAGATACATCTGTCCCAAAAACAGGCTAGGTGACCAGGTCGACACCCAAGTCGACCGCACAGTCGACTTGGTCTGGGGGGATCGACTCCCCAGTCGACCTGGTGCTGGCGGGATTTTTCCCGCCCAGTCTGTCTGGGTTTTGAAATTCGAATTTTGAACTTGAATTCGAACTGTTTTGAACTCTGGAATTTTCTGAAACTTTGGAGAGCCATATCTTGGTCATACGGACTCCGATTTTCGTAAACTCGGACTCGTTTTCAAGCAGAATTTCGAGACGAACGTAATGGCGTAACCCGTTTCCCTTGATTCTTATTTTAAAATTTAATTCTGCCTTGATTTATAGTTATAACACGTTTTTAAAATACGGGTTGTTACATTCTCCCCTCCTTAAAGGATTTCGTCCCCGAAATCTCTAAGTTAGGAAGAACGCATCCTTCCATCCACATCCATCTACTCACAACATCATTCACGAGCAACCATTGTCATTAAAAAGATTTCTAATGCTGTATGAACATATGCAGTATGTGTGTGTATATGTACTTATCTAATGCAAAAGATCAGGCGGTTACTGATTCAGTAAACCTCCTTAATGCAAGATATGTTAGTGTAATGAGTCCAACATGTATGCAAATTCCTAACATAACTTAAAATTTCTACATGACTGCACAAACATCATCCATATGCAACATTCACGTGATAGCATAACAAGTTCATCCATGTACAAGTATAAGCACCCATGCAAATGCAACATGAAAAGGTGTCTGAGCCGATCTAGTGCCTAATGTGTGTCATGCATCCACTAGAAATCACTTGCAAACACTTGCAACCATTTGCAAACATCAACCATAACATGTTTCGAATACATGTCTACATCCAAAGAGGGTTCTAAGGTTCTCAAGACAAGATCAACAAAATAAACATAGGTAGCATGATACGAAAGGTTTACAAGCTCAAAGGAAAACGAGATCGAGAAAGTACCCTAAAAAAAGAAATGGGTAAAGCGCGCGTATCTTCTCCTCGGTTTCCCAAGTTGCGTCTTCTTGGGCTTCACTCCACTATACTTTGACTAGCTTGACTTCGCGATTCCTTAGCTTCTTGATCTCCGTCCCTAAGATACGAATAGGAACTCGCCTTAGCGTTGCTT
The DNA here is from genome assembly GCA_030737875.1 of Allium sativum. Classification (NCBI taxonomy): domain Eukaryota; kingdom Viridiplantae; phylum Streptophyta; class Magnoliopsida; order Asparagales; family Amaryllidaceae; genus Allium; species Allium sativum. The sequence goes on along the minus strand of JASFAX010000062.1, from coordinate 2,186,038 downwards.
CTTTCTCCACTTCTACGCCTTCGAGGATGCTTGGCTCAACCACCTCAGCTGATTCATGTAGGAACTTTCGGAGATGCGAGACGTGGAAGACATTTTGTACTCCGGCCAGCCTCTCAGGTAACTCTACCTTATAGGCCATCTGCCCAATCCTCTCAGTGATAGGGAACGGTCCTACGACTCTCGGTGCTAGCTTTCCAATTGCTCCAAAACGAACCACATTGCGCAAAGGAGAGTCTTTTACGAAAACCATATCTCCGACTTCGAACTCTAGGTCTGTCCTTCTCTTGTCCGCATAAGATTTCTGTCTATCTTGGGCCGCTTTCATTCGTCTTCGTATCAACTCCACCTTCTCAGAAGTGTCTCGTATCATGTCGGGCCCAAGTATAAGTCTGTCAGTCGTCTCCCACCAACAAGTTGGTGACTTGCACGGTCTTCCATACAGGGCTTCGAACGGTGCCATCCCTATGCTAGCTTGGTAGCTATTATTATAAGCAAACTCCACGAGAGGGAGATGGTCTTCCCAAGTACCACCAAAATCAAGAATGCATAGCCTCAAAAGATCCTCTAGTACTCTATTTACCCTTTTGGTCTGTCCATCCGTCTGAGGGTGATAGGCTGTACTTAAATTAAGTTGCGTACCCATTGCTTCTTGCAGACTATTCCAAAACTGGCTAGTGAAAATTGGGTCACGGTCACTGACTATGCTAGAAGGAACCCCGTGCAACCGTACTATCTCTCGAAGGTAAATAGACGCTAGCCATGATGCAGTCCTTTTGCTTTTCACTGGAATGAAGTGAGCACTCTTCATGAGTCTATCAATAATGACCCATATGCTAGTATTCCCCTTCCTCGACCTAGGCAATCCATCCACGAAATCCATCGAGATACTTTCCTACTTCCATTGCGGGACCTCCAAAGGATGTAATGGCCCACCGGGCTTCTTAGATTCGACCTTGACTTGTTGGCACACCATGCACTTTGAGACGAATTCTGCCACGTCCTTTTTCATTCCGTCCCAAAAGAAAATGCGTTTCATATCTCTGTACATCTTATCCCCTCCGGGATGTATAGTCATCTTCGAGTGATGCGCCTCTTCGAGAACTTTATTTACTAAGTCTCCGACTAGTGGAACACATAGCCTTCCATCACGCCTTAGCCATCCTTTGTCATCAATGGCATACCTACCAAGGTGACTTGACGTCTCACCACTGATTAACTTGTCCACGATTTCAACTATCTGTGGGTCTTCTTTCTGCGAAGTCCCTACTTGATCTAGAAGCGTAGGTCTCAGCTCAAGAGATGCTAACATACCAGTCAATGACTCAACAGCATGCGTAAAATCAAAGGTCGCTATAAACTCTAGACTTTTTCTTTCAACAAATAAGGGGCTTAAAGTGAACCTTTTTCTACTTAGTGCATCCGCCACCACGTTACCCTTTCCAGGGGTATAAGTTATATCGAAGTCATATGAGGCCAAGAATTCCATCCACCGCTGCTGTCTCAGATTCAAATCTTTTTGCGAAAAGAGATACTTAAGCAATTTGTGGTCGGTGTACAGCTCGAATCTCTCCCCTAGGAGATAATGGCGCCAAGCTTTAAGTGCAAAAACAATCGCGGCTAACTCCAAGTCATGTGTGGGTTAGTTCTTCTCATGAACTTTAAGTTGTCTACCCCCATAGCATATCACTCTTCCTTCTTGCATTAGGACAGCGCCTAATCCCGTGCCGCACGCATCTGTGTACACCGTAAACATTTTTCCTCCATCGGGTAATGCTAAAACTGGAGCTGTGGTGAGGGCTCTCTTGAGTCTCTGGAAAGCATTCTCACATTCTATGTCCCATGCAAACGCTAGGTTTTTCTTCGTTAACTTAGTAAGAGGGGCTGAAATCTTAGCGAAGTCCTTAATGAACTTCCTATAAAAGCCCGCCAAACCGAGAAAGCTTCTCACCTCTGTTGCATTCTTAGGAATTTTCTAGTCTTGCACCGCAACTACCTTTGCGGGGTCCACGGCTAAACCTTGCTTAGAAACTACGTGCCCAAGAAACCGAACTTCCTCCCTCCAAAAATGGCATTTGGAGAACTTAGCCTTTAACTGGTGTGCTCTAAGCGTATCCATGACTTCCTTGAGGTGTCTAGCATGCTCTTCTTCATCCTTTGAGAAGATTAGATTATCGTCCACAAAAACCACCACGAACTTGTTAAGGAACTCCCGAAACACCCTACTCATCAGGTCTACAAAGTACGCGGGTGCATTCGTTAACCCAAACGGCATGACGAGCCATTCGAAGAACCCATCTGGAGTCCTAAACGCAGTTTTGTCAATGCTATCCTCAGCCACTCTAAGTTGATGGAATCCTGTGGCTAGATCGAGTTGAGAGAAAACAGATGCTCCCACAAGCTGGTCAAAAAGATCATCGATTCTTGGTAGTGGGTGCCTATTCTTCTTCGTCAGCTTGTTTAACTCACGATAATATACGCACAGACGAAGCGAACCATCCTCCTTAGTAGCGAATACCACCGGAGCACCCCATTCAGAAATGCTTCGCCTTATGAAATTTTTCTCGAGCAACTCCTTGACTTGTTTACTGAGCTCTCTTCTTTCTCGCGGGGCCATATGCCTAACGGGCAATGAAACAAGCTTGGCATTATCAACCAGATAAATTCGGAAGTCTATCTCGCATTTAGGGGGTAACCCTTTCACCTCATCAAAGATATCTGGATATTCTCGGACTACTCTCACGGAGTGCAGATTGTCGACGGACGAGTCGAGAGATTCAAGATAACATAACATGACCGGACCCTTCGGGTTACAAGAAAGTTCAAGGGTATTACCAAGGCGTGTCATGAGCCTTACTACCCGTTGTTCACAATCAAGGTGGCTCTATAATTGGACAACCAATCCATGCCCAGAATTACAAGTGAATTCCACGCTTAAGATGGAAATCCTCAAATCAACACAAATCATAGATAAATGGGCAGAGCCCCCAATCGGATTTGAAACACTAACGGGATCATCAACTAGACTAGTACTTAAGTGCAGATTTTCAACAATATCAGAAGAGATAAAAGTATGCGATGCGCCAGAGTCAAATAAGGTTCGAACAGGAAATTCAGAAATGTAAATAAGGCTTTCTACAGAAATATTACTACCTCGATCAAGAGCTAGAGTGGTGTTGAGAGCCTACAACTGCCCTCCAGAAGGTCCTGCTCGCTGTGTCTGCCCTAGCCACTTTCCTTGCTTCTTAGGGAAATCCTTACTGATGTGTCCAGTATCCCCGCAGTGAAAGCATTCACCCAACTTTCTTTTCTTCCTCCTACAGTCTTTAGCTATATGTCCCGTGATACCACAAAAGTTGCACTTCCTCGTCTCACGTGGATTGTTAGCATTGTTGTTGTTTCCCTTGTTATTCTTGTTATTCTTGTTGCCTCCCTTCTTGAAGTCAACCTTCTTGTTCTGAGTCTCATTAGACTTAACCTCCTTTTTGTCACCCTTGTCTTCCTCATGAAGTAGGGCCGTATTCATCAAGCTTTCAAAGCTCGCCCCCATGGGCACATGAGTCATGGCCATAATGTGGAGTGGCTCGCTCAATCCTCGAGCAAATCGTAGAGCCTTCTTCTCAGCCGTGTTGACTAAGTCCAAACCAAACCGAGCAAGCTGATTAAACTTATTCACGTACTCCCTAACAGACATGTCCCCTTGCTTGAGTGCCAGGAACCTCTCCATCTGAAGGTTCGCTTCTGCTGACGATAAGAATTTGAGCCCAAACCTCTCTCTAAAGTCTGCCCAAGTCTCAATTGGTCTGGTAGCGTTGGTGACTTCCCACCAAAATGCAGCTTCCTCTTTCAACAACCATGCTGCCAACTGAACTTTCCTATGATCCTCCATATTGAAGATAACGAACAGGTCTTCAGTCTCCTTTAACCAGTTTCGTGCCTCAGCGAAGGTCTCAGTTCCAAGGAAGCTCTTGCCGCCCATTCCTATAAAGTCTTTGCATATTTTGGCGAAGGCGGTGCCGGGAGGAGGAACCGCGGCTACTGGAGGAGGAGGAGGAGGAGGAGGGATGTCTGCCGGGCCCGCATCGTTGGCCCTAGCTTCCAAGTACCTTCGGAACCATCCGGGTATAGTTACTCCCTCGGGAAGGTTAAGATCGGCCATGCTGAAAAATGAAAAGAAAAAGATTCAAACGAGGAAACAAGGAAAGTGCTAGTGGCTTTTGGGGAATAGCCTTTTCTTAAAAATAGAACTTTTCTTGAAAAATGCTTCTTTATAAATGGTTTTGAAAATAATTTTCAGAAAGTTTTTAAAACTTTTGCCCAGTCTGGTAACCTTCTGCTCTGATACCAGATGTAACACCCCACCTCTGCTAGGGTCACTCACAAAGGGAATGCACTAGTTTTGGAGGGGTATTATCTAGTAAACAGGCACAGAGATAACACAAGACAGAACATAAATTAAACAGAGTATATAAAGCAGCGGATATAAATTTTACCAAATCTCATTACGTGGAAAATAGAGTCAAAACCTCTTACATCAAAATACCAAGTCATTATTTCATTACATCAAGTTCTAAAGAAGCAAAGTACTTAAAACAACATAAGTCCAATATTATTCCCCAAAAGGAGCATGAGTGCAGCCATAGCATAGCTCAAGACCAAACCGTACATGAGCTGTCAAAAAGCAAGCAAAGTCTAAGCTAAGAGCTATAGTTTCCTCCCTGAGAACCTAGGGGGAAACGAAAGAAAGAGAGTTGGAAGAAAACGGGTCAGTCAAAATGACTGGTAAGCCCTAGTGACTATCAGCATAAAAACTAATAAAGTTAACTGGACATGAGAAACTGAGATTAAACATAAAGATAATAACTGGACTGGCATGATAATAAAAGGTAACAAGATAAGAGTGGCTTCGCATACACAAGGTTTACTGCACTAACTGTACCAGTGTCCAAATCCAGGTCAAGTATAAATCCAGAAATGATCCCTAAACCCAATAACATGAAATGACCCAATACGGGGTCCAACAGTCCATCCTAATCGATCGGCTTTACTCGTCGTGTGTCGGTGTTAAACGGCCCAATCGCGGAATGTAGTCACATGTGCTAGGTCCACCCTAGGGTGTATCAGGTCCTAGGGTGTCAACCACTGACACAAATCAAGCATGCACAATGTAGTACTACGGGTGCCCATGCCTACTTTTTCAACTCCGGACTAAGTGCACGACCATAGTCCGCCTGAACCTACACTAGCGCACCTTACTCAGCCGTTATTCTTGGTCGCTTACAATCAGCCCAGTAATTTTGCCTCACCCTGCATAGTCCCCAGGGTATCGTGATACTTCTAAGTGGGTTACCGCTGAAAGGGACCACGTGGCTAGGATTTCTAATGGGTTAAGTGTTGTCATTAAAAAGGTCATGACTTAACCCCTATCCAAACATGTATCAAATTGGTTAAGTGTATTCAAGTGGTCCATGACTTAACCTTACCATGTGGCATTAATTTACTTAACGCACCCCAACCTCTCACATTAGACTTGGTTATGGTTACTGGATGTGTTGGGCGGGTCCGGGCAGCTTTACACCATAACCTAGTCTAACCTCGGGTTTAAATTACTATATGACCAACTACCCACATTGGGTCCTATTATTTGCAACTACTGGATTTGCCGAGCGGTTCCGGGCAGATTTACGTTGCAAATTCAACCCAACCTCGAGTTGGCCACTTTCAAGTTATCTAATTGTCATGTCCCAAATTCATGTTTTCAAGCTTATTCTCATGTCAAGTTTTCATGTCATATTTTCATGTCATATCATGTCAATTCCATAGCCAATTTCAAGTTTGCCTAATCTACCCCCAAAATGTATCCCCAACGTATGTGAATTCGCATGAATACAACATGTCAAAATAGGGATATAACACAAAAAGGACAGTCACAGGATGGCAAAGGTGTTCACAAGTTAAGCATGATGATTATAACATTACCGGCATATGAAATAGGGTCTCAACATCAAGTTGGCAAAATATGGTGATAGACATGGTAAAGGATTGACATAAGATAGTAACCCCAATAATAAATTCAACATCACAGGCATGTCAAGATAAATGTCATGGGGTTTTTAGATTAAACATGAATATGTCCAAATCAAGTTCATACTAATATTCCACAAGTCCAAATTTAAGATGAATAGATCTAGGGTGTACAAAACTAGATCCAAAATAACAGATCTAAAAGGGATAGTCATAGATCAAAGATATACCATGGTAGATCCAACCTAGTTATCATGTTTAGGCATAATTTCAGTTTACATCGTGTTCATGTTAAATTTACAGTTTAGATCTAAGAGTGACAAATGGCTTACAAATCGTGGTCTAGAGAATGAGAAAGCAAAAGAGTAGAAGAAGAATCTCTAGGAAATCCCCAAATCAACGTAGCTCTAACGAAGTCTTGAATAGCCTCCTTGTTCTCTATCTTCCAGCCAGAACCTCAGCAGCATAAGGTCGGATAAGAATGTGATAGAGAGTCTAGGGTCAGGGGTTGTTTATATAGGGTTTAGGGAGCTGAACCTAGACAGGCTACAAGACCAGATACATCTGTCCCAAAAACACGCTAGGTGACCAGGTCGACACCCAAGTCGACTGCCCAGTCGACTTTGTCTGGGGGGGTCGACTGCCCAGTCGACTTGGTCTGGGGGGGTCGACTGCCCAGTCGACTCCCCAGTCGACCTGGTGCTGGCGGGATTTTTCCCGCCCAGTCTGTCTGGGTTTTGAAATTCGAATTTTGAACTTGAATTCGAACTGTTTTGAACTCTGGAATTTTCTGAAACTTTGGAGAGCCATATCTTGGTCATATGGACTCCGATTTTCGTAAACTCGAACTCGTTTTCAAGCAGAATTTCGAGACGAACGTAATGGCGTAACCCATTTCCCTTGATTCTTATTTTAAAATTTAATTCTGCCTTGATTTATAGTTATAACGTGTTATTAAAATACGGGTTGTTACAGAATGATTATTGAAATAAAAATATACATTTTGGTCAAAACATGATTTTTGAAATAAGAATAACATTTTTGTCAAAACAATGATTAGTGATAAAATAGCATTTTTGTTTATTCTAAAAGAATGAAGGTAAAATCATCATATTCTGTTTACATATAAGAATTGGACAAGATCATCATTTTTGGTTTACATAAAAATGAATTAGTCAAGATTACCAGTTTTGGTCATTTTAAAAAAATGAATTAAAAGTATTCATTTTTGTTATATTAAAGATGATAAGACCAAATGGTAATTATAAAGGATAAGGTAAAGATTTACATTTTTGTAGATTTAAAAGTATTAGACAAAAATTTACATTTCTGTATATTTAAAAGGATTGGATAGAAAATCACATTTTTGATTAAACTTGATTAGTGAAAGAAAATGACATCGTTGGTTAAATTTAGTTTAACAAGAAAAATATTCACTTTTGTTAATATAGTCTAGTTGAGATGAAAATATAAATTTTGTCAAAACATGTTAATTGGAAATAAAAATTACATTTTTATCAAAACATGTCATTGAAGCCAATTTAACAGTTGTGTTAGAATGTTTAGAATAAAAAAATTATAATAATAAAAAAAGGGATTACCCTTTTTTCACTTAAAGAATTATAATATCACTTTGATATGAAATATCACATTGGAGTTATAACATCATTTGGGTTATGAAAGGTTAGGTTAGAATTATAATATCATGTTGGTTAGAAATGTCACCATATTAAAATGTCATTAGAAAATGTCATTCTATTAGAAATTTTTTATGATAAAATAGTCTTTTATATGACATTAGAGAAAGTAACATTTATTTTTATTTTAAATGTTACAGTAGAGAAATTAACATTTTGATTGGAACATTTTTGATTTAGAAAATGAAAATTAGATAAAAAGTATATTTTTGCTAGAAAATGAAAATTAGTATAAAAAGTATATTTTTGCTAGAAAATGAAAATTAGAATAAGAATTATGCAGAATACACATTTTTGTTGTTAAATGAGGATTTTCCAAAAATCACATTTTTGTCATTTAATAATGATTATATAATAATAACATTTTTGTGGATTAAAAAAGAATTGAACAAACATGAACATTTTTGTGTATAAAAAAAAGATTGAACAAACATGAACATTTTTGTGTATTAAAAGGGATTAAAAAAAATGAACATTTGTACATTAAAAAGGAGTAGATCAAAATATATAGTTTTGTTTACATTAAAAAGAGTTACACAAAAATAAAAAAAATTGTGCATTTAAAAAGAGTTAAACAAAAATAGACATTTTTGTTTACATTAAAAAGAGTTAAACCAAAATATACATTTTTGGTTACTAAAAGTGATTAAACCAAAAATATCCATTTTTGGTCATTGGAAGGAATTAGATCAAAATTATCATTTTGTTTAGAAATGTTAAATAGGATAAAAAGGACAATTTTTGTTTAGAAATGTTTAATGTGATAAAAAGTACATTTTTGGTTTAGAAATGTTTAATATGATTAAAGGAACATTTTTATTAGGCAATGTTTCTTAGGATTGAAGATATCATTAAAAGGAATAGAATAAGAAGATTACATTTACATGTGATATTGATATCACTAGAGAGAATAGAGTTAGAAGATTTCATTCTCATGTCATATTGTTTTCAATTGAAAGAATAGATTTTATTGTCATTTGTCAACAATAAAAATAATGGAAATAAAAGACTAGATTTTTATTGCCATTTGTTCACAATAAAAAGAATATAAATATATGTCTGAATGTTGAAATATGTGATGTGTTAAATATAATGTTTAGTATATTCAAGTCTAAATATTACACTTCCATTTACAAGTTACCTGACTTGTTTATGTGATTGGGATGATTATTTTCACACATCGCCCAAGTGCACAAATAATTTATTATTTGTTTGATGGATGAAACCCCACACGGGTATTGGGATGATACTGTACACACACTAATCCCAATATTTAGTTATATGTCAATCGATGGATGGACAGTCTGTGATCAGCGTTAGTTATTTTCTTTAATGCTCACACAGTTATAAATTCCACTCTGCTCGTCATTTGGATGCTTGACAATTATTTATCATGATTATCGATTACATGCAATATATGGTTGTTGATTGAGTCACATTCCAATAAAGAATATTCTAGAAAAAATATCTTAGAAAAAGAATATATTTTAGAAAATATATCTATTGATATGAACTAGTTATTAACTAGAGTAAATCATTAAATTAAGATTTAATGAAGTTTTCCAATTATTTAACTTTTAATTCAAATTAAATAAAATGGGATTTTGGGTTTGTCGTTGATGGTGTCTTCAATAACACCTTTCTTAAACCCAGTTGAAAAGAATAAATCTTTTAATTAAGATTACTAGGGTTTCAAACTGTGAATTGAGTTTATCGTGAACAATGTTTTTAAACGACATATGTTCTTTAACTCAATTAACAGTAAGAATATGATTTCGAATTTATAAATATTTCATTAAGATTTAAATGGGAATTTTCCAAAAGCCAAGTTTTCCAATTTAATATATTAAATTGGAGTTGAATGGAATTTGAATTAATAATAACCGAGATAAGCTTCTGTAAAAGAAATCCGATACTACATATGGAATTTAAGACGCTTTGCCATTATTCCATTTATATTATTGGTCGGATATAGAAATTTATAACGATTATATATTGATTTGATTTCTGTGAAGATTCCATATTTTATGAAGATGAGTTTGGGTTTACCGTGAACTATATTTTAAATGACATCAGTTCTTTAACCCAGTTGAGGACAAGATTAATTTCTTGAATTTAAATAATCATTGAACATTGATTTTTGATATCTAAAACCAAATTGAGATTTTAATAAATCTTTCAAAAGAAAGATTTAAGTACAAAGTTAAAGAATTTATTTTTGATAAGATAATGTGAATATTTTATTTAAAAGAATATTCTGAATTGGAATGAGGTGTTGAATGTGTTTTTATAGTACTTGATTTTTATAAAAATACGCGAATTATTCGGAAAGACCGGCTTTAACCCATTCCGAGTAATTACTACGACGATGAAGAGTCGAAGATGAAGATGGTGGTTGAAGACCGACGATCTTCACATCGAATGGATGTGTTGCTACAGAGACCCATGATGGGAGTAGCTACCTTGAAGGGGTTTCAGTGGTGGTCGTCCGGACTATTGTTGATTGTTCGGATTTGGTTTTCGCTCAGACCCAGAGCATAAGCTTGTAAATGGATGTGTGTCTGACTTTGGATTTCGTTCCCTGTGAATTAAATCGATTTCTGTTAATGTATGTCTGCTTGGTGGTGGAGGATTTATTCTCTACTTAACACCCTGGTATATATTAATAGTGATTGATCGCATGGCGTGAATTGTCAATGTGGCACACCAAGATGCAATTGATCAAGGCTTTTGTTGAAAAGCATGGCCTTGTGGGATGATCAAAGTATAGCCTATCATGGCATAGCTTTGTGTATAGCATGACTTCGTGAGCCTCACACTCCGGTATGAGTCAAAAACGGGATATGAACCATAGGGAGTGCACACGTTTCTTTCTAGCTAGTGGTAGTGTCAGTGCTTAAACTGACTGGCATTTTACTTATGTGGATAATGGATTTTGAGGCGCCTTGGATTTTTATAGGTTGTTAGTGGCCATACTATAGGTTCAAAGGAACTGGGAAACGTGTGTTCAGGCATAACCAATCCACTGCCGATAGGCGGGGACCGGCCCAACCGCTCCAAGGGTTCACTGCGGGGGATCCTGAGGCATTTGCTAGAGTGTCTCGAATCGGAGAGGAGCTTGCCCCTAGCCTCAACTCATGATGGAAATCCAATTTCCAATACGACCTTGCGGTTTTGATTGTAGAACTAGTATGGCGACATAGTAGGATGGGGTACTATGCCGTCTATGATTAATACATTATGATTGAAGTTGTTTTTGAAATATATATACCCATAGATATACACACTAATACTAAGTCCGTTTTATCGTATCAAGCATCTCTTGACCATTATAAGGTAAAACCCTATCTTCTGGTTTGCGTATCATTGTGTGATGGGACTTGGGTCTTATAATGGTTTCATTTTTCTAATAAGCATTGCGTTGTTTAACGTTTTACTTTATTTTATGCACTGGCAATCCAATGGAGTAAACCCGTTCCGCGTTAGCGGCGTGGTCCTGTGATTAGCCTTAGTATTAGATAGTTAAGTTAAGATTTCTCATACTAGTCCCATGACTGACCTTTAGTTTATTTCACTGGCAAATTCGGGTGCCCTTATTTTTCGCACGGGCAGTCTAGTAGCTTTTTGCAGATATATTTATAGGATCCTGGTTTACAGCTGAAGCGGTATTCGGAAAGCTCTGTATCCGTGTATTCCTTTTAGTTGTATATTTGTAATATTTTTCCGCTGCTATTTAAATGTAATCTCAATCTTTGATATTATTGTATTCCTATTGTGTAATAAGTATTCATACTCTGTGATTTTCTTGTACTCTGATGTAATTGTTGTAATCAGCAATAAAATGTTCTTCAGTTTATGTTCTGATGTGTGTTGTTCTCAAAGCAATCCAGGCTTTTCTTTACTAGGAAGTTTTGGGTCGTTTCATATGGTCTGTCGATTATTGTTTTCAATAATGAATTGCTGGGGAATATTATGTAGGGTTTCATGTTATTTTGATTCTATATGATAACCTGAAATTTTTACTTAATAGTGTGCAGTTATTCAAAATATTAGCATCATTGTATGCTAATATTATGAAAATTTGCATACAATGAATTGCAGAAGTTAAATACTAGCATACTTATATGAAATTATTATTATTAGTTGCATACAAATATGCAAACAATAGAAATAATAATTGCGTGCATATATTTTCCACAGTTGCATACATTTATGCATTTATGTGGAATAATTGCATACATTACTACATAAATTTGCACAAGCGGTCAAGAAGAAACTGCTGCCAATATTATTATTATTACGAACTACACGAGCAAAAAGTTCAAAACATTTGCAGAGAAAATTGCAAATTATAAATGATGCATAGTAAGATGTAACAAAAAAATACAACATATACAACGGAAAATTTAGTTGAAATTTAGAAGAGAGTATACGAATTTCCAGAACTTTTGAACATTTGCATAGAAATATTCAAAATAATTGCACACTTATATGCAATAATGATCAACAGTAGTATGCTAATAAGTAGATTTACAGTTTAATTGTTCCCAGGTACTACTTCTTGTTTCTTACAGTATAGACATGCCAATTTTTTTTTGTACAAATAGGGTAAAGGAATGTTCAAAAATACTGCATATTCAAATATAACCAATATTTGCGTACATTTCAGCTTAAAACAAAAACTGGCAATCAAAAAAAAATTACAACAAAATACTGAACTGATTTTATGACGTCACATAAATGTTTACAACAAATGGCAAAAGTAAACACTAAAACGAAGTATCTTAAAAATAAAATAAAATAACAAAGCAGATCTAATGGTCTTTTGAAGAACAAGTTCTTTTGTTAAGACCCAGCTTATTGCACAAAGCACATCTAGTAGTCTCTGTAGAATCAACTGCAGATTTCAATCTTTTGGATGAAGATGGACGACCAGGCATTCTTCTACCTTTTGGAGGAGATATAAAAGCAATAGCAACAGAACTATCAAAATAAACACGAATAAAATAGCTATCATTCCCAAGCTTCAACAACATCACTACAACAATATCCGCCGGAGCACTATTATACGAAAAAGAAAATCAACAATAATAAGCCTAATGTGCAATAATCAAATTACATAAACAGCTTCATATTAATGTAAATACATGCGTACAATTTAGCAAAATAACAATAATTTTTGCATATTTATATGCAAGTATTCTATAAATATGCATACAAATATGAATATATTTTTAAAATATCTGTTTTTCTGCATGTATGATAAAAAGTTGCATACAGGTATGCATATATTAAGAATAGATGCATATTTATAGGCAACTTTTTAACAGAAATGCTGAAAACAGATATTTAAAATATGTTCATATTTGTATGCATATATCTAGAATATATGCACACTTATACTCAACTTTTCTGAGTACATGCAAATCCAAGTGTTTTAACAATAGTTTCAGTGTACGCATATTTTAATATACCTATTCAGAATAAGTGAGAAAATATAATGAAGAATTAAATTATACAGCTATAAAGTTAACGATAACCATACAACTTTATAAAAAAATTACATTATGCATCAATAGAATTATAGAATTATACAATTAAAGAATTTCAGAATAATAAATCAGTAAAAAACGACTTCAAAATGAAATTCGTACACAAAAAAAATTATTAACAAGTATAAGTCACCTGGAAGAAGAAACATCCACTGTTTAAACGAAGGCTCGGTCAGATTAATTCTCTGAAGAATTTTCCACTATTAACAATGAAGAAAAAAGTAAATCGGTAAAAGAAAAATGAGAACGAAAGAATCCAAAGACACAAAATTATATTGAAGAAGCCGCCGCCATGGATACGAAAAGTATGTTTCTGGAAAAAATAAAACCCTAATACATAACCTATAAACGTTAATTACATCGTAAATTTGAATGAGGGCATTTCCGTAAACATAAAAGCTGCGTTTAAAAAATAGGGATGAGATTTATATATTTCAAAAGGGGAGGATGTGAGCCTAATTAACTTTAGTTTTAAGGATGTGAGCCTAATTTTCAGTATATATAAACCTTTAACCCCCACCTCTTTCTCCAGCAGTCAACGCACGAGGTAGATTAAAAAAAAAACCAGATCCGCCCGTCGCCCTCAGCCTTCCCTCGTCGCAGTTGCCACCGCACCCTACCAAAGCGCCGTCGCCGCCTCCCCCTGGCACCGCACTCCCCTCCAACGCCTCCTCATTCTCTTTCCCTCTCCGATTTTGAATCCCTAACTCCCAAAACCTCTAAACAGCCACCAACGGCCACCTCAATCCAGTGTGGGTCCACCGCGCCACCTCTGTAGGCACACGCCGCCACCTGCAGCCCTAGCGCCACCCTCCAGCACCTTGCGCCTTCCCCCTTAGCATCAGTAGCCCCCTCGACGCCGAGCCTCCACCAAATTTAGCCTGTAAGTGTTTATTTCAGTTGTCTTCAAACAATTATTTCAAGTTAATTAAAAAAGGATTTTTACTTCGGTAAAAATCTGATTTTGTCTTCGACAAAGAAAAATATATAGGATATTTGCTTAGATAGAAATATGACACCAAGTTGTGATTTTTACTTATGTAAAGTAATGATTTTTAACATCACAAAGTAGTGATTTTTAACATCATAAAATAGTGATTCTGAGCATCAAAAGATATGATCTTTGTTTTAGTAAAGATATGATCTTTGTTTTAGTAAAAATATGATCTTTGTTTTAGTGAAGATATGATTTTTCACAATTTAAAAAATAGGATTTTTATATAGTAGAGAATATAAAAATAATATTTTTATATGAGGAGCAAATTAAAAATAGGATTTTTATATAGTAGGCAATATAAAAATGTTATTTTTATATGAGGAGCGAATTAAAAATAGGATTTTTATATAACAGGAAATATAAAAATATGATTTTTATATAAGTACCGAAATAAAAATATGATTTTTAGTGAGGTAAAAATACGATTTTTATAAGGAAGTAGCGGTATAAAAATAGCGATTTTAAAATATATAAACATCATATTAAAAATGTGATTTTCAATATGAACAGCGTAGAGAAGACTGCGTTGGAATGTCAGGCAAATCCTGACTATTCTGAAATTTTGAAATAAAACTGACGGAGTGGAAACCAAATGTGAGAACTCCTCACAATAATTTCTTTTACAGTTATTTATTTTATAACTGCGTATATGAACTACTTCCCGTCGTCCACAGACCATGGACGACTTGTTTGATTGTTACGTTTGGTTGAATTGTTTGTTTGAATTGATTGTGATGTGAAATGGACTGTATAAATATTCATGTATTGAATAAAATATTTTACTATTAAAAATATATTTTTTAACATGTATATGAATAAAATAAATATTCATTTACAAATCGGATGATTTGTTTATGTACACCCATTTGACTAATATTGATTGGGATGATATATTTTACACATCGCCCAACTGCACAAATAATATTTAGTATTCGCCGGTTGAAACCCCACACGGGTATTGGGATAATATTTGACGTATACTAATCCCAACTATTTAGTTGTATGTCAATCGACAGGTTGAAAAACTGTTGTAAGCGTTAGATATTTATATTTAATGCTTATACAGTGTAGAATGCACTTTGGATGATTGTTGATTACTTATCATGGCTGTTGTATACATGTGTTGTATGAAATCCATATAAACAACATTATATGGTAATTGGCTATGTCTGATTCCAATTCAGAAATAATGAATATTTTAAAATAACGGATATTTTAAAATAGTATTGAGAAAAAAATCAAATTCTGATTTTGATGTCCGATTTGGGATGGACACGAATATAGATAAATATATAAAACCATGTTGATTAGATTAACGCCATTTTAACGTGAACGATATTTATATCGATTTTATTCATGTTTATAATGAATATCGAAAAGTAATTGATTTCAAAATCTAATGTTTCGAAAATATTATCATTTATATATTAACGGTATGGAATATTCAATTATGATTTGAAATTGAATATGAAGTTGAAATCGTTTTGAAAACGAATTTAAAACGATTTATAAAATACGTTTTAAATGGAAATCGACGAAATATATATTATATATAATGTAATGGACTGAATAGAACACGCTGCGCTGCGGTAGTTCGTGAATTTCGACCATTGACTTCAAATGGACATTACGGGAGATCCGTCCATCGGATTCTCCTAAAACCGGAACCGTTGGGTTCGTGTCGAAAAGAGCTTTCTAACGAATATTAGAGATTTGAAATCTAACAGTTAGATTTGGAGTTACGCCTAAATCAAATTTGGAAAAGGTCGTTGTAAGTGCAGTTCAATGGCCGTTTATGGAAATCGACTGTACGGTCCTTGACAAAATTACTAAAAATATCAATAATTAGTGTAAAATCATAAGAAATGATTTGGAAAGAATTGGGATGAAAAATTCCCTATTTGAAAAGATAAAAATATATTTTTATCGAAATGAACTAGTTATGAACTAGAATTATAATCCAATATTTTTAAATAAATAAATTTGATTTGAAATGGTTTTAAAAATAACTAGAATTTCCAATATATGAATTGAAATGGATTTGAATCGAAATTATCTTTGAATATTTCAATATTGGGTTCCGTGATTATATGGGCATTGTGGAGGAATTTGGAAGATATATATATATCGTTATTCCAATATGACGTTTGTTGAGTTCAAAATTTGATATTGAATATAAGCCGATATATTTCCTATTCAGAGCCTTATATTTAATATCAAATAGGATTTTGGGTTTGTCGTGAACGGTGTCTTCACTAACACTGTTCTTAAACCCAATGGAGTTAAGGAAATTAGAAACTAACTGGAGGTTAGATAAGTTGAGTGGTTTCCTAAGTTAATTGGAAATTAGAAACTAACCCATGAAGATTCCAATGTTAATGGAATGTGATTTTCGGTTTATCGTGAGCTGTGTTTTAAATGACATTAGTTCTTTAGCCCAGTTAAAGATAAGATTAATTTCTTAGCTTGGAATTATCATTAAGTAATGATTTTCGAGATTAAAACAGAATTAGAGTTTTAATGAATCTTTAATTAGATCTAAATGGGAATGTGATAATTTAAATTATCAAATTTGGGAAATGATCGAGAATGGAGTACCACCAGCATTACTCTAGGCGATAGTTAAATGTTTAATTTGATTTGAATGTGAAATGGTAATTAATTTTACTGATAACACTGTGGTGTTAGAAATGAAGTATTACCAGTTTTACTTCATGGGATGAATAGGTTGGGATTGGGAAATTAAACAAATGATTACTTCGGTCAGGTTCGCTAATCCCGACTAGTTTGGCTAAACCATAATTTGGTTTGAAATGAAATCCAAAAGAAGATTAAAGAATAAATTTAAAGAATTTATCTTTGATAAAATTAATGGGAACATTTCCCAAAGTGTAAGAACATTTGAATAAAAAATATTCTGGATTGGAATGAGGTGTATGTTGTGTTTTTATAGCACTTGTTTATTATATCTGCGAGTTATTCAGAAAAACCGGGTTATCCCATTTTGAATAACTGATTCGACGATAAGTCGACGATGAAGACGGTGGTTGAAGACCAGAGGTCTTCACATCGTTTGGATGATTACTGATGTCTTGATTGGGCTGTACACCCAAGACAAGGTAATAAGTGATGATCGTCCAGACGTACTTGGAGATCGACTGGATATGCGAGGACCTCTCTCCTGTATTGGACATATAGGACAAGGAATAAGGTGCCTTCGGTTTCGTTCAGACCCAGAACGAACTTGTAAATGGATATGTATCTGATATCGGATTTCATTCTGTGTGATTGATAGACATCGGTTGCATAGCGTGAATTGCCTGTGTGGCATGCTGAGATGCAAATGATCAAGGCTTTTGTTGAAAAGCAGAGTCTTGTGGTTGATGATCAAAGCACGGCTTTAATATAGCATAGATTTGTGTAGCATTAATTCGCGAGCCTCACACCCCGGTGTGAACCAGAAACGGGAGAGGACTTAAGGGAGGACATGTGTTTCCTTCTAGCTAGGAGTGGTGTCTGGGTTTTGCACGCCCAGGCATTTTACTTATGTGGATGATGGATAGCGAGGCGCCTCATTTATTTCGGTCTCTGCGGAGCCGATGGATGGTCTTTATACATACCAGATTTACGCCCCATAGGGTGGGGAAACATAGTGATTAGGCATTTTAATCCACATCGAGTGGACCGACCCTGACGATCTAAAGGTCGCTCGAGCTCTGACCTGATACATGGGCTAGATTGTCTCGAAGCGGTAAGGACGATCCCTTGCCTTGGTTCGCAGATGGAATTCCAACTTCCAATACGTAACATTTGCGGTTTTGATTGTAGATCCTAGTATGGCGACATAGTGGGATGGGGCACTATGCTGTCTATGATTGATACATTTATATTTGAAGTTGATTTCTTTACTTATAGTAATAATAAAAGATGAAATTTCATGTAAGCATATTTGGCTATTATAAGGTAAAATTATATCCTCCGGCTTGCGTTGCATTGTGTGATAGGACCTGAGTCTTATAATAGCTTCATTGTTCTTTATTTAGCATTGCGCTGTTTGTTTCATGCACTGGTATTCTTGGGAGGAAACCCGTTACATGTTATATGGCGTGGTCTCTTGATTTACCTAACTTTAAAATCAAATTAATAACTGTTTAGTTCCCACACCAGTCACATGACTGACCCGAAGTTTATTGTTTTAACCTAAACTCTGAGTGCCCCTATTTTCCACAAGGGCTGCTAGTAGTTTTGGACTTGCAGATTTATATTCACAGGATCCTGGTTTAAAGCTGGAATGATATTCGGAAAGCTCTGTGTCCGTATATTCCTTTCAGTTGTGTTTTGTATTATTTTCCGCTACATTGTAAATTTAATTCTCTGATATTTATCAAATGTGTAATATTTATTCATACTCTGTATATTCTTGTATTCTGATGAAATTGTTGTAATAAGAAAGGAAATGTTCTTCTGTTTGTGTTCTGATTCGTTTTGTTCCCAATTCATTCCGGGCTTTCCTTTACGGGGAAGTTCGGGTCGTTATTTTTGGTATTGGAGCTTTGGTTTACAGAGCTCGGAGAACAAGACACATTAGAACCAAACGAAAGAATTCATCAGAGATTGGATTAGTAATATCCAATGAGAATGACTCGTTAAAGATGGGATCAGTAGTATCCTAGAATGAGTCGGAGCAGAGTTGTTTTCAAATAAAGATGAAAACAATTTTTGTTTTGAAAATTTAAATCAATTACTCGTATTGGAATATTATTTTTATATTGATTTGGAAAATCAAGTATATAGAGATTTTAATATACGTTTGATCCATGTTTATTTGAGGCCTCAAATATACTGGATAGATATAGAATCACACTCTAGTCGCCCGGAGATGGTACTGATGATTGTCATGACATCATCAGTATTTATGTTCCAGTTTCGAAAGTGGGATTTATATATATTTCTAATTGACTGGTGTGGGAACCAAAACTAGATATAGGATTTATTATTGTGATTTGGCATCAAAAACATGATTTTGTGTGTATATATATCAAAGTTATGAATTTGAAAATTAATCCACTAATTGATATTTGTTTGTGTTGTATGGTTATTCATTTAAAACAACATGTGAATGAAAGGTGAATTAGACCAGATTGAATCAAAATATTGAACTGACTTGAAAATTGATTGAAATAGCATGCATATACATGTATATACATTGAACAGGTCATAGCAGGGAAGCTAAGCAGAGGAATAAAATTGTATGCCCGACAAATAGGTACATGTTTACTAATTTCTTGGGTTTGGATGATTTTATGAGCCGATTGGCTAGCCGCTTGGCTTTTTCTTTTTCTTTTTGGGATGAAAGGGCTTGTGTGGCGGCTTGGGGATTTTCCCGGTGCTTCCGTACAAAGGAGGTTATGGCGAAAATTTTTGAAAATTTAGGGTGTTAGCCAAATTTTTGAAAAATTAGAAATTCTTTGAAACTGAAAAGTAAAAAAATAAAAGCCAAACTGAAAGTTGAGTTGGTCAGTTAAACAACTTTCAGCTCCATTCCTTTTCGGGGACGAAAAGATTTTAAGTGGGGGAGATTGTAACAACCTGGAAAATCAAAACCAATTTTAAAAAAATTGGCAATTTTAATGAATTTTGAATATTTAAAATGAATTAATTTAAATAATAATGACGAGAAATTTATTTTAAATAGAATTAGAATGTATATATATTTATTTGAATTGACTTTAGAATATAAATATTTATTTTAATTATAAAAGGAATTGAAAATGGCACGGTAATTTGAAATTTCAAATTTCAATTGAATGTACAGGATTCAAAATAAACCCGATTTTAGTGAAACCAAAAATATTAGAATCTATTTAAAAATATCTTTCCAACTAATCCGAAAAATTGAAATTTCATAGCGGGAATAAAAAGTTATGTCCAGTTTAAAATTCTGAATAGTCACCATGGAAATATAGCCCTTAAAAATGACGATTTTGCAAACGACCTACGTTTTCGATGAGACCACTTTTGTTGGATCCGGAATGTCATATTATTGCTAGATTCCAATTTTCATAATTTTTGGGATTAATATGTGAGTGTGGAAAAAGAAAACGTGTTTTGACAGTTTCAGTCAATTTGGATCGACCAGAAAATGACCATTTTTCAAACCATCTTCGAATACGATGAAATTAGTTTTGCTAAGACCGTATCGTCAATACGAAGCTAGAAATAATTTTTCGGGAATTTTTAGAGTCCATATGGGACCCCAATAATTCGAAATGTACGTTTAAACTGAATATATATATATTTATATTTTAATTTAAACGAAAACTGATTGAAGCAGCCGAATTGGCTTAGCAGACATATCCCATTGTGTTCGGAATGGGGGTATTTAGCTAGGGGAAACCGTCGTTGGGTCCTAATTGGAATTCAAAAGAAAAATTAATTTTTGGAATTTAAAAGAATTAAATAAATATATATATAAACCTTTAACCCCCACCTCTTTCTCCAGCAGTCAACGCACGAGGAAGATAAAATAAAGAAAAAAATAAACTCAGATCCGCTTGTCGCCTTCAGCCTTCCCTCGTCGCAGCCGCCACCGCACCCCACCCAAGCGTCGTCGACGCCTCCCGCTGGCACCGCATTCCCCTCCAACGCCTCCTCCTTCTCTTTCCTTCTCCGATTTTGAATCCCTAACCCCCAAAACCTCTAAATAACCACCAACGGCCACCTCAATCCAGTGTGGGTCCGCCATGCCACCCCTGTAGGCCCACACCGCCACCTGCAGCCCTAGCTCCACCCTCCAGCACCTCGCGCCTTCCCCCTAGCATCAGCAGCCCCCTCGACGCCGAGCCTCCACCAAATTTAGCCTGTATGTGTTTATTTCAGTTGTCTTCAAACAATTAGTTCAAGTTAATTAAAAATAGGATTTTTACTTCAGTAAAAATATGGTTTTTACTTCGACAAAGAAAAATATATAGGATATTTGCTTAGATAGAAATATGATACAAAGTTGTGATTTTTACTTATGTAAAGTAGTGATTTTTAACATCACAAAGTAGTGACTTTTAACATCATAAAATAGTGATTTTGAACATCAAAAGATATGATCTTTGTTTTAGTAAAGATATGATCTTTGTTTTAGTAAAAACATGATCTTCGTTTTAGTGAAGATATGATTTTTCACCATTTAAAAAATAGGATTTTTATATAGTAGAGAACATAAAAATATTATTTTTATATGAGGAGCAAATTAAAAATAGGATTTTTATATAGTAGATAATATAGAAATATTATTTTTATATGAGGAGCAAATTAAAAATAGGATTTTTATATAATAGGGAATTTAAAAATATGATTTTTATATAAGTAGCAAAATAAAAATATGATTTTTAGTGAGGTAAAAATACGACTTTTACAAGGAAGTAGCAGTATAAAAATAGAGATTTTAAAATATATAAACATCATATTAGAAATGTGATTTTTAATATGAACAGCGTAGAGAAGACTGCGTTGGAATGTCAGCCAAATCCCGACTGTTCTGAAATTCAGAAATAAAATTGGCGGGGTGGAAACCAAAGGTGAGAACTCCTCACTATAATTTCTTTAATAGTTATTTATTTTATAACTGCATATAAGAACTGCTCCCCATCGTCCATAGACCATGGACGACTTGTTTGATTATTTGGTTTGGTTGATTTGTTTATTTGAATTGATTGTGATGTGAAATGGACTGTATGCATATTCATGTGTTAAATAAAATATTTTATCATTAGAAATATAATTTTTAACATGTATATGAATAAAATAAATATTCATTTACAAATCTGACGATTTTTTTATGTACACCCATTTGACTAATATTGATTGGGACGATATATTTTACACATCGCCCAACTGCACAAATAATATTCAGTGTTTGTTGGTTAAAACCCCACATGGGTATTGGAATAATATTTGACGTACACTAATCCCAACTATTTAGTTGTATGTCAATCGACAGGTTGACAGACTGTTGTAAGCGTTAAATATTTATATTTAATGCTTATACAGTGTAGAATGCACTTTGGATGATGGTTGATTACTTATCATGGCTGTTGTATACATGTGTTGTATGAAATCCATATAAATAACATTATATGGTAATTGGCTGTGTCTGATTCCAATTCAGAAATAATGAATATTTTAAAATAACGGATATTTAAAATAATATTGAGAAAAAAAATCAAATTCTGATTTTGATGTCCGATTTGGGATGGACATGAATATATATAAATATATAAAGCCATGTTGATTAGATTAATGCCATTTTAACGTGAACGATATTTATATCGATTATATTCATTTTTATAATGAATATCGAAAAGTAATTGATTTCAAAATATAATGTTTTGAAAATATTATCATTTATATATTAATGATATGGAATATTCAATTTTGATTTGAAATTGAATATGAAGTTGAAATCGTTTTGAAAACAAATTTAAAACGATTTATAAAATACGTTTTAAATGGAAATCGACGATATATTATATATATTATATATAATGTAATGGCCTGAATAGAACGCGCTGCATTGCAGCAGTTCGCGAATTTCGACCATTGACTTCGAATGGACATTACGGGAGATCCGACCGTCGGATTCTCCTAAAACCGGAACTTTGGGTTTGTATCGAAAAGAGCTTTCTAAAGAATATTTGAGATTTGAAATCTAATAGTTGGATTTGGAATTACGTCCAAATCAAATTTGGAAAAGGTCGATGTAAGTGCAGTTCGATGGCCGTTTATGGAAATCGACTGTACGGGCCTTGATAAAATTATTAAAAATATCAATAATTCGTGTAAAATCATAAGAAATGATTTGGAAAGAATTGGGATGAAAAATTCTATATTTGAAAAGATAAAAATATATTTTTATCGAAATGAACTAGTTACAAACTAGAGTTATAATCCAATATTTTTAAATAAATAAATTGGATTTGAAATGGTTTTAAAAATAACCAGAATTTCCAATATATGAATTGGAATGGATCTGAATCGAAATTATTTTCGGAATATTTCGATATTGGGTTCCGTGATTATACGGGCATTGTGGTGGAATTCGGAAGATATATATATATATATATATATATATATATATATATATATATATATATATCGTTATTCCAATACGACGTTTGTTGAGTTCAGAATTTGATATTGAATATAAGCCGATATATTTTCTATTCAGAGCCTTATATTTAATATCAAATGGGATTTTGGGTTTGTCGTGAGTGGTGTCTTCACTAACACTGTTCTTAAACCCAATGGAGTTAAGGAAATTAGAAACTAACTGGAGGTTAGATAAGTTGAATGGTTTCCTCGGTATTGATCTGATGTTGGTTTCGGCCTTCGGGATTAATACTTAGTGAATTGTTTTCTTACTAATTTACAGTTAGAGACTGATAGAATGGTGTCTTCATTAGCACTGTTCTGAAACCCTATATGAAAAGAATAAGTCTTTTAATTAAGATTTAAAGAAGAATTACTAATTAACGAACATTTAATTGGAATTGAAATGGAATGTAAATAGGGTTTATTGTGAACTGTGTTTTAATGGCATTCGTTCTTTAACCCGATTTGCAGTGAAATGTGATTTGGAATTTATAAATCTTTATTCTATGATTTAATGGAATTTCCAAAGTAAGGTTTTCCAGTTTAATAAAATAATTGGAATGGAATGGAATGCAATTCAGTATTAATAGAAGTAAACTTCTGTGGAGGAAGACTGTTATTATATATGGAATTTAAGGGGCTTTGCCGTTACTCCATATATATTATCGGTTGGATATGGAAGTTCATATCTATTATTTATATTGATCTGTATTCCGTGAAGATTCCATTGTTAATGGAACGTGATTTTGGGTTTATTGTGAGCTGTGTTTTAAATGACGTTAATTTTTTAACCCAGTTAAAGATAAGATTAATTTCTTAACTTGGAATTATCATTAAGTAATGATTTTCATGATTAAAACTGAATTGGAATTTTAATGAATCTTTATTTAGATTGAAATGGGAATGTGATAATTTAAATTATCAAATTCGGGGAATGATCGAGAATGGGATACCACCAGATTTACTCTAGGCGATAGTTAAATCATTAATTAGATTTGAACGTGAAATGGTAATTAATTTTACGGATAACACCGTGGTATTAGATGTGAAGTATTACCAATTCTACTCCATGGGATGGATAGGTTGGGATTGGGAAATTAAACAAATGATTACTTCGGTAAGGTTCGCTAATCCCAACTAGTTTGGATAAACCATAATTTAGTTCGAATTAAAATCCAAAAGAAGATGAAAGAATAAATTTAAAGAATTTATCTTTGATAAAATTAATGGGAACCTTTCCCAAAGTATAAGAATATTTGAATAAAGGAATATTCTGGATTGGAATGAGGCGTATGTTATGTTTTTATAGCACTTGTTTATTATGTACGCGAGTTATTCAGAAAGACCAGGTTTATCCCATTCTGAATAACTGATTCGACGACAAGTCGACGATGAAGACGGTGGTTGAAGACCAGAGGTCTTCACATCATTTGGATGATTACTGATGTCTTGATTGGGCTGTATACCCAAGAAAAGGTAATAAGTGGTGATCTTCCAGATGTACTTGGAGATCGACCGGATATGCGAGGACGTCTCTCCTGTATTGGACATACGGGACGAGGAATAAGGTGCCTTCGGTTTCGTTCAGACCCAGAACGAACTTGTAAATGGATGTGTGTTTGACATCGGATTTCATTCTGTGTGATTGATAGACATCAGGTGCATAGCGTGAATTACCTGTGTGGCATGTTGAGATGCAAATGATCAAAGCTTCTGTTGAAAAGCATAGTCATGTGGTTGATGATCAAAGCACGGCTTTAATATAGCATTGCTTTGTGTAGCGTTAATTCGCGAGCCTCGCACCCCGGTGTGAACCAGAAACAGGAGAGGACTTCCGGGAGGACATGCGTTTCCTTCTAGCTAGGAGTGGTGTCTGGGTTTTGCACGCCTAGGCATTTTACTTATGTGGATGATGGATAGCGAGGCTCCGCAGAGAGGCGCTTCAGTTATTTCAGTCTCTGCGGAGCCGATGGATGGTCTTTATACAGACTAGATTTACGCCCCATAGGGCGGGGAAACGTAGTGTTCAGGCTTTTTAATCCACCTCGAGTGGACCGGCCCTGACGATCTAAAGGTCACTCGAGCTCTGACCTGAAACATGGGCTAGATTGTCTCGAAGCGGTAAGGACGATCTCTTGCCTTGGTTCGCAGACTGAAATCCAACTTCCAATACGTGACATTTGCGGTTTTGATTGTAGAGCCTAGTATGGCGACATAGGGGGATGGGCCACTACGTCATCTATGATTGATACATTTATATTTGAAGTTGATTTCTTCACTTATAGTAATAATAAAAGACGAAATTTCACGTACCAAGCATATTTGGCTATTATAAGGTAAACTCTATCTTCCGGCTTGTGTTGCATTGTATGATGGGACCTAAGTCTTATAATAGCTTCATTGTTCTTTATTTAGCATTGCGCTGTTTGTTTCATGCACTGGTATTCTTGGGAGAAAACCCGTTCTGTGTTATACGGTATGGTCCCTTGATTTAGCTGACTTTAAAATCAAATTAATAACTGTTTTAGTTCTCACACCAGTCACATGACTGACTTGGAATTTATTGTTTTAACCTAAACTCTGGGTGCCCCTATTTTCCACACGGGCAGCTAGTTGTTTTGGTCTTGCAGATTTATGTTTACAGGATCCTGGTTTACAGCTGGAATGATATTCGGAAAGCTCTGTATCCATATATTCCTTTCAGTTGTGTTTTCTATTATTTATCGCTGCATTGTAAATTTAATTCTCTGATATTTATCAAATGTGTAAATTTATTCATACTCTGTATATTCTTGTATTCTGATGAAATTGTTGTAATAAGCAATGAAATGTTCTTCTGTTTGTGTTCTGATTCATCTTGTTTTCAATTCAATCCGGGCTTTCCTTTATGTGGAAGTTCGGGTCATTATAATTAATTTCTAAAATTTGAATAATCATTGAGATATGGTTTTTGAGATGAAAAGATATCATAAAATCTTTTAAAATGATTTCTGGGAAATGAATTAAACATTTGGTTTAAAAAAAGAATTTATCTTTGATATAATTAATGAGAACATTTTTTCTAAAGGTAATGAATATTTTAATAAAAGAATATTATGGATTGGAATGAAATGAGTTTTATCTCGTGTATTTTCACATGATTATAAAGATATGCAAATTATTCGGAAATACCGGGTTTAACCCATTCTAAATAATTTTATTGACAATTAAAAGTCAAAGATGAAGATGGTGGTTGAAGACCGGAGATCTTCACATCGTTTGGGCTATTATTGATGTCTTGATTGGATCGTACACCCTAAACAAGGTAATAAGTGATGGTAGTCTAAAACGTACTTGGAAATCGACTGGATATGCGAGGGTCTCTTTCCTGTATTGGACATACGGGACGAGGAATAAGGTGACCCTAATTTCATTCAAACACAGAATGGACTCGAAAATGGATTATATGTCTGACTTTGTACTTCGCACTATGTTCGTTGATCTCTGCTAAATATATATCTGTTTGGTGGCGGAGAATTTATTCTCTTGCTTAACACCCTTCTCTAAGATCTATCAGCTTAGAAGGTACATATTGGCGGAAATCAATGATATGGTATGGATTGACAATGTGGCATGCTGAGATGCAGTGATCAAGGTTTTTGTTGAAAAGAAGAGCCTTGTGGATGACAATCAAAGAACGACTTTAAATAGCATAGCTTTGTGTATAGCATTAATTCACGAACTTCATACCCCAGTATGAGTCAAAAAAGGGTTTAGTGACTGCAGGGAGTGCATGCGTTTCTTTCTAGCTAGAGGTGGTGTCATGGTTTGGAGCCTAGACATTTAACTTATGTGTATGATGGATGTGAGGGCCCACAGATATGATTGGTCGACATACTGACCAGGTGACAGGTCCAATAGGATTGGGAAACGTATTGTTTGGGAATAACTAATCCACACACGTTAGGTGTGGACTGGCCCTGAAGATCCAAAAGTTCCCATAAGTGTGATCCTGGACACCTTGCTAGAGGTGTTCCGAAATTGGTGAGGAAGATCCCTTGCATCAACTCATAGATGGAATCCAATTTCCAGTACGCGACATTCGGTTTTAGTTGTAAACCTATATGGTGACATAATATATGGTACCTATCCCGTCTATGATTGATACATTTATATTTGAAGTTTCTTTCTACACTATGTGTAACACCCCATAATTTTAACGACATTAAAGAGGATAAATTAAATAATAATTAATTTAATATTCAGAATTAAGGGAAATGGACTGTGCCATTACGTCCATCTCGAAATTCTGGTCAAGATAGACATTTGGTTTGTGTAAAACAGACAACGTATGAAGAAGTTATGAAGGATGAAGTTTGTATACGCGCAAGATAATTATATATATATATATATATATATATATTAGGTCCAAAATTCAAATTTAGTTCAGAAAATTCAAAATCACAAAAATTTGGGTGAGCGGGAAAATTCTCGCCCAGGGGTGTCGACCCTTGGGTCAACCCCTCAAGGAGGGTGTTGACCCATAGGCCGCCCCCCCTAGGGCTGACGTGGCAGGTCGGTTTTGGGGGCTGGCAACTATATATACGGCCTCATTTCTCTTGTTTTCTCACACTGAAATCAATAGAGGCCTAAATATTGTAGGTGCCTGAACTGAATCAAATCCTTTTCTTCTTCTACAATCAAAGTTTAGAGATTCGAGTGTAGATCTGTGATTCAACCTCCGGTTTTCTCCTTCTGTTGTTCTAGATCCGAACACTGTGAGTTTAAGTTACCTTTAGATTTAAATGATTAAAAGTAAAAACATGATATGACTGTAATTTGGATCTATCCCTATGACCGAATCATGCCAGATCTATTGTAATTTGTGAGTCCATGATATTCTGAATTAACTATGACTTGGATCATAACCTTTATCATGTCATATCTACTTTTGATTATAGATCTAATTCACTATTTAGATCATTTAATGCCTATCATGTTGTGGTTAATTTGGATTTGTCATTAGCTAGACATGTAAATCCTTGTTTAGATCTAATCATGCCTATTATGACATCCCTACTATGTTAGAACCAGTTTTATTATAACAAGTTCACCAGATCTATTCTTATATGTCCAGCTTAACATTATGCCATTATATGCTTATGTCAATTTTGTTAGAATAATCATTTATGTCATCTTCCCTTCGCCCTTTCCCTTTTATTTTATATAGCCAGGCTACTTTCGAGCCTAGGCACGCCGCTAAATTATGCAAATGCATTAGTTTGGGAAGAGGGGAAAAACATTGAAATTGGACATAACTTGTAAAGGGAAATTTGGCATAACTTGAATAATGTTTATGAATTTAGGACATATAATTCATTATGAACATATTTGGGGAAAAGGGACATGAAACCTATAACGACATAAGTAAAAACATTAGCTAATAACGGAATGCCTAGGATTACAGTAATTAGAAACTGTAACTGCGCCTAGACACGTGGTTAGATTACACTTGTGGTGGAAGTCTGCCCGGAACCGCCCGGCATTTCCAGCGACCACAAGTGGTGAATCTAATATGAGGGGTCTAGGTGCACAAACACGAGACGTGCTGGGACACGAGGTTAAGCCCGACTTGTGGAAGAAGTCTGCCCGGAACCGACCGGCATATCCAGCATCCACAAGTGGTAGGCCTAATGTGAGGGGTCCAGCACATTATAACCATAAATGGACATGGTAATGAATTGGAATACTTAACCTAGTTGAATCCATATGGATTGTATGAACATGAATTTGAATAGGTGTTAAGTAAATTTGATCGAAAAGTGGTTTGGTTAGTAAATCTGAGAGGGTGGGTAATATTCATATATAGGCCCACAAACTTAACCTAAAGGTTATGTAATTAAAGACACCAATAGGTATACATAACCGGCGGAAATCCTAGTGGGGATATAAGACAAGTGGGAGATCTTGTATCATCTTGTATGGGACCCATTTCAGTTAGTAACCCATATAACTGTATCGAACGAGTACTCCGCCCTAGGTTGGAGTTGGGGCACGCTTACTGGGATGATTGTAAGAGATCCAAACGTGGAGGATGGTGTGGGCAGTGCAAACCAACTGGGGACATGTGCATGCATGGGCCGGACAGAAGGGGATAAGACGATGTGACACCAGTGGATATGGTTGTGCACATTACGAAAGGTTGCAACTTTGGGAAAGTGATACCTCCTATTGTGGGGCCGGCACAGGGTATCTGCGGAGTGGGGAGCCAATCGATTAGGGTAGTAGTTAGGGTACGACTAGACTCTGGTAAAAAGTTTAGGAGCCTGTTAGGTTGGGCTGCCTGTGGATTGTATGGGATTAACACCTCTCACCAGAAGTACGCCTAAGTCTACCATCATATAGTTGTTGGGATCATCTCATTCTGGTTATACTAGTATCAGTGCAGAGTAATCATTAGGGAATAGTATGCACTCTATCATGTTTACCTTGTCACATTTACCTTTTATGATGTTATCTTTCTTATCCACCTTATATGGCTATCATGATACTTTTACTTGCTAAAAGTAACTAGACTCATCAGACTTTATATCTGACCCAGTTTGTTTTCTCTTCTTTCTTCCGTCCCCCCCCCCCCCAAGGTTCATAGGGTGGGAATACGCGGGCTTAATCAGGACTCGGTTATCATCCTTTTAGGAGCTGCTTTTGAAGTATTGCTCAAGTTCTTGTCTTTACTGCTTTGGCTTTGTCTCTTTTGGGGAATTATGCTTTTTCTTTTATGTATTTCTGTACTCTAATGGTACAAGACAGAAGCTTTATACTATTGTAATGGTTTTTATGTAGTTCCAGACTTGTGATATTTTGGACTATGATGTTATGAATTATGTTTTAAATAAAATTTTAAATTCCGCTGCTATCTTTTATATCTGCCTTGTAATGTTTTGTGTCTATTTACCTATAATGCTTCACGAAACTTTATGCATTCTCTTAATGAGTGACATTAACAGATGTGGGATGTCACACTATGCACTTATAATAATATCAAAAATATTTTTTTTATAACGTATCAAGCATGTTTGGCTATTATAAGGTAAAATTATATCCTGCGGCTTACGTTTCATTGTGTGATGGGACCTGAGTCTTATAATAGCTCCATTTTTCCAAAATGCAATGAGTTGTTTATCAATTATTTCAAGTTTGGGTATTCACATGGAGCAAACCCATTCCGTGATATACGACGTGGTCCAATGATCTACCCCATTTTAAAGCAAATTTTAAATAACTATTTTATATCTCATAATAGTCCCATGACTGACCTGGAGTTTATTGTTTCAACCTAAACTCTAGGTGCCCATATTTTCCCCATGGGCAGTTAGTAGTTTTGCTTTTGTATATTATTTTCTTTAATAGGATCCTGGACTATAGCTGGAGCTATATTCGGAAAGCTCTGCATCTATGTATTGCTTTCAACTGTGTTAGTTGATGTTTTCTGCTGCATTGTATATATTTATGTATTACATTTTCCACTGCTATGTAATTTATTTATTCCCTGATTATTCTGCTTCCGTTATATAATTATTTTCCGCACTCTTCATTCTTGTATTCTGATGTAATTTAGCTATCTGTATTCCAGTTCGGCCTAGGCCAAGTAAGAGTTTCGGGTTATGTTAAAACTCGAGGCACGTAACATATCACCCTCTTTATAATTTGATCGATGAGTTGGCTACATAAAACAAATCAATATTTGAGCATGGCCATGCTTTTCATAATCTCACTCAATCAAGAGGTCCATGGATAGCTCTACATATATATTGTAGGGTTAAGTTTCTTCTATATTACTCATAATTTTCATTCGATTCGAGATGTTTCCAATGGTCACCTTTATCATCCACTGGTTAAAAGTAACTTTTGATGATATCAAAACACAAATATTGTAACACCCCGAATTTTTAACAATATTAAAGAGGATAAATTAAAGAATAATTAATTTAATATTCAGAATTAAGGGAAACGGATTACGTCATTGCGTCCATCTCGAAATTCTGGTCAAGATAAACACCTGGTTTGCGTAAAACGGATAACGTATGAAGAAGTTATGAACGGTAGAAGTTTGACGATCAAAACAGGGATAACTGGCGCAATTTTACATTGGCTCACCTGTAAAGTGCGCCCGAAATAGTTTTTGGGTATTCGGGCCTTTTTCAAGTGGGTGGCGACCTATGACCCAATTCCTTTAAGGCTGAGGTGGCATCCGAATTCTGTAACCTAGCAGTTATAAATATACCTCTATTCCTTTGTTTTCTTCACAAAGAAATAATGGAGGCCAGAATATGTCGGTATCTGAACTGAACGAGATCCCTTATCTTCTACTATCAACTTAGGCAAATCAAATTCTGAGATTCAAGCATAGATTCAACACCAACTTCTTTTCTATCGTCTTAGCAATCCAATCACAGTGAGTTGGTTATTTTTAGGGTTAAATAAATAAAAGTAGAGTATGAAAGACTGTGATTTGGGTATGTGTAAATCATGGATCTATGCTATTATCATATCTTATGCTATGTCATGATAGATCTATTTCTCTAGATCCAATTCAATTGTGATTATTCTACTATGTTATTATCGTGGATCTTGGTTTGTAACTATATTGTGGTTAATATAAATCTGTTAATTTGGACAGTTATATCATTGGATAGATCTAATCATTTATGTAAATCATGAACATATGTCACCTTGAATTGGTTAGGATTGGATCTAAATCTTTATCTTAATGGTAACTTCTATGACATGCTATGATGTAGATTTGTGTAGATCTATTTCTCAACCAGTAGATCTAATTTATATGGACATTGGAACTGCTAGTCAAATCTAGATAATCACCTTGTGTTTATCATGTTAGATCTAAACCAATTGGGCATCTAAATTGCTAATTTAGATCTCACTATGCTTATTGAGATATCATAGTTATGTTAGAACCAATTGACTGCCATAAGTTCACTAGTTTTATGTTCACCTTGTTATGATGTCAATTACATGTCGATGACAGTATGTACGTTCACCTTATCACCATGCTAGTTTATGTTTATGCCAAGTTATGTTAAAAACGATCACTTTGGTTATATTCCCATTATTTTCCCTATTATTATTTATGACTAGGATATTATCTAGCCTAGGCATGCCGCCAATTTATGAGTGCGTTAATTAAGGAACGGGGGAAAAAGGGTTAATATTGACGTAATTTGAATATGAACATTTTTGGACATATAATTCAAATTATTGAAATGGGAATTAACACCTATAAAAGGGAAAAGTTTAATTAATTGATTAATTAATTAAAAATGGAATGTTTAGTAATTACAGGAATTGTAATTGTACTTATGACACGAGGTTAGGTTGCATTAGTGGTGGAAGTCTGCCCGGACCCGACCGGCATATCCAGCAGCCACTAATGTTGAACCTAATGTGGGAGGTCTAAGTACGTAAATACCAGTCGGGCTATGACACGAAGTTAGGCCCAACTATGGAATAAGTCTGCCCGGACCCGACCGGCATATCCATTTTCCACATGTTGTAGGCTTAATGTGGGAGGTCTAGCCTATTACAAACCATAAATGGACATGGTAATGAATTGGACTACTTAACCTAAGTTAATCCATAGGGATTACATGAACTTAAATTTAAGTTGGGGGTTAAGTAAACTTGATTGAACAAAAGGGGTGGGTTAAGTAAATCTGAGGGGGGTGGGTAATATTCACATATAGGCCCACAAACTTAACCCGTTAAGGTTATGTAATTAAAGACACCTAGTGGTATACATAACCGTTGGAAATAATAAAGTTATGTAATTAAAGACACCCTTTAGGGTAAGCATAACTGGTAGAAATAAATAAGGCTATGTAATTAAATACACCTAGTGGTATACATAGTCAGTGAAGACCTAGTGGGGATACAAGACAGAGGGGAGAGTTGTATCATATTGTGTGGGACCCATTTCAGTCAATAATCTGGAATAGGTATCAAACAAAGTACTTCGTACTAGGCGGAGAAGGGGCACGCTTACTGACTGATTGTAAGAGATCCAAACGTGGAGGACGGTGTGGGAGGCACAAACCAACTGGGCCATGTGCGTGCATAAGCCGGACAGAAGGGGATAAGACGACCGTGACACCTGTAGATATGGTTGTGCACATTATTATGACGAGGGGTTTCCACTTTAGGAAGTGATACCTCCTATTATGGGGCCATCACAAGGTATCTACGAAGATTAGGGAGCTGATCGATCAGGGTAGTAGTTAGGGTACATTTTGATGTATACCTAAGGCTACCACCTTATAGTTGAAGAGATCATCTCTTTCTGGATATAATAGTAACAGTGCAGAGTAATCATTAGAAGCATATACACCTTATCCTGTCTACCTTGTCACACCTACCATTTTTGTAGTGATCTCTCTTATCCACTTTATATGCCTATCATGTTACTTTTATTTATTTACTGGCTAAAAGTAACCAGACTCGCCAGACTTTATGTCTGACCCTTTTTGTTACTCCTTCTTTCTTCTGCCCCCCTCCCCCCCCCCCCCCATGTTCCCAGGGAGGAAACACTCAAGCTTGACCGTGATTTCACTTATTTTGCTGGAGCTGCTGATATTTATGGCTCAAGCTCCTATCCTTGTTGCTATGGCTATATTTTGTTCTAGGGGAATTTTATTTCTTTTTTGTACTCTGATATTTTTGAAGTACAAGACAGTGGTTTTTATGTTATAATGGGCTTTTATATTTCAGACAAATGATGTTTTGGACCATGGTATCTTATGATTAATAAAGTTGTTTTATTCAGCTGCAAAATTTTATATTTGTCTTGTAATATTCTATGTCTGTTTACCTAAAATGCTTCACGAAACTTAATGCATTCCCTTAGTGATTGACATTAACGGACGTGGGGTGTCACACTTGGTATTAGAACTGAAGGTTACCAGATTAGATAAAAGTTTTTGAAAATTATTTTCAAAATGATTTTTAAAAGAAATATTTTCAAAAAGAAAAGTCTATTTTGAAAAACATTCCCCAAAAAGCCATATGTAATACCCTTCGGTCCTTTGTCTAAATCTCTTCTTTTTTTTTCAGCATGTCTGGGGAACAAAACATTCCTAATATCCCAGAGGGCGTCGCAATACCCGGATTGTTCCGTAGGTATTTGGAGGCCACGGCGCCTGCCGAAGGCCAAGGAAATGTTCCTCCCCCAGCTGCACCAGTCATTCCTCCCCTTCCAAGAGCAGATAACTTCGCCAATATCTGCAAAGACTTCCATGCTATGGGAGGGAAGCCATTCCATGGGAATGAGACATTCGTTGAAGCTCGGAATTGGCTCAAGGAGACCGAGGACTTGTTCGTAATCTTTGAAGTAGAGGATAAAAGGAAGATTCTCTTAGCTTCTTGGCTATTGAAGAATGAAGCCTCATTTTGGTGGGAAGTCACCCAAGCTGGACGTCCGGTGGAAATTTGGGAAGATTTTAGACAAAGATTTGAAATGAAATTTCTTTCCCAAGCCGAGAAAATCATGCAGATGGAGAGGTTCTTAGCACTCAAACAATGAAACTTGACGGTGAAAGAATATATGAACAAATTCAACCAACTTGCAAGGTTCGGGTTAGAGTTGGTGGATACGCCGCACAGAAAGGCTTTGTGGTTTGCTAAAGCACTGAATGAACCCCTTCATCGGTTATCCATGTCCCATATTCCAACGGGTGCCACTTTTGAAAAGCTTGTCAATATGGCCCTGATGCATGAGGAGGATAAGGGAGAAAAGAAGGAGGTAAAGGCTGAGGGGACATCGCAAAATAGGAAGGTGTGGCCCAAGAAGGGGCAGCAACAACAAAAGAAGAAAGGAGGGAAGGATGAAAAAGACAAGGATAAGATAAAATGTCACAATTGTGGGAAAGAATGTCACTTGATCAAAGACTGTAAGAGGAGGAAGAACAATTGAATCAACTGTGGAGAAGTCGAACACTTTGTTAAGGAGTACCCGAAGAAACAGAAATCACAGGGACTTCTCGAGGGCAGGTGCATGCTCTCGCGATCAGTGCTCCTGATAGAGGTAGAAAATTTTCTATGGAAGGTTTAATTTCTCTTTCAAACCACCCTATTAGAACACTTTTTATTCTGGTGCTTCACACTCCTTTATATCAAGTTCTATAGTTGGATCTCTGCACTTAATTACTAGTACAATAGTGGATCCCGTAGTTGTTTCAAAATCCATTGGTGGTTCAGCTCATTTATCTATGATTTGTCAGGGTTTGAAAATATCTGTATTAGGCATCAAGTTTGAATGTGATGCGTATGTGCTCGGGTTTATGGGCTATGGGTTGATTCTAGGAATGGATTGGCTTACCACGTATGGTGCCATTCTGGTTTGTGAGAAGAGGGTTGTTAGGCTTCTGACTTGTCATGGGAGGACCCTCGAGATTTCTTGTGACCCAAAAGGTTCGGTTATGCTTAGTTTCCTAGAGTCTCTTGATGCATTTACCGATGACTTGCAATATGTTCCAGTAGTCCGAGATTATTCGGATGTTTTTGATGAGGTTCAGGGTTTACCTCCGAGGCGTGAGATCGACTTTCGTACATATTTGGTGGAGAATGCAAGGCCAGTTGCATTGCCAGTGCGCCACATGGCTCCAAGGGAAAGGAGGAAGTTGAGTAAGCAAGTAGGGGAGATACTTGAGAAAGGGTTTAAAAGACGAAGCATATCTGAAAGGGGTACTCTAGTGGTATTCGTGACTAAGGCAGATGGTTCGCCTCGTTTGTGTGTTGACTATAGAGAGTTAAATAAACTCACTAAGAAGAATAGGCACCCGCTTCCAAGGATTGATGATTTATTTGATCAGCTTGTTGGTGCCTTTGTATTTTCTCAGTTAGACATAGCCACGGGGTTTCATCAGTTGAGGGTGGCTGAGGGCAACATAGATAAGAATGCTTTTAGAACTCTGGATGGTTTCTTTGAGTGGCTAGTTATGCCTTTTAGGTTGACGAATGCACCGACGTAGTTTGTTGATTTGATGAGTAGGGTGTTTCGGGAGTTCCTAAACAAATTTGTCGTAGTCTTTGTTGATGATATCATGATATTCTCCAAGAGCGAAGAAGAGCATGCCCAGCATTTGAGGGAAATTTTGAAAACTCTCTGTGCACATCAAATTAAAGAAAAGTTCTCCAAATATCATTTTTGGAGAAAAGAGGTGAGGTTCTTAGGGCATGTGGTCTCCAAAGAAGGGATAGCTATAGATCCCGCGAAGGTGGTTGCAGTGCAGGAATGCAACCGATGTGAGAAGCTTTCTTGGGTTGGTAGGTAATTATAGGAAGTTCACTAAGGACTTCGCAAAGATATCATCCCCAACCACCAGGATGAAGAAGAAGAACTTGGCGTTTTCATGGGATATAGATTGTGATGTTGCTTTCCAACGACTGAAGAGGGCTCTGACAACAGCCCCAGTCTTGACCTTACCTGACGGGAGTAAGGTTTTTACCGTTTACACTGATGTGTGTGGTACAGGGCCTAGTGTGGTTCTAATGCAAGAGGGGAAAGTAGTATGTTATGGGGGTAGACAGTTGAGAGTTCATGAAAAGAACTACCCCACCCATGATCTAGAACTATCTGCCATAGTATTTGCGTTAAAGATGTGAGGTCTCTATCTACTTGGAGAGAAGTTCGAGTTATACACCGATCATAAATCTCTCAAGTATTTGTTCTCGCAGAAGGATCTCAATTTAAGGCAACAGCGGTGGATGGAGTTCCTAGCTTCATATGATTTTGAGATTGCTTATACCCCTGGTAAGAGTAATGTGGTGGATGACGCACTATGTAGGCAGATGATGGCCTTATGTCCTTTGTTCGTGGAAAGGAAGAGCTGGGAGTTCATCTCAGCTTTTGATTTTAAACCCTCCATCGAGATTTCGCCTGACTTGTTTGCATCATTAGAAATAAGACCAACTCTTATGGATCAAATAGGAGCTTCGCAACAAGGTGACCCACAAATTTTAGACATCATGGATAAGCTCCGAAAAAGGGGAGACTTCTAGTCACCTTAGTCGATATACCATAGATGAAAAGGGGTGGTTACAACGAGATGGAAGGCTTTATGTTCCATAAACAGGAAGCTTGATAAAGGAAGTCCTAGAAGAAGCCCACCATTCTAAGATAACCATTCATCCAGGCGGTGATAAGATGTACAGGGACATGAAAAGGGTTTTCTTTTGGGTTGGGATGAAGAAAGATGTGGTCGAATTTGTTTCCCAGTGTTTAGTTTGCCAATAAGTTAAAGCCAAGCAAAAGAAGTCTGATGGTTTACTTTATCCTTTTGAGGTTCCTCAGTGGAAATGGGAGAGCATCTCTATGGATTTCATGGATGGTTTGCCTAGATCGAAGAAAGGCAACACCAGTATTTGGGTTGTGGTAGATAGACTCACTAAGAGCGCTCACTTTATTCTCGTTAAGAGTAAGAGGACGGCATTATGGTTAGCAGCAATTTATGTTTGTGATATAGTTTGTCTTTATGGAGTACCTTCCAGCATTGTAAGCGATCGTGACCCCATATTCACCAGCGAATTTTGGAGGAGCCTGCAAGAGGCATTAGGTACACAGTTGTGTTTGAGCACCGCTTATCATCCTCAGACCAATGAGCAGACGGAGAGGGCGAACAAAATTCTAAAGGATCTCTTAACGCTGTGTATCCTAGACTTCGTAGGGACTTGGGAAGAGCATCTTCCTTTAGTAGAGTTTGCCTATAATAACAGTTATCAAGCTAGCATCGGCATGGCACGCTTTGAAGCATTGTACCGACGACCCTGTAGATCCCAACTTGTTGGTGGGAATCTACAGAAAGATTATTACTTGGGCCTGATATGGTTAGGTAAACTTCCAAAAAAAGTGACATTATTCGACGGCGGATGAAGACAGCTCAAGATAGGCGGAAATCCTATGCAGACAAGAGAAGGACTAACATCGAATTTGAAGTAGGAGACTTAGTTTTTATCAAAGTATCACCTCTGAGGAATGTGGTTCGCTTCGGATCGGCAGGGTAGTTGGCACCTAGGTTTGTGGGACCATTTCCCATAAACGAGTGGATTGGCTAAATGGCTTACAGAATAAAGCTCCCAGAAAGTCTATCTGGTGTTCATGATGTTTTCCATGTTTCTCATCTACGGAAATGTTTACATGACACCGCGGAAGTTGTTGAGCCGAGTGTGTTGGAAGAAGTAGAAGTGGAACGGGAGGCGACAGTCACACGAGTTCCTTCCCGTATTCTTGGATCAGAAGTTAGGAAGCTACGCAATAAGAGATCAAGTTGCTAAAGGTTCAATGGGGAGATAACCCAGAGGATGCAACTTGGGAAACTGAAGACAAAATTCGAGCTTCGTACCCTTTCCTTTTCGAGGGTATGTTCTTAACTCATTTTTCCAACGTTTTATCCGTACTTGTTCCTATCATTTGAGTATATCCTATCCATAGTACTTTCGACCTTTAAATAGGAATCCTATGTATGTAAACATGTATTTGAGACATGTTATGTTTAATGGATGCAAGTGGATATAAGTGTTTTCTCGTGGTTGCCTGTGGATGCATAAACACACACATTAGGCACTAGATCGGCTCAATCACTCTCATACAACATATGGATGTGTGTACATTTTCTTTTCTTTCATGGATGGAAATGGATGTACTAGCATATGGATGTTGCATTTGGACGAATGAGTGTGCATACATATAGAACTTACATATTATAATATGATTATTTGCATAAATATTGGATTCATGGCACGAACATACATGTATTAAGAAGGTCAACTGAATCAGTAGACCACCTGATTTTCGCATTAGTATTGGGACATATACACACACCTTTTCATATACTCATATAAGCATTAGAAATCTTTAAGGACAATGGATGCCAGTGTTTGGTGGATGAGTAGATGGATGATGGATGGTAGTATACATTCTTTTCAACTTAGAGATTTCGGGGATGAAATCCTTTGAGTTGGGGAGAATGTAACACCTTGAATTTTTAACGACATTAAAGAGGATAAATTAAAGAATAATTAATTTAATATCCAGAATTAAGGGAAACGGATTACGTCATAGCGTCCAACTCGAAATTCTGTCAAGAAAGACACCTGATTTGCGTAAAATGGATAACATATGAAGAAGTTATGAACGGTAGAAGTTTGACGATCAAAACAGGGATAACTAGCGCACTTGACAAGTGCGCCAAGGCAATTTTACACTGGCGTACCTGTAAAGTGCGCCCAGAATATTTTCTGGGTATTTGGACCTTTTTCAAGTGGGTGGCGACCCATGACCCAATTCCTTTAGGGATGAGGTGGCATCCGAATTCTGTAACCTAGCAGCTATAAACATACCTCAATTCCATTGTTTTCTTCACAAA
Organism: Allium sativum; assembly: GCA_030737875.1. NCBI lineage: Eukaryota > Viridiplantae > Streptophyta > Magnoliopsida > Asparagales > Amaryllidaceae > Allium > Allium sativum. The sequence goes on along the minus strand of JASFAX010000062.1, from coordinate 2,146,215 downwards.
GAAACAATGGCAGCCAGACTCTGCCGATGTCTGAATTGAATGGGATCCTTTATCTTTTACTATCAACTAAAGCAAATCAAATTCTGAGATTCAAGCATAGATTCAACACCAACTTCTTTTCTATCATCTTAGCAATCCAATCACAGTGAGTTGGTTATTTTTAGGGTTAAATAAATAAAAGTAGAGTATGAAAGACTGTGATTTGGGTATGTGTAAATCATGGATCTATGCTATTATCATATCTTATGCTATGTCATGATAGATCTATTTCTCTAGATCCAATTCAATTGTGATTATTCTACTATGTTATTATCGTGGATCTTGGTTTGTAACTATATTGTGGTTAATATAAATCTGTTAATTTGCACAGTTATATCATTGGATAGATCTAATCATTTATGTAAATCATGAACATATGTCACCTTGAATTGGTTAGGATTGGATCTAAATCTTTATCTTAATGGTAACTTCTATGACATGCTATGATGTAGATTTGTGTAGATCTAGTTCTCAACTAGTAGATCTAATTTATGTGGACATTGAAACTGCTAGTCAAATCTAGATTATCACCTTGTGTTTATCATCTTAGATCTAAACCAATTGGGCATCTAAATTGCTAATTTAGATCTCACTGTGCTTATTGAGATATCATAGTTATGTTATAACCAATTGACTGCCACAAATTCACTAGTTTTATGTCCACCTTGTTATGATGTTAATTACATGTCCATGACAGTATGTCCATTCACCTTATCACCATGCTAGTTTATGTTTATGCCAAGTTATATTAAAAATGATCACTTTGTCTATATTCCCACTATTTCCCCTATTATCGTTTATGACTAGGCTATTATCTAGCCTAGGGATGCCGCCAATTTATGAGTGCTCTAGTTAAGGAACGGGGAAAAAGGGTTAATATTGGAGTGAACTTTTTTGGACATATAATTAAAATTATTGGAATGGACATTAACACCTATAAAAGGGAAAGGTTTAATTAATTGATTAATTAATTAAAAATGGAATGTTTAGTAATTATAATTAGGAATTGTAATTGTACTTATGACACGAGGTTAGGTTGCATTAGTAGTGGAAGTCTGCCCGGACCCGACCGGCATATCCAGCAGCCACTAATGTTTAACCTAATGTGGGAGGTCTAAGTATGTAAATACGAATCGGGCTATGACACGAGGTTAGGCCCAACTGTGGAATAAGTCTGCCCGGACCAAACCGGCATATCCAGCATCCACATGTTGTAGGCTTAATGTGGGAGGTCTAGCCCATTATAAACCATAAATAGACATGGTAATGAATTGGACTACTTAACCTAAGTTAATCCATAGGGATTGTATGCACTTAAATTTAAGTTAGGGGTTAAGTAAACTTGATTGAACAAAAGGGGTAGGTTAAGAAAATCTGTGGGGGCTGGTAATATTCACAAATAGGCCCACAAACTTAACCCGTTAAGGTTATGTAATTAAAGACACCTAGTGGTATACATAACTGTAGGAAATAATAAAGTTATGTAATTAAAGACACCCTTTAGGGTAAGCATAAATGGTAGAAATAAATAAAGCTATGTAATTAAAGACACCTAGTGGTATACATAGTCAGTGAAAACCTAGTGGGGGATACAAGACAAACGGGAGAGCTTGTATCATATTGTGTGGGACCCATTTCAGTCAGTAACCCGGAGTAGGTATCAAACAAAGTACTCCGTACTGGGCAGAGAAGGGGCACGCTTACTGACTGATTGTAAGAGATCCAAACGTGAAGGACGGTGTGGGCGGCGCAAACCAACCGGGCCTTATGCGTGCATGAGCCGGACAGAAGGGGATAAGATGACCATGACACCTGTAGATATGGTTGTACACAGTTTTACGATGAGGGGTTGCCACTTTCGGAAGCGATACCTCCTACTTTGGGGCCAGCACAAGGTATCTACGAGGGTTAGGGAGCTGATCGATCAGGGTAGTTGTTAGGATACATTTGGACGTATACCTAAGTCAACCACCTTATAGTTGAAGCGACCATCTCTTTATGGATATACTAGTAACAGTGCAGAGTAATCATTAGAAGCATATACACCTTATCTTGTCTACCTTGTCACACCTACCATTTTTGTAGTGATCTCTCTTATCCACTTTATATGCCTATCATGTTACTTTTATTTATTTACTGGCTAAAAGTAACTAGACTCGCCAGACTTTATGTCTGACCCTTTTGTTTCTCCTTCTTTCTTCCGTCCCCCCCCCCCCCCAGGTTCTTAGGGAGGAAACACTCAGGCTTGATCGTGATTCTGCTTATTTTTCTGAAGCAGCTGATATGTATGGCTCAAGCTCCTATCCTTGTTGCTCTGGCTATATTTTGTTCTTGGGGAATTTTATTTCTTTTATGTACTATGATATTTCTGAAGTACAAGACAATGGTTTTTATAGGCTTTTATATTTCAAACAAATGATGTTTTGGACAACAATATCTTATGATTATTAAAGTTGTTTTATTCCGCTGCAAAATTTTATATCTGTCTTGTAATATTCTATGTCTGTTTACCTAAAACGCTTCACGAAACTTAATGCATTCCCTTAGTGAGTGACATTAACGGACGTGGGGTGTCACAAATATCCTCAGATAAAATTATAATGATTTCAGATCTGAGGACCATTACGTCACTATCACTATGAGAATAACTTATGATACTGTTAATTATATTTCATGTAGTTTTTATCATGGTGGGTCAGCCCAATACGCTATTCCCCAATACGTATTTATGTATTGACATTAATATCACGTATATTAATTATCAATGAGATATGATCATCAGTCAATCAACATACTAGTCTCAATGTATTATTGTTGTCCTATATAAACAATAAAACTTGACTAGGGACATTTAAAAATTATAATACTTAATATATTATATAATCTCATGTTCAAGTCGCTTACTTGCAACTATATAATTTTGTATTATTATTATTATAAGGACTTCTATTATGTTAATATTTATATTACGCAGTAAATATAACATAACAAAATATTTTTATTCCAAATAAAATAATAACATCAACAACGTTATTAATCACATCAAATGGATTTCCTCAACTCTAACATGTCTGACATTGCATTTACTAAATCAAGTACATTCATTTTTACAAACGTACATCTATTTGGTGGAGAAGGAAACTTCTATTAGCTTAATACTCTTCTCTGAGACGTATGAGTTCGGAGGTTGTACTTTTGTGGACGTCAATTAGTGATTGATGGAATGGCGATGTGAAATCTAAAGTTAGGGATATGCCATGTATGAAAGGTAAAAACATAACCTATAGCATCATCAACCAATAATGACTAAAACAGGAGATATGCTTCATAGCTAGGTGGGTAGCTCCCATATAGGGTATTATCCCTGCCCGATCTAGAACGGATGACCCTTTAGATTATTGCATGCTGAGGTTTGGTTGTTGATCACAACCAAGGGGTGAAATATTCAGTACATTACACAGTCGGGTTGGCCGGTCCTGATTCACTGGGAGTCCATTCGTGGCTCTTGGTGCGCTTATCTAGAGAGGTACCGTGATAGGTGGTACCCCGGTGCCTTGTCATTGTATGGAAATCCAAACTCCATTGCAAGCCTATACAGTTTTAGATGTATACCAACTATGTCAGAATAAGAGATGCAAACATTTCGGCTATATTTCTATTTTAGTAAGATGATTTAATAGACATTATTATATTATCATAGGATTTATAAAAAAAGTGTGTTGGTTATCCTAAGTGAAAAACACATGCCATGTTTGTGTGTGGTCATGTCTTACGGAGTTCCATTCTATAAAGATTTATAAAATTAAGTAAGTTAATTGTGATGTGAGTCTTCTCACTGTTAAGTATCCCAGACTGACAATCCGTGTGATTCTGCTTTCGCAAAATAGGCTCAGTCAAACCGAGTATATTTCCAGGTTGCATTGGGTTAGCTTGGAGCATCAGCAGAGAAACAAGAGTCAAGGCATATTCTTGTATTTCTCGTATTAATTTATTTCTTTTGTGTGTGTTGTATTTACAGTTATTGTATAGACAGAGTGTTATGACTGTATAGTCTGGTTTATTGTGTACTATGATGATTAATGTATGTATATATACAGTTTGCCTCTTGTGTAAAGAGTATTGATATATTATATTTTATTCATTCCGCTATGAGATTTTGATCTTTTCTTATTTTGATGTGTTTATGTTTTTCTTCTTATATTCTAACTTTTATTTTTTCTTCTTTCTCACCCTCTAACTTCTTTCTCTTAACTTTCTGGGTTTTCAGTACTTGAGTTTAGGCATGTGAATACAGAGGATATATTAGTGTCAAAATTTGGACGTTGAATTTTCTGGTTTGTTACAAATCCTTTAACCATAAAATAAGTCCATGATTCTAGAAAAAACCCGCAACATGGGTATTTATAGAACAAGGAGAGTGGGAATTCGTATCCCATAAAAGTCATCAGTGGGGTCGGTACCGATCCCGAGATCAGTATCGACCCCCCAAGCCTTGTCCAAATCTCCTACTTCACTTATAACGACCCGAACTTCCCCGGTGAGGAAAGTACGGATTGAGATGAGGACAAGACGAATCAGAACGCAGACAGAAGAACATTTCATTGTTATTTACAACAATTCCATCAGATTACAAGAATATACAGAGTATGAATAAATATTATACAACAGAAAAATATCAGAGATTACAATAAATTACATAGCAGCGGAAAAATAATACAAAACACAACTGAAAGTAATACACGGATACAGAGCTTTACGAGCATCGTTCCAGCTGTAAATCAGGATCCTGAGAATATAAATGTGCAAAACCAAAACTACTAGCTGCCCGTGTGGAAAATAGGGGCACCCATAGTTTAGGTTGAAACAATAAACTCCAGGTCAGTCATGTGACTGATGTGAGAACTAAAACAGTTATTTAAAACTTTACTTTAAAAAAGAGTAATTCAAGGGACCACGCCGTATAGCACGGAACGGGTTTCCTCCCAAGAATACTAGTGCATATAACAAAACAGCGCAATGCTCTTTGGAAAAATGAAGCTATTATAAGACCCAGGTCCCATCACACAATGCAACGCAAGCCGGAGGATAGGGTTTTCCCTTATAATAGCCAAACATGCTTGGTACGTTTAAAACAAATCATTTGATACTATTATAAGTGTATAGTGTCAAAACAATTTCAATCATAAATATCAATCATAGACGACATGGGTACCATGTATCATGTCGCCATACTAGTTCTACAATTCAAACCCGCAATATCACGTATTGAAAATTGGATTTCCGTCATGAGTCGAGGCAAGGGGCAAGCTCCTCTCCGATTCGAGACACTCTAGCAAATGTCTCAGGACCACACTATGATCCTTAGATCTTCAGGGCCGGTCCTCTCTTACTTTTGAGGATTAGTTATTCCTGAGAACACGTTTCCCGGTCCTAACAGACCTATATCTAAGGCGCCTCACATTCCAACAACCACACAGGTGAAAAGTATATAAATGTCAGCCAGTTTAAGCACTGACACCACCCCTAGCTAGAAAGAAATGTCGTGCTCTCCCTGCAGTCACTATCCCGTTTTTGACTCATACCGAGGTGTGAGGCTCGCGAATTCACGCTATACACAAAGCTGCGCCACATAGGCCGTGCTTTGATCATCAACCACAAGACTTTGCTTTTCAACAGAAGCCTTGATCAGTTGCCACTTACACGTGCCACACTGGCAATTCACTCCATGCGACTGATGTCCATCGATATACAACCTCTGAACTCGTACGTCTCAGAGAAGGGCGTTAAGCAAGAGAATAAATTCTCCGCCGCCAAATAGATGTATATTTAATAGAGATTAATCAACACAGAATAAAATCCAATGTCAGACACACAGTCCATTTACAAGTTCGTTTTGGGTCTGAACGAAACCGGAGGCACTTTCCTCGCATATCCATCGATCTCCAAGTACGTCTGGACGATCACCAACTGATTCCCTCATCTTGGGTGTACAACCCAATCAAGATCATCAGTAATCACCCAAACGATGTGAAGACTTCCGGTCTTCAACCACCGTCTTCATCCTTGACATATCGTCGAATCGGTTATTCAGAATGGGTATAAACCTGGCCTTTCCAAATAACCCGCGTATACAATAAGCACGTGTTACACAAACACAACATGCGCCTCATTCAAATTCAGAATATTCTTTTATTCAAATTTTCGCACTCTTAGGGAAAGGTTCCCGTTAATTTTATCAAAGATAAATTCTTCTAAATTTATTCTTTAATCTTCCTTTGGATATCATTTCAAACCATATTATGGTTTTCCAAACTAGTCAGGATTAGCGAACCACACCGAAGTAACTATTTATTTTATTTCCCAATCCCAACCTATTTATCCCATGGAGCAAAACTGGTAATACTCCATATCTAACACCACGGTGCTATCGGTAAAGTTAATTACCATTTCAAGTTCAAATCTAACTAAAGATTTAACTATCGCTTTGGAGCAAAACTGGTTATACTCCATTCCCGATCACTTTCCAATTTTGATAATTTAAATTATCAATTCACATTTCAATTTGATTACAGATTAATTAAAACTCCACTTAGTTTTAATCTTCTCAAAAATCAATATCCTGTCTTTAACTGGGATAAAGAACCCATGTCACCTAAAACATGATTCACGACAAACCCAAATCACATTTGATATTAAATACAAGGCTCTGAATAGAAAATATACCGGCTAATATTCAATATCAAATTCTGAAACCAACAAATATCGTATTGGAAATAACGATATAAATATATCTTTCAAATTCCCATAACAATATCTGTATAATCACGGAATCCCACATCGAAATATTCCGAAGACAATTTCAATTCAAATCCACTTCCACTTTATATATATTGGAAATTCTGGTTATTTTCAAAACCAATTCAAATTCAATTTATTTATTTCAAAAATAAATTGATTTTAATTCTAGTTCAAAACTAGTTCATTTCGATAAAAATCTATTTTTATCTTTTCAAATATGGAGTTTTTCAGCCCAATTTTTCCCAAATCATTTCTTATGATTTTACACAAATTACTGATATTTTTAATAATTTTATCAAGGCACGTACAGTCGATTTCCATCAATGGCCATCGAACTGCACTTACAGCGACCTTTTCCAAATTTGATTTGGAAATAACTCCAAATCCAACTGTTAGATTTCAAATTTCTAATATTCATTGGAAAGCTCTTTTCGATACGAACCCAACGATTCCGGTTTTAGGAGAATCCGACGGTCGGATCTCCCGCAACGTCAATTCGAAGTCAATGGTCGAAATTCACGAATTGCCGCGGCGCGGCGCGTTCTATTCAGTCCATTATATATAATATATATATTATATATTTCGTCGATTCCCTTTTTAAAACATATTTTATAAATCGTTTTAAATTCGTTTTCGAAACGATTTCAACTTCATATTCAATTTCGAATCGAAATTGAATATTCCACATCATCGATATACAAATGATAATATTTTCAAAACGTTATATTTTGAAATCACTTCCTTTTCTATATTCATTGTAAAAACGAATATAATCGATATAAATATCGTTCACGTCAAAATAGCGCAAACCTAATCAACACGGCTTTATATATTTCAATAAATTCGTTATTCTATTCAACAAATGAATATTTATTCTATTCAACACATGAATCTATATTTCTTTCAACACATGACTAATCTCAACACATGAGTACTGTCAACACATGACTATTTTTGTTATGTAATATATTTTATAAAATTATGGTATCTATCATTTGATTTTTAATTAGACTCCAACCGTAAGGTAGTTTCTAATCTTAAATATAATAAAGATGTAAATTTTATTGTTAAAATATTTTACTCAACACATGAATAGTTTCAACAGATGAATATTCTCAACACATGAGCATCGTCAACACATGACTATTTTTGTTATATTCTAATTTCTTTATTTTCCCAATTGGAATGAGGCCCAGTCAATTACCATATAACGTTAATTATATGGATTCCATACAACACAGGTATATAATAGCAACGATAAACAATCAACCATCATCCAAAGTGCACCACACAACTGCATAAGCATTAAATATAAATAATTAACGCTTACACAGTCTGTCGACCAATCGATCGACATACTATTAAATAATTGGGATTAGTGTACACCAAATATCATCCCAACACCCGTGTGGGGTTTCAAATCAACAAACACTGAATATTATTTGTGCAGTTGGGCGATGTGTAAAATTTATCGTCCCAATCAATATCCTTCAAATAGGTGTACGTAAACAAATCGTCCGGTTTGTAAATGAATATTTATTTATTCACATTCACTATATTCATATTCACGTTAAAAATTATATTTTTAACGATAAAATATTTTTAACTATATAAATATTTGATTTTATTTCAACACAAGAAAATTTTATTATCCACTTCACATCAATATCACGAATAAACTTTACAACACAACAAACAAGCATACAAGCCGTCCATGGTCTGTGGACGACGGGTGTCGGGTGCTACTAAACACCTCTGCATCCTAGTATATATATTTATAACTAGAAAAAGGAATTTAAAGTGAGAAGTTCTCACCAAAAGCTAAACCAAACCCCATGACTCTTCATATGTAGAAGTCTTCATCGTTCTCCTTTTGTCACCTTCGTCGTCCGTATTCACTACATATAAAAATCACATTTTTATATTTTCTCTACTTCACGATAAAATAAAGTTCAGATCTTTATTTCACTTCAAAGATTTACAACGCTTCTTTCCATATAAAAATTATATTTTTATATTTCTACTTCTTATATAAAGATTGAATTTTTATTATTATAACTATATAAAAATCATATTTTTAATATGCCACTAGTATAAAAATTATATTTTTAACCTTTCTATATTATAAAAATTATATTTTTAACCTTTACATATTATAAAAATTATATTTTTAATACTCTACTATAGTAAAAATTATATCTTTAATCTTCTACTATAATAAAAATATATTTTTATATGCTAAAAGTCGCATCTTTGTTCTTTTTAAAAATCTCATCTTTCCATGATTAAAAATATAATCTTTACTTCATTATAAAAACCGAATTTTTATTTCTCCTTCTAGATGATAAAAATCGTTCCTTTCCTTACTTTAAAAACCAAAGCCCTCTTTGCATTAAATATCAAAGCTTTACCTTTATAAAAATATAATCTTTATATGTTAAAAATCATATTTTTCTTCCATCAAAGATCTCAACTTTACTAATTAAAAACCCTATTCTTTTTCTTCAAAAAAAATCTAATTAAAACTGAAAAATAAAATTAAATATGTAAAAGAAAACTTACATCCATTTAATCTAGGGTTTCAGCGTTGGAATCGGTGACTGTTGAAGTTAGGTGGCGGGTCGGAGCATCATCGGAGGCGCGCTGGAGGGAGGAGGGGCTTCAGGGAGAGCCAGAGGTGGTGGGGGCTCGGAGGTGGCTCTCCAGTCGGGGGGAAGCTCTGGCGATCGGGGAAGAAGGGCGGAGGGTTTCGAGGCTGGAGCTGCGGGTGGCGGAGGTTTTGCAGGGGGGGGCGTTCGATTTTGTGGCTGAAGCTGACTGGGCGCAGCGCGCCAGGCGAGAGGGGGGCGATGGACGGACGGTGGACGGGGCGGCGCTAGGGTTCCTGCGTATATTTTTCTTATTTCTTTTAAAAATCGGGTTTTGAACGAATATGGTGGGAGGAGGAGAGATAAAGGGGGAAAGGAGATATTATATTTTATAATTTAATATTATTATAATTCATCAATTAATTGATTTACACCACGAACTCCGATCGAATCCCAACGACTATCGTCCCTAGCTAATTACCCCCATTTCGAACACAATGGGATATGTTTTGCAGGCCAATTCGACCGTTTTGATAGGTTTTCGTTTAATTTAAAATATAAATCTTTATATATTCAATTTAAATGCACATTTCAAATTACCGGGGTCACATACAAACTCGAAAAATTCCCGAAAAATATTTCTAGCTTCGTATTGACGATACGGTCCTAACAAAACTAGTTTCATCGAATTTTGAGGCCATTTAAAAAATGGCCATTTTCCAGTCGATTAAAATCAACTGAAACTGGTCAAACGCGTTTTACTTCGCCACACTCACATATTGATTCAAAAAATTACAAAATTTGGAATCTAGCAATAATTTGACATCATGGATCCAACAAAAGTGGTTTCGTCAAAATCCGAGGTCGTTTGCAGAATTTTCATTTTTTAGGGCCGAAATTCCATAGCGACTATTCTGAATTTTCAACTGGGCATATCTTTTGATTCCCGCTATGAAATTTTGATTTTTTGGATTCGTTGAAAGATATTTTTAATTAAATTCAAATATTTTTGGTTTCGCTAAAATCCGGTTTGTTTTGCACTCGGTACATTCATTTGAAGTTTGAAATTGAATTAACGAACTACCGCGCCATTTTCAATTCCTTTTATAATTTAAAATAAATATTTATATTCTAACGACGATCTAAATAAATATATACATTCAAATTCTATTCAAAATAAATTTCTCTTCGATATTATTTAAAATAATCATTTTGAATATTCAAACTTCATTAAAATTGCCAAAATAAAAAATTTAAATTGGCTCGCATTTTCCGGGTTGTTACAGAAGCTCCTAATCCAAATGCCACCCATTTCGTATTCCATGATACAAAGTAACCAAGCCAATCCTAAAAGCCAAGAGTTTACACTGGTCCTGGGATGAAGGATTCCGAATGCCGATCCCCAAGGTGTATGGCAAATTTTCACTACTTTGGTGGTACGAAATGATGAAAACCAGTTCACCGCACCTTAGAGAATTCTATGCCATAACAGGGATAAGAAAATTCAATGCACCGATTCTGGGATACAAAATCATGATAATCGATCCCGGGATACAAATTGCATAATACTGGTCCCGTGAGTTTGCGTATATTTTTGCCATTTCTTGAAATTCTGTGATTCCTGTCGGTTCTGATATATTTTGGGAATACGTACTGATCTGGCAACACTTAGCCAAAATTCTGAGTTTTTGTGAATCTTGCGATTTCATCCAAATTGATTTGGGTTTTCCTGAGTCCATACTCAAGTCCTGAGCACTATGATAACCAGAATTCTAAAGTGTGACTGCCTTGTAAAAAGGCAGGTTAACACTTACCCATTATCGAAAATAAAATGGGTTTCGAACCATTATTCACCTTAGTTATAAATGAAATGAAGTTATAAATGAATGAAATGTTATGCTTATATATGAGGCCTTGTGTTTTCCCACTTTGCCGCTTACATGAACCGACTTCTTATGTGTCATTACATTGGTTAGTTTCTAAGGCCAAATCATTATTTATTAATTAATTGTAAATCTTACCTAAGTATCCCACTACATTATTCATGTTCAATTTATCTAATTAAATCTTTTGAATAATGTTCGCTAAAAATTAGAAGTATTGTATATCCCTAATAATCTCCCTTAAACTTTCATCATTAATAAACTTTCAATCACCTTCTTCGAAGAAATCATCTAACTTTAAGTTAGTATTATCGGACAATCCTTCTGCATTATTTTCCTTAATATCCTACAAGCGTTGATATTCTTTAATTGTTTTCTTTAATGATCTGCATATATGTGACCAGTGAATAGAGTGTCTATATCGGCAGCAAACTTCATCATAATATTTTTATATTTTGAAGTTGAATCATTGTTCTTTTAGACTCATTTTTCTTTATGGCTTTTCAGATTTAGAAGTTTTGTTATGTCAAAGACCACCTTAACAATCTCTACTGGAACAATTACTACATCCACATTAACAGCTTCATCCTCTTCTAGAGAGGGCAACATAAGCATTAACTTATGACAATATAGCCAGACCTGTTGGTCCTGAGGAGTATTTTTAATAAGCAATTCACTACTTTGTTCAATAATTAATAGACATTATATGAGTTCATAATATTCTATAAATTGTCGTTATCAATATTACTGCTATAGAAGTAAATTAGGGGCATGGAATCTTAAAGAATTCTTTTCAATCATTTGAGTACCATTTACTTTTTATTTATATAGTTTAAGTTAGAAGCAATTCTAAATATAGTGGAATTGTATTCCCTTACAGACTTAAAATATTGAAACCTCAGGTGCAACCACTTATGTCTAGGATTTGGAAGTATGACCGTTTTCTGGTGGTCATAACGTTGTGAGCTCAATAAGTGGAGAGAGTTGTTTTTAATTGAATATCCTATTTTAGATCTTTTTGGATATGGCATGTTAAAAATATCAGAGTCGTTGCTTTATCCTACTGGGACATATTATTACCATTTCTATTGGTGTTGCAAGGGAATGTGTAACAACCCGAATTTTAAACAACATGATAAGACAAGAATCAAGGCAGAATTAAATTATAAAATATGAATCAGGATAAAGGGGTTGCGCCATTGCGTTCGTCTCGGAAAAATACGCGAAATAGAGTCCGAAATTTCGTAAATCGGAGTCCGTATGACCCAGTTAAGGCCCAACGAAGTTTCACGAAATTTCAAATCCGAAAACAGATTTGAAATTCAGCCCAAAAAGAGAGGCGGGAAAAATTCCCGCCAGACACACAGGGTGTCGACCCCTGGGTCGACCCCCCTTCCAGGGGGTCGACATGGGTGTCGACCCATGGGTCGACCCCCCTCCAGGGGGTCGACATGGGTGTCGACCCCAGGGTCGACCCCCCCTTGGTTGAACCAGCGACCTGGTGCACCTGCTTCTGGTTTTGGCTCCTGGGTCTTGTTTTGGAGGCTTGTGACGATTTTTGAGGGTTCAGATCTATCCTAGGGTTTATCCTACGGCCTAAACTACTCCTAATCTCTATAAAAAGACTCCTAGACCTAGCTTAAACCCTCACAAATCACTCATGCCACGAAGTGCTGCCCAAATGTCAAGTGATCATGGCCTCCATCTCCAACTCCAAGGGCTTATGCATTCAAATCGGGTTCAAATCAAAAGGTGCAAGATTCCTACATCAAATCGAGGGTAGATCAACGTTGCTATGCGAGTTTCATGACGCTTCTTCAACAAAGGAGCCACCTTTCTTCGTCAAGACGATTCATGCTCCTAAATCTCTTGCCACGCTATGTAAGTTCTAGCTACTTCTAGATCTAAACGGTGGTTTTAATGATGGCATGGAATAAAACGAGATTAAACTAAGTATGCTAGCCTATATGAACCTTGTCATGCCTCTTTTTCTTGAACCTATGACTTTTGGCTGTGCTTAGAGACTAAATCATGCTATTCATGTTATGATTAACCTAGTTTATCTTGCAAGTTTGAATCTTTATCTATGGAATGCTAGCATGAACCTTTGGGAACCATTTGACTTGTGAAACATTGGCAAAGATTGGACTTTGGGGCTTATGCATGTAAATGAACCCGAACCCCTTATGTTATCATGCATGTTTGTGGCCAAATCCCCTTATGATACTATGCATGTTTGTGGCCAAATTCCCTTATGAAACTATGCATGCTTGTGGCCAGATTCACTTATGATACTATGCATGTTTGTGGCCAAATTCCCTTATAATACTATGCATGTTTGTGGCCAAATTCCGTTATGATACTATGCATATTTGTGGCCAATATGTTGGCAAAATACCCTACTATGTGACTCGCTTCCACTTGGGTTGGAAATACGTTTGGGTAGCGTAGGAAAAACGCGCGTGTGACATGAAAAACTTGACATGGGGTTTACATGAGAACATGACATTCATGATACATTTAAATATGGTCATGACACGTGGGGAAAACATGGAACTTGAACTAGACACGGGGGTTGTAAGTGTAATGTAACACTAGACCAAACATGAAAGTGGCCAACTCGAGGTTGGGTTGAGTTTGTAGCATAAATCTACCCGGACCCGCCCGGCTTAACTAGTGGCTACAAACAATAGGATCCAATGTGAGAAGTTGGTCATGTCGCGCTTAAGACCCGAGGTTAGACTAGGTTGTGGTGTAAAACTACCCGGACCCGCCCGGCTTAACTAGTAACCACAACAAGGTCTAATGTGAGAGGTTGAGAGTGCATTAATTAAATTAATGCCACATGATAAGGTTAAGTAAATTTGACTAATGACACTTAACCGATATGACACGAATGGGTAGGTTAAGTGGGACCGGGCTTGATTTCTTAATGACACTTAACCATACAAGACAATTAGGGGATGAGGTTAAGTAATTCACGCTTAACTAGATGGGGTTAAGAAATTTAGACTTAACTAATCTAAACACGGTAATTAGATGGGGTTAAGTAACCTACACTTAACTAATCTAAACACGGTACTTCGATGGGGTTAAATTAAACACTTAACCAATCTAAACTTGGTAATTCAATGGGGTTAAGTAGCCAATACTTAACCAACTTAACAAGATAATTTAATGGGGTTATGTAACATATACTTAACCAATTATACATGATGATTTGATGAGGTTAAGTAACCTATAATTAACCAATCTAATATGCGGACCTGATAGGGTTAAGTCATAAGACCTTTTAAATATACTTAACCATTATAATACGATCAGTGGATGGGGTTAAGTTAACCTATACTTAACCAATCCGACTCGATAATCCGATGAGGTTAAGATAATCTGTGCTTAACCAATCTAACACGATAACCTGATAGGGTTAAGATAAACAAGTACTTAACCAAATTGACTTGATGATTGAATAGGGTTAAGTCATGAGCTTCTTGGTATACCTAACCAACTTGTAGGGCTAGGTCTTGGACTTGAATACTTAGCCAATCTTGACATGATTCATAGGCGGGCTAAGCCATGAACTTGAATAACAACACTTAACCCAATAGGCAAAACCCTAGTAGAGGAACTAGGTAGAAAATCGTAATTAATCAAGGGTAACGGGGAAATGAAGCTAAGTGGTAAACCTTAGTTAAGTATAACTAAGTAATAATTCTTAGCCAAGGACATGGGACTAGTTCATGAATAGATGAGTAACCCGGTACGGTAGGTCATCGCTTAAAACACGAGGAGGAGCAAATTATCTGACTTAGATAAAGGCTCCAACGAACTGGGTGACGAAGCGGTAGCTTCGGGGGACGTGAAGGTACTCTTGGTATCCCTCTGTGAGGTGGCAGATGGTCCATGAAACCCGGCCTCACAGGGGTTAAGGTCTGCGGTAGAAGAGCCAAGGGTATGCCTTGGTTGCTATGTGAGCGACCTAAAGACTGGGATGGATTAGCGTGGAGTCGACGATACTTGATTTTGCCCTGGATAGCACGTCGCCGACTACCTACCATCTTTAGTCAATCGTGCGCGAACGGAAAGGCAGAGAACTCCCAACAGACCATGTTCTTGCTATCAAGTCATGGGTGAGGTTGGCTCATAGGAAAGTGGGGCTATAGTGGGGCCGGGATGTAGTTCTCATACATGATTTTTCTTGGATTTCCTTTCAGTAGTTGAGGGAGGGGTCACGTGGGACCATAGCCACGGGTACAAAAATAGACCTTGATATCTGCATCAGCAGACGACTTAAAGCTCCCGACCGAGTTCCGTATCTCTTGATTTGCCCTGGCACGGAACTCGGATGGCACATTGAGGAACATGTGCGTCTAGACATGGAAAACGATTCACGATACATACGCGGGATCAAGGGCGCGGTTGACGGGTGGCATAATCCCTAGTGGTCCTAGGTGGCTTGAACCCAAACCGAGACACGGAAACGTTCATTAGGTAGCATAATCCCTAGTGGTCCTAGGTGGCGTAAATCCTAAGTGAACACGCGATAGCTTATGGTAAGAAAACATAACTGGATCAAGGGTAGCAGTCCAAAACAACTTCAAGGATAAAATGGTACTACGTTGAGGTGGTATAGATTTACATGGGAAAGCCCGTACGGCCTACGGCAAAGGACTGAACCTATACATAGAAAGAAACATACGAGTCGGGAAAACCTACATATGCTATATATTAGGTTGACATAGACCATTACATGACATTGGGCAAGGGACATTCATAGTTAACACATGACGCGGGTTGGGATACTAGTACGAGAGGTGCAGAGCAAATACATACATGATAAATACCATGGGATGTTAGACATGATAGATACCTTGGGGTAGTATACTTGATAGGAACCCGACGATGTGATACCTTGATTTATCTTGACACCGTGGTTTACCATGATACCTTAGTTTATCTTGCTACAGTAGTTCATCCAGTTATCTTGGTTTAGCTTATCTATCTTATCGGCATTCTTATGTTTACTTTCAGTTTATGCATGTCATGTTACCTTTACCTATTTTTATACTGGAAGTAGATAGGACTTACCAGTCTTTATGACTGACCCCATTTTGTTTCGCCTCTTTGTCTTCCGTCCCCCCCCCCCAGGTTTTCAGGGAGGAAATGCTGTTGTTAGTTCGGACTTCTTCTGTTTGAAGGTCATCATGTATGGCTTGGACTTTTCTTGACTATGGCTACTTTACTGTTTCACTTGGGGAATAATTTATATAAAGGTTTTTATGCTTCTTTACTATTGCAAGACAGGTTTTCATGTAAGAAATTCTCTGATGTAAAAGGCTTTAGACCTTATTTATTAATGATATGAAAGTCGGTTTTACTTCCGCTATTTTATATGTTCTGTCTTGTAATACTTCTGTACATGTTTACCAATAATACCCCTCCAAAGTTAGTGCATTCCTTTGCGAGTGACCCTAGCGGAGGTGGGGTGTTACATTTGGTATCAGAGCAGAAGGTTACCAGACTGGGAAAAAGTTTTTAAAACCTTCTGAAAACTATTTGAAAAACCGTTTACAAAGAAGCATTTTTCAAGAAAAGTTTTTAAAGGCTATTCCCCAAAAAGCCGTTAGCACTATCGTTTGATTCCTTGATTAAATCTCTTTTCCTTTCTTTCCTCCATCTGTAGTCACAGTAGTTCTAACTGTGACTAATCTTTGTCTAGCCACGTAGGTGTTTTCCGTACGATGGAGGTGGTTCTCGAGAGGCCTGTTACCGAAGTTATAAGAAGGGATAATAAGAGTATAGATAAAGGACGCGAGCTTAAGGGTAAGCAACTTATTGGTATGGCTTAGTCCATCAAGGAGGACAAGGACAAGATCATCGGAGAGGGCAATTGTACGCTCCCATTTCTAGGGTACCTAAAAGAGATGGTACCGTTTCTGGTAAAGGTTTAGTTGTTCTTTTCTATCATCCCGTCCAGACTTTGTCTTGATCATCGTATCATTTAAGTCTGCTTGGATAGTTGAGTCTCTGCACCTTAGTACTAGCATGGTAGAGGATCCCAGTTTTTGTCCCAAAAATCTGGTTGGAGAGTTGGTCCATTTCTTCATGACTTGTTTGGACTTGAGAATGACATGTCTCGGCTACGGATGGATTCTAAGGATAAAGTGGTCACCCAATAAGGGGTGCCATTCTCGGTTTTGGAAAGAGGGTAGTTAGACTCTCGACTCACCTTGGTGATACCCTCGAAGTCTCGTGCAACCTTTTGGGTTCTGTCACGGTTAGTTACCTAGAATCTTGGGATGCAGTTGTTGGTAATCCGTTCGAGTAGAATTCGCCGCTAAGGCGGATGGTTCGTTTCGCTTATGCATGAGTTATGGGAATCACCTTAGTAAATACTCTTGGCAACATGGATTGGCATCGGCAAACGAGATCCAGAATTCCCTAGTGAATTTTGGAGAGCTTGCATGAGTAAGTGGATACGTTTGAGCCAAGTATACTAGGGAAAGGATAAGTGAAAATGGAATAAGAGGCGACAATGAAATGAGTTCTAACTCATATCTTGGAAATAGGAATCAAGGAGCTACGAAATCATGAAGTCAAAGGCGGTCAAGACACAATGGAATCAAGCTCATGGAAATGCGGCTTAGACGCGCGCATCATGTCTCTTTTTAAGAGTATATCTTTGATCCTTGGTTCACCTGTAGAGAGCTTACTTGCATGCTATCGCTTGGTGGATATCCTCTCGGCCCTGCTTCTGTTACAAACCCCGTAAGGAGTTTGTCTTGTTTATCTCCTCGATCTTATCTTGGGAACCTTAAATAGAACTCTATGGATGTAAACATGTATTTGAAACATGTTATGATTGATATGGTTGCAAGTGGTTGCAAGTGGTTGCTCGTGGATGCGCGAATACACATTAGATACTAGATCGACGCACTCACATTTCATATTGCATATGCACGAGTATTTATACCTGTTTATGGATGAAATTGAATGTGTTATCATGCGGATGTTGCATATGAATGAATGGTTGTGCACACATATAGCATTTATATGGCTAAGACTATTTGCATACATGTTGGATTCATGGCACTAAACATATTTTGCATTAGAAGATCATTCAGGCCTGATCATTAGCATTAGCTAAGGAACATATACACACACTTTCTTGCATGTGTTCATAAAGCATTAGAAGCCTTTTAAGGACCATGGTTGCTTGTGGATGATGTTTTGAGTAGATGGATGGTGGATGGTAGGATACGTTCTTCCTAACTTGGAGATTTCGGGGACGAAATCCTTAAAGGAGGGGAGAATGTAACAACCCGAATTTTAAACAACATGTTAAGACAAGAATCAAGGCAGAATTAAATTATAAAATCTGAATCAGGATAAACGGGTTGTGCCATTGCGTTCGTCTCGGAAAAATACGCGAAATAGAGTCCGAAATTTCGTAAATCGGAGTCGGTATGACCCAGTTAAGGCCCAACGAAGTTTCACGAAATTTCAAATCCGAAAACAGATTTGAAATTCAGCCCAAAAAGAGAGGCGGGAAAAATTCCCGCCAGACACACAGGGTGTCGACCCCAGGGTCGACCCCCCTTCCAGGGGGTCGACATGGGTGTCGACCCATGGGTCGAGCCCCCTCCAGGGGGTCGACATGGGTGTCGACCCCAGGGTCGACCCCCCCCCCCCTGGTCGAACCAGCGACCTGGTGCACCTGCTTCTGGTTTTGGCTCCTGGGTCTTGTTTTGGAGGCTTGTGATGATTTTTGAGGGTTCAGATCTATCCTAGGGTTTATCCTACGGCCTAAACTACTCCTAATCTCTATAAAAAGACCCCTAGACCTAGCTTAAACCCTCACAAATCACTCATGCCACGAAGTGCTGCCCAAATGTCAAGTGATCATGGCCTCCATCTCCAACTCCAAGGGCTTATGCATTCAAATCGGGTTCAAATCAAAAGGTGCAAGCTTCCTACATCAAATCGAGGGTAGATCAACGTTGCTATGCGAGTTTCATGACGCTTCTTCAACAAAGGAGCCACCTTTCTTTGTCAAGACGATTCACGCTCCTAAATCTCTTGCCACGCTATGTAAGTTCTAGCTACTTCTAGATCTAAACGGTGGTTTTAATGATGGCATGGAATAAAACGAGATTAAACTAAGTATGCTAGCCTATATGAACCTTGTCATGCCTCTTTTGCTTGAACCTATGACTTTTGGCTATGCTTAGAGACTAAATCATGCTATTCATGTTATGATTAACCTAGTTTATCTTGCAAGTTTGAATCTTTGTCTATGGAATGCTAGCATGAACCTTTGGGAACCATTTGACTTGTGAAACATTGGCAAAGATTGGACTTTGGGGCTTATGCATGTAAATGAACCCGAACCCCTTATGTTATCATGCATGTTTGTGGCCAACTCCCCTTATGATACTATGCATTTTGTGGCCAAATTCCCTTATGAAACTATGCATGCTTGTGGCCAGATTCACTTATGATACTATGCATGTTTGTGGCCAAATTCCCTTATGATACTATGCATGTTTGTGGCCAAATTCCCTTATGATAGTATGCATGTTTGTGGCCAAATTCCCTTATGATACTATGCATATTTTTGGCCAATATGTTGGCATAATACCCTACTATGTGACTCGCTTCCACTTGGGTTGGAAATACGTTTGGGTAGCGTAGGAAAAACGCGCGTGTGACATGAAAAACTTGACATGGGGTTTACATGAGAACATGACATTCATGATACATTTAAATATGGTCATGACACGTGGGGAAAACATGGAACTTGAACTAGACACGGGGGTTGTAAGTGTAATGTAACACTAGACCAAACATGAAAGTGGCCAACTCGAGGTTGGGTTGAGTTTGTAGCATAAATCTACCCGGACCCGCCCGGCTTAACTAGTGGCTACAAACAATAGGATCCAATGTGAGAAGTTGGTCATGTCGCGCTTAAGACCCGAGGTTAGACTAGGTTGTGGTGTAAAACTACCCGGACCCGCCCGGCTTAACTAGTAACCACAACAAGGTCTAATGTGAGAGGTTGAGAGTGCATTAATTAAATTAATGCCACATGATAAGGTTAAGTAAATTTGACTAATGACACTTAACCGATATGACACGAATGGGTAGGTTAAGTGGGACCGGGCTTGATTTCTTAATGACACTTAACCATACAAGACAATTAGGGGATGAGGTTAAGTAATTCACGCTTAACTAGATGGGGTTAAGTAATTTAGACTTAACTAATCTAAACACGGTAATTAGATGGGATTAAATAACCTACACTTAACTAATCTAAACACGGTACTTCGATGGGGTTAAATTAAACACTTAACCAATCTAAACTTGGTAATTCAATGGGGTTAAGTAGCCAATACTTAACCAACTTAACAGGATAATTTAATGGGGTTATGTAACTTATACTTAACCAATTATACATGATGATTTGATGAGGTTAAGTAACCTATACTTAACCAATCTAATATGCGGACCTGATAGGGTTAAGTCATAAGACCTTTTAAATATACTTAACCATTATAATACGATCAGTGGATGGGGTTAAGTTAACCTATACTTAACCAATCCGACTCGATAATCCGATGAGGTTAAGATAATCTGTGCTTAACCAATCTAACACGATAACCTGATAGGGTTAAGATAAACAAGTACTTAACCAAATTTACTTGATGATTGAATAGGGTTAAGTCATGAGCTTCTTGGTATACTTAACCAACTTGTAGGGCTAGGTCTTGGACTTGAATACTTAGCCAATCTTGACATGATTCATAGGCGGGCTAAGCCATGAACTTGAATAACAACACTTAACCCAATAGGCAAAACCCTAGTAGAGGAACTAGGTAGAAAATCGTAGTTAATCAAGGGTAACGGGGAAATGAAGCTAAGTGGTAAACCTTAGTTAAGTATAACTAAGTAATAATTCTTAGCCAAGGACATGGGACTAGTTCATGAATAGATGAGTAACCCGGTACGGTAGGTCATCGCTTAAAACACGAGGAGGAGCAAATTATCTGACTTAGATAAAGGCTCCAACGAACTGGGTGACGAAGCGGTAGATTCGGGGGACGTGAGGGTACTCTTGGTATCCCTCTGTGAGGTGGAAGATGGTCCATGAAACCCGGCCTCACAGGGGTTAAGGTCTACGGTAGAAGAGCCAAGGGTATGCCTTGGTTGCTATGCGAGCGACCTAAAGACTGGGATGGATTAGCGTGGAGTCGACGATACTTGATTTTGCCCTGGATAGCACGTCGCCGACTACCTACCATCTTTAGTCAATCGTGCGCGAACGGAAAGGCAGAGAACTCCCAACAGACCATGTTCTTGCTATCAAGTCATGGGTGAGGTTGGCCCATAGGAAAGTGGGGCTATAGTGGGGCCGGGATGTAGTTCTCATACATGATTTTTCTTGGATTGCCTTTCAGTAGTTGAGGGAGGGGTCACGTGGGACCATAGCCACGGGTACAAAAACAGACCTTGATATCTGCATCAGCAGACGACTTAAAGCTCCCGACCGAGTTCCGTATCTCTTGATTTTCCCTGGCACGGAACTCGGATGGCACATTAAGGAACATGTGCGTCTAGACATGGAAAACGATTCACGATACATACGCGGGATAAAGGGCGCGGTTGATGGGTGGCATAATCCCTAGTGGTCCTAGGTGGATTGAACCCAAACCGAGATACGGAAACGTTCATTAGGTAGCATAATCCCTAGTGGTACTAGGTGGCGTAAATCCTAAGTGAACACGCGATAGCTCATGGTAAGAAAACATAACTGGATCAAGGGTAGTAGTCCAAAACAACTTCAAGGATAAAATGGTACTACGTTGAGGTGGTATAGATTTACATGGGAAAGCCCGTACGGCCTACGGCAAAGGACTGAACCTATACATGGAAAGAAACATACGAGTTGGGAAAACCTACATATGCTATATATTAGGTTGACATGGACCATTACATGACATTGGGCAAGGGACATTCATAGTTAACACATGACGCGGGTTGGGATACTAGTACGAGAGGTGCAGAGTAAATACATACATGATAAATACCATGGGATGTTAGACATGATAGATACCTTGGGGTAGTATACTTGATAGGAACCCGACGATGTGATACCTTGATTTATCTTGACACCGTGGTTTACCATGATACCTTAGTTTATCTTACTACAGTAGTTCATCCAGTTATCTTGGTTTAGCTTATCTATCTTATCGGCATTCTTATGTTTACTTTCAGTTTATGCATGTCATGTTACCTTTACCTGTTTTTATACTGGAAGTAGATAGGACTTACCAGTCTTTATGATTGACCCCATTTTGTTTCGCCTCTTTGTCTTCCATTTCCCCCCCCCCCCCCCAGGTTTTCAGGGAGGAAATGCTGTTGTTAGTTCGGACTTCTTCTGTTTGAAGGTCATCATGTATGGCTTGGACTTTTCTTGACTATGGCTACTTTACTGTTTCACTTGGGGAATAATTTATGAAAAGGTTTTTATGCTTCTTTACTATTGCAAGACAGGTTTTCATGTAAGAAATTCTCTGATGTAAAAGGCTTTAGACCTTATTTATTAATGATATGAAAGTCGGTTTTACTTCCGCTATTTTATATGTTCTGTCTTGTAATACTTCTGTACATGTTTACCAATAATACCCCTCCAAAGCTAGTGCATTCCTTTGCGAGTGACCCTAGCGGAGGTGGGGTGTTACAGAATGTCTTTCATACCACTAAAGATGACATTTAATACAAACTTGGTGTTCATATGTCGATCATTTAGTTGTCCGAAGGACAATTTATTAGAGGTAAAAGAAAGAGATAGAACATAATCTTACAGCACAATGGAAAAATGTTAATATAACACGTCTCACAAGAATAAAGAACTTTAATTTACATACACATACTATTAGAGTATAACACTAATCTACATTTGCTTTCCATAATAATAACATATCCTTACAAACACTGAAGACAAACACAAATACACATCATGGAAATGTATGCTAAAATATGAAAGTACGTTTGGTCACCAGCTGCTTTCCTTAGCTCCAAAGAACAAAGCTAACTTGGGAAAATGTTCAGTCTGACCTGAGAATTTATGAAAAATAACACCTAGGTCAATCTCGTATATTAGCGTGAGAAATATCAAATTATAATGAAATTAATTTGTTATACCTTAGAAACCCTTTGAAATCAAAGGTACCTTGTAATACCACGTCGCACATAAACACGGATGGGTTTTTTCTTACAGTAACCAAAACACTTTTATAAAAAAAATACCTAGTGATATTATAATAGTGTTTATAGATCACAAATAAATATTTTAAAATATTTCGTGTTCATTCACCTCTCATTCCAACACAATAGTTATACAATCAAGTCGACAAGTTCGTACTAGAGAACGAATTCCAACTATGAAAGCGTAAGGGTGTATCCACCGTAATGGTCTATCCACTGAACATGTACATCTCTAAATAAAATGCATGGGCGTCTATGTTAATTTGCTCCTCATCTTTTTAATACCAAAACCATCCTTAAAAGTTTGGTACCACCGAATATTATTACCCCGGTTGATAACAACCACAATGGGCCTATAAGCATACAAAGAGATCGACTCTAGATATGGAATGACATACCCTAATGATAGCGATGAAACATCCCACTTCTGGGTCTGGTTTAACCCAGTAATTAAACCGACTTAAACCATTTTCAAAGGTGGATTATCGGGGTACTTACAAATTAACACAAAACAAAAGAGCATTTCCATTAATTTCATCACAATATTACATCAGAGTACAAGAATATGTCAGAGTACAACAGATCTCAGAGTATACTGCAAATACATACAGAGCGGAAATATAACATTATCAGCGGAAGACTAAGAAAATGATCCAAAGTATAGCTCCAGCCATAATCAAGAATCCTGCTCTAAAAATGAATCAAAGGCTAAATCTGCAAAACCAAAACTACCTGGCTGCCCACGTAGAAAACATGGGCACCTGGAGATTACGTGGGAAACAAAAACTCCGAGTTAGTCATGGGACTGGTGTGAGAACTAAAACAGTTACTTTCATTTTAAAGTAAGGTAAATCATAAGACCATACCGTATAAAACGGAATGGGTTTCCCCTGTGAATACCAGTGCATTAAAACTCGCAATGCTCTTTAGAAAATGACGCTACCACAAGATCTTGCACCACACACACAATGTAAACGCACACTTGGGCAAGGTTTCCCATATGATAACCAAAATATGCTTGGTACACGAAAATCTTCTTATATTATTATTAGTGCATAGTGTAAAAATCACTTTCACAAATAAATGTATCAATCTTAGCCATCATTGGTACCATAATATTATACATACCTCCTACGTGTTCTACGTAGGATCTACAATAAAAAATCGTATGGGCATGTATGGGATGATCTGGGTTCAAAATAGTATACTGTCCCAAACCGTTCTCTAAGTGGGTTTTCTAGCAAATGACCAAGGCTAAGGAACTTCCTTACCAATGGGCATGCCTCTAGAGGGACTCCCCAAGAAGTAAACCCATTTATGCCAACACAAGGTCGTCAGTGCTGTTCAAAGTCAAGCTGCATAAGAATGCCAATTCCCAGTCATTACCGAGCTTTTCTACGGGCACCTGAATTTCCAACAAAATCAAATCAGCAGAATTCCAAAGATCTATACCGTAGCACTACTATATAAAATCCACATAGCAAACACCTGGGCTCCATATCATGGTGTTGTTTCAAAAATCTTGAAGGAAATGGTCATCCCCTAATGGGTGCGACCCCCATAACCTTGCTGCATGTTTTCCAATTTCGGACATATCTGGGATGTGAGGCTTGTTGAAGTCTCATTACACAAAGCTACTCTTAATCAAGCCGCGCTTTGATCATCAATAGCTAATCAATTGGCATGTCACACTGTCAACTCACAACATATAATCAGTGTCGATTAATATACAACCCTCTGAGTACAAAAGTCTAAGAGGAGGGTGCTAAGCTAAGCGAATAAATTTTCTGCTACCAACTGATATATCATCAATTTATTATGATGTAACTTACAATGTCATACATACATCCATTTATGAGTTCATTCTGGGTCTGAACGAAACTTAAGGCACCTTATTCCATGACGCCACTTGGGTGTGAAGGCCCTTGCAATCCAAATCATTCCAAGTACGATCAGATCATCGTCACAGCATAACCTTAAAATAGGTAGCTGCCTAACAGTGGGATCAACGAGAAATCCATTTGATGTGAAGATCTTCGGTCTTCAATCACAATCATTGCCATTCTATGTTGCTCTTATCATGTCATATATTTATTCGAAATGGGTTGAAACTCGATCTTTCCGAATAACTAGAGCATCTTTAAAATGTGTGGAGAATATACAGGGAAATCACAAATTTCATTCTGTTTTGGATACTTTGATTTCAATTTAAACCTTAACACAAAGGTTATTACTTAAATCAGAATCTTATTTCCATTTCCATCCACTTAATGGAACACAGAGGAAGATACCATTCCCACTCTATCGGTCTTGGACAATTTCTATCTATGATAGAACGTGACTAGCTCCTTACCCTTAAGTCGTACTTGCATTTATTTTGGTAAGTTCTAATTACCCTTCATTTAATCCCTTTTTCATTTCATTCAATCAAATCTTTACTCATAGATTTATTTAAAATCTAACTTGGTTTTAATCTTCAAAATCATTTTTTTTTCTTCTTTAAATGGGTCAATAACAATGTTATTAAAGACATTGGTCACGATAAACCCAAAATCAATACATCCATTTGTAATGGAATCTTCACGGAAATCATATCAGCCCATAATCGCTATAAATTTTCATATTGAACTAACACTATAAGCGGAATAAGGGCAAACCCTTTTGAATTCCTCAAATATTATATGCCTATATCTACAGATAATTATCTCGATTATCACCAAATCGACTCCCATTAAATTCCGAATTTAATTTATTAATCGTTTAAAAATGATTACTCAAGTCATAGATGAAACAATTGAGTTTAAAACCTTTAAATAATCCTTTTCAAAAAATGTTGTAATAGCGTCATAAAAAGCACTACGAATAGGCTTATATTAATTAGTTTAGTCAAAATGACTTTTATATTATCCGAAACTTCATTTTACCAATTCAAATCACTTTCAAACCATTTATTATGATTTATCATAATTTATTCCTATTTTTAATAATTAAAAAATAGTTCATTTCAAAAAAATCCAATTTCAAATAGCTAACTGCAAATTCTGGATATTTCTAGAAATTTGATTTGGCTAATTTCAAAATCTAACTGTTGGATCTTACTACTCTCTTTTGCATTTGAAAACTCTTTTCATTTTGAACTAAACATTTTTCATTTTGGGAAAATTCGATGGTCGGATCTCTCGGTACGTCAATTTAAAGTCAATAGACGAAATTAGCAAACTACCGCTGTGCGACTAGCACTATTCAGACCAAAGTTTGATTTATAATTAAAATTAAATCGAATTATTTTCAAAATAGCTTATTAATTATATATAATTATTTTCAGAACTATATTTAAATGATTTCACTTAAAAATCAAATATTCCATTATTTAATCATTATAATATTATTTAAATCATTAAAATAATATTATATTTCAAAACTTATTATTTAAAGTCCAAATTCCTGAAATCCATTATAAAATTAAATAAGATCATTTGGAAACTAAAATATTGTTAAAACATTTTCTGGATACCTAAACCAAACTTCACTTTTTAAAATTACTGTTCATTTTTCAATTCAAATTTGAAAACATGCCTTTATTACTTGAAATTTGTTCAAATAATTTTTTTTCTTTACGAAAACTATTCGTAATTACTTAAACTATCTTTCTAAATCATTTTAGATTTAAAATTAAAATTGTAACACTCCATAATTTTAAAAAGACACTATAATGATAAACTAAAGAATACTTAATTAAATATTGGGAATTAATTAAAATGGACTGTGCTGTTGCGTTTGCTTGGAGTTCTGCTTAAGATAGACTACGAGTTTGCGTAAATCGGACATCGTATGAAGAAGATATTAAGGTTTGAAGTTTATATACATATAAGCCAAATATATATAAATAAATCAATTCTAGAAAATCAAAAATCAAAGGGCCAGGAGGAGCGAGAAATCGGCCCGTTAGGGGTCGACCCCATGCCCTATGGTGTCGACCCATGGGTCGATCCTTACAAAGGGGTGTCGACCCTACCTAGATTGGGGCAAATCCATTCTGTGAACGTGAAATCGTTTCTTGACCAGATTCATTGACATTAGGCTATAAAAAGGACCTCATTTCTATTGTTTTGTCCATCAAAAACAATGGACACAACGTGGTGCGGTCCCAACTCAGATTGAATTAGCCTATTCTTCTGCAACAACAACTTATAAGCATACAAGAATCTCTACTACAACATCAACAGTCAACTCTTTGTTCTTTAGATCCAGTCACAGTGAGTTTATGTCATTTTTAGATGTAAACATGTAAAAAGTATTCCTGACATGTTCATAAGTTGGATCTAAACTGGTGCCTGTTAATAACTTGAATTATAACTAATCATATCTTCTATTACTTGTTCACATAATCTACTGACTAGTTCTCGTATGTCTATTCCTGATATGCATGTTTTGTTATCATGCCTAATTTTGTCATTATATGCCCATTCTGCTACTATGCTTATTTCTGTCACCTTATGCTTATTCAGTTAGTATGCCTATTTCTGACATAATATGCTTGTTTTGTTATTATGCTTATTCCTGTTCTCTTCTCTTCCTCCTTCCCATTTTATTTTTATAGCCAGGCTACCTTCGAGCCTAGGCTTACCACTGAAATATGCAAATGAATGAAATTAGGAATGATTGGGAATGATATTGGGGCATTACTTGTATTCTAAAACATGACTAGGATTTAGAGGCATAATTTATACCTTTGTCTAATACCTTAAATTAGGGCATAACTTGTATCATGGACAAGACTGGGAATTGGGGCATAACCTGGGATGAAAGTAAAATTTGTTTAAGAATGAACATTTCTAATTTACCGCAAATAGAACTTGTAACTGCACTTAGACACGAGGTTAGATTATGCTTGTGGTAGAAGTCTTCCCGGAACCGCCCGGCAAATCCAGCATCCACAAGTGGTTAATCTAATGTGAGGGGTCTAGTGCATAAACGTACACGTAATGGTGCTGAGACTTGAAGTTAAGTCTAACTTATGGTAGAAGTCTACCTGGAACCTCCCGGCATATCCAACATCCACAAGTGGTGGACATAATGTGAGAGGTCTGGTGCATTAACATGCATAAATGGAAATTGACAAGAACATGTTGATCTGTAATACTTAACCTGTTTGAATCTATGAGGATTATGTGAACCTATCAAATTAAGTAGGGGTTAAGTAAACTTGCTTGAATCAGTGGGGGGTTAAGTAAACTTGTTAAAATTATAGGGGGTTATATAAACCTGACAAGCTTAACCTATTATACATGTTGGGGTTATGCAACCTTGTTAAACAGTTAAGCATAACTTGTCAAAATCTTAGTAGTGGGGATACAAGCCTAGGGGTGGCTTGTATCATCTGTTGTGTAGGACCCATATCATTTAGTAACCCATCTTGGTATCAAACGGGGAAACCCGAACTAGGTCAAGGTCTGGGCACGCTTACTGAGCTGATTATAAGAGGTCACTTGAGTGAGGGCGTTGACAACGCAGGACTCAATGGAGTCCTGTGCATGCATGAGTCCGACTTGCTCGGGAAATTAAGATGTTGTGACATCAATAGATACGGTTGTGCATCTTGAAAATAACTTAGTTGCCACTTTAGGGAGTAATACATCCTACCGTGGGCCAGCACAGGGTATTTATAGGGTAGGGAGCCGATCAATTGGGGTAGTGATTAGCACACATCTAGTCTTGCTTGTTTAGGAGCCTGTTATTATCGTTGGGGGTAACACCTGTCATTTCTGTTGGGCTAACTGTAATTGTTGTTAGGGGTAAAACCCGTCACTCGAAGTACACCTAAGTCTACCATTTTGTTCTTATTGGGTCATCTTGTTCTTGTTATAATAGTATTGGTGCAGAGAAAAGTACTTGAGAAGCGCAATATATTCTGTTTGTTTATTCGGTTTATCCTGTTCAGCCTGTTATACCTGTCTTATGATATTGTTATCACTCTCATCCAGTTTGTATACCTGTCATGATGCTTTTACTTATTTATATGCTAAAAGTAACTGGACTCGCCAGACTTTATGTCTGACCCGTTTTATTTCCTTCTCTCTCTTTTCCGCACCCCCCCCCCCTTCGGGGATCTCAGGGTGGGAATACTCAGGCTTGATTAGGATTCTCTCGTTATTACCGCTTGGAGCTGCTTAGGTGTACCGATTTGATTACCTGTCTACTATGATATGGCTCTTTTTAGGGACTATGCTTTTATATTACTGTACTCCGATGATTTTAGTACAAGGCAGATACTTTAAATTGATGTAATAGGTTTTCTGTATTTTCAGACTTATGTTGTAACTGGATTTGGACCACTATGTTTTCTATTTGGAAAATAAAGTTTTAAATTCCGCTGTTACTTTCTATCTGTCTTGTGATGTTTCTGTTACTGTTTACGTATAATGCTTCACGAAACTTAATGCATTATAGTAAAGAGTGACATTAACGAATGCAGGGTGTCACATTTGGTATCAGAGCTGAAGGTTATCAGATCGGATAAAAGATTTTGAAAATTGGTTTCAAAAAGGTTTTAAAAGAAAGTATTTTCAAATAAAAGTCTGTTTTTGAAAAACATATTCCCCAAATCCATATAAAATATCTCTCGATTCTCCGCTTGAGTCCCTTTTCCTTTTCTTTTCAGCATGTCTGGGGAACTGATTCTTCCCGAAGGGTGTCCCCATTGCGGCATGGTTCCATAGGCATGTTAAAACTATGGCACATGTCGAAGGGCAAGGAAGTACCCAACCTCCATCTGTTGCCATAGTAGTCTCACCTGTGGCTAATTTTTTGTCAAGCTTAGTAAGGATTTTCGTTCGATGGAGGCGGCTTTCGAGAGACTTGTTAGCATGTTGACAAGGATGCTAAAAAGGAGAATAAGTGAGTTACGGCTAAGGAGCACATCCCAAGGATGAGAAAAATGGTGGCCTAAAAAGGGAACATAGATAAAAGAAGGAAAGCCTGATAAAGTTCAAATAAAGACAAGAAGAAGAGTCATGGTTGTGGGAACGTATGTCATTTGGTCAAAGATTGTCGAAAAAGGAAGAATGCTTGTTTCAATTATGGAAAAGTTGGACACTATTCTAAGGCGTGCCCGAAGAAGCAAGGAAAGGGGCCAAAGGGCAGGATCTTCTAGAGGGAAGGTGCATGCCCTCGTGGCCGGTGAACCAGCTAAAGGTAGGAAAGTTTTTGTTGAAGGTTTGATTTATCTTTCCAATTATCCAGTTATAACTCTTTTTGATTTTGGCACTTCGCATTCTTTTATATCCGATTTTGTGGTTGAGTCGTTGCACCTTATTACTAGTATGGTTTTGGACCCCGTTGTTGTCTCAAACCCATTTGGAGGTACGACTCATTTGTCTATGATTTGTCGGGGTTTGAGAATATCTGTGTTGGACGTCGAGTTTGAGTGCGATGCATATGTGCTTGGTTTCATGGGATATGGTTTGATTTTAGGGATGGATTAGCTAGCCATATATGGTGCCATTCTAGACTGTGAGAGGGGGTTCGTTAGACTTTTGACTTGCCATGGGAGGGCTCTCGAGATTTCTTGTGACCCTAAGGGGTCTGTTATGCTTAATTTCCTAGAATCACTTGATGCATCTATCAATGACTTGCGATCTGTACTGGTAGTCTGTGAGTATTTGGATTTTCTTGAGGAGGTTCGGGGCTTACCTCAGGGGCGCGAGATTGATTTTCGGATATACTTGGTGGACAATACAAAGCTGATTGCATTACCTGTGCTCCATATGCTCCGAGAGAAAGGAAGGAGCTCAACAAGCAAGTAGGGGAGCTACTTGAGAAAGGGTTTATTAGGCGAAACATATCTGAATGGGGTGCTCCAGTAGTATTCGCCACTATGGCAGATGGTTCGCTTCGCTTATGCGTGGATTACAGGGAGTTGAATAAGCTCACCAAGAAAAATAGGCACCCACTTCCGAGGATAGATGATCTATTTGACCATCTCATTGGTGCATTTGTTTTCTCTCAGTTAGACTTGGCCGTGGGGTTTCATCAGTTGAGGGAGGCCGAGGACAGTATAGACAAGACTGCCTTTAGAACTCCAGATGGTTTCTTCGAGTGGCTCATCGTGCCTTTTGGGTTGACGAATGCACCTTCCTATTTTGTGGATCTGATGAGTAGGGTGTTTCGGGAGTTTCTAAATAAGTTCATTGTGGTCTTTGTTGATGACATCTTGATTTTCTCGAAGAATGAGGAAGAGCATGCCCTACATTTAAGGGAGGTTTTGAAGACTCTCCGAGAGCATCAACTTAAGGCAAAATTCTCCAAATGTCATTTTTGGAGAAAGGAAGTGAGATTTCTAGGGTGTGTGGTCTCTAAGGATGGGATAGCGGTGGATCCCATGAAAGCAGTCGCAGTTCAAGATTGGCAGACTCCGAAGAACGCAACAGAGGTGAGAAGTTTTCTTGGTTTAGCGGGCCATTATAGGAAGTTCATTAAGGAGTTCGCGAAGATATCAGCCCCACTCGCAAGACTGACGAAGAAGAACTTGACATTTTCTTGTGGTTTTGACTGTGAAAAGGCTTTCCAGTGATCGAAGAGGACTCTGGCAACAACCTCGGTCTTGACTTTGCCCAATGGAAAGAAAGTGTTTATAGTATACACTGATGCATGTGGTACATGGCTTGGTGTTGTTTTGATGCAAGAGGGAAGGGTAGTATGTTATGGTGGTAGACAATTAAGAATTCATGAGAAGAACTACCTTACCCATGATTTGGAGTTGGTTGCCATAGTATTTGCGCTTAAGATTTGGCGTCATTATCTACTTAGGGAGAAGTTCGAGTTGTATAACGATCATAAATCTCTCAGGTATTTGTTCTCGTAAAAGGATCTCAATTTGAGGCAACAGAGATGGATGGAGTTTCCTAGGGTCCTATGACTTTGAGATTGCTTATATCCCTGGCAAGGGTAATGTGGTGGCGAACGCACTGAGTAGGCAGAGGATGACTTTGAGTCCACTACTCGTAGAAAGGCAGAGCTTGGAGTATAGATCGACCTTTGATTTTAGGCCATCTACAGATCTTATACCTGGTTTGTTGGCATCGTTAGAGGTGCGGCCTACTCTTATGGATCAGTTAGGAACTTCACAGCGAGAGGATCCATAGATAGTTGACATATTGGATAGGCTCGGTAGAGAAGAGACTTCTAGTCACCTCAGTAGATATTCCACAAATGATAGAGGTTGGTTGCGACGAGATGGAAGGCTTTGTGTTCCCTGAGTTAGGAGTCTGTTGAAGACAGTCCTTGAGGAAGCCCACCATTCTAGGATGACTATCGATCCAGGCAGTGATAAGATGTATAGACATATGAAGAGGGTTTCCTTTTGGGCTGGGATGAAGAAAGATGTAGCGAAGTTTGTTTCTTGATGTTTGGTTTGTCAGCAAGTCAAAGCTAAGCAAAAGAAGCACGGTGGTTTACTTCATCCTTCGGAGGTCCCACAGTGGAAGTGGAAGAGCTCTCTATGGGTTTCATTGATGATTTTCCTAGATCAAGGAAAGGCAACACTAGTATTTGGGTTATAGTTGACAGGCTTACTAAGAGCGCTCATTTCATTCATGTTAAGAGTAAAAGGACGGCAGTATGGTTAGCAGCAGTTTATCTTCGTGAGATAGCCCATCTACATAGAGTACCTTCCAGTATTGTGGGCAATCGTGACCCCATATTCACCTATGAGTTTTGGAGGAGCTTGCAAGAGGCATTAGGAACACAGTTATGTTTGAGCACCGCTTATCACCCTCAGATTGATGGACAGACGGAAAGGGTGAATAGAGTTGTTGAGGATCTTTTAAGGCTATGTATCCTAGACTTCGGAGGGACTTGTGAAGAGCCTCTTCCATTGGTAGAGTTTGCCTACAACAACAGTTATCAAGTTAGTATTGGCATGGAACTCTTTGAGGCATTGTACGGACGACCCTGTAGATCACCAACTTGTTGGTGGGAGTCTACAGAAAGGCTTCTACTTGGACCTGAGATGATTAGAGAAACTTCAGAGAAGATTGATCTTATTCGCAGACACATGAAGACATCTCAGGACAGGCAGAAGTCCTACGCAGATAAGAGAAGAACTAATATTGAGTTCGAGGTGGGAGACATGGTTTTCATTAAGGTATCACCTTTGAGGAATGTGGTTTGCTTTGGATCTGTAAGGAAATTGGCACCAAGGGTTGTAGGGACATTTCCTATAATAGAAAGGATTGGCCAAATGGCCTGTAGAGTAAAACTACCAGAAAGATTGACGGGTGTTCATGATGTTTTCCACGTTTCTCATTTACGGAAGTGCCTGCATGATACTGCAGAAGTAGTTGAGCCGAGTATGCTTGAGGAAGTAGAGGTGGAATGGGAGGGGATAGTTAGACGAGTTCCTACCCATATTCTTGGATTGAAGGTTAAGAAGCTACGCAACTGATAGGCCAAGTGTAATAACCCGGAAATCTGAGCCAATTTAAAATTTTTATTTTGGCAATTTTAATGAATTTTGAATATCTAAAATGGATTATTTTAAATTATAACGGTGAGAAATTTATTTTGAATAGAATTAGAATGTATATATTTATATAGATCGTCGTTAGAATATAAATATTTTATTTTAATTATAAAAGGAATAGAAAATGGCGTGGTGGTTTGAAAATTCGATTTCAAATTTCACTTGAATGTATGGGATTCAAAATAAACCGGATTTTGGCGAAACCAAAAATATTTGAATCTATTTGAGAATATCTTTCCAACGAATCCGAAAAATTGAAATTTCATAGCGGGAGTAAAAAGTTATGCCCAGTTGAAAATTCAGAATAGTCGATATGGAATTTTTGGCCCTTAAAAAATGTAAATTTGGCAAATGACCTCAGTTTTCAACGAAACCACTTTTGTTAGATCCGGGATGTCAAGTTATTGCTAGATTTCAAAATTCATAATTTTTTGAATCAATATGTGAGCGTGGCGAAGTAAAACGTGTTTTGACAGTTTAAGTCAATTTCGATCAACTGGAAAATGGCCATTTTTCAAACGAGCTTCAAATTTGACGAAATTAGTTTTGTTAGGACCATATCGTTAATGCGAAGCTAAAAATAATTTTTCGGATTTTTAGAGTTCGTATGTGGCCCTGGTAAATTGAAATGTGCGTCCAATTCAATATATAGATTTATATTTTGATTTTGACAGAAACTGATCGAAACGATCGAATCAGCTTACTATACATATCCCATTGTGTTCGGAACGGAGGTATTTAGCTAGGGGCGACAGTCGTTGGGTCTCGTTTGGTATTCGAATGAAAAAGCTGCTTTTTGGGATTTAATTAAATTAATAATATATAAATTATAAAACCTTGGTCAACGCCCTCCTTTTCCCTCATTCCCTCGTTCAACCGAAATCAACTTTTCCCCTTTCTGAAAAGAAACCGCTCCTCCACCGCAACCCATCTGCCGCCCTCCTCCACTCCTCCCCCCTCCCCGCTCCACTCCACCGACGACGAGCCAGCCTCTCCCCTTCTTAATCGATCGCCCTTCACTCGAAGACCTCGACCACAACACCCCACCGCAAAGCAGCCACCGTACCCCCTCCAGAGCCCGCCGCTTTGGCCTGCCGCCACCACCAGAACGGCCGCACCAGCCCCCTCCGACTCCAGCGTACAACCCCCTGGCAACGACGTTGTATCCTCCCCCTCTTCACATTCAAAACTCCCACATCGATGAAACCTCCAGCCCCTTCTCAGGTCAATGAACAGCGAAGCCCCCCTTGTGCCACCACGAAGACCAAACCACCTCCCCCGCTGCGAAAATCTAAAACAGTGAGTTTTTTTTATGTTTTACTTATTTATTTTAAATCCAGGATTTTTAATAGATAAACGATTTGATTTTTGATTCATAAAAGTTTGATTTTCTATATAAATGAAATGAGTATAAAGTTCGATTTTTAATATTAGAAAGTAGCGATTTTTAACATTAAAAAGTTGAGATTTTTATAAATTCAAAAGATTGAATTTTTTATTAATCTAAAAGTTGGATTTTTCTTTATATGAATAGAGAATATAAAGATATTATTTTTATATATGTAGCGAATTAAAAATATAATTTTTACATAGTAGAGAATATAAAAATGTGATTTTTATATAAGTAGTGAGGTAAAAATATGATTTTTAATATACTAGAGAATATAAAAATGTGATTTTTATATGAGTAGCGATACAAAAATATAATCATTATTAGAAGAAGAGCGATATAAAAATATAATCTTGATATAGGAAGTAGCGTTATTAAAAATAATTTTTAACATATACTTCGTGAAACAGACTGCATTGGAAGCACGATGAAGATTGCCTACATATGAAGAGTCATGGCGTTTGGTTTAGCTAATTTGTGAGAACTTCTCACTTTAAAAATCTTGTTTTCTAGTTAAAATATATACTAGGAAGCAGATGGCGCTTAGCAGCATCCGACACCCATCGTCCACAGACCATGGATGACTTGTTTGTTTGATTGTCGTGTTGTGAAATTTGATTGTGTGATGTGAAATGAAATAAAATATTTTATAGTGGAAAATATTTTATAGTTAAAAATATAATTTTTAACGTGTGTATAAAATAAATAGTAATAAACAAATCAGAGATTTGTTTATATACACTGATTTGACTGATATTGATTGGGACGATAAATTTTACACATCGCCCAACTGCACAAATAAAAATATGTGTTTGTTGATTTGAAACCCCACACGGGTATTGGGATGATATTTGGCGTACACTAATCCCAATTATTTAGTTGTATGTCGATCGATTGGTCGACAGACTGTGTAAGCATTAATTATTTATATTTAATGCTTATGCAGTTGTGTGGTGCACTCTGGATAATGGTTGATTATTTATCGTTGCTATTATGTACATGTGCTGTAAAAAAAATCCATATAATTAACATTATATAGTAATTGATTGGGCCTCATTCCAATTTTGAAAATAAATTCATGTGTTGAATAGAATAAACATTCATGTGTTGAATAGAATAAACATTCATGTGTTGAATAGAATAAATATTCATGTGTCGAATAAAAGCCATGTTGATTAAATTGACGCCATTTTGACATGAACGATATTTATATCGATTTTATTCATTTTTATAATGAATGTAGAAAAGAAAGTGATTTCAAAATTTAACGTTTTGAAAATATTACCATTTGTATATCGATGATGTGGAATATTCAATTTTGGTTCGAAATTGAATATGAAGTTGAAATCGTTTTGAAAACGAATTTAAAACGATTTATAAAATACGTTTTGAAAGGAAATCGACGAAGTATATATTATATATATATAATATAATGGCCTGAATAGAACGCGCCGCGCTGCGGCAATTCGTGAATTTCGACCATTGACTTCAAGTGGACATCACGGGAGATCCGACTGTCGTATTCTCCTAAAACCGGAACCGTTGGGTTCGCATCAAAAAGAGCTTTCTAATGAATATTAGAGATTGGAAATCTAAAGGTTGGATTTGAAATTATGTCCAAATCAAATTTGGAAAAGGTCGTTGTAAGTGCAGTTCAATGGTCGTTGATGGAAATCGACTGTACAGACCTTGATAAAATTATTAAAAATAGTAATAATTTGTGTAAAATCATAAGAAATGATTTGTGAAGAATTGGGATGAAAATTTCCATATTTGAAAATATAAAAATAGATTTTTATCGAAATGAACTAGTTTTGAACTAGAATTATAATTATATTTATTTTTAAAATAAATAAAGTGGATTTGAAATGGTTTTGAAAATAACCAGAATTTCCAATAATTGAATTGGAATGGATTTGAATCGAAATTGTCCTTGGAATATTTCGATGTTGGATTTCGTGATTATACAGATATTGTTATGGAAATTTAAAAGATATATTTATATCGTTATTTCCAATACGATATTTGTTGGTCGTAGAAGTTGATATTGAATATAAGCCGATATATTTTCTATTCAGAGCCTTGTATTTAATATCAAATGTGATTTGGGTTTGTCGTGAATGGTGTCTTCATTAACACTGTTCTTAAACCCAGTTGAGAAAAAGATTAAATCTTTTTAATTTGGATTTAATGAAGTATACCAATTAAATGGTATTTAATTGGAATTGAATTTGAATTGATTTTTTGGGTTTATCGTGAACGGTGTTTTAAATAACACTTGTTCTTTAACCCGACAATGAACGGAATGTGATTTTGGGTTTATAGTGAACCGTGTTTTAAATGGCATTGATTCTTTAACCCAGTTAAAGACAGGAGGTGATTTCCCAAGTTAAATAATCATAGAATTTGATTTTTGGGAAGATTAAAACCAAGTGGAGTTTTAATGAATCTTTAATTAGATTGAAATGGTCGAGAATGGAGTATCACCAGTTTTGCTCCAGGCGATAGTTAAATCTTTAATTAGATTTGAACGTGAAATGGTAATTGAATTTATCGATAACACCATGGTGTTAGATATAAAGTATGACAAGTTTTACTTCATGGGATGAATAGATTGGGATATAAAATAAATGATTACTTCGGTGTGGTCAGCTAATCCCGACTAGTTTGAATTGATATTCAAAGAAGATTAAAGAATAAATTTAAAGAATTTATCTTTGATAAAATTAATGGGAACTTTTCCCGAAGAATAAGAATATTGGAATGAGGCGTATGTTGTGTTTGTGTAACACTTATTATTATATACTCGAGTTATTCAGAAAGACCGGGTTTATCCCATTCTGAATAACTGATTCGACGTGGTGTCGAGGATGAAGACAATGGTTGAAGACCGGAGGTCTTCACATCATTTGGATAATGACTGATGATCTTGATTGGGCCGTACACCCAAGAGGAGGGAATCAGTTGGTGATCGTCCAGACGTACTTGGAGATCGATGGATATGTGAGGTACAAGATGCCTCCGGTTTCGTTCAGACCCAGAACGAACTTGTAAATGGACTGTGTGTATGACATTGGATTTTATTCTGTGTGATTGATTTCTATTAAATATGGCAGCGGAGAATTTATTCTCTTGCTTAACGCCCTACTCTGAGACGTACGAGCTCAGGGGTTATATATTGATGGATATCAATCGCATGGAGTGAATTGCCTGTGTGGCATGCCTAAGTGGCAATTGATCAAGGCTTTTGTTGAAAAGCAGAGTCTTGTGGTTGATGATCAAAGCACGGCCTGTGTGGCATAGCTTTGTGTAGCGTTGATTCGCGAGCCTCACACCCCGGTTGTGAACTAGAAACGGGAGAGGACCTCAGGGAGGACATGCGTTTCTTTATAGCTAGAAGTGGCGTCAGTGGTTTTACACGCCCTGACGAGTTTGACTTATGTGGTTGTTGGGTTGCGAGACGCCTCGGATATATCGGTGACTGTGTGGAGCCGATGGAGTCATTGGACTCATTTACGCCCCAAAGGGTGGGGAAACGCAGTGTTCAGGCATTTTAATCCACATCGGTGGACCGGCCCTGACGATCCAAGGTGCAGTTGTGGTTGTTCCTAAGACATGGTAGGCTAGATTGTCTCGAAACGGTGAGGACGATCCCTGGCCTCGGTTCACAGACGGAAATTCAATTTCCAATACATGACTTTGCGGTTTTGATTGTAGAACCTATATATGGTGACATAGTGGGATGAGGCACTTATGCCGTCTATGATTGATACTTATGATTGAAATTGTTTTAATACTATGCACTTATAGTAATAATAAAAGATTAAATTTAGTGTATCAAGCATTCTTTGGCTATTATAAGGTAAAACCCTATCCTTCGACTTCTGTTGCATTGTGTGATGGGACCTGGGTCTTATAATAGCTTCATTGTTCTTTATTTAGCACTGCGCTGTTGTTTTATGCACTGGTATTCTTGGGAGGAAACCCGTTCCGTGTTATACGGCGTGGTCCCTTGATTTACCTGACTTTAAAATAAAGATTAATAACTGTTTTAGTTCTCACACCAGTCACATGACTGACCTGGAGTTTATTGTTTTAACCTAAACTCTGGGTGCCCTTATTTTGATACGGGCAGCTAGTAGTTTTTGTTCTGCAGATTTATATTCACAGGATCCTGATTTACAGCTGGAATTATACTCGGAAAGCTCTGTATCCACGTATTCCTTTCAGTTGTGTTTTTGTATTATTTTTCCGCTGCAGTAATGTATTTAAATCTCTGATAATTTATGATGTGTAATATTTATTCATACCCTGTATATTCTTATATTCTGATGAAATTGTTGTAATAAGCAATGAAATGTTCTTCTATTTGCGTTCCAATTTGTCGTGTTCTCAAAACAATCAGTGGTTTCGAACGGTCTTGGTCGGTTTAGCGATCAATTCGGATCGAGCGAAATTCCTTGTTGTCACGTTTGGTATCAGAGCTTTGGTTTACAAAGCTCGGAGAACAAGACACATTAGAACCAAATGAAAGAATTCATCAGAGATTGGATTAGTAATATCCAATGGCAATGACTCGTTAGAGATGGGATCAGTAGTATCCTAAAACGAGTGTGAAGAGTATATTTTTAAAATGAAAACAAGTTTTGTTTTGAAATTTAAATCGTTTTATACGTATTTGAATATTTATTTTAAATTAATTTGGATAATCCAATATATAAAGATTTTGCATATACGCCTTACAAACGTGTATTCGAAGTTTTAATATACTGGATAGATATAGAATCATACTCTAGTCGCCAGAAGATGATTCTGATGATAGTTCGAACATCATCAGAATTGGTATTTGAGTTTCGAAAGTGTGATATTTATATATTTCCATAGACTGGTGTGAGAACCAAAGCTAGATAGGGCTATTGTTGTGATTTGGCATCAAAAATCTGATTTTTGGACTATGTATCAAAGTTATGAATTTGAAAAGCTAATCAACTAATTGATTGCTTCTTGTGTTGTTTGATTATTGTTTGATTAATTAAATGTTGAACCTTTAGCCAAATTGATCAAATAGTGAGTTGTATTGAAAATTTGTCGCATTTGCATACATATACATGTACTTACATTGAACAGGTCATAGCAAGGAGGCTAGAGCAGAAGAATAAAATTGTTTGCCCGACAAATAGGTACATGTTTACGAATTTATTAGGTTTGGATGATTTTATGAGCCGATTGGCTGTTTCTTTTTCTTTTTGGATTGGTGAGGGCCATGGGAAGCTATTTGAAATATCCCGAAGCTCCCGGTGCAGGGGAGGTTATGGCGAAATTTTTCGAAAATTTAGGGTGTTAGCCAAATTTTTGAAAAATTTGAAAAGTTCTTAGAAACTGAAAAGTTGAAGAACTTAAGCCGTAATGAAAATAATGAAAGTTGAGTTGATTAGTTAAATAACTTTCGGCTTCATTCCTTTTCGGGGACGAAAAGTTTTAAGTGGGGGAGATTGTTGTAACACCCCACCTCCGCCAGGGTCACTCACAAAGGAATGCACTAGGTTTGGAGGGGCATTATTGGTACACATGCACAGAAATATTACAAGACAGAACATATAAAACAGCGGAAGTAAAACAAATTTCATTACTTTATAAAACATCAAGGTCTAAAACCTTTTACATCAGAGTACATAGAAACTTGTCTTGCAAATAGTAAAGAAGCATAAAACCTTTTCATAAATTATTCCCCCAAAACAAACCGGTAAAGCAGCCATAGCCAAAAGAAGTCCAAGCCATATATGATGACCTTCAAGCAGAAGAGGTCCGAACTAAACAACAGTGTTTCCTCCCTGAAAACCTGGGGGGGAACGGAAGACAAAGAGGCGAAACAAAACGGGGTCAGTCATAAAGACTGGTAAGTCCTATCTACTTCCAGTATAAAAACAGGTAAAGGTAACATGACATGCATAAACTGAAAGTAAACATAAGGATGACTACGAGATAGATAAGCTAAACCAAGATAACAGGCTGAACTACTGTATCCAGGTAAACTAAGGTATCATGATAAACTACGGTGTCAAGATAAATCAAGGTATCATGTCGTCTGGTTTCTATCAAGTGTAATATCGCAGGGTATCTATCAAGTACATTTCTCATGGTTCTAACTTGTACATTTGCTCTGCACCTCTCGTACTAGTATCCCAACCCGCGTCATGTATTAACTATGAATGTCCCTTGCCCAATGTCATGTAATGGTCCATGTCAACCTAATATATAGCATATGTAGGTTTTCCCAACTCGTATGTTTCTTTCCATGTATAAGTTCAGTCCTTTGCTGTAGGCCGTACGGGCTTTCCCATGTAAATCTATACCACCTCAACGTAGTACCATTTTATCCTTGATGTTGTTTTGGACTGCTACCCTTGATCTGGTTATGTTTTCTTACCATGAACTATCGCGTGTTCACTTAGGATTTATGCCACCTAGGACCGCTAGGGATTAAGCTACCTAATGAACGTTTCCGTAACTTGGTTTGGGTTTTAGCCACCTAGGACCACTAGGGATTATGCCACCCGTCAACCACGCCCTTTGTCCCACGTATAAATCGTGAGTCGTTTTCCATGTCTAGACGCACATGTATCTCAATGTGCAATCTGAGTTCCGTGCCAGGGCAAATCGAGAAATACGGAACTCGGTCGGGAGCTTTAAGTCGTCTGCTGATGCAGATATCAAGGTCTGTTTTTGTATCCGTGGCTATGGTCCCACGTGACCCCTCCCTCAACTACTGAAAGGCAATCCAAGAAAAATCATGTATGAGAACAACATCCCGGCCCCACTATGCCCACTTACCTATTGGCCAACCTCACCCATAACTCGATAGCAAGTATATGATCTGTTGGGAGTTCTTTGCCTTTCCGTATGTACACGATTGACTAAAGATGGTAGGCAGTCGACGACGTGCTATCCGGGGAAACAACAAGAATCGTCGACTCCATGCTAATCCACCCCAGTGTTTAGGTCGCTCGCATAGCAACCAAGGCATACTCCTGGTTCTTCTACCGCAAACCTTAACCTCTTGTGAGCCCAGGCGGATCATCTGCAACCTCACAGAGGGATACCAAGAGTATCCTCACGTCCCCCGAAGCTACCGCTTCGTCAACCAGTTCGTTGGAGCCTTTATCTAAGTCAGATAATTCGCTCTTCCACGTGTGTTCAAGCGATGACCTACCGTATCGGGTTACTCATCTATCTGTGAACTAGTCCAATTTCCTTGACTAAGAATTATTACTTAGTTATCCTTAACTAAGGTTTACCACTTAGCTTCTCTTCCCGCTATCCTTGTTAACTACGATTTTCAACCTAGTCCCCTGAGCTAGGGTTTTTGTCTAATGGGTTAAGTGTTGTCATTCAAGTTCATGACTTAACCCGCCTACGAATCATGTCAAGATTGGCTAAGTATTTAAGTTCAAGGCTTAGCCCTACAAGTTGGTTAAGTATACCAAGAAGCTCATGACTTAACCCTATTCAATCATCAAGTCAAATTGGTTAAGTATTAGTTTGTCTTAACCCTATCAGATTATCGTGTTAGATTGGTTAAGCATAGATTACCTTAACCCCATCAAATTATCGTGTTAGATTGGTCAAGCATAAATTTTCTTAACCCCATCAGATTATCGAGTCGGATTGGTTAAGTATGGGTTAGCTTAACCCCATCCACTAATCGTATTACAATGGTTAAGTATATTTAAACGGACTTGTGACTTAACCCTATCAAGTTCTCATATTAGATTGGTTAAGTATAGGTTACTTAACCCCATCAAATCATCATGTATAATTGGTTAA
Organism: Allium sativum; assembly: GCA_030737875.1. Lineage (NCBI taxonomy): Eukaryota > Viridiplantae > Streptophyta > Magnoliopsida > Asparagales > Amaryllidaceae > Allium > Allium sativum. The sequence continues at coordinate 2,102,904 of JASFAX010000062.1, read as the reverse complement.
GTATAAGTTACTTAACCTCATTGAATTATCATGTTAAATTGGTTAAGTATTGGTTACTTAACCTCATTGAATTACCATGTTTAGATTGTTTAAGTGTTTAACTTAACCCCATCGAATTACCGTGTTTAGATTAGTTAAGTCTAGGTTAACTTAACTCCATCTAATTACCGTGTTTAGATTAGTTAAGTGTAGGTTACTTAACCCCATCTAATTACCGAGTCGGATTAGTTAAGTATGGATTAGCTTAACCCCATCCCCTAACTGTATTTTTCGGTTAAGTATCATTAAGAAATCAAGTCCGGTTTAACTTAACCTACCCATTCATGTCATATCGGTTAAGTGTCATTAGTCAAATTTACTTAACCTTATCATGTGGCATTAATTAAATTAATGCACTTTTAACCTCTCACATTAGACCTTGTTGTGGTTACTAGTTAAGCCGGGCGGGTCCGGGTAGTTTTACACCACAACATAGTCTAACCTCGGGTCTTAAGCGCGATATGACCAACTACCCACATTGGGTCCTATTGTTTGTAGCCACTGGATTTGCCGGGCGGGTTCGGGCAGATTTATGCTACAAACTCAACCCAACCTCGAGTTGGCCACTTTCATGTTTAGTCTAGTGTCTTATTACACTTACAACACACACGTGTCTAGTTCAAGTTCCATGTTTTCCTACGTGGCATGACCACATTTAAGTGTATCATGAATGTCATGTTCTCATGTAAACCCCAAGTCAAGTTTTCGTGTCATATTCACGTTTTTCCTAAGCTACCCAAACGTATTTCCAACCCAAGTGGAAGCGAGTCACATAGTAGAGGTATTATGCCAACATATTGGCCTCAAACAGGTGAGATATCATAAAGGGATTGGCCGCAAACGTGAATATTATCCTAAAGGATTTGACCTTAAGCATGCATAGTATCATAAGGGAATTTGGCCACAAACATGCATAGTATCATAAGGGAATTTGGCCACAAACATGCATGATAACACAAGGGGTTTGGGTTCATTTACATGCATAAGCCCCAAAGTCAAGCTTTGCCAATGTTTCACAAGTCAAATGGTTCCCAAAGGTTCATGCTAACATTCCATAGATAAAGATTCAAACTTGCAAGATAAACTAGGTTAAACATAACATGAGTGACATGATTAAGTCGCTAAAACTTAGCCCAAGGTCATAGATCATAGAAAAGGGGCAAAATTAGGTTCACATAGGCTAGCATACTTATGTTTCATCACATTTTATTCCATGTCACATTAGAACCACCGTTAGAATCTACAAGTAGCTAGAACTTACATAGCGAGGCTTAAGGAAAGATCATGAATCGTCTTGACAAAGAAAGGTGGCTCCTTTGTTGAAGAATCGTCATGAAATTTGCGTAGCAACATTGATCTACCCTCGATTTGACGTAGGAAGCTTGAACCTTTTGATTTGAATCCGATTTGAATGCATGAGCTCTTGGAGTTGGAGATGGAGGCCATGATCAAGATAGATTTTGGCAGCACTTAGTTGCTAGAATGATTTTTAGTGATTTAGGTTAGGTTCTAGGGTGTTTTTATAGAGGTAAGAGCTAATTTAGGCCGTAGGATTAACCCTAGGATAGATCTGAGCCATCAAATCACGTCACAAGCCAACAAAACAAGACCCAGGAGCCAAAACAGGTGCACTAGGCTGACCAGGCCGACCGGGGAGGTCGACCCGCAGGTCGACTCTAGAGTCGACCTGGTCTGGGCAGGTCGACCCTAGGGTCGACTCCCAGGTCGACCTGGTGGGCTTGGCGGGAGCTTTTCCCGCCTACTCTGATTGGTGCAGAATTTGAATTTTTGGGCTGATTTTTCTTGAAAAATTCGTTGGGCCATAACTTGGTCATACGGACTCCGTTTTCCGAAAACTCAGACTCTATTTCGCGTATTTTTCCTAGGCAAACGCAATGGCATAGCCCGTTTCCCCTGATTCGGATTTTATGATTAAATTATGCCTTGATTTTTGTCTTCGCACGTTGTAAAAATCCGGGTTGTTACATTCTCCCCAACTTAAAAGATTTCGTCCCCGAAATCTCTAAGTTAGGAAGATCGTTTCCTACCATCCATCATCCATCTACTCAAGACATCATCCACAAGAAACCAATGTTGTAACAACCCGAATTTTAATAACGTGTTATAATCAAGAATCAAGGCAGAATTAAATTTTAAAATTTGAATCAAGGGAAATGGGCTGTGCCATTGCGTTCGTCTCAGAAAAATACGCGAAATAGAGTCCGAGTTTTCGATAAAACGGAGTCCGTATGACCAAGTTATGGCCCAACGAAGTTTCAGAAAATCCCAAGTCCGAAAAACAGTTCAAAATTCAAATCTGGAGGCGAAAATACTGGGCGGGGAAATTTCCCGCCCAGCACCCAAGTCGACATGGGTGTCGACTTGGGTGTCGACACACCCAGGGTGGTGTCGACTTGCAAGTCGACACCCCTGTCGACCTGGGTGGTCGAGCCCAGGCCACCTGGGTGCGCCTGCTTGTGTCTCTGGTCCTGTTCAGGAAGCTTCCGACGGAATTTGATGGCTCAGATCTGATTTGGGGTTAATCCTATGGTTTAAACTACCCCTAATCTCTATAAAAAGACCCCTAGACCTAGCCTAAACCCTCATTAATTCATTCCTACAACGAAGTTATGCCAAAATGCTCCCTCACCATGGCCTCCACCTTCATATCATGGCCTCCATCTTCATCTTCAAAGGCTTGAGCATCCAAAGCTAGATCCATGAAGAAGGTGCAAGCTTTCTACACCAAATCAAGGAGGGATCAACGTTGCTACACCAATTTCATGACGATTCTTCAACAAAGGAGCCACCTTTCCTCGTCAAGACGATTCATACTCCTAGCCCTCTTGCCACGCTATGTAAGTTCTAGCTACTTGTAGATTCTAACGGTGGTTCTAATGTGACATGGGATAAAATGTGATGAAACATAAGTATGCTAGCCTATATGAACCTTGTCTTGTCTCTTTTCCTTGAACCTATGACTTTGGGCTATGCTTAGTGACTAAATCATGCCACTTATGTTATGTTTAACCTAGTATATCTTGCAAGTTTGAATCTTTATCCATGGAATGTTAGCATGAACCTTTGGGAACCACTTGACTTGTGAAAATATTGGCAAAGACTTGACTTTGGGGCTTATGCATGTAAATGAACCCAAACCCCTTATGTAGCATGCATGTTTGTGGCCAAATTCACTTATGAAACTATGCATGCTTGTGGCCAAATTTACTTATGAAATTATGCATGCTTGTGGCCAAATTCCCTTATGATACTATGCATGCTTGTGGCCAAATTCCCTTATGATACTATGCATGTTTGTGGCCAATATGTTGGCATAATAACCTACTATGTGACTCGCTTCCACTTGGGTTGGAAATACGTTCGGGTAGCTTAGGAAAAACGTGGGTATGACATGAAAAACTTGACATGGGGTTTACATGAGAACATGACATTCATGATACATTTAAATATGGTCATGACACGTGGGAAAACATGGAACTTGAACTAGACATGGGTGGGTTGTAAGTGTAATAAGACACTAGACCAAATATGAAAGTGGCCAACTCGAGGTTGGGTTGAGTTTGTAGCATAAATCTACCCGGACCCGCCCAGCTTAACTAGTGGCTACAAACAATAGGACCCAATGTGAGTAGTTGGTCACATAGCACTTAAAACCCGAGGTTAGACTAGGTTGTGGTGTAAATCTACCCGGACCCGCCCGGCTTAACTAGTAACCACAACAAAGTCTAATGTGAGAGGTTGGGGTGCATTAATCTAATTAATGCCACATGAAAAGGTTAAGTAATTTTGATTAATGACACTTAACCGATATGACACGAATGGGTAGGTTAAGTTAAACCGGTCTTGGTTCCTCAATGACACTTAACCATGTAAGACAATTAGGGGATGGGGTTAAGTAATCCATACTTAACTAATCTAACACGGTAAATTCGATGAGGTTAAGTAATCCATACTTAACTAATCTAACACGGTAAATTCGATGGGGTTAAGTAATTTACACTTAACTAATCCAACTTGGTAATTAGATGGGGTAAAGTAACTTAGACTTAACTAATCTAAAACACGGTAATTAGATGGGGTTAAGTAACCTTCACTTAACTAATCTAAACACGGTAATTCGATGGGGTTAAGTTAAACACTTAACCAATCTAAACTTGGTAATTCCATGAGGTTAAGTAACCAATACTTAACCAACTTAACATGATAAGTTAATGGGGTCAAGTAACTTATACTTAACCAATTATACATGATGATTTGATGAGGTTAAGTAACCTATACTTAACCAATCTAATAGGTGGACCTGATAGGGTTAAGTCACAAGACCTTTTAAAATTAGGCTTAACCATTGTAATACGATTAGTGGATGGGGTTAAGCTAACCCATACTTAACCAATCCGACTCGATAATCTGATGGGATTAAGATAATCTATGCTTAATCAATCTAACATGATAATCTGATAGGGTTAAGACAAATAAATACTTAACCAATTTGACTTGATAGGGTTAAGTCATGAGCTTCTTGGTACACTTAACCAACTTGTAGGGCTAAGCCTTGAACTTGAGTACTTAGCCAAACTTGACATGATTCGTGGGCGGGTCAAGTCATGAACTTGGATAACAACACTTAACCCATTTGACAAAACCCTAGCTCAGGGGACTATGTTGAAAATCGTAGTTAACAAGGATAGCGGAAAGAGGAGCTGAGTGGTAAACCTTAGTTAAGGATAACTAAGTAATAATTCTTAGCCAAGGACATGGGGCTAGTTCACAAAAGAAATGAGTAACCTGATACGGTAGGTCATCGCTTAGTATACGAGGAGGAGCAACTTATCTGACTTGGATAAAAAGCTCCAGCGAACTGGGTGACGAAGCGGTAGCTTCGGGGTACGTGAGGGTACTCTTGGTATCCCTCTGTGAGGTGGCAGGTGGTCCATGAAACCCGGCCTCACAGAGGTTAAGGTCTGAGATAGAAGAGCCAAGAGTATGCCTTGGTTGCTATGCGAGCGACCTAAAGACTGGGATGGATTAGCGTGGAGTCGACGATACTTGATTTTGCCCTGGATAGCATGTCGCCGACTACCTACCATCTTTAGTCAATCGTGTACGAGCGGAAAGGCAGAGAATTCCCAACAGACCATGTTCTTGCTATAGAGTCATGGGTGAGATTGGCCCATAGGAAAGTGGGGCTATAGTGGGGCCGGGATGTAGTTCTCATACATGATTTTTCTTGGATTGCCTTTCAGTAGTTGAGGGAGGGGTCACGTGGGACCATAGCCACGGATACAAAAACAGACCTTGATATCTGCATTAGCAGACGACTTAAAGCTCCCAACCGAGTTCCGTATTTCTTGATTTGCCCTGGCACGGAACTCGGATGGCACATTGAGATACATGTGCGTCTAGACATGGAAAATGATTCACGATACATACGTGGGATAAAGGGCGCGGTTGACGGGTGGCATAATCCCTAGTGGCCCTAGGTGGCCTGAACCCAAACCGAGACACGGGAACGTTCATTAGGTAGCATAATCCCTAGTGGTCCTAGGTGGCATAAACCCTAAGTGAACATGCGATAGTTCATGGTAAGAAAACATAACTTGATCAAGGATAGCAGTCCAAAACAACTTCAAGGATAAAATGGTACTACGTTGGGGTGGTATAGATTTACATGGGAAAGCCCGTACGGCCTACGGCAAAGGACTGAACTTATACATGGAAAGAAACATACGAGTGGGGAAAACCTACATATGCTATATATTAGGTTGACATGGACCATTACTTGACATTGGGCAAGGGACATTCTTAGTTAACACATGACGCGGATTGGGATACTAGTACGAGAGGTGCAGAGCAAATATACATGATAAATACCGTGGGATGTTATACATGATAGATACCTTGGGATAGTATACGTGATAGAAACCTGATGCCGTGATACCTTGATTTATCTTGACACCGTAATTTACCATGATACCTTAGTTTATCTTGCTATAGTAGTTCATCCAGTTATCATGGTTTAGCTTATCTATCTTGTCGTCATCCTTATGTTTACTTTCAGTTTATGCATGTCATGTTACCTTTACTTGTTTTTATACTGGAAGTAGATAGGACTTACCAGTCTTTATGAATGACCCCGTTTTCTTTCGCCTCTTTGTCTTCCGTTTCCACCCCCCCAGGTTTCAGGGAGGAAATGATGTTGGTTAGTTCGGACCTCTTATGCTCGAACGTCATCCTGTATAGCTTGGTCTTCTTTTGGCTATGGCTGCTTCACCGCTTTATTTTGGGGAATAATTTATGAAAAGGTTTTATGCTTCTTTATCATTGCAAGATAGGTTTTGATGTATTTTGATATAAAAGGCTTTAGACCTTATTTTATAAGGTAATGAAATTTGTTTTACTTCCGCTGTTTTATATATGTTCTGTCTTGTAATATTTCTGTGCATGTTTACCTCGATAATGCTTCACCAAACCTAGTGCATTCCCTTTGTGAGTGACCCTAGCGGAGGTGGGGTGTTACAAATGTCCTTAGACGATTTCTAATGCTGTATGAACATATGCTAAAAAGTGTGTGTATATGTTCTTTATCTAATGCAAATGATCAGGCCTGAATGATCTTTCTAATGCAAAGTATGTTTAGTGCCATGAACCCAACATGTATGCAAATAGTCCTAGTCATATACACACTATATGTGTGCACAACCATTCATCCACATGCAACATCCACATGTTAACATATTCAATTTCATCCATAAACAAGTACAAATACTCGTGCATATGCAATATGAAATGTGACTGAGTCGATCTAGTATCTAGTGTGTATTCGCGCATCCACGAGCAACCACTTGCAACCATTTGCAACCATATCAATCATAACATGTTTCAAATACATGTTTACATCCATAGGGTTCTACCTAAGGTTCCCAAGATAGGATCGAGGAGTTAAACAAGACAAACTCCTTACGGGGTTTGCAATGGAAACAGGATTGAGAGGATATCCACCAAGCGATAACATGCAAGCAAGCTCTACAGGAGAACCAGGGATCAACGATATACTCTTAAAAAGAGATATGATGCGCGCGTTTAAGCCGCATTTCCTTGAGCTTAATTCCAGTGTGCCTTGACCACCTTTGACTTCATGATTTTCGTAGCTCCTTGATTCCTATTTCCAAGGTATGAGTTAGAACTCATTTCACTGTCGCCTCTTGTTTCACTTTCACTTATTCTTTCCCTAGTATGCTCGGCTCAAACATATCTGCGTACTCATGCAAGCTCTCCAAAATTCACTAGTGAATTCTGGATCTCGTTTACCGATGCCAACCCATGTTACCACATGCACTTACTAGGGTGATTCCTATAACTCATGCTTAAGCGGAATGAACCATCCGTCTTATTGGCGAACGTTACCCGATTGGATCAGAGATTTCCGATAAATGCATCAAGAGATTCTAGGTAACTAACCATGAAAGAACCCAAAAGGTTACACGAGACTTCGAGGGTATTACCAAGGCAAGTTAAGAGTTTAACTATCCTCCTTTCAAAACCGAGAATGGCATCCCTTACTGGATCACCACTTCATCGCTAGAATCCATTCATAGCTCAACAATAGAAGCATTGCTCCTAATCTCAACACTTGGCATAGACGTTCTCAAATCCAAACATGTCATGAATAAATGGACCGACTCTCCAACCAGATTTTGGGACTAAAGTGGGATCTTCTACCATGCTAGTACTAAGGTGCAGAGATTTATCTATCGAAGCAGACTTAAATGATGTGATGATCAATACAAAGTCTGGACGGGATGATAGAAAAGAAAGGCTAAGACTTTAACAGAAACGGTACCATTCCTCTTAGGTACGCTAGAAATGAGAGCATACAATTGCCTTCTCGCTGATCTTGTCCTTGTTTTCCTTCGTGGACTAATCCATACCAACAAGTTGCTTATCCTTAAGTCCGTGTCCTTTATCCTTGCTCGTATTACCCTTCCTTGTAACACGGTAACAGGCCTCTCGAGGACCACCTCCATCGCACGGAAAACACTTCGTAGCTAGACAAGGATTAGTCGCAGTTAAAACTACTGTGACTACGGATGGAGGAAAGAAAGGAAAAGAGGTTCAATCAAGGAAACAAAGGATAGTGCTAATGGCTTTTGGGGAATAGCCTTTAAAAACTTTTCTTGAAAAATGTTTCTTTGTAAACGATTTTTCAAATAGTTTTCAGAAGGTTTTAAAACTTTTGCCCAGTCTGGTAACCTTCTGCTCTGATACCAAATGTAACACCCCACCTCCGCCAGGGTCACTCACAAAGGAATGCACTAGGTTTGGAGGGGCATTATTGGTACACATGCACAGAAATATTACAAGACAGAACATATAAAACAGCGGAAGTAAAACAAATTTCATTACTTTATAAAACATCAAGGTCTAAAGCCTTTTACATCAGAGTACATAGAAACCTGTCTTGCAAATAGTAAAGAAGCATAAAACCTTTTCATAAATTATTCCCCCAAAACAAACCGGTAAAGCAGCCATAGCCAAAAGAAGTCCAAGCCATATATGATGACCTTCAAGCAGAAGAGGTCCGAACTAAACAACAGTGTTTCCTCCCTGAAAACCTGGGGGGGGGGACGGAAGACAAAGAGGCGAAACAAAATGGGGTCAGTCATAAAGACTGGTAAGTCCTATCTACTTCCAGTATAAAAATAGGTAAAGGTAACATGACATGCATAAACTGAAAGTAAACATAAGGATGACTACGAGATAGATAAGCTAAACCAAGATAACGGGCTGAACTACTGTATCCAGGTAAACTAAGGTATCATGATAAACTACGGTGTCAAGATAAATCAAGGTATCATGTCGTCTGGTTTCTATCAAGTGTAATATCGCAGGGTATCTATCAAGTACATTTCTCATGGTTCTAACTTGTACATTTGCTCTGCACCTCTCGTACTAGTATCCCAACCCGCGTCATGTATTAACTATGAATGTCCCTTGCCCAATATCATGTAATGGTCCATGTCAACCTAATATATAACATATGTAGGTTTTCCCAACTCGTATGTTTCTTTCCATGTATAAGTTCAGTCCTTTGCCGTAGGCCGTACGGGCTTTCCCATGTAAATCTATACCACCTCAACGTAGTACCATTTTATCCTTGATGTTGTTTTGGACTGCTACCCTTGATCTGGTTATGTTTTCTTACCATGAACTATCGCGTGTTCACTTAGGATTTATGCCATCTAGGACCGCTAGGGATTATGCTACCTAATGAACGTTTCCGTAACTTGGTTTGGGTTTTAGCGACCTAGGACCACTAGGGATTATGCCACCTGTCAACCACGCCCTTTGTCCTACGTATAAATCGTGAATCGTTTTCCATGTCTAGGCGCACATGTATCTCAATGTGCCATCCGAGTTCCGTGCCAGGGCAAATCGAGAAATACGGAACTCGGTCGGGAGCTTTAAGTCGTCTGCTCAGATATCAAGGTCTGTTTTTGTATCCGTGGCTATGGTCCCACGTGACCCCTCTCTCAACTACTGAAAGGCAATCAAAGAAAAATCATGTATGAGAACTACATCCCGGCCCCACTATGCCCTACTTACCTATTGGCCAACCTCACCCATAACTCGATAGCAAGTATATGGTCTGTTGGGAGTTCTTTGCCTTTCCGTACGTACACGATTGACTAAAGATGGTAGGTAGTCGACGACGCGCTATCCAGGGCAAAAACAAGAATCGTCGACTCCACGCTAATCCACCCCAGTCTTTAGGTCGCTCGCATAACAACCAAGGCATACTCTTGGTTCTTCTACCGCAAACCTTAACCTCTTGTGATCCCAGGCGGATCATCTGCAACCTCACAGAGGGATACCAAGAGTATCCTCACGTCCCCCGAAGCTACTGCTTCGTCACCCAGTTCGTTGGAGCCTTTATCTAAGTCAGATAATTCGCTCTTCCACGTGTGTTCAAGCGATGACCTACCGTATCGGGTTACTCATCTATCTATGAACTGGTCCAATTTCCTTGACTAAGAATTATTACTTAGTTATCCTTAACTATGGTTTACCACTTAGCTTCTTTTCCCGCTGTCCTTGTTAACTACGATTTTCAATCTAGTCCCCTGAGCTAGGGTTTTTGTCTAATGGGTTAAGTGTTGTCATTCAAGTTCATGACTTAACCCGCCTACGAATCATGTCAAGATTGGCTAAGTATTTAAGTTCAAGGCTTAGCCCTACAAGTTGGTTAAGTATACCAAGAAGCTCATGACTTAACCCTATTCAATCATCAAGTCAAATTGGTTAAGTATTAGTTTGTCTTAACCCTATCAGATTATCGTGTTAGATTGGTTAAGCATAGATTACCTTAACCCCATCAGATTATCGTGTTAGATTGGTCAAGCATAGATTATCTTAACCCCATCAGATTATCGAGTCGGATTGGTTAAGTATGGTTTAGCTTAACCCCATCCACCAATCGTATTACAATGGTTAAGTATATTTAAATGGTCTTGTGACTTAACCCTATCAAGTTCTCATATTAGATTGGTTAAGTATAGGTTACTTAACCCCATCAAATCATCATGTATAATTGGTTAAGTATAAGTTACTTAACCTCATTGAATTATCATGTTAAATTGGTTAAGTATTGGTTACTTAACCTCATTGAATTACCATGTTTACATTGTTTAAGTGTTTAACTTAACCCCATCGAATTACCATGTTTAGATTAGTTAAGTCTAGGTTAACTTAACTCCATCTAATTACCGTGTTTAGATTAGTTAAGTGTAGGTTACTTAACCCCATCTAATTACCGAGTCGGATTAGTTAAGTATGGATTAGCTTAACCCCATCCCCTAACTGTATTTTTCGGTTAAGTATCATTAAGAAATCAAGTCCGGTTTAACTTAACCTACCCGTTCATGTCATATCGGTTAAGTGTCATTAGTAAAATTTACTTAACCTTATCATGTGGCATTAATTAAATTAATGCACTTTTAACCTCTCACATTAGACCTCGTTGTGGTTACTAGTTAAGTCGGGCGGGTCCGGGTAGTTTTACACCCACAACCTAGTCTAACCTAGGGTCTTAAGCGCGATATGACCAACTACCCACATTGGGTCCTATTGTTTGTAGCCACTGGATTTGCCGGGCGGGTCCGGGCAGATTTATGCTACAAACTCAACCCAACCTCGAGTTGGCCACTTTCATGTTTAGTCTAGTGTCTTATTACACTTACAACCCACACATGTCTAGTTCAAGTTCCATGTTTTCCTACGTGTCATGACCACATTTAAGTGTATCATGAATGTCATGTTCTCATGTAAACCCCAAATCAAGTTTTCGTGTCATATTCATGTTTTTCCTAAGCTACCCAAACGTATTTCCAACTCAAGTGGAAGCGAGTCACATAATAGGGGTATTATGCCAACATATTGGCCTCAAACAGGCGAGATATCATAAAGGGATTAGCCGCAAACGTGAATATTATCCAAAAGGATTTGACCTCAAGCATGCATAGTATCATAAGGGAATTTGGCCACAAACATGCATAGTATCATAAGGGAATTTGGCCACAAACATGCATGATAACACAAGGGGTTTGGGTTCATTTACATGCATAAGCCCCAAAGTCAAGTCTTTGCCAATGTTTCACAAGTCAAATTGTTCCCAAAGGTTCATGCTAACATTCCATAGATAAAGATTCAAACTTGCAAGATAAACTAGGTTAAACATAACATGAGTGGCATGATTAAGTCGCTAAAACTTAGCCCAAGGTCATAGATCATAGAAAAGGGGCAAAATTAGGTTCACATAGGCTAGCATACTTATGTTTCATCGCATTTTATTCCATGTCACATTAGAACCACCGTTAGAATCTACAAGTAGCTAGAACTTACATAGCGAGGCTTAGGGAAAGATCATGAATCGTCTTGACGAAGAAAGGTGGCTCCTTTGTTGAAGAATCGTCATGAAATTTGCATAGCAACATTGATCTACCCTCGATTTTACGTAGGAAGCTTGCGCCTTTTGATTTGAATCCGATTTGAATGCATGAGTTCTTGGAGTTGGAGATGGAGGCCATGATCAAGATAGATTTTGGCAGCACTTAGTTGCTAGAATGATTTTTAGTGATTTATGTTAGGTTCTAGGGTGTTTTTATAGAGGTAGGATCTAATTTAGGCCATAGGATTAACCCTAGGATAGATCTGAGCCATCAAATCACGTCACAAGCCAACAAAACAAGACCCAGGAGCCAAAACAGGTGCACCAGGCTGACCAGGCCGACCGGGGAGGTCGACCCCCAGGTCGACTCTAGAGTCGACCTGGTTTGGGAAGGTCGACCCTTGGGTCGACTCCCAGGTCGACCTGGTGGGCTTGGCGGGAGCTTTTCCCGCCTACTCTGATTGGTGCAGAATTTGATTTTTCGGACTGATTTTTCTTGAAAACTTCGTTGGGCCATAACTTGGTCATACGGACTCCATTTTTCGAAAACTCGGACTCTATTTCGCGTATTTTTCCGAGGCGAACGCAGTGGCACAGCCCGTTTCCCCATATTCAGAATTTATGATTAAATTCTGCCTTGATTTTTGTCTTAGCACATTGTAAAAATCCGGGTTGTTACAATTGTAATAACCCGAAAATCTGAGCCAATTTAAAAAATTTATTTTGGCAATTTTAATGAATTTTGAATATTTAAAATGGATTATTTTAAATAATAACGGCGAGAAATTTATTTTGAATAGAATTAGAATGTATATATTTATATAGATCGTCGTTAGAATATAAATATTTTATTTTAATTATAAAAGGAATAGAAAATGGCGCGGTAGTTTGAAAATTCGATTTCAAATTTCAATTGAATGTATGGGATTCAAAATAAACCGGATTTTGGCGAAACCAAAAATATTTGAATCTATTTGAGAATATCTTTCCAACGAATCCGAAAAATTGAAATTTCATAGCGTGAGTAAAAAGTTATGCCCAGTTGAAAATTCAGAATAGTCGCTATGGATTTTTTTGCCCTTAAAAATGGAAATTTGGCAAACGACCTCAGTTTTTTACGAAACCATTTTTGTTGGACCCGGGATGTCAAGTTATTGCAAGGTTTCAAAATTCATAATTTTCTGAATCAATATGTGAGCGTGGCGAAGTAAAACGTGTTTTGACAGTTTCAGTCAACTTCGTTCAACTAGAAAATGGTCGTTTTTCAAACGGGCTTCAAATTTGATGAAATTAGTTTTGTTAAGACCGTATCGTCAATACGAAGCTAAAAATAATTTTTCGCGAATTTTTAGAGTCCATATTTGGCCCCGGTAAACTGAAATGTGCGTTCAAATTCAATATATAGATTTATATTTCGATTTTGACGGAAACTGATCGAAACGATCGAATCAGCTTACGTTACATATCCCATTGTGTTCAGAATGGAGGTAATTAGCTAGGGGCGACAGCCGTTGGGTCTCGTTTGGTGTTCGAATGAAAAAGCTGCTTTTTGGGATTTAATTAAATTAATAATATATAAATTATAAAACCTTGGTCAACGCCCTCCTTTTCCCCCCTTCCCACGTTCAACCGAAATCAACTTTTCCCCTTTCTAAAAAGAAACCGCTCCTCCACTTCAACCCATCAGCCGCCCTCCCCCACTTCCCCCCCCCCCCCCACCCCCCCGCTCCACTCCACCGACGACAAGCCAGCCCCTCCCCTTCTCAATCGATCGCCCTTCGCTCGAAGACCTCGACCACAACACCCCACCGCAAAGCAGCCACCGTACCCCCTCCAAAGCCCGCCGCCTTGGCCTGCCGCCACCACCAGAACGACCGCACCAGCCCTCTCCGACTCCAGCGTACAACCCCCAGGCTACGGCGTTGTATCCTCCCCCTCTTCACGTTCAAAATTCCCACATCGATGAAACCTCCAGCCCCTTCTCGGGTCAATGAACAGCGAAGCCCCCCTTGCGCCACCACGAAGGACAAACCACCTCCTCCGCTGCGAAAATTTAAAACAGTGAGTTTTTTTAATGTTTTACTTATTTATTTTAAATGCAGGATTTTTAACAGATAAACGATTTGATTTTTGATTCATAAAAGTTTGATTTTCTATATAAATGAAATGAGTATAAAGTTCGATTTTTAACATTAGAAAGTAGCGATTTTTAACATTAAAAAGTTGAGATTTTTATAAATGCAAAAGATTGGATTTTTTATTATTCTAAAAGTTGGATTTTTCTTTTTATGAATAGAGAATATAAAGATATTATTTTTATATATGTAGAGAATTAAAAATATAATTTTTACATACTAGAGAATATAATAATGTGATTTTTATATAAGTAGTGAGGTAAAAATATGATTTTTATATACAAGAGAATATAAAAATGTGATTTCTATATGAATAGCGATACAAAAATATAATCTTTATTAGAAGAAGAGCGATATAAAAATATAATCTTGATATAGGAAGTAGCGTTGTTAAAAATAATTTTTAACATATACTTCGTGAAACAGACTGCGTTGGAAGCACGATGAAGATTGCCTACATATGAAGAGTCGTGGCGTTTGGTTTAACTAATTGTGAGAACTTATCACTTTAAAAATCTTGTTTTCTAGTTAAAATATATAGTAGGATGCAGACGGTGCTTACCAGCACCCGACACCCGTCGTCCACAGACCATGGATGACTTGTTTGTTTGATTGTTATGTTGTGAAATTTGATTGTGTGATGTGAAATGAAATAAAATATTTTATAGTGGAAAATATTTTATAGTTAAAAATATAATTTTTAACGTGTGTATAAAATAAATAGTAATTAACAAATCAGAGATTTGTTTATATACACTGATTTGACTGATATTGATTAGGACGATAAATTTTACACATCGCCCAACTGCACAAATAAAAATATGTGTTTGTTGATTTGAAACCCCACACGGGTATAGGGATGATACTTGGCGTACACTAATCCCAATTATTTAGTTGTATGTCGATCGATTGGTCGACAGACTGTGTAAGTGTTAATTATTTATATTTAATGCTTATGCAATTGTGTGGTGCACTCTGGATGATGGTTGATTATTTATCGTTGCTATTATATACATGTTTGTAAAAAAATCCATATAATTAACATTATATGGTAATTGATTGGGCCTCATTCCAATTTTGAAAATAAATTCATGTGTTGAATAGAATAAACATTCATGTGTTGAATAGAATAAACATTCATGTGTTGAATAGAATAAATATTCATGTGTCGAATAAAAGCCGTGTTGATTAAATTGACGCCATTTTGACGTGAACGATATTTATATCGATTTTATTCATTTTTATAATGAATACAGAAAAGAAAGTGATTTCAAAATTTAACGTTTTGAAAATATTATCATTTGTATATCGATGATGTGGAATATTCAATTTTGATTCGAAATTGAATATGAAGATGAAATCGTTTTGAAAACGAATTTAAAACGATTTATAAAATACGTTTTGAAAGGAAATCGATGAAGTATTTATTATATATATTATATATATAATATAATGGCCTGAATAGAACGCGCTGCGGCTGTTCGTGAATTTCGACCATTGACTTCAAGTGGACATTACGGGAGATCCGACCGTCGGATTCTCCTAAAACCAGAACCGTTGGGTTCACATCGAAAATAGCTTTCTAACGTATATTAGAGATTTGAAATCTAAAGGTTGGATTTGGAATTATGTCCAAATCAAATTTGGAAAAGGTCGTTGTAAGTGTAGTTCGATGGACGTTGATGGAAATCGACCGTACGGACCTTGATAAAATTATTAAAAAAAGTAATAATTTGTGTAAAATCATAAGAAATGATTTGTGAAGAATTGGGACGAAAATTTCCATATTTGAAAAGATAAAAATAGATTTTTATCGAAATGAACTAGTTTTGAACTAGAATTATAATTCTATTTATTTTTAAAATAAATAAAGTGGATTTGAAATGGTTTTGAAAATAACCAGAATTTCCAATAATTGAATTGGAATGGATTTGAATTGAAATTGTCTTTGGAATATTTCGATGTTGGATTTCGTGATTATACAGATATTGTTATGGAAATTTGAAAGATATATTTATATCGTTATTTCCAATACGATATTTGTTGGTCGTAGAAGTTGATATTGAATATAAGCCGATATATTTTCTATTCAGAGCCTTGTATTTAATATCAAATGTGATTTGGGTTTGTCGTGAATGGTGTCTCCATTAACATTGTTCTTAAACCCAGTTGAGAAAAAGATTAAATCTTTTTAATTTGGATTTAATGAAGTGTACCAATTAAATGGTATTTAATTGGAATTGAATTTGAATTGATTTTTGGGTTTATCGTGAACGGTGTTTTAAATAACACTTGTTCTTTAACCCGACAATTAATGGAATGTGATTTTGGGTTTATAATGAATCGTGTTTTAAATGGCATTGGTTCTTTAACCCAATTAAAGATAGGAGGTGATTTCCCAAGTTAAATAATCATAGAATTTGATTTTTGGGAAGATTAAAACCAAGTGGAGTTTTAATGAATCTTTAATTAGATTGAAATGGTCGAGAATGGAGTATCACTAGTTTTGCTCCAGGCGATAGTTAAATCTTTAATTAGATTTGAACGTGAAATGGTAATTGAATATACCGATAACACAGTGGTGTTAGATATGAAGTATGACCAGTTTTACTTTATGGGATGAATAGGTTGGGATTGTGAAATAAAATAAATGATTACTTCAGTGTGGTTCGCTAATCCCGACTAGTTTGAATTGATATTCAAACAAGATTAAAGAATAAATTTAAAGAATTTATCTTTGATAAAATTAATGGGAACTTTTCCCGAAGAATAAGAATATTGGAATGAGGCGTATGTTGTGTTTGTGTAACACTTATTATTATATACGCGAGTTATTCAGAAAGACCGGGTTTATCCCATTCTGAATAACTGATTCGACGTGGTGTCGAGGATGAAGACGGTGGTCGAAGACCGGAGGTCTTCACGTCGTTTGGATAATTACTGATGATACACCCCATAGGAGGGAATCAGTTGGTGATTGTCCAGACGTACTTGGAGATCGATGGATATGAGAGGTACAAGGTGCCTCCGGTTTTGTTCAGACCCAGAACGAACTGGTAAATGGACTGTGTGTCTGACATTGGATTTTATTCTGTGTGATTGATTTCTATTAAATATATATCTGTTTGGCGGCGGAGAATTTATTCTCTTGCTTAACGCCCTTCTCTGAGACGTACGAGCTCAGGGGTTATATATTGATGGATATCAATCGCATGGAGTGAATTGCCTGTGTGGCATGCCTAAGTGGCAAATGATCAAGGCTTTTGTTGAAAAGCAGAGTCTTGTGGTTGATGATCAAAGCACGGCCAATGTGGCATAGCTTTGTGTAGCATTGATTCGCGAGCCTCACACCCCGGTTTTGAACTAGAAAAGGGAGAGGACCTCAGGGAGGACATGCGTTTCCTTCTAGCTAGAAGTGGCGTCAGTGGTTTTACACGCCCTGACGAGTTTGACTTATATGGTTGTTGGGTTGCGAGGCGCCTTAGATATATCGGTGACTGTGTGGAGCCAATGGAGTCATTGAACTCATTTACACCCCCAAAGTGTGGGGAAACACAGTGTTCAGGCATTTTAATCCACATCGGTGGACCGGCCCTGACGATCCAAGGTGTTGTTGCGGCTGTTCCTGAGACATGGTAGGCTAAATTGTCTCGAAACGGTGAGGACGATCCCTGGCCTCGGTTCACAGACGTAAATCCAATTTCCAATATGTGACTTTGCGGTTTTGATTGTAGAACCTATATATGGCGACATAATGGGATGGGGCACTTATGCCGTCTATGATTGATACTTATGATTGAAATTGTTTTAATTCTATGCACTTGTAGTAATAATAAAAGATGAAATTTAGCGTATCAAGCATTCTTTGGCTATTATAAGGTAAAACCCTATCCTCCGGCTTGTGTTGCATTGTGTGATGGGACCTGGTATTATAATAGCTTCATTGTTCTTTATTTAGCATTGCGCTGTTGTTTTATGCACTGGTATTCTTGGGAGGAAACCCGTTCCGTGTTATACGGCGTGGTCCCTTGATTTACCTGACTTTCAAATAAAGATTGATAACTGTTTTAGGTCTCACACCAGTCACATGACTGACCTGGAGTTTATTGTTTTAACCTAAACTTTGGGTGCCCTTATTTTAACATGGGCAGCTAGTAGTTTTGGTTTTGCAGATTTATATTCACGGGATCCTGATTTACAGCAGAAATTATACTCGGAAAGCTCTGTATCCGCGTATTCCTTTCAGTTGTGTTTTTGTATTATTTTTCCGCTGCAGTAATGTATTTAAATCTCTGATAATTTATGATGTGTAATATTTATTCATACTCTATATATTCTTATATTCTGATGAAATTCTTGTAATAAGCAATGAAATGTTCTTCTGTTTGCGTTCCAATTTGTCGTGTACTCAAAACAATCAGGGGTTTCGAACGGTCTTGGTCGGTTTAGCGATCGATTCAGATCGAGCGAAATTCCTTGTTGTCACATCAAGTTGATGAAAGTACAGTGGGGAGATGACCAAGAGGATGCAACTTGGGAAACCGAAGACAAGATTCACGCTTCGTACCCTTTTCTTTTCAAGGGTATGTTCTTAACTTCTTTTTCCAAAGCTTTTATTAGTACCTGCTTCTATCATTTAAGTGTATCCTATCGATCGAATCTTTCGACCTTTAGGTAGAGAACCAATGGATGTAAACATGTGTTAGAGACATGTTATGTTTGATGGATACAAGTGGATGCAAGTGTTTTCAAGTGGCAACTCGTGGATGCATATACGCACATATTAGGCACTAGATCGGCTCAGTCACTCTCATACTACATATGGATGTCTGTGCATTTTAAATTTTATGGATGAAAATGGGTGTATCGTCATATGGATGTTGCATTGGAATGAATGATTGTGCACACATATAGAACTTACATGTTATACTAGGATTATTTGCACACATTTTGGTTACATGGCAGGAACATAAATTGCATTAAGGAGGTCAACTGAATCAGTAGACCACCTGATCTTTCGCATTAGTATAGGGACATATACACACACCCTTGCATATGTTCATATAAGCATTAGAAATATATTAAGGACAATGGATGCCTGTGTTTGGTGGATAAGTAGATGGATGATGGATGTTAGGATATACATTCTTCTTAACTTGGAGATTTCGGGGACGAAACTCTTTTAAGTAGGGGAGAATGTAACACGCCGTAGTTTTAAAAAGACACTGTAATGACAAACTAAAGAATACTTAATTAAATACTTGGAATTAAGTAAAACGGACTGCGCCAATGGGTTCATCTCAGAATTCTGCTTAAGATAGACTCAGAGTTTGTGTAAATCGGACATCGTATGGAGAAGATATTAAGGTTTGAAGTTTATATAATACAAGCCAAATATATATAAATAAATCAATTCTAGAAAATCAAAAATTAGAAGGCGGGAAGGAGTGGGAAATCGGCCCGTTAGGGGTCGACCATATTCCCCATGGGTATTGACTATGGGTCAACCCCAACAAGGGGGTGTCTGACCCCTGGGTCGACCTCACCCAGATTGGGGCAGATCCATTATGTGAACGTGGACTCATTACTTAACCAGATTCGTTGACATTAGGCTATAAATAGGACCTCATTTCTATTGTTTTGTCCATCAAGAACAGTGGAGACAACGAGGTGTTGCCCCAACTCAGATTGAATTAGACTATTCTTCTGCAAAAACAACTTATAATCATACAAGAATCTCTACTACAACATCAACAGTAAATTTTCTGTTCTTTAGATCTAGTCACAGTGATTTTATGTTATTCTTAGATGTAAATATGTAAAAATTAATCCTGACATGTTAATAAGTTGGACCTAAATCGGTGCCTATTAATAACTCGAATCATAACTAATCAGATCTGCTACTACTTGTTCACCTAATCTACTGACTAGTTCTCATATGCCTATTCCTGATATGCTGTTTTGTTATCATGCCTAATTTTGTCATCATATGCCCATTCTGCTACTATGCCTATTTCTGTCACCTTATGCCTATTCAGTTAGTATGACTATTTCTGACATAGTATGCATGTTTTGTTATTATGCTTATACCTATTCTCTTCTCTCCCTCCTTCCCTTTTTATTTTAATAGCTAGGCTACCTTCGGGGCTAGGCCTACCCCTGAAATATGTGAACGAATGAAACTGGGAATGGTTTGGAATCATATTGGGGCATAACTTGTATTGTAAAACATGACTGGGATTTAGGAGTGCAACCTATACCTTGGTCTAAAACCTTAAATTGGGGCATAACTTGTATCATGGATAAGAATGGGAATTGGAGCAAAACCTCGGTGAACGTGAAAATTGTTTAAGAATGAACATGCCTAATTTACAGCAAATAGAAATTGCAACTACACTTAGACACGAGGTTAGATTACGCTTGTGGTAGAAGTCTGCCCGGAACCCCCGACAAATCCAGCATCCACAAGTGCTTAATCTAATGTGAGGGGTCTAGTGCATAAGCGTACACGTAACGGTGCTGAGACATGAAGTTAAGTCCAACTTGTGGTAGAAGTCTGTCCGAAATTTAACCTGACAAACTTAACCTATTATACATGTTGGGGTTAAGTAAACAAGTTGGGGTTAAGTAAACTTGCTTGAATCGGTGGGGGGTTAAGTAAACTTGTTAAAATTATGGCGGGTTATATAGACCTAAAACTTAACCTATTATACATGTTGGGGTTATGCAACCTTGTTAAACTGCTAGGGGTGGCTTGTATCATCTGTTGTATGGGACCCGTATCAGTCAGTAACCCGTCTTGGTATCAAACGGGGAACCCTGAACTAGGTCGGGGTCTAGGCACGCTTACTGAGCTGATTATAAGAGGTTACTTGAGTGAGGGTGTTGACAACACAGGACCCAACGGAGTCATGTGCATGCATGGGTCCGACTTGCTCGGGAAATTAAGACGCCGTGACATCAGTAGATATGGTTGTGCATCTTGAAAATAACGGGATTGCCACTTTAGGAAGTGATACATCCTACTTTGGGGCCAGCAGAGGGTATCTAAAGGGTAGGGAGCTGATCAATTGGGGTGGTGATTAGGGTACATCTAGTCTTGCTTGTTTAGGAGATTGTTATTATCATTGGGTGTAACACCTATCATTTCTGTTAGGCTACCTATTGTTATTGTAGGGGGTAAAACCCGTCACTAGAAGTACACCTAAGTCTACCATCTTGTTTTTGTTATACTAGTATTGGTGCAGAGAAAAGTGCTTGAGAAGCGCAATTTATTCTGTTTACCCTGTTCAGCCTGTTATACCTGCCTTATGATACTGTTATCTCTCTCATCCAGTTTGTATACCTGTCATGATGCTTTTACTTATTTATATGCTAAAAGTAACTGGACTTGCCAGACTTTATGTCTGACCCGTTTTGTTTCCTTTTCTCTCTCTCTTCCTTCCCCCCCTCCCAGGTTCTCAGGGTGGGAATACTCAGGCTTGATTAGGATTCTCTTGTTATTACCGCTTGGAGCTGCTTAGGTGTACCGGTTTGATTACCTGTCTACTCTGATATGGCTCTTTTTGGGGACTATGCTTTTATATTACTATACTCCGATGATTTTAGTACAAGGCAGATACTTTAAATTGATGTAATAGGTTTTCTGTATTTTCAGACTTATGTTGTAACTGGATTTGGACCACGATGTTTTCTATTTGGAAAATAAAGTTTTAAATTCCGTTGTTATTTTATATCTGTCTTGTGATGTTTCTATTTCTATTTGCCTATAACGCTTCAAGAAACTTAATGCATTCTGTTAAAGAGTGATATTAAAGGACGTGGGGTTTCACAAAAATTTAAAATTTTCTCTAAATATTTTACTAATAAAATATTCAATTAAACTCCAAATTGGAATTAAAACTCAATTAATCCCCATATCTTCCACATATGTGTGTGTCGTGAATCCATAATCACTATTAACATTTTTAAATATGATTTCTCATAATTAAGTCATCCATTTACACATATGTATATGCATATATACATGTGTATATATATATACATAGTGTACGTATATACATATATCATGACATAAATCATAAGGTACAAGCGTTAGACAATTAGCGCTTATAAATTGTCAACCAACTGATTAACCGTAATTATTTAATCATCAGTCAATCATAAGCATTAAATAACATCATACTACATCCAATTACAACACAGGGTGTCGTTCTCACAAGGGTTCATACCATATTCACACAAAGGTGACATTTTCAACACTTTTAACTAAGTGTCCACGCTTTAAACACACAAAGGTGACGTTTTTGACCTTTTATACTAAGTGTTTACGATTTTAACACTTAAAGGCAACAATTTTAACACTTTAAACTAAGTGTTCATGCTTTAGACACACAAATGTGATGTTTTTAACCTTTTAAACCAAGTGTGCACTACTTTAACACTTGTTTACACCCAAATCAACTCAATATCAAACCCATTCATCATCATATCAAACCCAAACGTATACATAAGTAAAACACACTATGTTAACCCTTAAAGGTGTGATTTTCTCACTAGCTCAAATAAAAATCATATTTTTGTACTTTAACCTTTTTAACCTCCATGTTACTATGCCAATTGTTTGCTAACTTAACCATTAACCACATTAACGTGCTAATTACACGTTTGAATATTCATTAGTCAACCACAAATGTCATTAGCAAGCTATGAACATCATAAGAAACTTATAAACATCATTAGCAATATTAAGTAACTAATTTAACTATCCAAGGGTGAGTTGAGAGTTCTCACCATCTCTATCCACTCCACCAATCTTCAAGAAGGTAAGACCTTTTGTTACCTATGACTTTGAACTTCACTTAAGTAACCACAATAGCAACTTTAGTATTTTAGATCACTACAAACTCAAGTATATAGGCATATATATTTTTTGGCACTTATGAAGAGAGCTTGGATATATAAATGGTTTAAGGGTAAAAGAGGGATTTTTGGGTCAAAGAGGGGCTTAGTCTAGGGTGGGGTCCATGGACTTGAAGGGAGAGGGTGTGGGGTGAGGTGCAAGGGTGTATTGCATGTAGGAGGGTGTTGTGGTGGTGGTAGGAGGAGTGTATGAGCTTGGGCAGTGGAATAATGGAGCAGAGGAGAGAGCTTTAGGATTTTAGGACGAGAAGAGGGGATTTTGGCTGAGGAAACGCATGACATGGTGGTAGGGAGGTGACGTAGGAGGTGGGGGAGCTAGGAAGGCCAGTGGTTATGGTAGAGTAGGTGGTGGAGGCCATTAAAGTGGAAAAGTGGAGCTAAGGTGGAAGGAGGAAGGAAAGCATAAACAAAATGAAAACTGAAAACAAATAAAAATGAAAATACTCTCTCTTATCGCATGCCAAAGTACCATGGAAAAGAGGTGGAATGGAAGAATTTGGAAAGTCTGAAGGGGAGGACATGAGTTTTCTAAGGGTGGAAGGATGTAGGAATTTATGAAAAAGGGAAATGATTACTTAATTAATTTCTTTAACTTAACACTTAAGGTGTATATATGGAAGACATTATCTCCCTTAAATTATTTAAACCATATGAAACCATTAGTACATGTTAATAGGTCATGAAGGTTGTCATTTACCATTTCAAATAAAATTAAAGGCCTTCCAAATAGCCTTTTACGAACATAAACCTCTAAACGACTTAAATTTCCAATTGAAAACCAGTATAAATAAACTAATGATTTTTATAGATAAAATTTAACTAAAAAATTTATAAACGAGTTCGTTATCATCTATATTTATTTTTAAACCATTTTAAGTCTATTTTATCAATATTTCAAATTTCAAATATTATCCAAAACTGCTTAGTTTCAATCGAATTTCAATAAAAAAAATCCTATGTGTTTTCAACTCGTTTGATCAAACCGTAAGTCCCATCAATACGAAAATTGACATTATACATATTTCACTAATACGAATCCAATAAATCTAGTTTCGTCGCAATCTGAGACTGACTCAAAAATGCTCTATTTTCGTGTCATCAAAATAATATTAAATTATTGATTTTCAATATTTCCCTTTTAAATTGATTTTAATAGCATACTAACCTTGATTTAATCCAAGTAAAATATAAAAACAAGTCTAGAATGTATTTTCAATTTTTTATCAAATCAAAATTCAGTATCAAATTATTCAAAATCCGATGAATACGTCTAAAATCCATATTTTAGAGTGATTAAAAATACAAGCGACCCATATAGCTCTATCGCATGTCCCTGCTTTTTCTTAGGTAATCAGGTTAAAGGTCATGTTTTACTTTATAAATAGAAGACCGTCTTGAAATGCTTACATCCCCTTCCAAGAAGATATGCAATGTCAACATTCATCCATACAAGCTTTTTGCAGATCTCAATAAAACTGAATAACTATATCCTCGATCATCTTCAAGATATCTGCAATTTGAAACGTATAGCCATATTGAAATGGTTTCAGACAATAGGGTCTAATCCTGGTCTCTTAAAAATGACAATTGATAGTTTATAGAAAACTAAACCCTAAATCTTTAGGAATAAACAGACAACACATAAATGCATAGTCCACCTCTTAACCGTTTACGAGAATGGGTTTCCTTATTATTTGTCGTGTAAATTTCCATATTTAAACCAACGAATTTGAAAGTCGATTATTTAACTACCAAATATATAAACAACAATCTTTTAAGGATTTATTTTTTCCATAGCAATAGCTAAGCCTTATAAAATCTCATTTTCATAATATTCATTGAGATATTCATATACATATCTCACCTACCTAAGTTTATTCAAAAAACCATTATATTTAAAATACCTATAGAAGAAATTCATAACTTATATTATTAGTATAGGTATATTCAAAAAGCATTTAAAAATTCTTTTCTATTTCCAAACTATATTTAAAGAACCAAACAAAGTTATTTAAAAAGAAACAGGCATAAGAGTAAACCCAAACACGATTCCTTCGGTGTTGATTGCAGAATAGATTTAGAGAATCGAATCTCAATTCCATTTATAAATCTCTTCGATAAATTATTTTATAAAATTTCTTATTAAAAACTCATTTATATTCTTTAATCGCATTTTAAATAAATCCTTTGTAAATATCAAACTTTAATCTCAACTCTTCTGATCTTGAATCAATATTATCTCTCGAATAACAATGAAACGGATCAAGTTGGGGTATTTTATTTATCTCTCACACCTCGACTTAACACCGCCCTTACCCTTTGAAATAACTAAAAATTTATGATCTTTAGTTAACTTATTAGTAAATATCTTCACCAATATGTATTAAATTCTTTTAACATGGTTCTATGAAATATTTCATTAAATTCCAAACCTTTGTTAATTATAAAATAATAATCAAACCAAACGCTTTTGCTAAATTCAAATGATAACTTAATAGAAAAACAACTTTTATAAAATTTATTTTAAACAGAGGCGAGTTTTAATATTCTAAGTCTATTTAAAGAGAATCCGTATACTTTTCAAATTATAAAAGAGGCTAAGAAATTATCAATGGTCCTCGTTTAATTGAGTTAAACTTATTCAAGTTATAATACGGGTGTTCACTTATAACCAGATATGTCTAAAGATTCAAATAATAATATTCAATCAACATAAAGGAAGCATTCAAGTGATAATAACATATGAAGATTTAACGTCCAAGCTAATGTAAAAGCAAAATGGATTTTTGTTCCACCTAATATATGACAAATATAATTAACTGCCAAGTTATAATAGAACGTTGATGTATTCTACTAATAGATGTCCAGAAATATCATTCAATGAATAACTTTTTTTTGAGCAAAAGATGTGTGATCTTCCAATAGAAAGAGAGCACACATATATATAATAAAAAAGATGTGATACAATATATCCAATACAGACCAGAACGATCGTATCACATAGTAATGTAGGGGATAATAGATTTATGAGTTCCGGCAAGGCCACCACCCATCATACTTCATTATCGAATTCCGGCAAGGCCACCACCCGATAAGAAGTATATCTATTCCCATACATTTAACAATCTATGTGTATAACAAGAGATGAAGTAAATCACTAAAAAATACAAACACCCCTTCTCCATATCTACTAATATAACCAAAGCAAGCAAATCTAAATGGTCAATCCAAAAACAGCAACTCCAATACTCCACAGTTACATCAACAACCTGTAATCTGAAAAACTGAAGCAAAATTATCAGTAACTTACACATATATATGAGTATATGCCTATATATATGTATATATAGACATCAACCATATATATATGTATAAAGAGAAAGACATAAGAAATAAACAAGTGAGAGGAAAATATCAACCCAAAACAGGAATCAGCATCCCAGACGAGGACTATTGCATCTAAAATAGCTATTAATACGAATGAATAAACTCAGGTTAGATCTTACTTTTAACAAAAAACACCCAAATTGCAAATTACCAAATAGTTTATAGTGCGAATTGGACATCCAAATTAAACAGAAATTTACTATGTTAATTATTAAATTATCCTTTGATACAGAGACTGAATGGAAGGTTCTCTGGTTTCTCTCAACCCAAATGAACCAACTAATGAATATTACTAAAGAATCCAATATGTATTTCTGTCTGGAATTGTATCTTAATCTATAACGATTCCAATAATTAATACAATTACTAAGGGAACTAAAACCGTCAAAAGTAAAAATCCTAATAATCATATTAAAAATAGAAAAGGTAAAGTAGCAAGAAAAAAATAAATGATCTAGGTCCTCCTCCCCTGTATTACAAAAACAACATTTTATATCAAAAATAACATTTTTCCTTTTTAACAACTCAATCGTATTGAGCTTCTTGTGGACGATCAACCACATTAGAAACTTTGCTTTAGGTGTAGAATTATATTTCCATAGGAATTTAAAGGGGTATAATGATATACCAGAGAAATTAATAAAACTATACATAGATTTAACAGTGTAAACCAAACCCTTATCCATGCCCCAGCTAATAGAATCGCTATTAATATCTACATGGTACAATGCTAATTTGGCTTTTAGTAAGGCCAATTGTCTTAATAAATCTTCCTCTAAAATATTATCAAAGGAGAATTCCCACGGAGGATCTAATTCCGCTATGTAAACATCCTTAATTAAGGCATTCTTAAATCTACAGATATTAAAGAGCTTACTAAATTCAAATTTAAGTGGC
Source organism: Allium sativum (assembly GCA_030737875.1). Classification (NCBI taxonomy): domain Eukaryota; kingdom Viridiplantae; phylum Streptophyta; class Magnoliopsida; order Asparagales; family Amaryllidaceae; genus Allium; species Allium sativum. The sequence goes on along the minus strand of JASFAX010000062.1, from coordinate 2,075,559 downwards.
ACACTTGATATCCAAGCATCATGCCAAAAATAAGTAAGGTTCCCTGAATGTACTAACACTTTGCATCCTATATTAAAGAAGTCAAAGCAATACAAAACGGATTTCCAAAAGTGAGATAATTTATTATCCCAACTACCTCCATTACCAATAAAAAAACTCTCCTCTTGAATAATAAAATTTGGAAACGATATACTTCCAGGAAGATTTCACTTCTGGACATCTATATTTCCATAACCATTTCGCAAGCAAAGCAGAGTTAAAATTATGTAGATTTATGATTCCCAAACCCCCCTCTATCTTAGATTTACAGCATATTTCCCAGTTAACTAGATATTTATAACTACTACAACTAGAATCACCATTCCAAAGATAATTACGTCTAATCCTATCAATTTTCTCAATGACCCATTTGGGAAATCGATGAACAGCCATCCAATAAGAGGGAATAGCTGATAAAACCGAATTAACTAGAACTAATCTACCTGCTCTGGACAGGAATTTATTGTTCCAGTTAGATAGTCTACTACTAATCTTATCAATGATGACTATCCAGTCTTCCTTTTTAAGCTTAGACGGTCTTATCTTAAAACCTAAATAATTGAAAGGAAATTTCATAATCGAACAGTTCAAAGTGTTAGCCACTAAAGTCTCAATATTGTTAAAATCATTAATGACCATCACTGCACTCTTATCAAAATTAATACTTAGACCAGATAACATCTCAAAACCGTAAAGTATAAATTTAAGAGCAATAATATGCTCAGGCAGATGAGAAGAAAATAACAAAGTATCATCCGCAAATTGCAGAATTGATAACTCGTTGTTAAATTCCTCATTCCCAACACTACCTAGTATACCTAAGCTCCCCGCTCTCTTAATAATTTTTGAGAAGACATCAACTGCTAAGTTAAATAGAAAAGGCGATAAAGGGTCGCCTTGTCTAAGACCTCTCTTGGATTGTATCTTCTTACCCAATACCCCATTTACAACAATGCTGGAACAACCAGATCTAAGTAACAACATGATCCAGTTAGTCCATCTAACACTAAAACCCCTAGCAAGACATAATTCACATATAAAGTCCCAATATTCTCAAAGTCCAACTTCAGTATGGCACATGTTATATTGTTCTTACAACAAACATTGATATATTCTTGAACCGCTGCTACACCATCTACTATATTCCTACCTTTAATAAAAGCTGTTTGAGAATCATCTATAAGGTCATTCATCTTACTACTCAACCGATTCGCTAAAACTTTAGATATGATCTTGACAGAAACATTAATAAGAGAGATAGGTCTAAAATCCTTAAGGGAATTAGCCCCCTCTCTCTTATGAATAAGAATGACGTTGGCAAAGTTAAAACTACCTAAACGCAAATCACCACTATAAAATCCATTAAATAATTCAATAATGTCAAACTTCAAAACTTCCCAAAATTGTTTGTAGAAATTAACAGAGAAACCGTCAGGTCCAGGAGCTTTGTCGCTAGGCATATCGCAAATTGCCTTCCAAATCTCCTGCTCCGAAAACGGTTTATCCAAATCTATAAGACTTACCCTAGATTCGGAAGGATATAAGTCATTCCATCTAACATTAGTTCTTCTCTTAATCTTAGAACCGAAAATCTGATTATAATATCTAGTGAAAGCTTCATTTAAATCCTTCTGCAAAGACAGTTCTACATCATTTACAATAATCGAGCGAATCATATTTTCACGTCTCCTTTTATTAGCCACACTATGGAAAAACTTAGTGTTATTATCTCCTTCCTTGATCCATTGTATGCGGGACCTTTGCCTCCACATGGTCTCTTCCTTTTCTAAAATCTGTTTAAGATCTTGTTTAAAATTGCAGTATCTTTCTTTCTCAGTGAAATTGAGAACCCTGGTTTCACAAATTTTATCCAACTCTAATAGATCACACATAATCTTGTCTTTTTTAAATCTTACATTACCAAAAATATATTTATTCCAACGCTTAAGAAAGAATCTCAACTTACCTAACTTCGCCACATAAATCTTAGCAGAATTACCTCTATAAATATTATTAAAATAAAACAAGGCCTTCCATTTCATAGCAACAAGATTAATGAAACTATGATCTAGCAACCACATCTTTTCGAACTTAAAACTACTGCTAATAGAAATATTTGAATTACACGTAAGAATAATAGGGCAATGGTCAGAGAGTAAAAAAGGTAATCCTTTGACTTTACAGATCGAATATCTATCTTCTATCTCAGAACTAATAAAGAATCTATCTAATAGTGCAAAGGAAGGGCTATCACGGACATTCGACCAAGTGAACAATCTATTTTCAAGAGGAATCTCAATTAAATTACTGTCTAATATAAAGTCATCAAATTCCTCCATATTAGGGAAATCACCTTCTCGTGGTGATCTCTCACCTAAAAATCTAGTGACATTAAAGTCCCCCCCCCCACTATCCACAAATTAGGAGAAATATTCCTAAAACTAGAACACTCCTCCCATAGGACTCCCCTTTCCTCTTTAGTGTGGGGGCCATATACGTTTGTGATGCCCAAAAAAGAATTATCAGAAAGGGATTGCAAGATAATATGTAAAGAATGTAACTTTGGATACTCAAGTACCAGTCTGTATTGACTGTCTTTCCAACCAATCATAATTCCTCCGGCTGTACCAACTGCCGGAAGACAAGACCAGTTCCGGAAAAGGGACCCTCCTAGACTAATATAGAACCTAAAATCAGGGCATTCAATTTTTGTCTCTTGAAGTAAGACAATATCAATGTGATTATCTCTAAAAAAAGTCCTAATTTTAGCACATTTTTTAGGTTTATTTAGACCCCTAATGTTCCAACTAACGATCCTCATCTACTCAATGAAGAAACCCTTTCTAATTCTCTACTCCTAATATACTCCGCATCAATCTCAATGTCAGAAAAAAAAAGGTTGTATCATTGGCCAGCTGAAATAGTTGACCGGTCGATAGACTACTCAATGCATATGGGGAATAATCACTACCATACTCAGAAGACATACCTGAGCCCCGCTCCGAATTGCTTCTGCTAGCATTCGGACACGGAGACCTACCTCGAAAAGGAGAGGAACTGGACCTGATCCTGACGCTGTGACGAATCAACCCAGTATTGGGTATTACCCTTCTACGCCTCCCCCTCCTGGATGATGGCATAGATACATCACGACACAAAGAATGCTCACTGCTAGTCTCGACCACACTGATGCTATCTGATAGGCTCAAACTACCAACAGAAACACACATGGCACGAGATATATCAATCATCGGCGATATCACATCCAAGCATGGTCTCAAAAACAAAAACCGAAGACCCTCCCCCATTTCATTCATAAACACAACACCATCATTTCTGACTTTCGAACACCAGTTGCCTCTCAAGGCCAAATCAGTTTCCTGACGCACTAAAACTGTCCAATCCCCTTCTAATCCCACAACACTACTGACCAGGGTCTCCGATACACACTCATATCCCTTATAGTCAATTATCTCATCACTGCCATTTATATGCCAACCAGGAATCTGAGCTTCCTCTCTCCCAATATCTTTGCAACCCTTGATAGCACGTGAATTGATCCACACCTCATTCACAGAGGTACAAGACACAAGACTATCACCCACATCAAAACATCTTTTATCAAGCCTTCCAATTTTAACTCTCTTTAATTTGAAACCTTTCCTTTTGAGGGTAGAAAGCTTCTGAGAATCCGCAAAATTTACTGAATTTGTCAACTCATTATTTCCCAAGCCTGCTAGTGATTCTCCATTAGAAACAGTCCGGTACGAATCAGTCATATCTTCGAAACAGTCTAACACACCATAGCTATTCGACAGTATAATGCCGTCCGCTACCTTCCATACAGCCTTCTCCTCTAACCCTGAATTGTAACGAAAATCAACAGCTTCGTCGACAAACTCGTACCCACTCATGTCTATCAAATCCTCCCCAGTCATTATATCTCTTACCCACCCTCTCTTGCTTGCCAAATATTCATGAAACTGACCACCTTCAAGGAGACCCATGCAGTACATTACTTCAGGATCCGATAGTAAAGGATCCGAATGTTGAACTTCCCATAAAGGATCAGTATAACTTGCCAACACATCATCATTGAACTGCGCTTTATCGTCAGCCACGTAACAGTCCTCAACACTTTCATTCCCCAATAGTATCAAATCCTCCTTGTGAGATGAATCCGCATGAATATGATCTTCACCTTTTGCAAGGATTTGAAAAGCAACGGCACTTCTCTCACAATTAATAGCGGTGTTGATAACATCATAGTGCTTTAGTATCTCATCTAAAAACATACCCACTCTCCTCTTAATGATAGCATTCGAATCATCAAATAACATACGGAACTTCAAGAGACAAATGCAAAAGCCAATAGCATGCTCCTTCCTTGTTAAAGATCTTGGCAACGGTAGGAAAATGACTTCACTATCAAACTTCTTGCTCCACAAAATTCCATCCACTAACCCCTCTAAATGCCATCCCATCAGTAATAACATGTAAGCCCCGTCATTTTCCTTACCAGAAAAATTCGCAACATAAAGGTCAGTTAGTGAAATAATCTTCTGACATATTATCAAACAGTTGAAGTGCAAGATTTCAAAAACTGATTTTCCCCTGAACCACCCCGGACAGCTAGTCTTTCTATGCCCTAAGCCTCCACATTTGAAGCAACGTGTTCCATTACGACACTCTTTCGCTAAGTGGGAAGAGTCTCCACATTTGAAACACACTCGAACACCTACCATTTTCATACAAGGAGGGTTTTTGAACACATTGTTGTTCGTGACAGAGTTGTTCCAGTCAGAAGACATATGTGTCTTTCTAACCATATCCGCATAAGTGTTCAGTTCAGGGCATAAAGGAGCTTCCGATAATCTCTGAGAATAATTCCCTCTTTCTTCATAGGGCAAATGACTAATGTCATGAGCAATACCAACATTCGAAGACCCCTCTTCATGTGTATTCAAAACCAAATTCTGTCTGAAAGTAAGATTCAGGCGTCCCGGTTTCATCTTTGTCTCCTCGATGAGCTTTATCGGAGCCGTGTACTTATGTATCTTATTAACACCGTGAAGAATATCTCTTGAGTTACCACCAAAAATTAAAACATCTCCTGACTCGAGCAAAATCTTCCTGTCAATAACTTCCTTTCCTTCGTCCCTGAAAGTAAACTCGGCGGAATCACCAATGGATAAGGATACAACAGGCAGCCCGGCTACCAGACTATCAAAGCTTTCATCTTTATCTTGGTGAAGGCCTAATTTTCCTTCCGGGTTATAGAAATTTACTACACAAATATCAGGCTTCATGTACGGCAGTTCATCTTTTTTACCACCGTGCTTCTCGATTACTTTGTACGCAACATCAATAGAATCCTTGACCAACTTAATCATCTCGGCAGGAATCTCAGGAGGTAGAGCTCCATCGAATGAACATCTGTCATCGTATTTTCTTGTCTGCGGATTCCAAAATTTCCCGAAGCACATCATATGCAAATTTAATCTCGCTCCATTCGCATATCCAGGCCTATGAAATCCACCTTTTCCACTCCCTAATTCCTGACATCTTTTAACTAAATGGATCTGATCCTTTATACTAATGCAATTCTTTAACAGAATCATACCCGATCGCAGAATTCTATGATTAGATAGCAATCGATCTTCCCACAAATTCCCCACAATACCAGGATTTATCAGATTCTCCGATCCCTGCATATCATAAGGCGAGCATATGTTGAAAGCATTTTTCCCCAAATCAACATCAGGGAATTTTTCCTGAGACTTCCTTGCAAGATCCGAAAATTTGACTTTAGAGTCAATGAAAGATTTTCCTATTAGAGAAATGGAACAGTCATCTTTACGATGCCCTAATCCCCCACATCTATAACATCGCAATTGCCTCCTACAATCCTTCGCAATATGACCATAACCTCCGCAACGATAACAACGAAGAACGGAATTAGAATTGAATGCCAGAATTGGGCGAGAGAATTTTGCCCTAAACCTCTTTCCTTTCGAATTAATTCCGCCCAAAGAAGAAGATTTTGACCGAGGATTGTTCCAAGAAGGTTCAGACGCCATTTCACATCAAGAAGGCTAATTATATTGTAGTTATTCACTCCTATATTCAATGAATAACTTGTTAACAATAACTATAGCGCAAACATATTCATAAAAACATAGTAATAGGAGGGTGATTTGTCATGTTAAATAAATGTCCAAAACCAATTCAGCTCAACTAATAGAACAAGGCTTTATTCTGCTAACAAGTGCCCAACAAATTCAATCAATTATATTAATAGCTAAATGGTGTTTGGTTTTGCTAAACAAATGTCTCATCCTTAATTCATGAGGTTACTTAAAGGCAACTGACAAAGAGATCCCATGGAGTAAAACATCCTTATAAAATAAGTAATTAAAATTTAAAGTAATATTAAATTGACTATCAAACAATTAATAGACCTAAAAATAATAATTAAATAGTAACTAATTATTAATTTAAATAAATTAATTCAAATTAAATATTTAAATAATTAATTAATAACTTTAAATAAATAATTATAGATTTGTTTTATCTTAAAGATAATAATTAATAAGTGTTTGCGGTCACTTTAAACACCGTTTGGCTCTAATAATAAAATATTAATTAAGGACAGTTTGGCTAAAGTCCCTATTAAGTTTCAAAATAGCTAAAACATCCTTGTCTAAAGAGGTATGTAAATTAGGTCCCTAGCATTAAGTTAACTAATAATTGTACAAACTTACGCAACTATTCAGAATAGTTGTAGACAATTATGCAATTAAATTTAAAAAATCGTAAAAATTTTCGCAATTATTCAACAAAAAATTATGGAAATTTTCGCAATTATTCATCAAAAATTTGCTAAAATTTCCATAATTATTCATAGAAAAATTGCATACAATTATGCAATTTTTTGACGTAATTGCATAAGTGTTTGCAATTATTCATTGAATAATTATATAATCTTGTGCGGTTTTCAATAATTAAATTCTAAAGACCTAATTTACAATCACTTTTTGGGAAAAAGTTTTGGTGCATTAAGTTTAATTTTAAGGACCTGAACCTAATATTCACTATTAATTAACCCTTAAAAGAATAAATAAATTACAATTATTCCTTAAGTAGGTAATTAAAATCAATGGTTTGTCTAGTGTTTCCACCATGTCATGTGCATCTTCTATGAGTTCAAAAATGCATGATTCCCCTCCAAAACTTTTGGCATCAACCTCTGCATCTTCAAAATCATCTACCTGTGCACATTTATCTCTTTCCCCGCATATTCAATTGCCTCCTCATTCACATAAATCTGCATCAGATAAGTTTGCATTAGTGTCTTCAGGCTAAGCTTCCTTGACCAAATCTAAGTGTTCTAAATTAAAAGGCAATTTTTGGGATGATTTGGATGAAGGAAGAGACTTCAGACGTGATGAAGTGCTACCTTTATATAGTAATTTGAAGTCTACAAGGAGACATACGAGGAAAAACCCTTCTGCTTTATTTGATCCATTCTTTACTTGATGACATATATATATATGGGGCACTTAGGTACTTCCAGTTCTTCTATGGTGTTACCGGAAGTTGTTTGATCAGTTTGACAGTTTGGCATTTGTAATAACCCGGAAAATCTGGGCCAGTTTAAAATTTTTATTTTGGCAATTTTAATGAATTTTGAACATTTAAAATAGATTATTTTAAATAAAATCGACGAGAAATTTAATTTGAATATAATTCGAACGTATATATTATATACGTCGTCGTTAGAATATAAATAATTATATATAATTATTAATAGAATTGAAAATGGCGCGGTAGTTCGATAATTCGATTTCAAACTTCAATTGAACATACCGGGTGCAAAACAAACCGGATTTTAGTGAAACCAAAAACATTAGGATCTAATTGGGAATATCTTTCCAACGAATCTGAAAAATCAAATTTTCATAGCGGGAATCAAAAGATATGTCCAGTTGAAAATTCTGAATAGTCGCTATGGAATTCAGACCCTTAAAAATTGACATTTTGCAAACGACCTCGGATTACGACGAAACCACTTTTGTTGGGTCCATGATGTTAAATTATTGCTAGATTCCAAATTTCATAATTTTTCGAATCAATATGTGAGCGTGGCAAAGGCAAACACGTTTGACCAGTTTCAGTTGATTTTAATCGACTGGAAATTGGCCATTTTTCCAACGGTCTCAGAAATCGACGAAACTAGTTTCGTTAGGACCGTATCGTCGGTATGAAGCTAGAAAATATTTTTCTGGGAATTATAGAGTTCGTATGTGATCCCGGTAAATTGAAATGCGCGTTCAAATTCAATATATAGAGTTATATGTTGATTTTAACGGAAACTGATCGAGACAGTCGAATCAGCTTGCGATACATATCCCATTGTGTTCGGAATGGGGGTAATACGCTATGGACGACAGGCGGTGGGCCTCGTTTAGAGGTCGAAAATAAAAGTTGCTTTTTAGTGATAAATAAAATAATTAAATAAAAAAAACCCTTCTCCTTCTATAACCTCTGCCCCCCCCCCTTTCAAAATCATTTCCACAGAAAAGAAAAAAAAATCGATTCCCCCCTCCCTGTCGATCGCGCCACCGCCCTCCACCCTACCTCGCACCCTCTCATCCCGCCTCCTTCTTCTTCTTGCTCTCCTCCTTCTCCCTGACGCGAGCGACGAACCCTTCCCCTCCATAAAACCCTAGCCGCCGCGTCCAAGCCTCTCCTCCTCAGGTGGCCGGCGCCTCCTCCGATGCGAGCCCCCCTCTTCTCCGATTGAAAAACCGTACCCCCAAGAGCCCAATCCCCAAATCGATGAACACCCTCCCCCTCCAGCACCTCGCGCGGCCTCCCCCTTCACCTCAGGCGCACCCCCCCCTCTGACGAGCAAGCGAACAAGCCACCCCCTTCTTCCATTTTACAGTAAGTTTGTTTTTATTTATTTTAATTCTGAAATTTCGATTTTTATGTATTGAAAGGACTGAATTTTTTATAGTGTTAAAAACTGAATTTTTAAATGGTTAAAAACATAATTTTTATGATGTTAAAGATTAGATTTTTATTATAGGAAAGTTTTGATTTTTAATTATATGAAGGTATCATTTTTATTCATATAAAAATATGGTTTTTACCATATGAACAACAACTTAACAATGTGATTTTTATAGTTGAAAAGGTGATATTTTTATATTATAGAAAGAATAAAAATTTGATTTTTATATGCTAGAGAAAATAAAAATATGATTTTTATCATATGTGAAAAATGTGAAATATAATTTTTATAAAATAGGAGTGATAAAAAAATATAATCTTTTATATTGTAGAGTGGTAAAAATAAAATCTTTATATGAAGAATAGCGTTGTAAAAATAGGATTTTTATCTATATAACATCGTTGTAAAAATAGGATTTTTATTTAAATAACATCGTTGTAAAAATAGAATTTTTATCTATATAGTAGCAATGTAAAAATAGAATTTTTATCCATAAAGCGTGATTAGAAAAAAAATTCGATTTTTACATATTGAATAACGAAGAAAAAATTCGATTTTTACATATTGAATAACGAAGGAAAAATTCCATTTTTATATATTGAATAGCAAAGTAAAAATTCAATTTTTACATATGTAGTGAATACGGGCAACGAAGATGACAAAAAGGCGAGAACGATGAAGATTTCTATCAATGAAGAGTCGTGGAGTTGGGATAGATATCGGTGAGAACTTCTCACTCAAAATCTCCTTTTCTAGTTATATATATATACTAGGATGCAGACGGTGTTTAGTAGCACCCGACACCTGTCATCCACAGACCATGGATGGCTTGTTTGTTGAATTGTTTGGTGAAATGAATGGATTTGATTGATGTGTGAATGGCGTAGGCCTTCACTAGACCGGGGATAAGGCTAGGCCTTGTCCCGTTTCTAGTATCGTGCCGTTATGCTGCCGAAATTTTCTAAAATAAGTTAGAAAAATAAAATAACATTTTTATTTTGTAAATGAACTAAATAGAATATTTTCATAGGTTGAATAAAATGTTTTATCGTTAAAAAAGTAATTTTTAACGTGAATGTGAATAAATAAATATTCATTTACAAACCGGACGGTTTGTTTATGTACACTTATTTGAAGGACGTTGATTGAGACGATAAATTTTACACATCGCCCAACTGCACAAATAAAATCTGTGTTTGATTGTTTGAAACCCCACACGGGTGTTGGGATGAAATTTGAAGTTCACTCATCCTGATTGATTAAATATGTCGATCGATTGATTGACATGCTGTTATAAGCGTTAGGTATCTATATTTGGTGCTTATACAGTGTAGTGCACTTTGGTTGATGGTTGATCATTTTTCAATGCTATTATATACGTGTGATGTATGAAAATCCATATAATTAATATTATATGGTGATTGATTGGGCCTCATTCCAATTTAGAAGATAAAGAATATTATAAAATAAAGGTTCATGTGTTGACTGTACTCATCCGTTGAGATTAGTCATGTGCTGAACGAAATAATTTAACAATAAAATTTATATCTTTATCTTTATAAAATAAAGGTTCATGTGTTGACTGTGCTCATCCGCTGAGATTAGTCATGTGTTGAACGAAATATTTTAACAATAAAATCTACATCTTTATCATATATAAAATTAGAAACTGACTGGAAAATAGATAAGATGAGTGGTCTCCTGGATATTAATCTGATGTTGGTTTCGGCCTTCGGGGTTAATATTCAGGGAATCGTTCTCTTACTAATTTACGGTTGGAGTCTGATTTAATATCAAACGATAGATACCTTAATTTTCATAAAATATATTAAATAACAAAAATAGTCACACGTGGACAGTACTCATTCGTTGAGATTAGTCATGTGTTGACAAGAATAAATATTCATTTGTTGAATAGAATAACGGAATTATTGAAATATATAAAGCCGTGTTGATTAGAGATGCGCCATTTTGACGCGAACGATATTTATATCGATTATATTCGTTTTTAAATTTGATTTGAATTGAATCGAATAGAAAATGAATTTGAATTGAATCGAATAGAAAATGAATTTGAATTGAATTGAATAGAAAATGAATTTGAATTGAATTGAAAACGAATTTGAATTGAATTGAAAACGAATTCGAAATGAATTGAATATACAACGAATTTGAATTGAATAGAAATGAATTTTAAAACGAATCTATAAGGAAAAATTCAATTTTGATTTGAATTGAAATGGAAGTTGAAATTGTTTTTGAAACGAATTTAAAACTATTTCTAAAATTCGTTTTAAATAGAAATCGACGAATTATATATTATATATATTATATATATAATATAATGGCCTGAATAGAACGCGCCGCGCTGCGGCAGTTCGTGAATTTCGACCATTTATTGCAAATGGACATTACGGGAGATCCGACCGTCGGATTCTCCTAAAACCGGAACCGTTGGGTTCGTATCGAAAAGAGCTTTCTAACGAATATTAGAAATTCAAAATCTAACGGTTGGATTTGGAGATACGTCCAAATCAAATTTGGAAAAGGTCGCTGTAAGTGCAGTTCGATGGCCGTTGACGGAAATCGACTGTACGGGCCTTGATAAAATTATTAAAAATATCAATAATTAGTGAAAAATCATAAGAAATGATTTGGGAAAATTTGGGGTGAAAAAATCCATATTTGAAAAGATAAAAATGGATTTTTATCGAAATGAACTAGTTTTGAACTAAATTTAAAACCCAGTTATTTTTAAATAAATTAGATTTAAAAAAAGGGGTTTTAAATAATCGGAATTTCTAATATATTTGATTGGATTTGAAATGGGTTTATCGTGAACGGTGTTTTAAATAACACTAGTTCTTTAACCCGATAATAATTAGAATGTGATTTGGGTTTGTCATGAAATGTGTTTTAAATAGCACTAGTTCTTTAACCCAGTAAAAGGAGTTTTAATGAATCTGCAATTAGATTGAAATGTGAATAGATAATCTAAATTATCAAATTTGGCAAATGAGCGAGAATGGAATACTACCAGTTTTTCTCCAAAGCGATAGTTAAATCTTTAATTAGACTTGAACGTGAAATGGTAATTAATTTTACCGATAACACCACGGTGTTAGATATGGAGTATTACCAGTTTTGCTTCATGGGATGAATAGGTTGGGATTGGGAAATAAAATAAATAATTACTTCGGTGTGGTTCGCTAATCTCGACTAGTTTAGAAAACCATAATTTGGTTTGGAACGACATCCAAAGGGAGATTAAAGGATAAATTTTAAAGAATTTATCTTGGATAAAATTAATGGGAACCTTTCCCAAAGAATATGAAATTTAGAAACTAGCTGTAGGTTAGCTAAGAAGAATGGTTTCCTGGGTATTGATCTGATGTTGGTTTCGGCCTTCGTGGTTAATATTTGGGAAATTGTCCTCTTGTTGATTTACGGTTAGTAGCTAATGAATTGGAATGAGGCGTATGTTGTGTTTGTGTAACATTTGTTTTTAATATACGCGGGTTGTTCGGAAAGGCCGGGTTTATACCCATTTTGAATAACCGATTCGACGATATGTCGAAGATGAAGACGGTGGTTGAAAACCGGAAGTCTTCACATCGTTTGGATAATTACTGACGATCCTGATTGGGCTGTACACCCAAGAGGATGGAAATAGTTGGTGGTCGTCCAGACGTACTTGGAGATGGATGGATATGCGAGGAAAGTGCCTCTGGTTTCGTTCAGACCCAGAACGAACTTGTAAATGGATTGTGTGTCTGACATTGGATTTTATTCTGTGTAGATTGATTTCTGTTAAATATATATCTATTTGGTGGCGGAGAATTTATTCTCTTGCTTAACGCCCTTCTCTGAGACGTACGAGCTTAGAGGTTACATATCGATAGATATCAATCGCATGGCATGAATTGCCTGTGTGGCACGCTGAGTTGCATAGATCAAGGCTTCTGTTGAAAAGCAAAGTCTTGTGGTTGATGATCAAAGCACGGCCTACGTGGCAGCTTTGTGTATAACGTGAATTCACGAGCCTCACGCCTCGGTCTGAGTCAAAAATGGGATACGGACTGCAGGGAGAGCACGACGTTTCTTTCTAGCTTTGGTGGTGTCAGTGACTTACCAGCCCTGACATTTATATACTTTTCACCTATGTGGTTGTTGGATGAGGCGCCTCGATTATAGGTCTGTAAGGACCGGGAAACATGTGTTCAGGAATACTAATCCTCTAACTAAGTGAGGACCGGCCCTGAAGATCCAGGATTGCCCAAGTGTGTAGTCCTGAGACATTTGCTAGAGTGTCTCGAACGCGGAGAGGAGCTTGCCCCCTTGCCTCAGCTCATGACGGAATCCAATTTCCAATACGTGATATTGCGGTTTTAATTGTAGAACTAGTATGGTGACATAGTAGATGGTAGCTATGCCGCCTATGATTGATATTTATGATTGAAATTATTTTGACACTATACACTTATTATAGTATCAAATGATTTGTTTTAAACGTACCAAGCATGTTTGGTTGTTATAAGGGAAAACCCTATCCTCCGGCTTGCGTTGCATTGTGTGATGGGACCTGGGTCTTATAACAGCTTCATTTTTCTTTATTTAGCATTGCGCGGTTTGTTCTATGCACTGGTATTCTTGGGAGGAAACCCGTTCCGTGTTATACGGCGTGGTCCCTTGATTTACCTAACTTTAAAACCAATATTGATAACTGTTTTAGTTCTCACACCAGTCACATGACTGACCTGGAGTTTATTGTTTTAACCTAAACTCTGGGTGCCCCTATTTTCTGCATGGGCAGCTAGTAGTTTTGGTTTTGCAGATTTATATTCACAGGATCCTGATTTACAGCTGGAATGATATCCGGAAAGCTCTGTATCCGTACATCACCTTCAGTTGTGCTTTGTATTATTTTCCGCTGCTATGTAATTTATTGTAATCTCTGATATTTATCGTATGTAATTTATTCATCTATACTCTGTATATTCTTGTATCTGATGGAATAGTTGTAATAGCAATGAAATGTTCTTCCGTCTGCGTTCTGTTTTGTCTTGTCCTCACAGTAATTCGTCCTTTCTCATCTCTTCGGAGACTGGGGAAGTACGGGTCGCTACATTTGGTATCAGAGCTTTGGTTTACAGAGCTCGAGAACAAGACACATTAGAACCATACGAAAGAATTCATCAGATATTGTAACAACCCTGAATTTTAAGTACATTTTTTTTTTCATTTAAAGCTCAGTTTGTTTGTACTTTTATAACTATTTTTGATTCTGAAATAAAATTAAAACATGAAATTGATTTATAATGAAACATTTATCTTTAATATTTTGTTATTTTCATTTAGAAGTAATTTAAATAATTTTATATTGAAAACGTCAAATTTTAGTCACTTTGTTTGAATTTGTTTTGACGATTATTTCCGGTAGCGGCAACCGATATATCTTAAATAAAAATGAAAATGTAAAATAAAAATAAAAATCCAAAAAAATAAAATAAAAATATATTTGAATTGCGTCTAATCAGACATAGCATAGAAATCAATTTCGTCAGAAAATTTGAATATTTGCCGATCGCTTATTTTTCGGTGTAAATCTGCGCATATCAGTTCAAATTTTAACGATTTTGTAATCTCTCCGAATCCAGTTCGGACAAACATGAAAAGTATTCTATTTATTATCACGAATCTGACGGTAAAATTTGTTTCGTAAAATTTGGACGTTTGGATCTTCGTTTAAATTGTTTTCTCGTGCCATTTTTCCTTCTAAAAGGGGTCCGTAACGCGCTTTTGAACGGAGCATCCTGACACTGCAAATTATACACCGTTGTGTCCGTCTCGTCGCGCTGATTACCACAATATATTCATTTGTCAGTTATGGTGTTCGGTTCGCGCTGAAATTGTGAAAATGCTTGCACAGTTCATTTTTGAAACAGAGCCATTTGAGTTTGATGTGTCCCTTTTCCGATCTTACATATTTTTTTAACTAATTTGGGTCTGCAAAACATGTCTTTTTATTTTATTAAGCCACCCGTTTATTTTTTTGTTTTCCGGAAAGTCTAGAAGTGGACACTTTCAATACTTAATTTGTCAAACTTTGCATGCACGTTGTCTTTCTGTTTTGTTTTCCTTGCTTGCGTTTGGTTTCTACTCTTAGATGGACACGTTTGTTTTCAAGCTTTGATCGTTTCAATTTCACTTTCCTATTTTTTTTCCAAACCATCCCATAGGTTACACTTCACGTTCAAAAATATGATTGTTGGAAAAAGTAAGTTTAGATCCAAGTTTCACGCCAAAAGAAATGTACGCATGCATTTATAAACATTTGCCTCCTTTCAGTCTTTCATTCTTCTGCATATTGCAAAATCTATAACCGTCGAAAAAAATATGCAAACATCATACAAGCACGCTGCTTCACCTCTACATCTAGTCGTCGTGCACAACCTCCATCCGTCACCTGACTGACTTCCGACCTTCCCTCCATCAGGACCTATAGCAGCCACCACCGGAGCACCGCAACCGGATCCCGTCACCGTTCAACTTCAGGCGCCAACCAAACCTCTTCTTCTCCTTATTGAAGCCGAGCAATTTTGTTTCCCATGCTTCTATTCATTGGTGGAGCTTCTGTTCGTATTTTGCAGTCAGTATTTAATCTCTATTTTCTAAAAAAAAAAATTTATAATAATAAAAACTCTTAGTTGCACTGTTTTGCTAAACTATATCTTATTATAGCTTTGACTGTTTCCTAATAACATACAATGAAATGCGTGTTGCCATTTGTTTGAATCTATTTGCAAATAAATTTAATTATTAAATTTGATTTTGCAGTGAATACGAACTATATATATAGTTTGCTTCCCTTGCTGCAAACGTCTGGAAACATGGTTTCATGCATGTTTGGCTTTAGCCATGCATTTTTTAATATATTTATAATATATTGTTACTTTCTATCTTATAGTTTATAGTTATGTTATATATATAAATTAGTAACTTATTTTATGTATGTAACTTGAACAGATTTGGTTCGTTTGTCACCAATTTGATTCGATCTTGAATGTGTTCGGATTTCTCGTTTATCACGTATCCGTCTGTATCATCATTTTTCGATGCCACGAAAGGTGAGTTTATCTCACACCTGACTCACATTTTTCATCGATGTTAGATCAATAATGAACTGTTATATGAAATGTATAAGATTGCTGTTAGAAATTGTTTGATTTAATATATATGCACATTTCATATGTGACACGATATATTCATATGACACGTAGTTGCACTGATGATATATATGTTGTGATTGTTGATACCCCTAGTTTACGAAAAATCACTAAGGGTTGAAATGATACATGCCCGAACGGACGTTAGAATAGGGAAAAATCATTATGGGTTGAAATGATAGACCTGAACGATTTTTACTGAATTTGGGATCGCGGGTTGAAATGATAGAACCGTTGAATTTTTATAAATTACGGGTTGAAATGATAAATATCCGTATCACTTGACCATAGGGTAGAAAACTATATACGGACACCGTTGGTCATGTTTTCGAAGTATGGGAATTTGGAAATTTTGATTTTTAAATAATTACTTAGGATTTTATATTTTTATATTATACTTTAAAGGATTATTTTGTAGATTTTAAATTATATGTTTAAAAAATGATTTTATGAGTAAATATGGATTTAAATGTTTATTTAAGATTTTACTTATAATTTATTCATATAAGTATTTGATTTTATTTTATTATAATAAATATTTCTTTAAATTTATATTATTTTAAACTTATATATGTTTATAATCTATATTCTAATGAATTTTAGAAGATTATAACTTATATATATATATCTACTTTCAAAATAAATTTTCTTATATATATTTTATAAACTTTAATAATAAACCGAAGATGGATAAGTAAGACTTGCGATTTAAATTCGAGGTTTAAGATTCGAATTTATATAACGATGTTTATTTAACGAATGAACTGATATATGAAATGAATTTGAATTCGGATTGGTTTAAACTTATGAGATAATTTGAATTGTGAAATTGATTCTAAATTTGAATCTTTTGAATTTAAGAGAAAATGTATTTTGAATTTATAATTGATATGGAATGAATTCGATTTTAAGTAACCGAATGTGAATTTGAATATATAGATTTTATATTTGGAATCGAATTTATAATCGTATAGTTTAAATTGGAATATTTGTGAAATCGTACTTATAAGAATGGTTTAAATAGGTATGAACTGTTTGAATTGAAATATATGGTTTAGACTTGACTTTTTAGTAATGAATTTGAATTTTTCAACTTAAGTTATAATTTTGACATGATTCGTTAAAATTGAAAATGTAAGATTTGATTCCAATTATATTAACTGAGCTTGAACTTAAGTATTGGATATTGGAATCGACTTAAACTAAATTATTTGAATTTATAAATAACGGTTTCGAATTTCATGACTTGAATTGCAAACCACAATATGTTTTGTTTAAAAATTGAAATATAAGTTTTTGACTTGAATTGTACATTTTGAATTCGAACCAAAATGTTGAATCCATGTAAATCGATTTGAAACGTTTTCTTATAAAGGTAGAATTTGAATTGTTTTAAACTTGAAATTTTGCGAATATAAACCAAACCAAATAATTATCGAAGTTAAATGGTTTGGTATCGATTTAGATGGAATTGAGAAATTTAAGGTATAACTTAAATATAAGTCGATTTTGGATTTGAGATTCAATATGCGAATACTTTCGGAAATTTTATCAAAGTTAAAATGTTATAGTATTAGTTATACTATATTTGAAATTTTTACGATATAGTTCTAAATCGATTTGAGTTGTTTCCAAAATTTTAATATGTTCGAAGTTAGATATTAAATTTTGAATTCAAAATTTGAACTTGAGATTTCGTATAAACTATTTTATAAAGTGATTTATAAAATAATGACCACGGTGTGAAAAATGTAAACGATTGGTTATTAAAGAGACCGGGATCGGATATTGTCATACTCTCTGCCAATACCGAAAACCACTTTAACAACTGTGTACGCGGTGGAGTTCCAGAATGAAGGGGATGATTTGGTGAACGACTCTATTTTGTATTTTCATATTAATTACGAGACCCTGACTACCTTGAGTCAGCTTGATGTGGCTAAAACAGGAGCTACGCACGGACCAATTGAGGTCATACCTCTTATCGAGCACACTTCTTCGATATTATTCTATTACTGTTGAGATTCGATTTGGGCCCTTTTGATTATGGGAGTGTGTATCGAGGTGGGCGGTAGTAGCTACTATGCGTTACCACCAGTCCGGCTCTGCAAACGGTGAATCCACCCTGGCATTCCTTGCGTGCCTTGTCACATGCCTTATACGAGCCCAATACGATTTTGTTTTGTACTGTTTTATATGGAGTGCCCTCTGATCAACCTCCAGTTTACGGAGGAATTACGGTACTGTATATACTATGGGAATATATGAACGGTGTAAGGGTAATCATGGTAATCCCGCTTACGCTATTTTGATATTTTACTTTACTGATAGACACTATTGTATATACCGTATTATACTATATAGTATTAGTTTGACGGATCCTTAGAGGATGGTGATCCCAAACATCCTCTAAGTTACTGATTGCATTTCATCGGACATTTCATTTGTGTTGATTTACTTCCATGAGAATGTTAGTCCTGATCCGAGTTGTTTTGTTTGCATTATTGCTCGGGTCAGATCGAGTATTACAGTTTCGAGATTCACTCTTGGAGTTGGAGCTTATGTTGGATTTTTGCTCATCTATATCTACCTGTTCAGTTGATCCAGTTCTAGCTATTCTTGTCATTCTGTTTTTGTAGTTATCTTTCATTTACTGTATTAGTCTTCCGCTGTATTATTTATGTAAACTCTGATGTAAAACTTATTTAGTAGCTTCATGAACTACTATTGTATTTTGTAATTCCCGCTGTGAGATATTTTGTTACTCTGTATATGTATCTGTGATCTGTGATTCTGTGATTTATTCTATTTACCTCAGAAGCTAATAACAATCTGTTGTTTTGGACGTTTCGAGTTGGCATATTTTGTCAATTCGGCACGGTCAAAATGGCGGGTCGTTACATTTGGTATCAGAGCTTTGGTTTTTTCAAAGCTTTAGCCTATGGGGTAAAAACTCATTAGAGATAGGGTAGTGATACCCTAGAATGAGTGGAATCAGTTGCAGAATCCTTCTTGAGAGAGCGTATTTTTAAAGTAAAAATAGTTTTCAAAATGGTTTTAAAATGTTTTTAAATAAATATTTCAAATATAATATTCTGTTTAATATTCAAATCTTCTTCTGAGTTTCCTTTCCATTTGAATCTATCTTCCTTCGTAGATCCTCTTTGATTAGGTTCTTTTGTTCTTTCAGCTTTTACCTCGAATTCTATAATTTATACTTGTCCATTTCAAGGTAAGAAGTAGAAGAAGAGTATAAGTCTTCTAGCCAGTCTGTCTTTATTAAATTTTGGTTTGAAATTTATATTTTGAAAGATATTATTATATAAGATCTTCTTAATGTAATATTTAATTTGATATTTGTAAATAATTTGGTAATACCAATGGTTTGTAAAGATTTTATGTGTAATGTATTCATATGTTAACTTATAGAATTAAGTGTTATAAGTTTAAATATTGATAACATGAATTTGAAAGATTTAGATATAGTATAGAATGATTTTGTTATATATTTGATTTAATAATAATATTGTTGTATATTTATTAAGAATTGTAGTTGAATTTTAACAAATAAATGAGTGGGGAAGAGATACATTTTTCCCTACTTGAAATTTTAATGATTTGAAATATATTATTTATAATATATGATTTAGAGTGTGGTATATATTCTATTTAAATATAAAAAGATGTCTTGAGTACTTATTTGACGTTAAAATTGGCCTATCGAATACTTAGTGACTTGGTGTATACGTCTGATCAACGTATATGTTAAATCCTATATGTACTTGATAGATATAGAGTCACACTCTAGTCGCTTGAAAATGATTCTGGTGATGACTGCAGCATCATCGATATCTATTTTCGGGTTTCGGAAGTGGGATAAATATATATCGCCAATCGAGACGTCGAGTGAATACTTAAATTTTTTGTGAAATGTTAATAAATATTTTAACATTGATTTAGAAATATGTACTTTCAAAGTATATATCGATATGAAAATAAATTTGAACAATTGTTTTAAATATATTAATTTTTAATTACTATTTCCCTTCTTTGTTCCTTTTCGGGGACGAAAAGGTTTAAGTGGGGGAGAATGTAACAACCCTGAATTTTAAGTACATTTTTTTTTTCATTTAAAGCTCAGTTTGTTTGTACTTTTATAACTATTTTTGATTCTGAAATAAAATTAAAACATGAAATTGATTTATAATGAAACATTTATCTTTAATATTTTGTTATTTTCATTTAGAAGTAATTTAAATAATTTTATATTGAAAACGTCAAATTTTAGTCACTTTGTTTGAATTTGTTTTGACGATTATTTCCGGTAGCGGCAACCGATATATCTTAAATAAAAATGAAAATGTAAAATAAAAATAAAAATCCAAAAAAATAAAATAAAAATATATTTGAATTGCGTCTAATCAGACATAGCATAGAAATCAATTTCGTCAGAAAATTTGAATATTTGCCGATCGCTTATTTTTCGGTGTAAATCTGCGCATATCAGTTCAAATTTTAACGATTTTGTAATCTCTCCGAATCCAGTTCGGACAAACATGAAAAGTATTCTATTTATTATCACGAATCTGACGGTAAAATTTGTTTCGTAAAATTTGGACGTTTGGATCTTCGTTTAAATTGTTTTCTCGTGCCATTTTTCCTTCTAAAAGGGGTCCGTAACGCGCTTTTGAACGGAGCATCCTGACACTGCAAATTATACACCGTTGTGTCCGTCTCGTCGCGCTGATTACCACAATATATTCATTTGTCAGTTATGGTGTTCGGTTCGCGCTGAAATTGTGAAAATGCTTGCACAGTTCATTTTTGAAACAGAGCCATTTGAGTTTGATGTGTCCCTTTTCCGATCTTACATATTTTTTTAACTAATTTGGGTCTGCAAAACATGTCTTTTTATTTTATTAAGCCACCCGTTTATTTTTTTGTTTTCCGGAAAGTCTAGAAGTGGACACTTTCAATACTTAATTTGTCAAACTTTGCATGCACGTTGTCTTTCTGTTTTGTTTTCCTTGCTTGCGTTTGGTTTCTACTCTTAGATGGACACGTTTGTTTTCAAGCTTTGATCGTTTCAATTTCACTTTCCTATTTTTTTTCCAAACCATCCCATAGGTTACACTTCACGTTCAAAAATATGATTGTTGGAAAAAGTAAGTTTAGATCCAAGTTTCACGCCAAAAGAAATGTACGCATGCATTTATAAACATTTGCCTCCTTTCAGTCTTTCATTCTTCTGCATATTGCAAAATCTATAACCGTCGAAAAAAATATGCAAACATCATACAAGCACGCTGCTTCACCTCTACATCTAGTCGTCGTGCACAACCTCCATCCGTCACCTGACTGACTTCCGACCTTCCCTCCATCAGGACCTATAGCAGCCACCACCGGAGCACCGCAACCGGATCCCGTCACCGTTCAACTTCAGGCGCCAACCAAACCTCTTCTTCTCCTTATTGAAGCCGAGCAATTTTGTTTCCCATGCTTCTATTCATTGGTGGAGCTTCTGTTCGTATTTTGCAGTCAGTATTTAATCTCTATTTTCTAAAAAAAAAAATTTATAATAATAAAAACTCTTAGTTGCACTGTTTTGCTAAACTATATCTTATTATAGCTTTGACTGTTTCCTAATAACATACAATGAAATGCGTGTTGCCATTTGTTTGAATCTATTTGCAAATAAATTTAATTATTAAATTTGATTTTGCAGTGAATACGAACTATATATATAGTTTGCTTCCCTTGCTGCAAACGTCTGGAAACATGGTTTCATGCATGTTTGGCTTTAGCCATGCATTTTTTAATATATTTATAATATATTGTTACTTTCTATCTTATAGTTTATAGTTATGTTATATATATAAATTAGTAACTTATTTTATGTATGTAACTTGAACAGATTTGGTTCGTTTGTCACCAATTTGATTCGATCTTGAATGTGTTCGGATTTCTCGTTTATCACGTATCCGTCTGTATCATCATTTTTCGATGCCACGAAAGGTGAGTTTATCTCACACCTGACTCACATTTTTCATCGATGTTAGATCAATAATGAACTGTTATATGAAATGTATAAGATTGCTGTTAGAAATTGTTTGATTTAATATATATGCACATTTCATATGTGACACGATATATTCATATGACACGTAGTTGCACTGATGATATATATGTTGTGATTGTTGATACCCCTAGTTTACGAAAAATCACTAAGGGTTGAAATGATACATGCCCGAACGGACGTTAGAATAGGGAAAAATCATTATGGGTTGAAATGATAGACCTGAACGATTTTTACTGAATTTGGGATCGCGGGTTGAAATGATAGAACCGTTGAATTTTTATAAATTACGGGTTGAAATGATAAATATCCGTATCACTTGACCATAGGGTAGAAAACTATATACGGACACCGTTGGTCATGTTTTCGAAGTATGGGAATTTGGAAATTTTGATTTTTAAATAATTACTTAGGATTTTATATTTTTATATTATACTTTAAAGGATTATTTTGTAGATTTTAAATTATATGTTTAAAAAATGATTTTATGAGTAAATATGGATTTAAATGTTTATTTAAGATTTTACTTATAATTTATTCATATAAGTATTTGATTTTATTTTATTATAATAAATATTTCTTTAAATTTATATTATTTTAAACTTATATATGTTTATAATCTATATTCT
This sequence comes from Allium sativum, assembly GCA_030737875.1. NCBI lineage: Eukaryota > Viridiplantae > Streptophyta > Magnoliopsida > Asparagales > Amaryllidaceae > Allium > Allium sativum. The sequence goes on along the minus strand of JASFAX010000062.1, from coordinate 2,052,570 downwards.
AATGAATTTTAGAAGATTATAACTTATATATATATATCTACTTTCAAAATAAATTTTCTTATATATATTTTATAAACTTTAATAATAAACCGAAGATGGATAAGTAAGACTTGCGATTTAAATTCGAGGTTTAAGATTCGAATTTATATAACGATGTTTATTTAACGAATGAACTGATATATGAAATGAATTTGAATTCGGATTGGTTTAAACTTATGAGATAATTTGAATTGTGAAATTGATTCTAAATTTGAATCTTTTGAATTTAAGAGAAAATGTATTTTGAATTTATAATTGATATGGAATGAATTCGATTTTAAGTAACCGAATGTGAATTTGAATATATAGATTTTATATTTGGAATCGAATTTATAATCGTATAGTTTAAATTGGAATATTTGTGAAATCGTACTTATAAGAATGGTTTAAATAGGTATGAACTGTTTGAATTGAAATATATGGTTTAGACTTGACTTTTTAGTAATGAATTTGAATTTTTCAACTTAAGTTATAATTTTGACATGATTCGTTAAAATTGAAAATGTAAGATTTGATTCCAATTATATTAACTGAGCTTGAACTTAAGTATTGGATATTGGAATCGACTTAAACTAAATTATTTGAATTTATAAATAACGGTTTCGAATTTCATGACTTGAATTGCAAACCACAATATGTTTTGTTTAAAAATTGAAATATAAGTTTTTGACTTGAATTGTACATTTTGAATTCGAACCAAAATGTTGAATCCATGTAAATCGATTTGAAACGTTTTCTTATAAAGGTAGAATTTGAATTGTTTTAAACTTGAAATTTTGCGAATATAAACCAAACCAAATAATTATCGAAGTTAAATGGTTTGGTATCGATTTAGATGGAATTGAGAAATTTAAGGTATAACTTAAATATAAGTCGATTTTGGATTTGAGATTCAATATGCGAATACTTTCGGAAATTTTATCAAAGTTAAAATGTTATAGTATTAGTTATACTATATTTGAAATTTTTACGATATAGTTCTAAATCGATTTGAGTTGTTTCCAAAATTTTAATATGTTCGAAGTTAGATATTAAATTTTGAATTCAAAATTTGAACTTGAGATTTCGTATAAACTATTTTATAAAGTGATTTATAAAATAATGACCACGGTGTGAAAAATGTAAACGATTGGTTATTAAAGAGACCGGGATCGGATATTGTCATACTCTCTGCCAATACCGAAAACCACTTTAACAACTGTGTACGCGGTGGAGTTCCAGAATGAAGGGGATGATTTGGTGAACGACTCTATTTTGTATTTTCATATTAATTACGAGACCCTGACTACCTTGAGTCAGCTTGATGTGGCTAAAACAGGAGCTACGCACGGACCAATTGAGGTCATACCTCTTATCGAGCACACTTCTTCGATATTATTCTATTACTGTTGAGATTCGATTTGGGCCCTTTTGATTATGGGAGTGTGTATCGAGGTGGGCGGTAGTAGCTACTATGCGTTACCACCAGTCCGGCTCTGCAAACGGTGAATCCACCCTGGCATTCCTTGCGTGCCTTGTCACATGCCTTATACGAGCCCAATACGATTTTGTTTTGTACTGTTTTATATGGAGTGCCCTCTGATCAACCTCCAGTTTACGGAGGAATTACGGTACTGTATATACTATGGGAATATATGAACGGTGTAAGGGTAATCATGGTAATCCCGCTTACGCTATTTTGATATTTTACTTTACTGATAGACACTATTGTATATACCGTATTATACTATATAGTATTAGTTTGACGGATCCTTAGAGGATGGTGATCCCAAACATCCTCTAAGTTACTGATTGCATTTCATCGGACATTTCATTTGTGTTGATTTACTTCCATGAGAATGTTAGTCCTGATCCGAGTTGTTTTGTTTGCATTATTGCTCGGGTCAGATCGAGTATTACAGTTTCGAGATTCACTCTTGGAGTTGGAGCTTATGTTGGATTTTTGCTCATCTATATCTACCTGTTCAGTTGATCCAGTTCTAGCTATTCTTGTCATTCTGTTTTTGTAGTTATCTTTCATTTACTGTATTAGTCTTCCGCTGTATTATTTATGTAAACTCTGATGTAAAACTTATTTAGTAGCTTCATGAACTACTATTGTATTTTGTAATTCCCGCTGTGAGATATTTTGTTACTCTGTATATGTATCTGTGATCTGTGATTCTGTGATTTATTCTATTTACCTCAGAAGCTAATAACAATCTGTTGTTTTGGACGTTTCGAGTTGGCATATTTTGTCAATTCGGCACGGTCAAAATGGCGGGTCGTTACAGATATTGGATTAGTAATATCCAATTAGAATGACTCGTTAGAGATGGGATCAGTAGTATCCTAGAACGAGTGTGAAGAGTATATTTTTCAAATAAACACAATTTTGTTTTGAAAATTTAAATCGCTTTATACGTATTTGATTATTTATTTAATTTGAATATGGACAATCTGATATATAAAGATCTTGCATATACGCGTCATGAACGTATATTCGAAGTTTTAATATATTAGATAGATATAGAATCACACTCTAGTCGCCCGAAGATGATTCTACTGATGACTATATAGCATCAGTAGTGTGTCTTCGAGTTTCGAAGGTATGACATCTATATATTTCCATTAGACTGGTGTGAGAACCAAAACTTATATAGATAGATTTATTGTTGTGGTTTGGCATCAAGAACATGATTTTCAGTATATACATCAAAATTATGAATTTGAAACGTTAAATTCACTAATTGATTGATGTTTGTGTTGTTTGTATATTTGTTTGATAATTTTGAACCATTTAGCCTAATTGAATCAAATATTGAATTTAATTGAAAATTGGTCGCATTTGCATGCATATACATGTACTTACATTGAACAGGTCATAGCAAGGAGGCTAGAGCAGAGAATAAAATTTGTTTGCCCGACAAATAGGTACATGTTTACTATAATTTACCGTTTTGTTTGGGTGATGATGATTTTATGAGCCTATTGGCTAGCCGCTTGGCTTTTTCTTTTTCTTTTTGAGATCAGAAGGTCTGTTTGGCAATTTCGGGATTTTCCCGTGGCTCCCGGTGCAGGGGAGGTTATGGCGAAATTTTTCGAAAATTTAGGGTGTTAGCCAAATTTTTGAAATTTTGAAAATTCTCAGAAACTGAAAAGTTGGAGGATGGAAGCCAGATCGAACGTAGAGTTGAATAATCAAACCACTTTCGACTTTGTTCCTTTTCGGGGACGAAAAGTTTTAAGTGGGGGAGATTGTAATAACCCGGAAAATCTGGGCCAGTTTAAAAATTTTATTTTGGCAATTTTAATGAATTTTGAACATTTAAAATAGATTATTTTAAATAAAATCGACGAGAAATTTAATTTAAATATAATTCGAACGTATATATTATATACGTCGTCGTTAGAATATAAATAATTATATATAATTATTAATAGAATTGAAAATGGCGCGGTAGTTCGATAATTCGATTTTAAACTTCAATTGAACATACCGGGTGCAAAACAAACCGGATTTTAGTGAAACCAAAAACATTAGGATCTAATTGGGAATATCTTTCCAACGAATCCGAAAAATCAAATTTTCATAGCGGGAATCAAAAGATATGTCCAGTTGAAAATTCTGAATAGTCGCTATGGAATTCAGGCCCTTAAAAATTGACATTTTGCAAACGACCTCGGATTACGACGAATCCACTTTTGTTGGGTCCGTGATGTTAAATTATTGCTAGATTCCAAATTTCATAATTTTTCGAATCAATATGTGAGCGTGGCAAAGGCAAATGCGTTTGACCAGTTTCAGTTGATTTTAATCGACTGGAAATTGGCCATTTTTCCAACGGTCTCAGAATTCAACGAAACTAGTTTCGTTAGGACCGTATCGTCGATATGAAGCTAGAAAATATTTTTCTGGGATTTATAGAGTTCGTATGTGACCCCGGTAAATTGAAATGCGCGTTCAAATTCAATATATAGAGTTATATGTTGATTTTAACGGAAACTGATCGAGACAGTTGAATCAGCTTGCGATACATATCCCATTGTGTTCGAAATGGGGGTAATACGATATGGACGACATGCGGTGGGCCTCGTTTAGAGGTCGAAAATAAAAGTTGCTTTTTAGTGATAAATAAAATAATTAAATAATAAAAAAAAACCTTCTCCTTCTTTAACCTCTGCCCCCCCCCCCCCCCCCCCCCGTCGTTCGCGCCACCGCCCTCCACCCTGCCTCGCACCCTCTCTCTCCCCGCCTCCTTCTTCTTCCTGCTCTCCTCCTTCTCCCTGACGCGAGCGACGAACCCTTCCTCTCCATAAAACCCTAGCCGCCACGTCCAAGCCCCTCCTCCTCAGGTGGCCGGCGCCTCCTCCGATGCGAGCCCCCCTCTTCTCCGATTGAAAAACCGTACCCCCAAGAGCCCAATCCCCAAATCGATGAACACCCGCCCCCTCCAGCACCTCGCGCGGCCTCCCCCTTCACCTCAGGCGTACCCCCCCTCTGACGAGCAAGCGAACAAGCCACCCCCTTCTTCCATTTTACAGTAAGTTTGTTTTTATTTATTTTAATTCTGAAATTTCGATTTTTATGTATTGAAAGGACTGAATTTTTTATAGTGTTAAAAACTGAATTTTTAAATGGTTAAAAACATAATTTTTATGATGTTAAAGATTAGATTTTTATTATAGGAAAGTTTTGATTTTTATTTATATGAAGGTATCATTTTTATTCATATAAAAATATGGTTTTTACCATATGAACAATAACTTAACAATGTGATTTTTATAGTTGAAAAGGTGATATTTTTATATTATAGAAAGAATAAAAATTTGATTTTTATATGCTAGAGAAAATAAAAATATGATTTTTATCATATGTGAAAAATGTGAAATATAATTTTTATAAAATAGAAGTGATAAAAAAACAACCTTTTATATTGTAGAGTGGTAAAAATAAAATCTTTATATGAAGAATAGCGTTGTAAAAATAGGATTTTTATCTATATAACATTGTTGTAAAAATAGGATTTTTATCTATATAACATCGTTGTAAAAATAGAATTTTTATCTATATAGTAGCAATGTAAAATTAGAATTTTTATCCATAAAGCGTGATTAGAAAAAAAAATCGATTTTTACATATTGAATAACGAAGAAAAAATTTGATTTTTACATATTGAATAACGAAGGAAAATTTCCATTTTTAATTATTGAATAGCAAAGTAAAAATTCAATTTTTACATATGTAGTGAATACGGGAAACGAAGATGACAAAAAGGCGAGAACGATGAAGATTTCTATCAATGAAGAGTCGTGGAGTTGGGATAGCTATCGGTGAGAACTTCTTACTCAAAATCTCCTTTTCTAGTTATATATATATACTAGGATGCAGACGGTGTTTAGTAGCACCCGACACCCGTCATCCACAGACCATGGATGGCTTGTTTGTTTAATTGTTTGGTGAAATGAATGGATTTGATTGATGTGTGAATGGCGTAGGCCTTCACTAGACCGGGGATAAGGCTAGGCCTTGTCCCGTTTCTAGTATCGTGCCGTTATGCCGCCGAAATTTTCTAAAATAAGTTAGAAAAATAAAATATCATTTTTATTTTGTAAATGAACTGAATAGAATATTTTCATAGGTTGAATAAAATGTTTTATCGTTAAAAAAGTAATTTTTAACGTGAATGTGAATAAATAAATATTCATTTACAAACCGGACGGTTTGTTTATGTACACTTATTTGAAGGACATTGATTGAGACGATAAATTTTACACATCGCCCAACTGCACAAATAAAACCTGTGTTTGATTGTTTGAAACCACACACGGGTGTTGGGATGAAATTTGAAGTTCACTCATCCTAATTGATTAAATATGTCGATCGATTGATTGACAGGCTGTTATAAGCGTTAGGTATCTATATTTGGTGCTTATACAGTGTAGTGCACTTTGGTTGATGGTTGATTATTTTTCAATGCTATTATATACGTGTGATGTATGAAAATCCATATAAATAATATTATATGGTGATTGATTGGGCCTCATTCCAATTTAGAAGATAAAGAATATTACAAAATAAAGGTTCATGTGTTGACTGTACTCATCCGTTGAGATTAGTCATGTGTTGAACGAAATATTTTAACAATAAAATTTATATCTTTATAAAATAAAGGTTCATGAGTTGACTGTGCTCATCCGTTGATATTAGTCATGTGTTGAACGAAATATTTTAACAATAAAATCTACATCTTTATCATATATAAAATTATAAACTGACTGGAAAATAGATAAGATGAGTGGTCTCCTGGATATTAATTTGATGTTGGTTTCGGCCTTCGGGTTAATATTCAGGGAATCGTTCTCTTACTAATTTACGGTTGGAGTCTGATTTAATATCAAACGATAGATACCTTAATTTTCATAAAATATATTAAATAACAAAAATAGTCACACGTGGACAGTACTCATTCATTGAGATTAGTCATGTGTTGACAAGAATAAATATTCATTTGTTGAATAGAATAACGGAATTATCGAAATATATAAAGCCGTGTTGATTAGAGATGCGCCATTTTGACGCGAACGATATTTATATCGATTATATTCGTTTTTAAATTTGATTTGAATTGAATCGAATAGAAAATGAATTTGAATTGAATCGAATAGAAAATGAATTTGAATTGATTCGAATAGAAAATGAATTTGAATTGAATTGAATAGAAAATGAATTTGAATTGAATTGAAAACGAATTTGAATTGAATTGAAAACGAATTCGAAATGAATTGAATATACAACGAATTTGAATTGAATAGAAATGAATTTTAAAACGAATCTATAAGGAAAAATTCAATTTTGATTTGAATTGAAATGGAAGTTGAAATTGTTTTTGAAATGAATTTAAAACTATTTCTAAAATTCGTTTTAAATAGAAATCGAAGAATTATATATTATATATATTATATATATAATATAATGGTCTGAATAGAACGCGCCGCGCTGCGGCAGTTCGTGAATTTCGACCATTTATTGCAAATGGGCATTACGGGAGATCCGACCGTCGGATTCTCCTAAAACCGGAACCGTTGGGTTCGTATCGAAAAGAGATTTCTAACGAATATTAGAAATTCAAAATCTAACGGTTGGATTTGGAGATACGTCCAAATCAAATTTGGAAAAGGTCGTTGTAAGTGCAGTTCGATGGCCGTTGATGGAAATCGACTGTACGGGCCTTGATAAAATTATTAAAAATATCAATAATTAGTGAAAAAACATAAGAAATGATTTGGGAAAAATTGGGGTGAAAAACTCCATATTTGAAAAGATAAAAATGGATTTTTATCGAAATGAACTAGTTTTGAACTAAATTTAAAACCCAATTATTTTTAAATAAATTAGATTTAAAAAAAGGGGTTTTAAATAATCGGAATTTCTAATATATTTGATTGGATTTGAAATGGGTTTATCGTGAATGGTGTTTTAAATAACACTAGTTCTTTAACCCGATAATAATTAGAATGTGATTTGGGTTTGTCGTGAAATCTGTTTTAAATAGCACTAGTTCTTTAACCCAGTAAAAGGAGTTTTAATGAATCTGCAATTAGATTGAAATGTGAATAGATAATCTAAATTATCAAATTTGGCAAATGAGCGAGAATGGAGTACTACCAGTTTTGCTCCAAAGCGATAGTTAAATCTTTAATTAGACTTGAACGTGAAATGGTAATTAATTTTACCGATAACACCACGGTGTTAGATATGGAGTATTACCAATTTTGCTTCATGGGTTGAATAGGTTGGGATTGGGAAATAAAATAAATAATTACTTCGGTGTGGTTCGCTAATCTCGACTAGTTTAGAAAACCATAATTTGGTTTGGAACGACATCCAAAGGGAGATTAAAGGATAAATTTTAAAGAATTTATCTTGGATAAAATTAATGGGAACCTTTCCCAAAGAATAGGAAATTTAGAAACTAGCTGTAGGTTAGCTAAGAAGAATGGTTTCCTGGGTATTGATCTGATGTTGGTTTCGGCCTTCGGGGTTAATATTTGGGAAATTGTTCTCTTGTTGATTTACGGTTAGTAGCTAATGAATTGGAATGAGGCGTATGTTGTGTTTGTGTAACATTTGTTTTTAATATACGCGGGTTGTTCGGAAAGGCCGGGTTTATACCCATTTTGAATAACCGATTCGACGATATGTCGAAGATGAAGACGGTGGTTGAAGACCGGAAGTCTTCGCATCGTTTGGATAATTACTGACGATCCTGATTGGGCTGTACACCCAAGAGGATGGAAATAGTTGGTGGTCGTCCAGACGTAATTGGAGATGGATGGATATGCGAGGAAAGTGCCTCCGGTTTCGTTCAGACCCAGAACGAACTTGTAAATGGATTGTGTGTCTGACATTGGATTTTATTCTGTGTAGATTGATTTCTGTTAAATATATATCTGTTTGGCGGCGGAGAATTTATTCTCTTGCTTAACGCCCTTCTCTGAGACGTACGAGCTTAGAGGTTACATATCGATAGATATCAATCGCATGGCATGGATTGCCTGTGTGGCACGCTGAGTTGCATAGATCAAGGCTTCTGTTGAAAAGCAAAGTCTTGTGGTTGATGATCAAAGCACGGCCTACGTGGCAGCTTTGTGTATAACGTGAATTCGCGAGCCTCACGCCTCGGTATGAGTCAAAAACGGGATACGGACTGCAGGGAGAGCACGACGTTTCTTTCTAGCTTTGGTGGTGTCAGTGACTTACCAGCCCTGACATTTATATACTTTTCACCTATGTGGTTGTTGGATGAGGCTCCTCGATTATAGGTCTGTAAGGACCGGGAAACGTGTGTTCAGGAATACTAATCCTCTAACGTAAGTGAGGACCGGCCCTGAAGATCCAGGATTGCCCAAGTGTGTAGTCCTGAGACATTTGCTAGAGTGTCTCGAACGCGGAGAGGAGCTTGCCCCTTGCCTCAGCTCATGACGGAATCCAATTTCCAATACGTGATATTGCGGTTTTAATTGTATAACTAGTATGGCGACATAGTAGATGGTAGCTATGCCGCCTATGATTGATATTTATGATTGAAATTGTTTTGACACTATACACTTATTATAGTATCAAATGATTTGTTTTAAACGTACCAAGCATGTTTGGCTGTTATAAGTGAAAACCCTATCCTCCGGCTTGCGTTGCATTGTGTGATGGGACCTGGGTCTTATAACAGCTTCATTTTTCTTTATTTAGCATTGCGCGGTTTGTTCTATGCACTGGTATTCTTGGGAGGAAACCCGTTCCGTGTTATATGGCGTGGTCCCTTGATTTACCTAACTTTAAAACCAATATTAATAACTGTTTTAGTTCTCACACCAGTCACATGACTGACCTGGAGTTTATTGTTTTAACCTAAACTCTGGGTGCCCCTATTTTCCGCACGGGCAGCTAGTAGTTTTGGTTTTGCAGATTTATATTCACAGGATCCTGATTTACAGCTGGAATGATATCCGGAAAGCTCTGTATCCGTACATCACCTTCAGTTGTGCTTTGTATTATTTTCCGCTGCTATGTAATTTATTGTAATCTCTTATATTTATCGTTTGTAATTTATTCATCTATACTCTGTATATTCTTGTATCTGATGGAATTGTTGTAATAACAATGAAATGTTCTTCCGTCTGCGTTCTGTTTTGTCTTGTCCTCACAGTAATTCGTCATATCTCATCTCTTCGGGGACCGGGGAAGTTCGGGTCGCTACAGCATTTGTGTATGCAATAGTTATTATAATCTCCATTCAAATGTAGATGCATCAGAAGTTTGTAAATCTTATCTTCTCCAGTAAAGTGACTTGAGTACTGGTGTTATCTGCAATCTCAAATGTAGATGCATCAGGGTTTCAAGTGGTTATGCTGAATCTTTCTTCTTGAATTGGTGATACTTGTAACTGGTACTTGCCATTACTTTGTTTTGTTTTTTTTGAAAATCATTTTCGCTATCCTAGTTATCTGAAGCTTCTGGGTTGAATTATTTAAAGCCAGTGTCTGCTGAAGCTAGTGAGTTTAAGTGGAGTTCTTGTGGCTTTCATGCTAGTTATTTTGGTGTTTTATAAATCCTGTTATGTGTGTGTAATGTGTGACTTTGCTGTTAAGTGAGTGTTTAGGAATTGGCCATGTGTATGTAGTGTGTGACTTTGTTGTTAAGTGGGTGTTTAGGAATTGGTCAGTTTTGTTTGTTGTGAATATATCAAAGAGATTGTACGTATTGTAATTTTTCAAGTTGAGTAATAAAAAAATTCGCGTTGCCTTTCAAAAAAAATTACATAAACACTTAAACCTCAATTAATAATTAAACAAACTTTAATTAAGCTATTAAATTAAAGCTTGATTAATAATGATTAATTATTTATACCCTTATTAAATAAAAAACAAATTTAAACAATCTTAATTAATTAACTAATCGTACTTAATCCTTAATTAAAGTCATTATATAATTATTAACTTTCATTAATTATACAAATTAAAATCAAATTTGATCAAAAGTAAAGTACAAATTACTTAATTAATTGGTAATTAAGTAATAATTACTCTATTAAATTAATTAAATAATCATTAATAAATAAACAAGTAATCAAATAATAATAAATTGTTTACACTTAAAATGAGTTTTTAAAACATTACAAAACATACTCAAATTAAAACAAAATTACTTTTAAAAAACAGTTCGTTTCAGGAACTACACTTATAAAGATTATCACTATGAAACCCGAAATTTTCTTAGATTCTTGACTACTCAAGAAAGCTTACTAAAATTTTAAAACGTAAAGTGTATATTTATAAAGATGAAAACAAAGTTTGAAACTTTAAAATGATTTTAATTTCCAAAAACATAAACTAGATTTCAATTAAGGATTCCAGTCATAAAACTACATAAAGATGCTAACTTTCCAAGCATCAATTCATACATCACGTTCATAACATGCATAAGAAAATCGCAACCACAAGCAAGATAAAATCTCCAAACATACAATCAATTTAACAAGATGAAAAATAATCTACTAAAAATCAAAGTTCTCATATAAAAATATGAGCTTTACTCACCTCAAGCTTACTAACTTTACAAAAAATTGAATATGACCAAGATACTAGCGTTCTGTTTGACAAAACTTGACTTATGAGAGACCTAAAGAAAAAGAGAGCTTAGTAGAGCATGGCTCGACCATGGGCTTGTGAGAAGTAGTTGAGCTTGGCCTTAAAATGTGGAAGGACTTTCGATTTTCATAAAATTTACAAAAAAAAAAAAAGTTAGCCATTTTAAACATGATTTTCATACATCTTGTTCATGAAATTTGAAAATGATTTCAAAAAGAAAATTCTTGGTATTTCTCCCCTCTGTAGTATCAAAAATGAAACACTTGATTTTGCTTGGCTGTGAGGGATATATGGTTGAAAGAAAAGAAGGTATTTTCGATCTCAAAATTTTGGGCCTCAAAATGAGTATGGAAGAATAGTATATTTGACGTAGTAAATCTTAGATTTTGATGAAATGGTATGAATGAAAAATGTAGCAAACTCAATTACAATGAGTCAAAGAAAAATAATTAATTGTTTTGGAACTGTACAATGGAAGTTATGGATGTGAGAAGTGCAGGTAAAATATGGACAAGAAATAGAATGAGGATTTTCTTTTAAAGGACAAACTTTATAAAAAAATTGGTGAAAAGTATGGAAAGTTTCAAAATTAGGAAGAAGGCCACATTTACACTAAAAGAGGAATTCAGGGGGCCCAGTATCATTTTCTCATTTACAATAACATTTGTGCTTCTCACTAAATTCAAAACTTTCCATACTTTTTACCAATTTTTTTTATTAAGTTTGTCCTTCTCTCTATCTTCCACAAATTAGAAAATGGAGCATGGAATTTTAGAGTTTTCGAAAGTGGGATAAAACAATTATTTCTGAGTTTTAAATCCCTGAAAGCCAAAGAGAAAACTTGGAAGGAAGAGGAAGAAGTAAAAAATTGAGAAAGAAAAATGAAAATGAGAAGAAAAAACAAAAATCATTTTTAGATAAAATGCACTTATGAAAATACGAGACTAATCATATGTCATTTACCCTACTTAACTTCTTATCATTTATAATGAATTAAAATACGGTATTTTAATTTTAAAAATCATTATTTTAAATATTTAAAATAAATTAAAGGGAGTAACTATTTATCTACAAATTAAGAGACACAAAATCTTAACCCTTGGACCATTTTGTCTTTATATAGAGGAGTGAAATTCATGGGGTGATCCAATGGTGTAAATACATCGTGTCACCAAAAATGTCAAAATCTTGTGTACAACTCTGGTATCTATGATAAATAATCATTTCCAGATATGTTTAATTTTTTGAATTCATGCTTAGCTACGTTTGTCATGTTACCAACTGTATGTAAGAGAAAAAATGCATAAGCATCAAAATGAAGTTCATGCTTATATAATCAATGCATTTCATAGAATAAAATAAGAACCCATATATGGTACCAGTTATAGTGAAAAAAATAAACATCACTGCAAAATAGTAAAAGAAAACTAAACAGAATTTCAATAAAAAATTGAGTATCACCATACTGAAATATGGAGACGGAATGAAATAAAATTTGAACAAATAATCATGAGATAGCATGTTGTTGACTTTCAGTTACATTCCTTTGATCTCTTTAGATTCAATCCCATTAATTGTATTTATTATCATAAAGAGTAACATGATGATGGTGAAATTATAAAAGGGGGTGAAATGTAAAACTGCCCTTGAAAGCATGGAAAATGCATTGTACATGGATTGCATAGTGAAGAACAAAAAAGGTTATAATTAAAGATTGTGTGTTTTGTGTAATATATAATAGGATAGGATAATGGATGTAGAAATGTTAATATGCATGATGAAGTTCAAGAAATACTTTCAAAAATAGCTTGTTTATTATTTTAAAGAAATAAAATAGATATATTTCCAGAACGTGGCATGAGCACGTATGTATATAATAGGGTTTTCAAGAGTAGTAGCCTCATAACTCCAAAAGTTGAAGACGTGGAACGACTTAATAATAGTTAATGGCTATCTAATAAGTGATAAGACTGTTTATATATTAATTTGACAACAAAGTCATCTCTATAACATAACGTCTAAATTGATATTCTTATTAATATTGAAAAATTAATTGTGAAAAATAATATAATTAATATTTATAAAGAACGATTTCAAAAGTTATATTTCTCTAAAAGGATAAACTACTTGTGTAAACATATAATCTAGATCCTATATGAAGATTGTTCAATATGAAGACAAAGATAAAATTAGCATTGTAAAATAAAATAAAAACTAACCAAATTTATCTAGGACTTAAATTACAAAAATCAAACTAACAATGTATTAAAGAAGAAACGGAAGAGAAACCATTAAAGGGAAAATACATTTCCATTCATATATCGATAATGAACTTTCTATTTATAAACTCTGCAAATGGTAGAAATTACAATAATATCCTGACAGCATACTCACCTTTAGAGCGTCTCCAACAGTTCGGGGTGCGGATTTTCAACTTTTTGCACCCCGAATTATTGGAATCGGAGATTTCCCAACAATTTTGGGAGTAGGTGTTTGTTGAACGAACGCCTGAAAATGTTAAAAATATTGGGCGTTTGTTGAACAAACGCCTGCATCTGTAAGAGAGATGGCATTTGTTCAACAAATGCCTGAATCCCAAGCGTTTGTTGCACAAACACGGGGGTTTTCCACATATATAACTATTTATTTTAGTTTATATGTAAATAAACCTCTCGTTTTGTGCATAGGGGGAAATGTCAAACGGTAAATGGTCTTCAGCTGAGTTACTTATACTTGTGGAAGCTTATATCGAGTTTGATAAAAGACACGAAATTATGCTGCAAAATGGTGGGGGGAGTAAGCCATGAAATGTTGTGGAACTTAATCCAAGAAGCTTACAACAACCATCCTGAATGTCTCTCAAGGAGGTCTACTACAGAAATTCATAAAACGCATAGCGCTTTTTCGCAAGCTTGTCTTCGTTACCGCGAGATTATCGAGCTAGTTGAAGATGAGGATGTATTTAAAGCAAATCATTCCACTTTCGATTCATGTTGCCTATTGGAACACATAACAGAATTCATTGGTCATGAACCTTATGAAATTAATTACAGCTGGTTAACATGCTTTGGATCTGATTAAGCTTTAATTGTTTCTGCGATATGCATTTATGTTGGTTAAACCAGGATTCCAATTACTTTTCTATGATATTTATCCTAATCATCCATGATATTAATAATTATTCATTGACTCCGGAGTAATTCTAACTAAAGGGGAATTCAAAAACATAAAGAATAAAGTATTAAAGGAGTTATGCGACTTGGGTCGTCCCCTCTTTATTGTTGTGAACAGTTAATCTGTGCTATTATGCAGTGTTCAATCATGTCAGCTAATTTAATAGTGACATGATTGTGACACTTGCAATACTGTATCAATGACAATGGGTCCACTAAATATTTCAAAATTCAAACCTTATCCATCTTAAAATTAACAAACAATTGGTGGGTCTGACTTACATGACTGTAACATTCTGTGACTGTAGCTAATGGTACCAGTGAAGATTCCTTTAATAATTAATTCATTTACTTATTGTGTCTAGGCACCAACGTGGCTACAGTGTGTAGTAGAGGTTCCTTTAATACAAAACCGAGCATCATTATTTCCTTTACTTATTGTATCTGGTCATCAACGTGGCTAAAGTGTACAGTGGAGATTCTCTATCATCGAGTTTTATAACTGTGGTTGAGGATTCATTGTTTTGTGGATATAAATCCCAGTGACTTTGAGGTGAATCGATACACAAATTTAAATCAACTGAAAAATGCCTTTGAATATCCAAGCTCATATGAGTACACTGATCGTCTGTACGGTCCATCAAATCTTAATCAGCCTTCACTTAAAGAACCAACTTCATGGTACATTGAAATGGAAGAGAGACACTACAAAGAAGAGCGGTAGATAGAGCTTGAGGTATGTATGCAACAGATGCAGATAGTTCACCAGCAACAACCAGCTCCTCAACGCACCTAAAGGTCACGAAGTTTAATTCCTCCTTCCCAAAATGTCGTTGATGTTGACGAGGTTCAATATGTGAATGTTGTATGCTTTTGTGGTTTTGAAGCACCACTCTTAGTCGTCAGGCGTGAAAATGATGTTGGTCGTCGATACTATCGTTGTCCGCTACAACTTAATGGATGTGAATTTGGACAGTGAATAGATGAACGTTTCCCAACTAGGGACATTACTTATGCTTTGGAGTTTTAAGAACAGATAAAGAGGCTTTACACTCAACTCAATAATTATGTGCAGGCAAATTATCGCCTTAGAAATGGTTTTAATTTGAAGTTGTTTTAGATCCATGCTACCTTTATTACCTTGGTTGTATCTTTATATTTATCTTAGTTGTATCGTGATTGTATCGTTAGTAGGGGCCATCCTCCTATTATTTATCTTAAGTGTTTTTATTTAAGTAAGTTAGCAGGGGTCGTCCTCTTTATATTTATTTTAAATAAATGAATGTTATGGTTTATAAACGGTTCCATAACGACTTTCTAAAAATTTGATTTGGACATAACTCAAAATCTACAATATGATAACTTGAATGTTCTCTTCCATTAGAAAATTATAATCCAATAGATCCGAACGATTCTTGCTTCAAAGGATTTCGACTTATATTGGATCATGTACATTCATTAAAGTTCAAAACGTAAAACTACGAACTACCTCAACGTTACAAGTTCGTTTTTAATTAAATATAAATTATACGTTCAAACGTCATTTAAGGAAGAGAGGACGATCTGAATCGTTTATAAAGCATAACGATTTAATTTATAAGCTTAATGGATTTTTAGTTATTAAACTACCACTACCCGACGACCTTGATTTAATTATTAAACTACCACTAAGGGATAGCGTTATGAGTTGTCACAATCATCCTATAGCCAATTATTTTGATACAACACAACCGTTCACCTACCTTAATCATATAAAATGGACGATACAACACAAGCTGGTATAAATTCGACGATACAACACAACTTGTCATCTAACTTAATCATATAAAGATAACAACACAACCTATTTTAATAAGAAAAGGAGACAACAAAGCATACAACAGAACTGGTAATATAGCAAAGCAGATACTCAATTGCGCGGTAAATGATAGCACCCAACAAGCATTTCATTCTTGATTGCTTTATTTAATATGTTCAAGCATTTACCTCAGCTTGCATCACAAGTGCATATTGGACTCCCCTTTCTGTCAATGGAGGATCGATCCAAGAATTTTTTTTACATTCTTGTCGACATTGGCATTGTCTCTGCATCGATATATGCTTTACAACCATAAAAGCAACGTCATGCATTCGTCTGACTTTTAGAAATAATAACGTTACAGTCGACGTCATGGTAGCAATGGACACTGTGACCCATCATACTACTGCTTGATCTATCGAGGTTTAGATGTGTAAGTACATCCATCAGCCTAGAATTGAGTGATTGCCGGATTGGATGGGGATTCTCCACTGGGACATTTGGTTGCGTAGCACTAACTAGTTCAACCTCCACTTCTTGGTCCACCACTTGAAATTGGGTCTTTGGAACAATTTCCATATTCACATTATGTTCGTATTTAACATACATGTTAGCCATAGTTTCGTCATCAATCTCCCATTCACTATTTTTGGCCTATATAAACAATTGAATAAGTTAGTGTATCCAACTGTAAATGGGAGCGTATGTAATATATAAACAATGCAAAGTGGTCTTTTTTGTATGCATGTGAGTGTGGTATCTAAGAAAGACAGGGCAACGTGACTACAGTGGCCTTGATTTTGACACTACACTACAACCACTTGGCCTTCTTTGTAGGCATGTGAGTGTGGTATCCAAGAAAGACAGGGCAACGCGGCTACAGTGGCCTTGATTTTGATATTACACTGTAGCCACTTGGCCTTCTTTGTAGGCATGCGAGTGTGGTATCCAAGAAAGACAGTGTAACACAGCTACAGTAGCCTTGATTGACACTACACTAAAACAACATGGCCTTCTTTATAGACATGCGAGTGTGGTATCCAAGAAATACAGTGTAACGTGGCCTCGATTTTAACACTGCACTGCAGCCACTTGGCCTTCTTTGTAGCCACATAGCCTCCTTTGTTGCAACATAAATTGTTTATAATAGTGAGAAGGCTTACAATGTTTATTACTTAAACGAATTCCATTATATTCAGTATCTTATCAACTCCAAAATTTCAAAATGCCCATTGAAGATTGTATGTTGTTCGATGATAACGACAAAGAATTTGGTATTATGATAGAAGATCATTTTCATTGATAGAAGAAGCTAATAACTGCACTACATATTGAAGGAGAATCTAGCAGAAAACCGGGTGGTTCTGTTGAAGGCCGCCGATATAAAAACAGATGTCATTCGCGGCACTACGAAAGACTTGTTGAGGACTATTTTGTTCCAAATCCAACGTACACAGATGAAGAATTTAGGAGGAGAATTTACATGAGGCGACCTTTGTTTCTTCGAATCCTACAGTGTATCCAACAACATGACTCATACTTTATCTACAAATGCAATGCATCTCATACGATGGGCCTCACTGGAATTTAAAAGATGACAGCTGCACTACGTATGATAGCATATGGAGGTCCGGCTGACGCTCAAGATGAAAACTTAAAAGTGGCAGAAAGCACAGTGTTAGAGTGCGTGGACCATTTTTGTCAAGCTGTCGTAGACATTTAAGGCGATCAGTACTTACGTAGACCAAACGAGGCCGATATAGCAATGTTAATGAATATGCATGGTAGTAGAGGATGACATGGAATGTTAGGTAATTTAGACTACATGCATTGGGAGTGGAACAATTTTCCAAAAGCATATGCTGGAGCTTAATAGGGTAACTCCCGTACGTCAACTATTATCCTTGAAGTTGTAGCGTCGTACGACTTACGGATATGGCATGCAATTTTAGGAATGCCGGGTTTGAACAATGATTTAAACATAGTTGAACGTTCAACGTTGTTTAATGATTTGACAAACGATAGATCAACTCCATGTACTTCTACTTTAGAGGGTAAAGCGTACGACCACGGATACTATCTAGGGGACGGCATATACCCGAAATGGAGTATTATTGTCAAAACAATTCCAAACCCACAAAACAATAAACAATCAAGGTTTGCAGCAATGCAAGAAGGACAAAGAATGGATGTTGAAAGAGCGTTTGGCGTTCTTCAATCCATATTTGCCATTGTCAGTAATCTATGCGGACTTTGGTCATCAGTTAAAATGACTAGGATAATGTACGCTTGTGTTATTTTACATAACATGATTATAGAGGATGAAAGAGACATGGAAGATGATTTCAATTACGAGAGAGAGCTACTTCACCGCTTGTTGTTTGGCGCGAAAATATGATTGGAAGTGAAATAGAGCTTGAGTTTCATGTAGAAAGTCAAATGTCCTACCTTAATGCTCACATACATCGAAGACTCCAAAACGATCTAATAGAACATCTTTGGAACTTTGTTGGAAGTCAATGGAACTATGTATCCTTCGCTGATGTTGCATTCGTTGTTTAAGTGTTTCTCATCTTGTACTGTAACCGTTAATTGTTTTTGTATAATTAAAGTTTGTTTCTCAACTGCTTCGTCAATGCGGATAACACAATAACTATTAAGATTCATAGTAACGTATAACTACTGATTTCTTAACAATAGCAACAACTAAACAAAATGCTTACGATGTATTTATTTTTGTTTAGAAATAATACAACTCCGCTACAAATAATAGCACCATTAAACAGTAACTACTAAGGAAAAAGAGTCGGTAGAAAAAATACCATCGAATCCATGCGTTTGTTGAACAAACGCCTGAAATAAGAATTGTGTTTGAATCCAGACGTTTGTTCAAACGCCTGAAAACAAGCGCATGTTCAACAAACGTTTTACTTTAGGCCATTGTTGAACAACCGTCTGGTTTCAGGCGTTTGTTCAACAACCATCAGGTTCAGGAGTTTGTTCAACAACTGTCTGAAGAGTTTGCAGATTTCGAAACGTATGCCCTCGAAATCCAAACTTGAAGTGTTTTCAAACTCTATTGCACGGCTTTTTGGGTGTATATTTCACAAAATGTGAAATCTACTACTTTGTTGGAGTTGCTTTTACAACAAAACATTCTACAACTTGACCGTACTTTATAGGTCAAGGAGCACACAAGCTTCCCTTTCCATATTTACTTTTTCTCGTGACCTCTGTAAATAAACATCATGTACATTATAGGTTAATGTTTTAAACGTTTCCTTATATAAAATCATGATTATGTAACTTAATTTCAGATACCGTAATTATTGTCCGATATTCTGTTACAGCTCTTCTGAGTCATTAACACGCAAAGAGGAGGGATAAAAGGAATGAAAGGATAATGTTCTATTTCAACATAGGAATATCCAAAACAATATATTCACAAGGAACCCAAAGCAACGAGTTAAATCATTATCAATTTTCTCTTTAAAAAAAATTACACTGTTAATAAAACAAAAGATCAATTGCACATAAATACACATTCCACTGCAGTAATACAATCTATTATTACACAAACTAAACATATGTACTTTAGAACAAATAATTACTCCAATAAAATCTCTGTATGTATTGGTTATTATTTGGAAGGAGAGGCCAACTGATTATGATCAGCGTCATGCTTTAGTACTGAATCTTCTGGTAACATGTCAGAATAGCCCTCAACTTTGATGGGCCTTGTCCTCATTCCATATGCAGCATTCCTAAAAAAAATAGTGCAAATATTATTAACGGAAGAGGTTAGGTGTTCCAGCCCACGCACGACAAAATAAATTCTGACCATTAGATCTTATTGCCTTCACATAACATATGAGGTTGAAATCGGAGATTATGAGAGCAATAAATATAGGTCATTGGATCATTTTGTATTTGCATGAGAAGTGGAAATTATGAGAGCAATCTAAAGGTCAGGACATCTTGTGTCTCGTCTCGTTGTTTGTCTATATTTTATACTCAAACAGAATTTCCACACACACGCTGATGTGGGAGTCCATGTGTGATTCCGAGACCCATCGCAGTATTAGCATTTTCCAAATCTCGAAAATGTCGTTCGATATCTCGTCGTAGATCTCTTTTTTTAATCTTGCCCAATACGAAACAACAAATCCCATTGTTAATCTTATTTCGAATATATCGACTGAGATATGGCAATATAACCCGATATATCCAGAGATTTCCATTTTTTTTAATCAATTTAAGTCCATGCTCGATCTAAAACAACAATAAAAAATAAAATCTAACTGCTACAATCTCCTGCCATGTTAGTTAACCCCTCCTTTAATTGTTGAAGTTAACCTTAAAAAATTATGTAAATTGAATAACCCTATGCGAGGCATCTGAGTCACACCCTAAGACACTTGAAGCATAGTATACTAAGATACATAATGACTCTTTTTGCTAGTTAGCTTGTAATAGTAAAAGTTCGCTTTTATTTTGGTTTTACCATAATGCACTTTTTACCTGTAAATAGAAGACTTGGAAAAAAATAATATTTATCATTTAATATTTTGTACATTACTCATGTTAAATGACTAAATCATGTATATTAACATATGTTCTGCAATCTTTAAAATGTTCACGATCGTCACTTTTTTATATGCATGTTACATATAAAAGGTATTTTGTGTTACTTTATAATTGCTTAACGTTTTGAATCTTTTTATGTTTAATGTCTAACAATAATTCTTTTTCATAGATCATAAATTATATGCTATAATCTATTGGTATTGAATTATTTTTTAGTTCAAACATATTATGATTTATGAATATGAATGTTCTTTCATAGATTAAGAACAACGAATCGATTTTGCAGATCAAGTTTAAATTATTATTTTTATGGTAGCATTCATAAAAATTAATGTATAACAACATCAATTTTTAACATACCTTTTATCCCGAGATGATTACGAAATGAGCTTTTAAGACCCGACATGAAACTCCATGACAAGCGCCTAAGGTGGACACATCCCATTCGAGATCTCCACTAATAGGAAGGAGATCCAGTTTGTAAAACATTCACGAAGAAACATGACCGAAATCCAAGATTTAAAACCTTGAATATAGGAATTCATGTGGGATTCCGTGATCCATTTAATTGACGATGTGTAAATTGGAATGTCAGACGTAGCCCAATCAGCGAAAATGACTAAAACCCAATGATAGGAAACATGGCCATTACGGTTAACAAACTCATAGAATGTAATCGGCTTTATTCTAGTCATTCTCACTGTTTTTAAGCACGTTGAAAACAATACACTCGGTATTAGCGAAATCGGTTATCTTTTTCTTATAGTACCCGACTAGACAAATACGATGCTTCAGAAGGATATCGCCGATACTTATGCAAAACAACCATTCTTGAAGCATCGAGATAAAATCCTACACAATTAGCGAACGCACCATATCTATTTTTAATTATATACCTGGTATTATTGTGACGTACACTCACAAACATCACAGTTGATTATTATTACTTTCGCCCTCCCTCAGACATAACTATAATACTGGATTTTGATGTAAAATGCTTTGGTTATCATAAGATAAAAACTCATCCATGTTTATGTGCGATATGGTCTAATGAGATAGCTTTTATTTCAAAAAGATTTTGAAGATACAATAAATCAATTCCTTGCAATGTGAGTTTTCTCATGCTGATATTTCAAACTGACACGGATGTTATTTCCTCATGATGTTTGTGTCAGACCGAGGATATGTATCTGATTAGCTTCAAAAGAGTTGGAGCAAGATGGAGGCCGAGGAGGTACTTCGGTATTTTCTTTTATTATTCCAATATTTGTTTTGTTGTATTTATGAGCATTAGTGAGGACGAACTATTATAACCATCCAGGTTGAAATAGGTTAGTTACTTTGATTTGTTGTATGTGTGTGTATACATATATCTTTTTGTAAAGATCATGTTTACATCATAGGTTATTAGTTCCATTGCAAGATTACGTTCGGTCTTTTCTTTCACCTCAACAATCTATTTTTCTGACACTTACATATTCGACACATAAATACCATGGATGCAATAGTGCCGATTTTTAAGGTTGCATTCACTTATTTGAATAAGGTAAGAATGGTTAATTTTGAGTTATATACAAAAGTAGGTTCTAATTTACATGTTTAGTTTAATTTTGTTGTTTTCCTTAGTCGGTTTGGTTGCATTGTTCCACAATAGTTTAGAGAGTAGTTTCATTTTGTTTAGTTATGTAGTTCTATTATTGTTTGCTTGTATTTTTGAAACATGATTCACTAATATCAACAAATGTTGACCTCGTAGTCTGAACTACCAACTAACTAAGCTAAACATATTAGCATTTGTTCGACTATGCTATAGATTTTTATTTGATCGTGTTGCTTTCCATATATGATCAAACGAGATGTTTGACAAACGCTTATTGTGTTGTGGCTATCCGATATAGACTTTTATGGAATTAGACCACGTGAAGTTGCAAAAAAAAAAGGAAGTAAAGGGGCTTGTTATGTTTCCAGTCATAAAGGATTGATGTGGTCTTCTAAGTTCAGGGGACCAAGTGCTCAAAATGGTGATGTCATGTGGCCACATTCATATTTGTTTGAATTGGTGATTGAGATAGTTTCATCCGGGGGCGGATCTAGGCAGTGGCCAGCAAGGGCCACTGCCCCACCTGGAATTGTGCGAACCTGGCAAAATTTAGAGCGTTTAAGTTGAATGCCCTACCTGGTGGGAAAACAAATGCCCTACCTGACCACAAACCAACCAATATTTTATCCATAAGCCAAGTTAGTCTTAGTTTCTTGCTTGATTTGTATTCAAAGTACATATGTTATATATATACAGTAGAATACAAAATTATTTGGTGGTGTGGGACAAAACTTTTGAAGATTCTTGCCTTACCTCAATACAAATCCTAGATCCGCCACCGGTTTCATCAACCACCTTCTAGAAAATGGGAAGCAGTGACTTCAAAGATTTGACGAATAAAGATGTGATTTAACGCCGTGAAATCAAAACGATGATGATGGAAGCTTCCATCGTTGCTTACAATGGGTAAGCACGTCAACAACCAGTTGGGTTGATAACAGAATTTCTCTTTGCTACTTAATTGAGTAAACAACAAATTTGTCTTTGGGCTTCAACGATATGTCATCATTGCCATCTGAAATATTGAAGCACTAAAACATTAACGTTCGGAGTTGATCTTTAATAAGGATCCAAAGAATAAGTCTTACACTTATCTTTTCTATCATGATTCGAGGTTTCGACCGGAATACCGAAATCCCAGCCACCTCGGTTCGGTTTCGTCAGCCTCCGGGACGAAGCCCTAGCTAAAATACGGTTTCGATTGAGAAGAGAGGAATTTGTTTTGGAATTTTCGAAAATTACAGCTACCAACTTATAAATATACCTGAAGTAATATATCTTAATCAGAAATCAAAGCTTCATCCCTTTTATCGACCGAAATATCATCTGAGATTTCAATTCGGCCTTCAGCTCGTCGTCGATTTCATACTAGCGAGATCGATGAGTTTTCTCATGTTTGCTTTTTTGTCCATCTGAATTTTTTTTCATTTCATGCTAGCGGGATAGATGATTTTTTTTGATGAGCTTGCAGCAGAGAGCAATGAGCTCTCTTTTTTCATTTTTTTTCTTTGCGTTGGCAGAAAGCAGAAAGCGAAGTCCTTTTGGCAGCCAGGGTTCAGTGAAATTATGTCTTGGGCTATTTTAGTTTGGGCTGCATTTTTTATTTTGCACAAATTTCTGATTTATTCGTTTTATGTTTGGAATGAGCTGGGCCTATTACAATTAAATAATAGTTACTTAATAATTAAAACAATAATGGTATTACATTTTTAAAGACTATATTTTATTAATAAGGTTTACTGGTACATCGTTTATTAACAAGTCACTAAAAACCGAAATCAGGGTCGAAACCGAAACTAAAACCGAAACTTCCGAAATCGTCCGAAACTAGAAAAAAATCAATCGTCCGAAACCGAAACCGAGTTCTTGAACCTTGTTTTCTATGACGATGGAATATACTTTCCCCCAACATTGATGATACCTGTAGTTAGCAAGTGATGTTTTCCATTATGCTAATTAATTCATTGAACAATGGTGACATATGATGTTTGTACTAACAAGTCAAGTACAGATGGAGCATTTGAGTTCGAGCTCCATGCATTTAGGTTTGCCTCATTCACACTCTGATGGGAAGAGTAAGTCAAATATGTTACTGATGTCTGATGTTTCATGAAAAAGAACCATATGGGTTTGATTGATCATACTCCTGATGTAAAAAGGGCAACTAGGTACTTAGTGTTAGTGACGCAACCCCTTTAGTTGTTTCACCATTTTCCTCACATTTGTCACTTGTGTGTGTATCATGCAGTTTGTACGAAAGACATTGGAGAAAAAGAAGTCAAGTATGATCTATACAACGATTGCCTATTTGACACATCTTCATTGTGTAATTTGTTTATCATTGTGCCTTATTTTGATTCAAGAATGTACCAATAGCTTGGAATTGATTCTCACCATTTATTTTAAAAAAAAAAAAAAAAAAAATGAAATGGTGAGAATCAATCATTACCAATAATTAAATTAATAATTGAGGTTTTTGCTTCATCCCTATCACTCCCGATCTGATATGGCCTAGACTTAGATTTTCAGGAAAAAAAAAGTTGTGCCACTTTACACGAGGTGTTGTTTATTGATACCTTATACGAAATTTGACTACACCCAAGGGTTATCCGAGATATCTCCCAAGAACGAGCTTCCTTCCTCCATCCTGGTATTTTCATCGAAGAAGAATACTGGACACGTTCAGATTTCATTCCTCTAGAAACATCTCATCTGCAATGGGTGCTGCTCCTTCGGTCATATTAATATTTAATACAACATGTTCCCACTATTTACCCTCTGATGAGTCTTTGCTTGTTTTATCACCTTTAAAGAGAGTCCAGGCAACATAATGGCGTGTTAAGACCTCCACTCCCTCACATCCCGACATTCCCTCTAATCCGCTTTCAGAAGTGCTCCCAGAGAATCTCATTATTATCCAGACCTCCCATCTAGCAAAGGGCTCTTATCTGCTGAGTGCCTTCGTTCCTGTACTGCCCCCACCATCCTCATCTTCGCCCTTGCCTTCATCCTCCCAGATTTCCCCTCCTCCCTGGCCTGTGGCCCAGCTGATGCCGACAATTCCACTGAACTGAACATCACCTTTGTCTCTGATCCCTCGCCTGGAGCTGAATTTCATCCAAGCCCTTCATTCTGATCCTTCCAATGCAGAGCAACTGGCTTAAGAGCTTTGTGATAAGCGGTTCGTTGGTTCGGATATGGTAGGCTTTGCCCATGATGGAACATGGGGACACACGGATAACAGACTGTGCTTCCATACGAGATGGAAGATTTTCTCCATATGGGTATCTGCAGACATTTGGGTGATGAGTTGGTTCTTTGCAATCATGACAAATACGGTGCGAATAACGATGCCATTTTTGCGACTTTAGAGTGGGATCAAAAAATTATTATTTTTTCAGTTTGCACCCCCCCATTACTCCCCTGACATAATTAGCCCATTTTGTAGATTGGTTGGGCGTAGGTTGGGGACCTGCTTAAAACCTAGCGTGTTCATGTATCTATATCATTCCATATATGCTAGGTTTAGATTTTGTGCGTGTTTCTAGGTTTACATGTTGTACCATTCTTAGATTTGCTAGTGGCCAGGCGGATTGGCAGTATTTGTATTTTGTGGATGGAACTAGGGTCCGGAACTCCTGTAACTTTACAGTCGGGCATTGATGGCTGACACATGTGTTTGGCTTTGTCAGCAGACGGTCCACCTCAAACATTTACATTGACGGCCAGGCATTGTTCTGTATCTTTTATCTATATATGTAGCACGCCTATGTGGTCCTCGAACCATATAACTTTATGTAAAAAACAAAAAGTATATCTAAAAATTATTATTAAACCTCCTTTGATTTTGTATTAATATTTATAGAAAGATAATGCAATTAAAGAAATTAATAGATCAAAATTTATGGTATAATAATAGAAGATGACCAAGAAATGATAATCGAAATGGTTTTTAATTTCTTTGTATGTTGAAAAGTTAGATTATATACCAGAAATTTCACATTCAGGGAATGATTTTGAAACCAAAATTTGAAGTTTCAAGTCAATAAAACAAATAGTCATTCTCACAATAATAATAAAATGAATACAATAATATGGTAAAAGAGATTAAAAAAATATAGATGAAAAAATTATTTTGAACCATTTCTTAAAGAAGAAAATCCTAGGGACAAGGTTGACCAAATAGATAGCAACGTAAGTATGGCTAATAAAATTGAAAGCAAAGAAGCTGAAGAACGAATTCAAAAACGAGAATAATGAAATAGTGGGAACAAGTAACCAAACTGAGTTACCTATAAACTTGTTTAATAGTAATGTTAAATTGGGGAAGAAAAAAAAAAGTCAAACAAGTAAGATGTCCCTCATGGAACAACGGTATGTCCCAGACTGTCTATCTAGAGGTCATGAGATCAAATTAGATTAAAATCAATTGCTTATATCCAGAAAGAAGCCAAACGAGTAGAGAAAAAGCATGACAATACCAAACGAGCAGAGAGCATGACAACACCAATTTATGAAAATAAAGAAAAATATACAAATTATGGTTATTATAACAAAATTATGGTTCTAAAAATATTTTCATTCTATACTTTCTACACTTCCAACAATTCTTGTTTTTATATATACAAGACCATAGCGATTTTGATTATGAGAATACAATTTAAACGGATTAGAGTTAATATTCTTCAGTTTAAAATTCTGAATCTTCAAATACTTAATTTTTAATCTGCTTTCTACTTAAATTTTGCTCATTTTTCTAATAGGAAAAATGGAGTTAAAATAAGTTTTAACTCTTACTTCATCGTTTTACTATGATCCAACCATTGTCTTCTACTTCTATAATTTTGTAATATCAAATAAAAACATTTTAATAATAAACTATGTCATTTTATTGCTATCACAAATAAGTTGATATAACATGAAAGTATTGAAATGAAAGTAAATATCATTTTAATAAAACAATCTTCCCACAATCTCATTGTCTTAATGTATGATGTAGAGGTGAACACAATCCATCAATGTTTTTAAGAATTATTCGAATTTTATTTTACATGACTCGTTCTTTCTCCATTTCTTCACTTTGCAAACAACAAAATAGATTATTACCACATGTAAATAATTTCATCTCACTATTATAGCATTCATTTTAAAAAATCAACTTCACAAATCAACGGTCCATTTACAATTTGGATATAACAGAATGTCCAAAGACCAAACTGTCATTTCAATAAATAAATGACACGGACTAGGTGGCACCAGCCTACCTGATTTCCCTGCCAAGTTTCAGCCTGATCCGAAGTATTCTCTGCCTATAAATACCAATTGCAAGCTTCGTTTCTGGATCTCTGGACACTTAAAAAAATTCATGTATATTTTCATGTCGGATCTACTTCGATCCAAGATTTTATAACTTCAAATCGTATAAAACTATCGAATCCTTCAAGTGAACGTAGGTTCAAATGCTGAACCACTATAAAATCGTTTGTGTGTGTGATTTTTCATTGTTTTCTGTTGATCTCTCTAAAATTTTGCTCTATCAATGATTCATTTCTTCATATTTTATTCTCAACATACAATTCCAGAGTGTTTGGAACAATTAGAAAATAAACCGTCTAAAGCATGAAACACGCACCGAACAACTTATGAAAAACATATGCAACAATTACGAGATTCCCTAAAACCAATAACCTTAGATCATCTTTGGTATTTCAATCAACTTTCAATTTGGAGTTTTAGATATATAAAGCATGTCAGGTTAAAAGTTTCTCAAAATTCATTCTCATGTTATTTTAAGAAACAATACTAACATGTAAAACTAAAAACGACTTTTTGGTGTTTTCCGCATTTACAACCCTTGCTAAAAAACGTGGAAAAAGAATCATAGTCGTTTCAATTGCCTTCTTCATTTGCTTTTGTAACCGCTGTTATTTTCTTCTCCCTCCCTCTTCCTTGCCCTTTCCCTCTCCCTCTTCCTCTCCCTTCTGTTTTGTTGATCGCCATCTTCTCCGTCCCTTCTATAACCATCGATGATTTCTTTCTTCCTCTCCCTCCTCTTTTACTAATCGTCGTTGTTTTCTCTGCATCTTCTTCCATAACTGTCATCATTTTCCTCCCCCTTTTCCCTCCTCTTTTGCCAATCGTTTTTGTTTCCATTGCTCCTCCATTTCTTTCCCCTTTGTCAGTTGTTGTTTTTGCCACCTCTCCTACTTTCTTTTCTTCTTTGTCAACCATCACCGTTTCCACTCCTCCTTTACTTTCTCCTTTATCAATCACCGGTGTTTCCTTCACTTCATTCTCATCTCTGGAAAAGTTTTCAATTCTTTTAACAATCGCGTAATATGAAAAATAAAATATAACTCGAGTCATTTGAAGTTTTAAGATAAATTTGATTATTGATTACTAATTGAAGGCAGTGATGTTTCGTTTTTACGCTTGTATGAGAAGATTGATGGATCATAAGCTTAAGAAGTGTAGGTCAACAGGAAAGTATTTCTATAATTTTCAGGCAACTGTAAACCAATTAGTTTCCTTAAATTACAAGATGGATGACGAAACACAAACTTTGATGTTGACGAATTCATCATTATTAATAATTGATTTGGATGTGCATACTTTAGGTCCGACCGCGAACTTCCAAAAATACCCTTACATAGCCTTATATATCTTTAGCTCTATATATCATTTAAAACTAGGATCTAACAATTAACTTTCTTTTTACAAATTCAAACTGCATTTCTATACATATTAACAAATCTTAATAGCCTTAAAAATATAATCTAGCAAATAGATATATTTTTATAATATCGTTCATTATAAGTTAATAACACAGATAAATATTAAAGTACTGAAAATTTAATGCTGCAATTAAAAATTTAGAAATACGCAAAAATATAAATAAAATTAAAGTAGTGCAAAGTATTTTCTTTTAAATCGATTAACTGTGTATAGATTCTAAAAGGATAATTCATGTGCAAAACATGCTACAATCACGCGTGAAGCGCGTGCCGTAACGCGCATATATATATATATATATATATATATATATACACACACACACACACACACAATTGTCTTGTAAGCGCAAATTTTTGGTCCGACCATGAAGTACCAGAAATACCCTTCGATGGGATCTTTAATAAAAATAAACCTTAAATTTGGTTTGTTTGATCATTTCAACCACAAATTGCAGTCGTTTAATACATTCAATGCTCTTTTTATGCAACCCATCAACTTTAAAAAAAAAATAAGATCCTGAAAATTTGTTCGTTTGATTTTTTTTCAACCATAAATTGTAGTCGCGAAAACAAAATTGTTTGACATATTCAGCATCATTTTTAAGCAACATCAGTTGAAAAAACAATGTAACCGTCGAAAAATTCAAACTTACTGCACTATATTCGCACTACCTATTTATTCAAACTTTAACTTTTGAATTTGTTTATACTGTTTAATATTTCTGCTTCTTTTTCTTAAGTGATAGTTTATAAATTATGCAACATTTGTAAAATTCGCGTGCAAACAAATGTAAAATCACAATATTTCAAAGATAACAATCCACGCGCGAAGCGCGTGCCGTTACGCTCGTATATATAGTTGTCCTGAATGCTAAAATTTCCCTTCATATACAGTATTTTTAAAAAATATCATCCTAAAATTAGTATCTAAATAAAAGAGCACTAATGTTTATAGATGTTAACATTGCTTACAATTAGGATCTAACATATATTTTATATTTTACAAATTCAAAATGTTTTTTCACATATATTATCAAACTTAATATCACTTAAAAATAGGATCTTCCAAACAAACTTTATGTACATTTAATAACAAAAAACTAAAATTCACACTAGTAAAAATAATAATGTTGCGACTTTGAAATCAAAATTCAAACTAACTACACATAATTCGAATAAGAAAACATAGTTAAATATTTATAAAAATCATTTCTCTTGAATATATAAAACACATCTATTTTTTTTAAATACCCACTAAGCGTGTGCTCTCATCACGTACGAAGTGCATACCACAACTCTCATGTCATATAAATAATTTGTAAAAATAATAATTCACGTGCGAAACGCATGTTGTTATGCTTGTTACTGAAAATTGGGAAACAATTCAAGTCGCACTGAACAATTCAAATTTGAATGGAGTTGTTTCAACGGTGTAGGTGATTAATAGCTTATTTAACGAGGAGATATGGAGGATTAGCCCCATGGAAGAAAATAATACTGAAAAAAGAGAATAAATCTATATGAAAAAATCAATCTTTCTAAGAGTGACAACCGTCCAAATTTAAAAGGACAATCAAATAAATCAAATATGGAAAAAGTTTCATTTGCTAGTACTGTGAAAAATTCAATCACCAGCTGTTATTTTGCAACAAGTTAAAAAAACAGAAAAAGGAAAGCATCAAAGAAAGGCAAAGTCAATATTAATAAAGGTAGTGATGAAAAGGTAAATTTTAATGACAATGTCATATGTGTGGATAAAAGCAAAATCAAAGATTGGGCACTTGTTTTCACATACAATCAAAAGGGATAGTTTATTGATTATAAAGAGCAATGTGACAAGATGAAATCTGTTGATGGTTGAGATTTGCATATTAAATGCATAGGTCCAGTTAAATAAGAGATGCATGATGGGAGGACTGTGAAGCTAATGGAAGTTAGGCAAATTCCAAAAATTAAGAAGAATCTTGTTTCAACAAAATAGTTAAAACAAAAGGATAATTTTTCAACTCGAGGTAAAATTACAAGGGTTTGAAGGAATAATAGAAAATTCTGCATGCAAAACCGAGAAATAATAACATATACAAATTGCTTGGAAAAGCGGTGACGAATGTAGGAAGTTTTTAAATTGGTGTTGAAGAGACATATTTATATGAAAGGTAGAGCAAGCAAAGAAAACCACAAAGTCCAGCTGGAGACTTTTGTGGTATTGCAAGCAATTCTGATTTATTGATGATTTGCATGTTGATTAAGTTTATTTTATGAACAAAGGTGGAGCCAATGAATATGTCGAGGTGGATTGTTAAAGATATATGGCACAATATTTGTTTTCTGACTAAGAGATATGTATGCATATATTTATCTCATATATTTTTGTTTGAGTAAATATATGGCCAAGCATATTTATTTATGGGAGAAACGTTAGCAAATATATTTCTAGTTTTCTATTGGTCGGAAGTAATTAGTAATTGAAATATGTGCTAGGATAATCATTTTATTAAGGGGTTTTAGTATTGAGATTGATTCTTCTATGTTTAGGTTTTTCTTGCAATCTTTTGGCGAATTAATAAAGTGTGGTTTGTAGAAAAAAAATGTCCATATTACGTCATATTCCTCCTAAAATCTAATAATGTAAAGATCCTTATAAAGACTCTAATATTGGCTTCTCAATAACAAGGCCTATGAGAACTACAAAAATGCTAAAAGATTTTTACCTTCTGGATGAAAAGCCTACAAAAATGCTAAAAATTACCTTCTAGATGAAAAGCCAACACCATAAACTTTAATAGTCATTTACGCTTTTAAAAAGAAGTTGGGCTTCAATGGCATGAGAGCGGATAATTTAAACTGATTCCAAACATAAGATAACATGATAATTAGTACATGATGAAACTTTTTTCTCTTTTCGTCTAATTTGAAACAAATTGTTTGTAATATAATTATGACAAAGTTCAGCTAAAGTCCCTATTAAGTTTCAAAACAGACAAAACATCTTTACCAAAAAAAGTACACAAATTAGGTCCCCAGAATTAAGTTAACTAATAATTGTGTAAATTTATGCAACTATTCAGTGAGTAATTCCAGCCGTTTCTGCAATTATATCCAAAAATTGCAAAATTTTCCACAATTATTCAACAAGAATTTGTGGGAATTTCCACGATTATTCACCAAAAAATTGCGGAGATATCTACAATTATTCACAGAATAATTACATACATTTATGCAATTTTTTGATACCATCGCATTAACATCTACAATTATTCACTGAATAATTGCATGATCTATGCAATTATTCAGTAATTAAATTATAGGGATCTAATTTACAATTTTTTTCTGGAAAGGAGTTTTATGCATTAAGTTTGATTTGAAGGACCTAAACCTAATATTCACTATAATTAAAATATAAATTGATCTACTTCTTTAGCTAAATCCTCTAAACCACTAGGCTTTAAACTGCTTAGCATTTAAGTTTAATTTCGGAGTCATTACTCAATTACATCTAGGAATAAAATATGGTGATGCTTACTGTGTTTGAAGCTGGGAAACTTGAGCAGATTGCAAATGCCTAAATTGTTGCTGGGTAGATTGAGGCACTGTCATATGTTGTTGAAGCAGCTGTTGTTGCCTGATTTGCTGCATTTGCCTTTGTTGCTGTAGGTGTTGTTGCTGTTGTTTACTCAATGTACTGTTCAATGTAGGTCCTTCAATTGGAGACATTTCTATTGTATTTTCGATCTTGACATCTGGCATGAGTTGGTTGCTAGACTGTTGCTTTCGCATTTGAGATTGTTGCTGCTGAAAAGTAATCTTCTGCAAGTTAATCATGTTCATATTCGGTTGAGCTTGCATTTGCCTCTGGATCTGCACAAATAATAATCAATTTGACAAGTGATAAAGAGCAACACAAAGATACACACTTTGAGCATACGTGTCACCTGGCCTACTTTAAGCCTAGCATTCGAAAACAAAATTGTTCGCCCTTTTTGCTGTATACAATTAGTGTAAATAACTCATGCGTATTAAGCTGTTATATGCAAATCTAAGATGTCTTTTTTATTGTCTCCATGTTAATTTCTAACAAAATCTCTGTTGCAATTGCATAGAATTCAGAATCATTTATTACTGCTACTGAACCAGATATGGACTTCTATTTTTGTCACTCAATATCACAAGAATTAACTTTTTAAATTTTAACATATTTAGCACTGTTTCAAATCTCGAAAATATCGCCCGAGACCGCCTCCTAGATTTTGTTTTGAGCTCCTCCTAAAACGAAACAAGTATCACGGTGAATCTCATTTTGAATATATCGTCCGAGATATAGTAATATCTAACGATATATCGACCGAGACGAGATACTGAAACATCGGCCGAGATCTTAGCCTTTTTAGTTAAAATTTAAACCCGTGCCTAAACCAAAATAATAATTAAAAAAATTCAAATCTAACCACGATAATCCCCTACTATTTTATATTTTGCATGTTAAACGACCATATCGTACATTGATATATGTTCTACAATGCTTATGATTTTCATATTCATTATTTTTCTAACTAGTACATGTAGTGTGAATAATTGCACAAATTGCTCCAATATCAATCTATTGTGCTAAATATTGATTTGATTTGCACAAACTCCAAAACTGCATAGCGGAATACAAAAGACGGAAGAGCAATACCAAAAAGAGGATTTAGTTTGTTGATTAATTATCAACTGTCAACTCAATTAGAAATAATCACCAAACGAAACAAAATATAAGAGAAGAAGACAAAAAAAATTAACGTGGTTCGGCTATGCCTACGTCCACGGACCCAACAACTATTCTTTATTTCACTGAAAAGAATACGAAAGAGAACACGAGAGAAATTACAAATTTATAGATAGTAAATGGAGAGACTATCTACAATTACAAACTGAATAATCAATTTTAACAAAAACTTGTATGCACTCAAAAGCCCTAATTGATTTGACCACAGAAATTAGGGTTTACTGAAGAAAAGAATAATGATGGATGCTCTCTCACATTCACTCTACAAATATGAAGATTTAAATAGGCTTCAAAATGAAAAATTGCTCAAAAATGAAGAGAAATAGGATGCGTTCGGTTTACATTTTTTTAAATTTGAGTTTTCGCACATACAAAACACCGACGACGCACACATATTGTGAAAAACGATCGTTTTACAAAACGAAATTAACATACAAAACCAAAAACAACTTATTATTATTTTTCATATTTTAAGAAACAACAAAATGACGATAACAAATTCATCTATCTACCATCACGCGATCCCCTCCGCCACTCCCCCGGCTTTGATCCGTCACCTCCATTGTACTTCAAATCTTCCCAATTTTCATAATTAACCCTGAAAACTAGAAACTCAAAGCATAAAATAAACCAAACACTACCTTAATTCTTGATTGTCTTGAAACCTTCCCGAATATCCATGATTTGATTGCACTATAAATAGAAAGTGTAGATCTTGCTTTCCATACATTTCCTATCTTGCTCGATTCTCCAAGCCTAATCATTTATTTCTTCATATTACAAAATCATTGAATTTATAAATATACTTTTTTCCTCATTTATAAATCAACTAATTGATTAATTGATTACGTAATCAATTTGTTTCCTTCCAAAATATCCTCTCAAATATTTTCACATATAGCATAATTGATAGATTGAATTAATTAATTAATTAATTTCTCTCAAACAAATATTTGAATCACATAAATTCAACACCCCTCCTTGATTCAAATATAACCAAATCTCAACAAATTGTTGGGTCTACACCATCATGCTCAATGTAAACTACTTTGGGCAACATTGCCTAAATAGAGCTTCCAAATCTTTCCCAAGCATAAGAAAAATAGAAAATACCAGAAATTCTTCAAAAAATCCGATGAAGGAAACAAACTTGTAGATACAAAAATCTAAAAGACCAAGACTTCATAGCACGCTTCACCTTTTCCATCCTATTATGACTAAGAACTACTCAATATTATGATTATTGTCTATTTCAACCTCCTCAAGAATTTTACTCGACTTCACCAAGTGTACCTTACTAAACTCAATACCAAGCTCCGCACAATGAATAACATAAGAAGTTAAATTATTGCCTCTACTATACTCACAAACAAGACAACAGAAGCAAAAGGCCTTAACTGCGACTGAGCTCCACCTAGAGTCTGAATATATGAAATATTCTCATCAACCATAATACCATCGAAAACAGGGTTGTCAATGAATACCCGAAAAATCCGATATCCGTCTGAATCTGTATCCGAAAATATGAAAAATATCTATTATTCGGCATTATCCGAAAAGCTTTTCGGATACGGATATGGTTATAGTGGTATTCGTATCCGAAAAATATCCATTCGGCTAATTAATGTAATATATATAACTCAAAACAATAAAATAGAGTAAATAATTATTTTGTAAATGTTCGATGTTACTATGATATAATTTTTTGTCCATTTTTAGTGAAAATGGTAGTTTTAGTGTATAATTTTGTAATATTTTTGGATATACTTATGGCTATTAGTATAAACAATGTTTCATCATCACATTCTTTATTTTCTGTTTTTTTTAAAACATTAGTATAAAAATTATTTTATGTTGATCCAAACATTTTTATTTATACTCTAAAATTTATTAATTACTGGTGGAGCGGATAAATATACGTTATCCGATCGTAACCAAAAATTAAGCGGATACGGTTATTCGATATCCGAAAATTAAGCGGATACGGTTATCCGAAAATAATCCTAGATACGGATATGGCACTATCCGTATTTGAAAGCATCCGTTGACAGTCCTAATCGAAAATACCATTTTCTCCCCGAATATGGAAACAATCTGATGACTCTAAACTGTTTGGAAATTTTATGTCCTTCAATCACTTGATAGAGGCTCCACTTTTAATAAAGATCTCTCATCAAATATTGTATGTCTGCTAGTCATAATTTTTAGTATTTTTCAGTGTATTAAAAAACGCGCCTCAGGCGCGCCTCAAGGCGAGGCGGTGCCTGAAACGCCTGGAGGCGTGTTTCAAAAGGCGGTTTTCTCCTGAGGCGTGGAAATCGCCAAAAACGCACGCCTCAGAGCCTCAACTATCTGAGGCGTGCGTTTATATATAAAAAAAAACCTAACGTACCTTCACTGGAATCGAAATCAATTGGAACATGAATCGAAATCGATTCCTGTTTGGAATCGAACTCGATTCCTTAACAGGAATCGAGAAATCGATTCCTGTTAAGGAATCGAGTTCCATTCCTGGAATCGATTTTGGAAGAGAGCTTTTTTTTTCGTTGTCTTTTTTTTTTTTTTAAACTGTGCTATGCACTGTTTTTTTGGTTCTGCTTTTCTATCTTTTTTTGGTCTCTCTTTTTTTTAAGCACGATCTTGAATACAGAGTGCAGTTTATGTATATTTTTTTTCATTTTTTGGGATGTCCAGGCTAGTTTAAAAATGAGCAAACGCCTCATCTTTCCCCGAAAGGCTTACGCCTCAACGCGTCGAGGCTTACGCCTCGCCTCATGGACCCGAAAACGCCTCGCGTACGCCTTTTGCGTTTTAAAACATTGGTATTTTTGCAGCACAACATACACTTCATTCTTCTCCATAACCTAGCAAATTGTGCTGGCTTCCTCTAGGCTTCAACTTATCATGTCCTTCATCTTCTAAATAAGCGGAACAACCAAACACTTATAAGTTTTGAATAGTCAACAGACACTTTTTTCATACTTCTTCTGAGATCTTCATATTTTTGGCAACAGAAGGTGGACGATAAATGAGAAAATACTGCCATAGATATCGTTTTTGCCCAAAATCTCTCTTCTAAACCAGCAGTTAGTCTCAAGCTTATAGCTTTTTCCCATAATATCTGACACATGCTCTCCGCCACTCCAAAAGAATGCGACTGTAGAAAAAACTCTACACATGCTCGGACGCACAATAGTTAGCGAATTCTTGTGACGCAAATTCGCTACTATTGCCAACTCTAAGAACTCCCAACTGTTTTCCCGGCTTCTTCTCAACTAAAGTATTCCACTTCCGAAATCAGGCAAATATTTCAGATCTAGTCTTCATGAAATAGGCTCAGACCTTCCGTGAGAAATCATCAACATATAAAATGAAAAAACTGGCTCCACCAAAAGATGTAATTGGGTTGGGTCCCCATACATAAGAATGGACATACTCTAGAAACTCTATAACTCTAGGTATTCCAACATCAAATGTGACATGTTTTTTCTTTCTAAAAGAACAATCTCTTATGCAGCATTGAAACATGTCTAACATGTGTGATCTTTCTAATAACACCATCATGCATTGTAAACCTCACACTTTCAACGCTCACAACATGACAAGATGTGTCATTCTCCAAACGAACTGCTCCGCTATTAATCTTCTCATAACTAACAAAACAGCTCATATATGACGTTGTATGACAAGAGGCTCCTGAATCAATTACCTAACTTGTAATATCTAAAGGTGAAATATTGACCGAAAATAATGATGTATCACTATCACTTCTACCTGCATCGGATCAAACTGTTGTCAAAATGGAGGCTCTCCTTCTTCTCTCTAAGAGCTAAACAATTTCGTATGAAATGTTCATTCTTTTTACAATAATAGCAAGCACCTCTTCTGGAACCCATGAAGTGGGACATATGCATCTCCTCTAAGGCGCTTCTGAATCTTATCTCTTCCTCTAAGTGAATAATGCTGAAGAACACCATCATTAGTCTTCACTTTGACCTTCCATGCCCAAAAACTTCACTTCTAACAAATTTGGTGACGCCATATCCTTTCATACCACTACTAAAAGAATTAGTCATTGGTAACTAATACAAAACAGGACAATTGCTCCAATACCAATCAGTCGTACAAAATATTGACTTGATTTGCACGAACTCCAAAGCTGCAGAGCGATATACAAGAGACGTGGAAGCAATACAAAAAAGAGGATCTAGCTTGTCGATTAATTATCAACCGCCAACTCAATAAAAAATAATCACAAAACAAAACAAAATGGAAGAAGAAACGAAGACAGATTTAACGTGGTTCGGCTATGCTTAGTCCACGGACCCAACAACTATTCTTTATTTCACCGAAGAGAATACAAAAGAGAAACAAGAGAGAAATTGCAAAATTATAAGTAGTAGATGGAGACTAACCTATAATTACAAATTGAATAATCAATTTCAACAAAGACTTGTATGCACTCAAAACCACTGATTGATTGACCACAAAAATTAGGCTTTGCTGAAGAAGAGGATAATTGTGGATGCTCCCACATTCACACTCTACTAATATGAATATTTAAATAGGCTTCAAGATGAAAGGTTGCTTGGAGATGAAGAGAATTAATTTTCTAATTGTCTTGAAACTTTTCTGAATGTCCATGATTTGATTGCACTGTAATAGAAAGTGAAGATCTTGGTTTCCATATATTTCCTCCCTTACTTGACTCTCCAAGCCTAATCATTTATTTCTTCATATTTACAAAATCAATGAATTTATAATTATATTTCTTTCTTCATTTATAAATCCATTGATTGTAATTGATTATATAATCAATTTGTTTCCTTTCAAAATATGCTCTCAAATATTTTCAGATATAGGATAATGATTGATTGAATCAATTAATTAATTTCTTACTCTCTTATACAAATATTTGAATCAAATAAATTTAACAGTATATTACCTATGAAATTATGTATTTTATGTTCTACTTATGTTGCACTGTATAATAATTTGGATCTTTTTTATGTTCTTTGTCTAACGATAATTCATGTTCATGAAACATAAGTTGTAAGCACTAATCTATTTGTATTATGTTATTTTTTTATTTTAAGCATAATGTGATTTTGCAATTCAAGTATAAATTAGTATTTTTATACTAGCATCCATTAAAAGTATAGTGCAAGAATATCAATTTTTAACATATCATATATCCCGAGATTGTTTCGATATGAGCTTTCAGAGCAGAGCCGAGATGGAAATCCGAGACAAACCCCCCGAGTCAGACCCATCTCATTTGAAATCTCCCCCGATATGAGATCAAATTTCTAAAATCGCCGAGACGAAACGTGACCGATATCCGAGATTTAAAACTTGATATTTAGCCTGATTTGATTTATTATAAATTTACTAATGTATTAAAATCTGTTAACCCCATAATCTTATATTTCATTCAGTATTCAAGATTTCTTGCAATTGTATTTGCTACATATGGCTTCATATGCACTGATTTGATTACATATGAATTTGCAGTGATGAACATTTCAAATAAGATGGTTGTAGAGTTAATTAAGGCTTGCAAGAACTTCGGTTCTTCAACAAGTTACTATATGTGCTAAAAGTGGGGAAAACGTTTTGAAGCAAATTATTCAATGACTAAATAAAACATTAAGTAATTAGTAAAACAAACTTCTACCCTAGTCCCCCCTCCAATTACTGACCGAATATAAGGGTCATGGCAAACTATTGATAAACAATCAGGAAATGGTATAAATAAAAACCAAGGCTATGTTGCTAAGCTAAAAGGTAAAACTTAAGCCAAGCCTGTAACAGTAGGAGATGACAAGGAATCAAGCTAAAAGGTAAAATTTACGCCAAGCCTATAGCAGCACGAGATGAAAAGGAATCAAGCTAGAAAGTAGAACTTGATCCAAGCCTGAAAGCGTCTCTGCTAGCTCAAAAACTATAATAGTGCCAATACAAAAAAAATATGTACCAAAGAGGGTTAACTGTTAAGCATACAACAATGCCCTCCATTTAACCCTTCTAACACTCATGTTACACAAATTTTTCTCTAAAAGTTAAAAATCTTACAGATGCATAGCATGCTTAGTTTATAATTATTTCATTTTCAACCAAATTTGGTATTGAGAAGCATCTAAGTGATTTTCCATAAAAGAACACGTTTTTTTCCATAAGATGCCAATTCAAGAAGTTGAACGTAGTTATTTTTGTAAAATGACAATTAAGGAATTTGAATTACCAATTATTTGGCAACAAACAATTAGTTGATGAAATCAGATTGTGTCAGCATGATTCATACGATGATTATACAAATAAAAAAACTACGCAAATAAACTGGAACACAATGATCCAAAATATACATCCCATGGAGTAAAACAACAGATTTTCTCCATGACTTTTACCTTTTTTTCTTTTATGTACAAAATATGGTAGAGTTGTTGCCCAGAAATTTTAAATAAAATCTCAATTCTCAAATCCCGTTTCAATATATCATACAAATGTATTTGTTTGTAGATGAATTACAAAAATGGTTTATCATGCCAAATCCTGTTTTTAAAAGGTAATTACTTCATATGCCCCATGATAGGAAAATCTATAATGCTAAAAACCTCTGGCGTCAATCTGATCACGATGGTTCTCCGTTGCTGAAGCAGACCGTAACGCATTGGTTTAAGCATTGATAGAACAGATCTAGCATTTCTTGAATCAAGCTGATAACTTGTTGATAACGAATATAATAGTAGCTTACCTAGCTTTATTTGAAAGTGAGCAAATGAAGTTCTTTTGTGAGCGCTTCTGCAGCTACGATATCTCTAGCATGATTAGTGGATGGCTAGAAAGCATGGGTACGGGTGCGTGGATGCGGGTGCGCGGTACAGGGAAACGGGAATTCGACAAATTCAAAAATATGAGGATTCGGGTGCGGAGGGATACGGCAAATATTAAAATACTAAAAATATATTATATACATAATTACAG
Organism: Allium sativum; assembly: GCA_030737875.1. Lineage (NCBI taxonomy): Eukaryota > Viridiplantae > Streptophyta > Magnoliopsida > Asparagales > Amaryllidaceae > Allium > Allium sativum. The sequence continues at coordinate 2,011,763 of JASFAX010000062.1, read as the reverse complement.
ACGCATTTGTAAATAAAACATCAGATAATAACACAATCACAGAGGCATTTGTAAAAGATGAGGACCAAAGTCAAAAACACAAGTGCCTATAGCTTCCTCTCTCTCCTTCAAAGAAAAAAAAAAGATCTTATTTTAAATCAAATAACATAATTACATAAAGGACAAAGGACATTACTACAGAGAAAGAAAAAAAAAGTTTTTAGATTTAAAGACCGCTTCCTCTCTCCTTCGCTGCCTCTCTCCTTCGCTTTCCTCTCTCCTTCGCCGCCTACAGCTCCGTCTTCCTCTCATCCATCGCAACCTTAAATTGAAGACCGCTTCTCCATCGCAACCCTAAATTAAAGACCGCTCTCCATGTCGATCCCATGTTGAAGACCGCTCTCCATCGCAACCCTAAATTGAAGACTGCTTCTCAACAAAACCAATCACAACCCTAAATTGGGGGCACGCCAGAAGCCGCACGGGGTACGCACCCCATGCAGCACCGCCGCACCCCCACATCCAGCCGCACCCATTCGCAATTCGCCACCCCAACCGGCACACCCCTGCTTCCTAGGTGGATGGCTTGAACTAATGGTTTTGCAACTGGCTTGCATACAAGGTTTTAAATCTTGGATTTCGGTCACGTTTCGTTCGGAAATTTTTGAGACCTAGTCTCGTATCGGGTGAGATCTCGGACGAGATAAACGCATCGGTATTCATCTTGGAATTGTGTCTCGGACCTTAAAATACATCTCGGAACGATCTCGGATTGCAAGATTTTTTTCAATATTGGTATACACTTAAGGATGCAGCTAAAGGTTTAAATGCTAACTACAAAAACAAATTAACTAACTTGATATTCATCGAGAGGGCACTGGCTGTTAATTATTTACAACTTAAAAATTCATCCAAATTATAAGTACTAAGCGGTAATAGAAAATGTTTTTTCTAAATTTTCACTGGTTAGACTTCATATTGAATGTTAATAAAATAGAAAGTCTAAATTTTATATCAGTAGACAACAAGCCCTTAGCTTTGTATTAATAAACAACAAGTCATATTTTTATTAATAAATAACAAGTCAAACTTTTTGTTGTTAACTAGCAGGTCAAAAAGTTCAACATATTAGTTATATAGAAAACGATGACCTGCTATTTATTCTTGATATTGATTTACAGTTAAGCAAACAAACATACTCTTTATATAAAAAGATGAAATGTTAAATTCATTGCTCAGTTTCTTTTAATTGAGCATATATAAATAAGGAAACAATTTTAACTAGACAAATATCACTGGTATCATTCTTTAAAACACAAATACATATTTCTACAAATTTGGATTCAGAAAGTTTTTGCAAAAAGAAAAGAAAATTACAAATAAATTAAATTGGCAGTATTCGTGATTTGAGAACTAGAAATTACAACAACAACAACAAAGCCATATATCCCAAACAAGTTGGGGTTGGCTAGATATGGAACCCGAAATTACAATAAAATAAAATTAATAATGATGATAATAATATATATATATAAAAAGGGTTTAAAATAACCAATCAAATAAAAAGTCGTCCGATAAAGAGTTTTTTTAAATAATAATAATAATAAGTAAAAATGTTCAATAAAAGTGAAATAAAATCTAAAATAGTAAATAAAAAATAAAAAGGTTCAGTAAACGTGAAATAAAGTCTAAAAAAAACTATGGTTCTGGTACATGGATTGCCAATTTCCATGCACTCCTATCAACTACCAGCTCTTCCGATAAACTTCAGTTACTTAAATCTCTCTTTATTATCTCCTCCCATGTCATTTTAGGTCGACCTCTACCTCTTTGGGCCTTCGGCGCGACCTAGAATTCCAGCGCGTACAGGTGCATCGTATGGTCTACGTTGGATATGTCCAAACCATCTCAAGCGGTATTGGACTAACTTCTCTTCAATAGGTGCAACTCCAAGTTTTTCCCGAATATCCTCATTTCTAATCCGATCTCGTCTGGTATGCCCACAGCTCCAACGCAGCATTCGCATCTCTGCTATACTTATCTTCTGGACGTGTTGCCTCTTAGTAGACCAACATTCTGCACCATATAACATTGCAGGTCTGATTATTGTCCTATAGAACTTTCCTTTAAGCTTCTGAAGAATCTTCCGATCACAGAGAATGCCAGATGCTAGTCGCCATTTCACCCATCCTGCTTGAATTCTAAAACTAACATCCTTATCAATCTCTCCATCAAACTGCAACATAGATCCTAAGTATCGAAACGATTCCTTCTTGGGTACTACTCTACCGGCCAGGGTAACATCTCCGTCATCTGACCTGACACTGCTAAACTCACACTTCATATACTCTGTTTTAGTTCTGTTAAGCCTGAAACCCTTTGATTCCAAAGTCTCCCTCCACAACTCCAGTTGTCGATTAACCCCTATTCTACTTTCATCAATCAACACAACATCATCGGCAAAGAGCATACACTAGGGAATCTCCCTTTGTATATCTTTTGTAATTTCATCCATCACTAATGCAAAAATATAGGGGCTCAAAGCCGAATCTTGATGTAACCCTATGTTATTTGGAAAGTCTCTGCTCTCACCATCGCATGCCCTAACACTAGTCACAACACCCTCGTACATATCCTTAATAAGGGTAATATACTTTGATGGCACTCTCTTCCTTTCTAGCGCTCACCACATAACCCTCCTCGGTACTCTGTCATAAGCTTTCTCCAGGTCAATAAAAACCATGTGGAGATCTTTCTTTTGCTCCCTGTATCTCTCCATAAGTTGCCTAACCAAGAAAATCGCCTCAGTGGTTGACCTTCCCGGCATAAAACCAAATTGATTCCTAGAGACACTTGTCAACATCCTCAAACGATGCTCGCAAACTCTCTCCCAGAGCTTCATTGTATGACTCATAAGCTTAATTCCTCTATAGTTTGTGCAACTTTGAATATCTCCTTTATTCTTGAAGATTGGAACTAAAATGCTTCTCCTCCACTCATCTGGCATTTTGTTTGATTTGAAAATATTGTTGAACAATCTTAGTTAGCCATCTTATCCCTGCATCTCCAAAGCATCTCCACACCTCAATAGGAATATCATCAGGCCCTACCGACTTGTCTGATTTCATACGTTTCAACGCCCCCTTTACCTCAGCTTCTTGAAATCTCCGCACAAAATGTCTATTGGTGCGATCGGCTAAGTCTTCCAACTCGATCGAAGAGTTATCACTTTCTTCGTTGAAAAGCTTATCAAAGTATTCTCTCCACCTATTCTTTATCTCATCTTCCTTCACCAAAAGTCTATCATTCTCATCCTTAATGCATTTAACCTGATTGAAGTCCTTTGTCCTACTCTCGCGTAGCCTAGCTATTCTATAAACGTCTTTTTCGCCCTCTTTTGTACTTAGCCTTTGATACAAATCTTCGTACGCTCGTCCCCTTGCTTCACTCACTGCTCTCTTTGCAGTCTTCTTTGCCACTTTGTACCTGTGCATGTTCTCTTCGCTTCTATGACGGTACATGCGTTTGTAGCATTCCTTCTTCTCTTTGATAGCCTTTTGCACCTCGTCATTCCACCACCACGAATCCTTGGGTTCTCGCTTGCTTCCTTTTGTTATCCCAAATACCTCAGTGGCGACTCTCCGAATGCAAGTTGTCATCGCATTCCACATGACATTTGCTTCTCCTTCCACATTTCAAGCTCCTTCTCCCATCACTCTATCTTTAAACACCCGTGAAGCATCTCCTTTGAGCTTCCACCATTTCGTCCTGCTAATCATCGATCTCTTATCCTTCACCACCCGAAGACAAAACCCGCATACCAACAGCTGGTGTTGTGAGACGACACATTCTCCATGTATGACCTTGCAATCAACACAATCTCGTTTACTATCTCTTCTAGTTAGGACAAAGTCAATCTGGCTAGCATGTTGGCCACTACTGAAGGTGATCAGATGTGATTGCCTCTTTCTAAAGAAGGTATTAGCAATCATGAGATCAAAAGAGAGAGCGAAATTCAAAATATCTTCACCCTCTTGGTTTCTACCGCCAAATCCAAAACCACCATGCACTCGCTCAAAACCCCCGCTAGATGAGCCAATGAGAACTTGAAATTACAAAAAAAAAAAGATCTATATTTCAGAAAAAAAGCGACGTTCCAAATGAGAATTAGAAATTCTAAACATGTATTTGTGATTTGAGAGTAGAAATAAATGGTTGGAATTAAATTGGCAGTCCACTTGTTTATTGAAATAAAGCATGAATCTTACCAAACAACAAGATATATATTCCAAGCCCAACCCACTTAAAAATGTAAAATTCAAAAAATACATTATTTCGGCCGAGATCTCGTCCGAGATTTGAATATCTCGCCCGAGATTTAGCTAAACCGAAATATATCCGATTTTTCTTGTTTCGAATCGCTTAACCTTGAAAACGAGATTTCGGCCGAGAGCTCAGCCGAAACATTCGAGATATAAAACCTTGCTTGCATATAATATTTATTTGATTACCATCGCATTAGCTAAAGGGCAATTAGTTTGCAATTAATCTCTGTAAGGACGGATGTTGGTGTAGACATGTACTAATTGATTCGTTGTATTCACATAAATTTCTACCACTCAAGATCGTAACAAAAAGAGATAATGCTCACTATTTTCTTTGCATATGCTCATCGAAGATTCGAGCATGCCTCCCTACATATGTGTGTGTACATACAACTATTTAAACATGATATCTAGAGCATCCAGCACAAATGTATATATGGTAACCAATAGTAATATGGTTCTTATGTAATCATGCAATTGATGGAATTTTTGAATCATTGTAGAACATTTAAAAGATGACTATATTGTGTAAATGGTGTCTGTCATTTTAAATTATGCCCAAAGAAATAATGATGTGTATTCACACAACATATGTGTGTGTGCGTATAGACATAATATAGACTTAGATTGAACATACCATATCATACAAGAACATAAAAGTACTTACATGTTGGGTTTGTAGAAAAGAATTCTGATTTTGTGGTTGGACCACACGAACTTGAGATGGCGAACCAAGAACAAGTCCCTTATTTCCATCCTTCTTGGATTCTTCTAAATCGCCAAGGTTACTGTTGGTATACACGGAAAAATACTAGTGTTTTGAGAGAAATCTTTGCAAATATTGTTATATCAACAAAAAAAAAGATCGCATCAACATGAATAAAATTTAATTATGTTTCCAAAAGTAGAAGCACGCATGCACACATACATGTACACACACATGCATGCATGCATACATGGATATACATATCATTCAAGTGGAAGGAAGAAAGAAGTGAACACAAAGTATTCGAGACAATGAGTGAATCAAACCTCCAAAAAAAAATGAAAGGCGATGAGTAACTATATCAAACAACACATTTATATGAAATAAGTACACGTAGAGACATGATGATATCATCTTAAAAATTTGGTAGTTTCATGATGTAATATACAAGCTCTAGATAATTGTTAAACAATGCAACTGACGATTAACATGGTGAACTATGTGCAATATTATCGTATGTAGAATGCACGTGTGTGTACACATATCTGGAATAAAGTGTTGAGTTACAAACTGATGGGCCCGATCCAATCGTACACTTTGTGGGCCTAGGAAAAATCCAACCAACTCTTCGGCTAAGACAACCCGTATACATCAAGGCAACTCTTCGGCTAAGACAACCCGTATACATCAAGGCAACCATCTGAACATAATTTTCATATGCATTATTATATGCATATATATGTGTGTGTATGTGAACAATTTGTCAGTGGAAACATGGTCAAATGGTTTGTCTAAAATGTAAAATCAATCAACCTAGGTTTGAGTCTCCTCATTTTGTATTTCCTCCCTAAATAATTAACCCTCCTTGGTCCTAGTTTGGCTTGTACCCTTATTTGTCAAGGCGAAAAAACACTAAAAACCTTGGAACCTCACCTATCGCTTTTTGGGTGCCTTGAGCGTCACTTTTTGTTGACTCAAATTTGGTTCAACACCCCAAATTATGTGAGTAGAGAACAAAAATGAAGAGAATAAATGAAAAATAAACAAAATAACAGTGACGCACAATTTATAGTGGTTGGGCTCAGATTTGCCTACGTCCACTTAATGATTTCTACTGGTTTCTGATTATTTTTAATGATTACAGAGTGTTGGGTCAAGATGACCTCGGGTACAACAGGGAATGAAATGTTAAAGTATGTAAAAGTAGAAGAAAATCTTTCAAACGGTGCTCTGGAGTTGGCTTTTATAGGTGAGGTTCGAATCAGATTTGACCAAACGAGCAGGTAGAAAAAGTGGAATGCTAGAGTAAGTGGAGGTCGTGGGGTGTCACGTCATCCATGTTCCCAAATCCGAGTTGGCCAAGTCTAGATCAGCATAGGTCAAGCCAATTCGAATTGATGGAGATGTGGTGATGCTTCGCAAGCCGAACTAGGATTACACCGACCCGAGTATGCTGCTTGAATATTGATCCGACTTGGCCAATCTGAGACAGACCCACATGGCCGAACCGAGCAATTCGACTTAGCCGAACTGAGGCTAATTGGGGGCCAATCGGATATGAAAGGGCTTAACTCCAGAATTTTGCGACATTTGTCATATGTTCTTGACCACTTTGGACTTGAGTTCACTTGCGCTAAGTCTTGAACGATCTGACCAGAGGAAGTCGTGAATGTGACGGTCTTGTCAAAAGGCACGTTAACACGTTGCCCCTTTATGTACGTCGCATCGTAGATGGAATGTAGTTTGAATCGGTTGAACTGTCCACTCTTATCAGTGTCGTTTCTGATGTGGTAGTAACCTTCATTTGAATGACGTTAAGGAACGGTCAGGTCCTTCCGAACAATCGTGATACTTAAATCTTTGTCTGTATAAATGGCCTGCTTCAGACTGTGCCTTTGTCTGGGCCTGTCAAATTAAAGTCTTCTGATCGAGAATTCTTGACGATCGCGGGTAACAACTCAAATCATGTTGAGTCGAGCAATGTTTTAGATATAAGTCATCTCGGCCGAGATCTCGTTTTGAGGTCAAAACGATACAAAACATAATATATCGTTATGTATCTCGTTTCGAATAAATCGGCCGATATTTACAAATATCGACCGATATCTTGACCGAAACGAAATCATGATATATCACCCAATTTTTTTTAATAAGCAAGGCTTGTATACAGGTTGGATTTGCATGTGTTTGTTGACTTTCTGTATTCTTCATGCAGGGTTGGGTCTGCATTTATTCATTCAATTCAAACTACGAAATTCGTCAAGTAACCCCTTTTAGTTGTCAATCAATGTCATGTCCAATCACATGTTTAGCCACTGAAATTTAGTTGTAGTACTTTTGTTACATTACATGTTTACCACTCTAATTAGCTCGTATTATTCTATTATTTTGAAATTTATGTTAGGGAATCCTTGCCCGTTATGCCATTTTATGAAGGCTTTAATGCTGATTATTTACTAACCAATACATACATTTCTGGTTTGTATCTTTTTTGGCTGCCATTTTTGTCAGTTCAAATACAGACATGACTATATAGTGCTTTAATGCTGCCATTTGTAGTGCTTTTAATGCTGTCATTTTATGAATGCATGATATGTCATTTGTAGTCAGTTCAATTTCTGGTTTGACTATCTTTTTTGGTTGTCATTTGTAGTGCTTTAATGCTGTCATTTTATGAATGCATGGTATGTCCTAAATAAGGTCATTCTGTGAACTATTTGTTCTTCATTTCTAGTGCTTTAATGCTGTCATTTTATGAATGCATGGTATGCATACTATGTCATTTATGAATGAATGCATGGCTGTCATTTGTAGTGTTTTAATGTTGTCCTAAATTTTGCTCAGTACTTTAATGTTGTCATTTAGTATACATAATTATTAACATAAAATGTATGCCGATATGGTTCTGATATGAACTTTAAGCTCCAATATGTAAATCCGATATTGACGCCCGAGATGTATTCGTCTCCTCCGAGATCTCCCCTGAAACGATACTGAGTCACTAAAATTGTCGAGACGAAACATGACCGATATCCGATATTTAAAACCTTGGTCAAGAGGTCGAACTTGTCTTTTCATTTAGTCTTTTACATGTCGAGTTGTTGGCTCCTCCGCACGCCTGAGCGAGTGCAGGTCGTTGATGTATGACATCGTTACTCGTGCTAGTCGAGCATGTCGTTGAATTGAATTAGCTTTCCGATCACGTCGGCACACGTCTTCGACTTGGCCGAACCAGGCTAATTGGAGGCTGATCCGGATATAAGGGCTCAAACTCCAAGATTTCGAGAGATTAGTCTTATGTTCTTGACTACTTTAGACTAAAGTTCACTTGCGCTCGAGTCTTTAACGATCTGACTAAAGGAAGTCGGAAGCGTGACGACCTTGTCAAAAGGCAGGTCAACACTTTTTTTGTTATCAAAATAACTATGATTGAAAAATACACTAACTTTTCAATTTTTGGCTTCAAAAAATTGCAAATAAATGCAGTATTGAGAATAAAACATCATAAGATCGTATAAATGATAAATTTGATTTTTATCAACTAAAAGGATTTGAGTTTAAAATATTAGGTTCAATAACATAACGTCATAAATCAAATAAATACATGTAAATGATAAACCGGATTTTTTATTAACTAAAAACATATGCCAAAGTCATCGACGAGAAGGCTATCGGTTGTAGATAACTATAAATAGGTCGGTTGATGGCGAATAGAATGGCGACAAAGATGAATTTTGGCAACAATGGCAAATAGGATGAATTTTGGCAACAATGGCAAATAGGCTGGCGTGGCTGATTTCAATCTAGGTTTTATTTTGATATTGAAACGATGTTTCTTACTACTCCACACTGAAGCCGGGATGAATCAACATTTTTTTTTGCTTGTTGTTGGATATGAAAAAGCAATTGGGCTTTATATTGGACCAAATACTGAAACTTTTTTCCTCTCAATAATGCTGCACAGGATGCGCTTTTCTAGCGCTTCAAAACTCAAGCGCTTTGGCGCTTTTGGGTCATTTTTAGCGCTTTATGCATCGCTAGAAGGTTAAAAAATCCCAGGCTGAAGCATAGGCCTTTTTGGCACATAGGCAAGGACTTTAATAGCTATGCTCGGGCCCTGGGGCAATTCAGTGAACCCACACTGCTGAGGCGGTTAATGGAGTAAAGCAGCAAATTAGCAACTAATACTGATGGATTTCTCAACTACACGCTATTATACTATATAGCCAAGATGCTAAAAAAGGATGCTTAAAAGCAGTGACCATACCTCTGTCCAATACTTTGCAAAAACATTTGAAGTAGCTCAATGGACGAGTATTGCTTTCTATAGCTATCAGTGAGAAGCTTCAAGACTCGGCCTAACTTACAGATACGATCACAGAAAAATTCTGAAAAAACTTCCATGGAATTTGCAGTCCCCCCTTTAAAACCAGTATTATGTAACAAGCGTGCAACCACCTGTTGGGTCATAACTAATGCTTGCTCTTGACAAAGAGGTTTCTTTTCACAACCAGATCCATCTACTCCCCTATATTTGCTTCCTACTTTTATGTAATCAGGTTTTATTCCAAATCTTTCCATCATAGCAGTACTTTTACTAGCTACATTTGGAAGATTATCAAGAATTCCATGAAATTCAAGAGCACTATGTTTCTTTTCACTCTCATATTTTAATGGAAGAGCGCTAGCAGGCACACAGTTTGATGGAAACGTGATTTCTGGAAAGAAAGAAAATTCTTTATCATCACATGTACCATTCTCTATCAAACAGATATCATCTTGTTGAAGAAGCGCCTTTCTCTTGCTTTTATGTAACTCGGAATGGTGGAGGTAAGCAGCCATTCCCTCAGATGTGCGTTTTAATGACTCCTTTTCACAGTTTGGGAACTTCGGGTAGTTTACTTTGAGTTTATCAATATACTGGCTATACCAACTTTTTGGCAAAACATCATTTCTGTTACTATTACTGCTGCTACTATTCTTTTGGCATCCAGCTTCATCATAGCTAGGGTGCTTCTCGATTCCTTTTTTTGAATGTCTAGAATGAATCTGTAGCATTACTAATCATTTCACAAATGAACCGAATTGTGCTGATAAAAAATAAATGATGTAATTGGTAAATAGATTGACATAGCAGCAAGTGCACTAACAACGAAATGAAATTCTTGCTTAGTTAGTGTAATTGCTATATGTTACCTGGTAAGAGTTAACATCTGCATTATTCTTACTATTATTGTTCTTCTTCTTATTAGTGATGATATTGGTAGGTTTCTTGTTTTCCAGTTTTACATCACACTCGTCATCATCTTCATCGTCCTCTGGTTCCAAGGGGAAAAATATATCATCCCCATGTAACTGCAGATCTGGAAATACACAATAATACATTGTAAACACACAAACAGTAAGATTCATTGATAGAAGGTACATAAAAAGAACATGGTGTGTTACATTGTGGATTGAGGTGAGAGAGATGATTATCCTTGCCATCATTATGATTAGAGGAAGGAAGGAAGAGGGAAATAGAAGCTTTATCAAAGAGAAGGGCACGTGTTCTGAGTTGGAGGAGGAGGATCTGTCGAGAATTGCTGCTATCGGTAGGAGGGAACGACGACATGAATGATTCCCAAGATGCTCGAGACGACAGAAAGCTCACAAATTTGTAATACCCATCTCCGTGGTTTCCACTGACGCCATCAAACCATGCTTTCCAAGCGCCACATCCTTCCAATTTCAAAGCCAATTCGTAACCATTGCCATCCTCACCCAACAAATTGACGCCTCTCATCATTTTCACTTCATATGTATCTATGTGCTTTTGTAATTGACTAAAAATCCTTCTAAATCAAAGGATTTAGGGTTTGAAATAGGAGGAAGAAGATGACTGTTGACGACTTCATTCAAACGCCAATTATATTGCTAGACCAGTGGGCTGGGTTTTCCTCAATTCGTGACCTGGTGCGATTCCGGCCTATCCTACCATGAGTCTGGTCATATGTTGGAATTTAGAGAGCACGACAGATTCAACCAATTTGCCTTCTAAAAAAGTCAAGGGCATCGTCCACTCCTTTTTTTTATTAAAGCGTTTTTTATTTTAACCGGACTCCATAGCAAAATTTAATTATAAAGGGAAATTTTTTAGTTAATTAAGTGGTACCAAAATATCGTTCTCTTTACTTACCATTCGCGGGCTTAGAAAATTACTCCACACTGAAAATTTAAAGTCTTGTATTCCCTTGCGTGTGAATTTAGGGTTTGTAGCAAAATCAACATCACCATCGGCACTATCTTCGCAAGGTAAATCGACTGATTATCGCCATGGTACAATACAAGAGAATGAAGAGGAAGAGAACGGAAGTCATAACCAAAGAGCAAAGGTAAGTTTATTTTTTTGGAGTATGGGATGTTTTAGTTTATATTGTTGTTTGTTGTGTAGTTGTAGCTTTAGGGTTTGAAAAATATAGTAGGTAGCTTGAGAAAGATAACAAAAATAGTGGGGTTGGAATGAACAAAATATCTTCATACGGTTGGGTACTGCCGAAAATAGGTTGGGTAGTTGGTTAGTGGTTACCGATAAATGTTACAAAATTTAAATTTAGTTCCATCGGTAAACGACCGTTGAATACCGATGTTAGGATGGTAATTCGGTCATTATCCACCGTTTTCTAGTAAATATTTGTAGTTGGAAAAACGGTACCCAGTAGTCGTTTACTTCAATTATGAACTGTTTTTGCTTATTGAGTGGAAAACGGTAAATAATTTTCTGCTTATTTCTTATTTTTAAATCAAACTAACATATCTATTTAATCAACACAAAATCAATCATACAACCACTTTCATCTAAAATATTTTGATATTATTGTTTAGTATAAATTGTAATAAAATTATATAAAGATAACAATTATCATAAATCTATCTATATAATAATTCCCACTAATCTTGCATTTCTGGATTTCCAATTATATCCCTGATTCATTTAATTATTTCATCCAATCAAGGTCGTTTATGTAATTTCCTAATCTCTGCTAAATTGTTAATTATTTAATTATTTCTGGATTTCCAATTATATCCCTGATTCATCTAATTACTTCCTCCTTCTCGATTTCTATTCCCATTTTAACCTTTCTACTTTACCATCATATTTTCTTCTTCAAGCTTTCTTACATATTTTCTCTTGAAAACTTTCCTGCTGCTATTATCAAAATATAATCAACGAACTTGCAATCAGCTATGGATGAAAATCAATATACTGCTGAAGTTGGAGAAAATACTTATTATACAAGTTTGTTCTCTTATTTCCGTCGTCAAATTTGTTATAAGTATATAAAAATATGTTTATATATGTGTGGTTTTGTACTGAATAAATTTGTATTGTTATATTATTATTTGTTTCATAGTACAGCATGGACCTAATTTGTAGGTTAGATTGTGAAACAAGTAAGATTGATTTTACAATGTTAAAGAGAATGGTTTGTAAAGAAAACTTTAAATAAAAAAATATAAATTGTACTTTTTGTTTAAAGAAATTGGACAAGCGTGAAATATGCTTCAATGTTATGTCAGAGTTGTGCTAGGGTGAGCCTGAGCGCTTACTACCATTAGTTATTAACTCAAATTAACTAAATAGATTGTGTTATATATGATATCTAAAATTTTGATACATGTAACTATTTTTAAACTTTTTTCTTATTTTATTAAGTTTCGAGTATTTATTGCATACACAATTTTCTATAAGTATTTATTGCATACACAATTTTCTATAAGTATTTATTGCATACGCAATTTTCTATAAGTATTTATTGCAACTCATTACGACTGTTGATCCAATTAAAAAATTATTGCATACACAATTTTCTACAAGTATTTATTGCAACTCATTATGACTGTTGTTTTCTATTAAAAGGAAAGAAAAGAAGCTACCTTTTGAATTATTATTTTTAAATTAGCCTATCCTTGTTTGTTTTCAAAAATATCTCATTGCAGCATTTTTGTTAATAAAGCAAATATATTTAGTCTTGTGAATATATAATTGGCAACATGACCATGGATTAAGTCTTATAAAAGGTAAAAAAAATGATAAAATTATGTTAGAGAAGGAAAAAAATTGATGCACCAATATTCAAAATACTTGACTGCAATTTCCCTCCTAAATTTCCCATCACTTTTATTTTATTATTTTCTCTCTCTTCTATGTTATAATTTCTCTTCTCCTTTGATTTTACGTCTATTCATGCCACTTTTCTTCATTACTGTATTCTACATTGTTCATATTCTAGAATGTTCAATGTTTTACCAGTTACGTCTTATCTTATAATTACGTACTTTTACATTATAATAATTTATATTGTAATATTTTTTTACTTTAATATATTATTTTATTAATCTCACTTATGCATCAAATATTCATATAAGGTTACTTATAAAATGAATATAAAAATGCGTGATAGTGTCACTTCCAATTTTAGTAGTTAATTACTTCATAATCCTTACCTTAACATTAGCAACTAATCAATTAAATTAAATTATAGATGTGTCTTTCAATTTTATTCAAAAAAATAAAATGAATATGGACCATCATGTTTGACCAGCTAAACAGATTGTACATAGCACAATATAAATCACTTTTGTCCCTACTTCTCCATATTGTCACACCCTCCTCATCTCCAAGTCTCTCTGTATTCTTAGGTTAGTACTTCTGAAACCTGTCCATATCGCATATATACATGTAACATCTCTTTTATTTATTTACATCCATATGTCATTGATTATAATAACTTAGCTAATCTTTTTTTTTCATAGGAACTCATATCACCGGCATATATGGAAAGATTTGATAGCTTAAGCTCTCTAAAACCTACTGATAATAAATATGATAGAAAATCAGAGTTCGAGTTATTAGAATCTGGGAAAGTTAGAGCAGTAAAGGTGATAAGGAATATCTAGGAAGAAATCTCATATTGTTAGATGACAAGTTAAATAATTATATTTAAACAGATTATTCTTTATATATATATATATATATATATATATATATATTGCAATCTCATAATTATTCACTTTTTCAAATGTTTTTTGTTGCATAACATAACATACTCGAATTCATGTTTTTATGTGGGCAATTATGTTGAATACTTGAAGGACAAGTTTGAAGAAGGACAAATATACATTCTCAGCAATTTGTGTGTCAAATCCTACAAACTAGAATATGTAAAACCTATCCGCAACGATCTACAGATTTGGTTAACAAGAAGTACCATGGTAACCAAATTATTGAATTATGAGATGATGATACGGGAAAATAAATTTTATTTCTTTGATATTGCTGATGTGAAAGAGTTATCACTAGAGAAAGACCAAGCTCAATTATTAGGTACGATGTAAGATACTTTAGACATACATACACATCTGTTTCACAATAAGTAGCAAGTTTCATTTATTTATTATTATTATTTATCAGATTTTATTGGAGTGCTCAAGTATAAGGATTGTGATATTTTAAAAGATGGTTTAAATGAGTTTGTGAATGCAAATGACAAAGAGCAATGCAATTTTATATTTGAACTTACAGATGGAAGGCATGTATATATAGCACTTTAAATATTATGGAATTTAAATCTTTATTTTGTTATATGCATAAATAATATTTTGCTTCCTATTTTTATGTTTTGACAGTTCTGTTGTGAAATTTTGTTTTTGGGATGATTTTGCCAAATTGTTTACTACCGCTTTAAAAGAAGCGACTGAGAAACCAATTATCATCATTGTGGCAAGTTGTAGGTTGAATTCATTTAAAGGTACAATTTTAGTATGAGTTTTATGTTATTCATAATTAAGAAAATTTATTAAAATATGTTTTGGTTGGATTTACCCTTTTTCTCCATCAGTCTAGCTTAATTCTTTCATCCATCGATCCAATTATGCTATCGATTATCAATTACTTTAATGTGTGAAAAATTAATAACATGACGTTTCTTATATTGTAGAGCAACCTAATATGACCAATGTTGGTACAACACGGTTTTTCATCAACTACAATCATCACAGTGTTCTTAAAATGAGAAAGAGTTAAATTTGAGTCTTACTGAAATGTAATATAATATATTTTTTAAATATAATATACATCAAAAATTAACTTATAAAATATGTAGAATGGATATTATTGATTTCAATGAAGGAAAAGTTGATGTTAACGATATGATTACCAGAGATTATCTAATATTGAGTATTGGTGAGATAAGGAACTTGAAATCTGAATATATTGAGGTATACTCCCTAAACTTAAAAAAAAAAAAATTATCGTTCCTATTCAAGTACCTAAAGTTGTTATATTTTATAAATTTCAGAAAGAAGTTATTTGTCAAGTAAACGTTAGGAATGTAAAAGAGGAACAAACTTGGTATTATGATGCTTGCTTAGCATGTAGTGATCAAGAAGTTGAGGAGAAAGATGAGAAGTATAAATGTCCTAATTTGTCCAGTCATGAGGTAATCTTCTGTAATGCCAGAGAAAAATTTACTTAATTTCCTACTAATAGTTTATATATACAGGAAAATTTTTAGGAGGACAAGATTAAAGGCTTTTTTCTCCATAAGGACAGCCCAATTAAATTTTACTCATAAGGACAACACCATCCTTTCATTGTCTCACGTGCGCTGAGTTTCTGTTATCCGTCGGAATTTTATTCCGCATATCACGCGCGCAATTTCCTGATTAATAAAATGTTTCTCGTCGTTGAATCGTTTTCAGAATCTCGCCGCCATTGATCTCGTTTCTTTTTTCCATATTTTCGAATCTAGATCGCCGTCATTGATCGCAACGACATCTGAAACCCTAGATCAGTGCACAATTCTTCAACTAAGATTTGATCTTTTGCCAATCATACAGAAAAAACTCAATTGCTTATTTCAACCATTTCTTGTGCTTTTTAATACAGATCAGTAATGGATTCTCGTTGTGATACTACCAGGTATTGGTTTTTCTTTTTTTCAAATCTCTGTTTTTATTATTTTTAATCTCGATTTTCCTTTTTTTAAATTCTGTAAACGGTTTGTAAATGCAATGCTGAATTAATATTGTTTTGTATGAAAACAATTTTTGATTCAGAAAGTATACATGTTAGTTTTGACTTACAATTTTCTTTACTTCTGATTTCATGATTAATACACCACAGCAGGTTTTAGTTATCATTTTAGTATTTTTATAGTTATCATTTTCTTCCCTTTCATTTGAATGTGTAGCATTCTGTAGGTATCATTTTAAATATTTTGTAGGTATCATTTCTAATGTGTTATGCACGTTTTATTGATTTGTTTTATATGCTTACATATTTTTACTTGACTAACTGAATTGTTCACCAGAATTATTTGTTCCAGTGGTGAAGATACTCTCCTTATCGTACTTGTCTTCAACGATACCTCTTTTAGTACTCGGTTGTCTGATAATTGTTCACTGTACGCTTTGCAAAACGAAATTTGTACATACTGGTCTCAACTTACTCCTAAGTCTTTTGAACTAAGCTATGTGCTTGAGGGCAGAACTAAAGTCGTTGAGACTGACTCTGATCTTCAAAGTATCGTTTTATTTCAATTACATAAGAGGACTGCTTTTTTCTGCTTTAATGTGAAGTTGAAAGACTTTCTGTTAGAAAATGTGATTGATGGTTCCTCGGCACTTTCTACCAATGTTTCAATTCCTTCTTCTTCTGTTCAGTGTTTGGATGCGAACATTGTTGTACATAGGAAGAGTTACTTAAAAGATTTTATGAAAAACGGATCAACATTGAAAATTTCTGATTTTACCGGTTTTTGTTTTGAAGGCGCTACTGAGTTCAGACAATTCTTAATGGCCTACCAAATTAAATCAGGTCATGATTTACAATTTCTTAAGAACAGTGCTACCAGGATCACAGCTATTTGTTCATCGTCGTCTTCTGGTTGTTTGTTTAAAGTGCATGCCTCTTCTGATGTTGGGCAACTTAGTAGGTTTTTCATTAGAAATTTGATTGCTGACCATTCTTGCGGAGGTGGTCTAACAAATTCGAATAAACCTGCTCTATCTAGCGAGTTTGTTAAGTCATTGATAATTGATGAAATTAGAGATCGTCCAAATAAAAAACCGAAAGACATAATGGCTGATTTTCGAAGAGACCTGACTTTGTCTTACCGTTATGCGTATAAAGGAAAGCAACTAGCTTTAACGGAATTGTATGGCAATGATGCAATGTCGTACAATGATTTGTCTTGGTATTTAGGTGCACTACAGACTCACAACCCGGGTTCTTATGTCACAATGGATGTTGACTCTTCTACTAATCAGTTTGAGAGAGTGTTTGTTGGTTTTGGTGCTTGTATTCTTGGCTTCAAATATTGTCGGCCTATGATATTTTTAGACGGTACCCATTTGAAGGGGAGGCCAGGAGTCTTGATGGGTGCTACAGCTAAGAATGGCAACCAAGGTATTATTTTATACTAATTTTATATGATTTACATATACATAAAGTACCATTTGGTCTCTATGGGATCAGTTTTCTTTAGTACATTTTCTGATTTATCAGTTCAAACAGATTTAAGTTATCATTTTTATTGAGATTACAGTATCATTTTCTTCTCTGTTAGCAGTGTACTGCATGTAGATATCATTTTACTACGTATTTAGGTATCAGTTTTTATCAACCAGTCTTTAAGCAGATTTAAGTTATCATTTTTTTTTTGCGGTATCATTTTCTTCTCTGTTTCCAGTGTGCTGTATGAAGGTATCATTTTACTACGTATCTAGGGATCATTTTTAATCAAACATTCTTTAAGCAGATTTAAGTTATCATTTTTATTGTCACTAAGGTATCATTTTCTTCTCTGTTTCCAGTTTACTGTATGTAGGTATCATTTTAATACATATATAGGGATCATTTTTTATCAAACATTCAAAATTTTCTGCAGGTTTCTTCCCTCTAGCTATGGCCATAGTTTCAGTTGAAAATGTGGAAAATTGGAGTTGGTTTTTATATCATTTGAAGAAAACGATTAACGAAGATCGCAATTTGGTTTTTATTTCCGATCGACATCAAGGTTTGATTTCGGGAGTTCACGATGTTTTTCCATCTGCATACCATAGTTATTGCTATCTACACATGGAACAAAATTTGCTGTCTGCTGTTAAGTCCAAAAATGCGCACATTTCGATTGTAGAATTGTTCCACAGATGTTCTAGAGCATCTAATGTTCATGAGTTTCAAGTTGCCCATTCTAAATTTTTACAAGTTGGTGGTGCTGCAGCGGTTACTTTTTTGAAAGACAAACCCTTTGACAAATGGGCTGATTTTTTTTTCCGTGGTAAAAGGTATGGGGAGTACAGTTCAAATGTGGCTGAAAGTTTCAACAGCTGGATTTTAGAAGAACGGGCCTTACCAATTACATCTTGTTTGGACGGGATAAGAATAAAAATTATGGAACAAATGGCTAAACGTCGTGAAGAATCTCGTTTATGGACTACCTTTTTGTGTCCAGCCATGGAAAACCGATTAAAAGTACTAGTTGAGGAAGGTTTTGGTTGGGATTTATTACGCGCTTCTCAACACCTTTTTGAAGTTAGATCACCAATTTCTCATCGTGTTGATCTAAAAGATTGGACGTGTAGTTGTAACCAGTGGAAAGTTATGGGATTTCCATGTGCTCATGCGATAAAATGCATTACTAAAATGAAGTTAAATGTGTATGATTTCATTGAGCACTATTTCACTGCCGAAGCTTACCGATCTTCTTATAGCCATACAATTAATTCGATACCAACATATGACAAACCGGATGTTGAATCAAGTAATGAAGCAATAATTAAGCCACCAAAGGATAAACGTGGTGCCGGTAGACCTTCATCAAAAAGGAAAGGTGGATTAGCATATTTCTGTAACAAGCAAAATAGATGTAGAGTGTGTAATGCATATGGCCATAATAAGCGCAATTGTCAAGGTGGCAAAAAATAAAAAACTGATTTTTATTTTATTTTTCTTTTGGGATCAAATGTATTTCCATGCATACTTCTTCACTATATTTGTATACGTTCGCAACTTAGTGTTTGATACTCTTCACATGTACCGAATATTCTACATTTGTAATAAAACCACTTCTTCAATTATTTTGTTTTTGTTTAATTTTTATACTGCTGTGTTGTTGATATGACGTGATTTGCTGTTGTCCTGTTCAATTAAATTCAATGTGCTAAAATTAATTTTATCCTTTAGCATGTTACTATTACCTTTTTGCTACAAATTCAAAATTATGGTCCGATATTTTTTGTCATTTCATTGTTTAATCAAAAAAATTGTTTATTAAACTAATGCATTTATTAATTCAATGAATTAGTCAGTACGATTTAGTGTGTTATGCAGTTATCATCTTTAAATTCCATGATTATCATTTTTTTTAGAACGCAGTTAGCATTTTTGTATTACAAATAAATACCCAGTTTCTGATTATCATTTTTTTTAGAACACAGTTATCATTTTTGTTTTACAAATAAATACACAGTTTCTGATTATCATTTTTTTAAGCATGTAGTTATCATTTTTGTAATACAAATACATACCCAGTTTTTGATTATCATTTTTTTTAGAACCCAGTTATCATTTTTGTATTACAAATAAATACTCAGTTTCTGATTATCATTTTTTAAACCATGCAGTTATCACTTTTGTATTACAAATAAATACCCAGTTTCTGATTATCATTATTTTTAGAACCCAGTTATCATTTTCGTATTATAAATAAATACTCAGTTTCTGATTATCATTTTTTAAAGCATGCAGTTATCATTTTTGTATTACAAATATATACTCAGTTTCTGATTATCATTTTTTTAAGACTGCAATTATCATTTTGGATTTTCAAACAAATACAAAGTTTCGGGTTATCTTTTTAAATTTAGTGTAGCTATCATTTTTGTTCAACAAATAATTACTCAGTTTCTGGTTATCATTTTTATTTCAATGCAGGTATCATTTTTGGGTTTTTTTCAACATACAGTTTCTAGTTATCATTTTCTTACTCTTGTAGTTATCATTTTTAAACTTTTTCTAGTTACATCACTATTGCACACTTACACAATACTGTGAATACAAAAAACAATAACATACATTCAATCCTTTCCAATCAAATTTTGCAATATTTCAACTTTTCAGATTAATCATAATGTATTCATGCAAGATTAGTAGTTCATTCATACACCCACTCTTTACTGAAATTAAAAACATTAACATTTGCATACTTTTCAAACTAAAAGGAAATACAGTGTTTTCTAACCAACTACATCATACTGCACTGTTTCACTCATTTTTTCTTTCATTTTTTTTTTCTTGGTCAGTCCAGTGACGAAACGAACCAAATTCCAGCAGCATGCATGATTCGATATAACTTCATGTACGATCATTGCTCTTATTTTATCCATTTTCTCTTTTGATACCTTTAAAGGAATTTCAGCCCTGTTGTCTGAAATTATATTTACGATGACGAATATCCCGCAGTCCAGTCTGCATAAATCAAAATCAATTTTTTTTTAGAAAATATAAAGAACATTTTTCAGTTATTTTTTGTTTGCATTTGATACTCAATTATGTCGATTACAATCAATTATCATTATAAATTATTTCATCTTTTGTATTTACCAAATTATCCAAAAAAACTTTAAAACATATTAAAATATTTACCTGTCAGAGTGTTGCTGTGCACATGGTTCCTGAAAAATCTCTCCTTCACTAATCTTCTTATCTTCAATTTTATTTTCAACCCATATTTTTTGCAGAATTTCTTCAACTTTCTTTCTCTGTATTTAACAATTATTAGTACTAATTTACCAACAATAAGGACATTTGAATTTTCTTACCACTTCATATGCTTCATTTAAATGAAGATTATTCAACTTGTTTGATCTTCTTGGTCTCATCGAATCAAAGTGCACCCATTGCATGTTTGCATATGCTAATGTCAGCAGCGTCCAATGGTTGTCAAAATGTAATGGGAAGTAAATCTTTTCCGTATAATTCTTCAAAGCTGCTTCTTTTAAGAAAGGAGTAACCAAACATTTAATAATTGAACTTCTTCCTTCCATAATTCCTTTCTGTACAATGTAAAATTTATTTTAATTGCTAATGAAAACATGAATTCTATAACAATTTTATTAAAAAAAACTGTGAATCAACTTACTGTCATGAGTGTAGACATTGCGTAATTGTAATCGACTAAATCACATTTAAGAGTGCACCAGTCGATTATCTGAAAATACATTGACAGCAATATATTACATAAAGTAACTAAACATGATACACCATCATATATCCTAATCATGTTTGCACAGTCTACGGTAGCTCTCCTAATATAAAAAATGATAACTATTACAGCAAGAAACTGATATCTAAAAAGTGTAACGTAGATAATATATCCTAAAATGATACCTGCAATATATATAAAATGATAATCAAAAGCTAAATAACCATTACAAGAAATTAAAAGATTATTGATTTGTTAAAAAAAAGATATCTAATTATCATTTTAATTTTTATTTATGTATCATTACCTTAGTGATTATGCTGTCCATACTAAAAATAAAAAATATAGTTATCATTTTTTTAAAAACAATGAAAATCAGTAACAATTTTTTGTACATATGTTTACCTGCCCATCTGTTAATGAACCTCTCATCACTTCTGTCAGCATATCCTTCGTAATAATACATCCTCCCCTTGCCAGATCATCATCTTCCCAAGCTATTGGACTGTCAATTATTTACATGTCAACCAGTTAATATTTTTTTTTCAATATTGTCTTAGTACAGATGAAAATATTATACTCACTTATCTTCAGCTATTGACATGGAATAAAACTTTCTTACAACTCTGGCTACCTCATCATTGAAATGTTTTATCACTTTTTTGCATTTTTCTAACTTCAAGTCTTTCCATGAAGGTTCTTCAACATTTATTGGCTCTACAAGATTAAGATTTTGTTCCTGCTCTACGTTATCTTCAATAACTTTTTTTCCCCAGCATTTTTCATTATCAAATGGAACCAATGCAAGTTGAAACTCATCATTTTTCCGTTCGCATGAACCTTTAGTCTCCTTCTTTTCTGTTACCCGTGTTTTCTTCGTTGCTTTTACATAATATTCGTACTCCTCTTTTCTATTTTGTTTTCTTCTTCTTGCTCTCATTCTGAGTATGTATGAAGGTGGTTTTGCGCTATTTGATCTGGAAGATGATTTTTTAAACATTTTTTTAACTGTTTTTTGCTGATTCCCTTTTTTGACTCTGATCTTCGCAATCTCTGCAGTCAAATTAAAACTAAAGTTTGGAGGATCAATGTCGTCAATTGATTGTACACTCTTTTTCCCTGTCCCACTGTTATCAATAGAATCTTGAACTGCGATTGGCGTTGTTTCATTCTCTACTCCATCAGCCATGTTTTCTTCTCCACAAATTCTTTCATCATCAATCGGCATGCTATCGTTCATTTTATTCTGGTCCTGACTATCATTATTCACCTCATTTTTACTTATTTCATTACTTGTCTTGTTTTCATCTGTATGCGCATCATCAACTGTCGTTTCTAAATTAACTTTATCAACCGTTTTCTCATTTTGCATTTCATCTTTCTGATTTTTCAACAGATCTTTAAGTCTGCATAACTCCTTTTCGACTTTTCTTCTCAAATTTCTTTCTTCCATCCACTTCCTTTTAATTTCCTTGTTTTCTTTCTCCAATTCTATGATGCGATAATTCAGAACTCTATTTTCCATGTCCATATCAACTTTTTCTATTTCTTGGACTTGCTGCCCACGCTTTCTTTTTTTGGATTGCGCAGCTTTCCCTTTTATTGCAGCTCTATTTGCCAAACTTTCCTTACACTCTAACAGCAACGCCTCATGCAATTCAATTCTTCCAAACCCCATTACCTATTCATGAATAAACATTATACGAATCCATCAGCATAGTTGCCACATTCCTGAATTGTAATGGAAATGACTGAATTTATAACAATTTTTTTTTTTAAATTCGCAGTATTTTGTACGTGTGCACAATTGATGATATCTTTCTTCATGTTAAAAATGATAATTAAAACAACCAGAAAATAATATACAAAAACTGTATAGTGGTTACGAAAGGAAAAAATGATACCAACAATAGATAAAAAATGATAATCAAAAGTTGATCAAACATTGCTATAAATTAAATAATAACTGAAAAGTTAAACAATTGATAACTTAGGACTATTATATGTTAAATACTCAACATATTAAATTGAAAAAAATAACCCATTGTGTCATTACATCAACTAGTTTCTTCATTAAATTGAATGATAAAAAACTAAACTGACAACATTATTTTTGGCTACTATTTTTTTTTTGCGCAGAAATTATGTGTAATCAACAAAAGTGAGAATAATGATAACTACATATTAAAATAAAAGATATCCAGAATCAGTTTAGTGATAAGAATTAAAAAAATGATAACTAAAATATATAAAAAACTATAACCAAAGTCTGCATTTAGAATTTAAAAAAAAAAACGATAACTGCAGTGAAGAAAAAAAGATACCCATGTCCTTTTTTTCTAACAAAAATGGAAAAAAAAAATCCTAAAAAAATATTAAATTGATGGCAGAAAAATAATATCCATGTGTGCAACATTTACACTGCAGTAATGATATTTTTACCTGTCCGGCTTTAAAATTGTCCAAAAATTCCTTGTTCAATATTTTATTCAATTTCCTCAAATCCCACCTAGAAAATCGAGGGATTTTGTTCTCAAACTTCTTCCTTTGCGCAATTAGATTTACCTTCTCGCACAATACATACTGCATAACATATAAACTAATGTTAAACCTGACTTCATTCTTACTAGATAGCATATACAGAAAAAATACTATATGAAAATATTTACCAAAGGTAGCATTGAACAGCCAGCCATATCCCGTGAATTTTTAACAGAGCTTTTTACAAACTTTTTAAAACTCGAATGAATTGTTTTCGGCCATGACACTGAACTAAACTTCTTCACATCTACAACGTATGGAACAAAACCCCACCTAAACTTTTGTTGGTTGTTGGGAAAGAAAAATGTGAGCAATATTAACATAATCAAAAGACGTGGCAAGTCCTCCTCAAACCCCTTTTTTTTCTTCCCAACTATATCTTTAATTCCTTTTTCAATTAATCCCCTTACAATGCTTTTCGCTTTTCCAAAGTTTCTTTCCACAAATTCCTTGCAATCTGTCGGTATTGTTTTACAAGTCATTTTTGGAGTGTCATCTATATCAATACCTTCTAAAGGCATGTAAAAGAGCAAACTTATATCTTCTGCGCAAATTTCCATTTCACTTTCACCAAAAACAAAGCATTCTTTCTCCACTGAGTAGCATGAATAAACTACATCCAAATTTTCTGCTTTTTTCTTGCACTCTGTTAGTGAAATTTGTTTCTCATAAAAAACAGAAAGGAAATCATAAAACGGAGTTCTTTTCAAATACTCAATTTGCTTGCTACTCAAAGCTTTTTTATCTCTCAACATACATATCGTTTTGTACGACGATTGCAACCCACTTCTGTAAGCTGAAGCACAACTTGTTTTTTCAACTACAACTAAATCTTCTTTACTTCGCACTGAAATACCAGACTTAGTTTCTCGAGGCCTTGGATTCTGAAAATCATCATCCTAGTTTTAATAAAAAAAAATTACAGAAAATGTTAATATAAATCAGTGACACAATAGACAATAATGCATTTAAAAAAATAAATAATCTAATTATCAGTTACATTAACAATTTACTTAGTTCATATCAATTTAACAATAATGCCTTGGATTCTAAATTATCATTTTTTATTGAACTTAGTTAATATCAAGTTAAAAATTACTTTCTTACTCAAGAGATCTTTTTTTGCATATATACAGTATCATTTTAAATATAAATCTGTGCTCAATTTATCATTTTAACAAAATTGTAATTATCATTTATATATCAATTAACCTAGCATTTTTTGCTTACAGAATTTTCTTCATTGGTGTCAGCATCCTTCTCTACAATTATTTTTGGTTTTGATCCTTCTTTGACCTACACAAAATAAACATTAATTGTTACAAAATTAAATACATGTACCATAGAATCTTCATACATTGATGCCCAGAATCTGTGCAATGATACTCATTTAAAAAAATGATATCTACAAACATTGAAAAATGATAACTATAAACTGCATTTAAAATTGCTAAACAATAATGATAACTGCATTGAACAAAAAGATATAACTATGGACACTGAAATTGAGATTAAAGAAAATATGACCCTCAAAAAATTAAAAAAATGATAACTACAAAAATTCAACACATGGTCACAACACATAATGCACCCTACAAAGCCTTATAAAATATAACTACTTATTCAAACACAAAGATTAAAACAAATATTATTCTAAAATTCTTAATATGAATACCTTTTATAAATATTTCTAACTTTTATTACTAAATTTTAATAAACAGTACTGAAATTTCTAGCTACTAATAATATTTACCTTCTCTTTATTGACTCTAATTTTCTTCTTCTTCTTTGCTGCAACAAATTTTGGGTCATTTTTCCGTTTCGAACGAGTCTCCCTTCTCAAACCTGTACTGCTTTCTGTAATTTGTTTTTTTCCATCATTTCTTCCTTCTAATAAATCACTTCGTATTCCAACTTTCAATTGATCCACCATTCCAGTGTCAAGATTATCAGTTTTTCCACTATTTCCTCTTTCATCATCAAATTGGGAACCAACGTTATCATTTTCACTATCCCCTGCGATTTTACCCGTTTGATTTTGAGGATCGGTAACTAGGGATTCAACTCCGGCTTCAGACAATACTGCAGCTTCAACTAGGGTTTCTAAATTTCTTTCGACAATCATATCCATTTCATCGATTTGACTAGTGATGTTAGGGTTTACGTCTAAATTAGAGCACTGGGTAGGCGGCGATTGATTTGGGCGCATTTCTTTCTCCATTTCTAAATTACGGCGGATTGTTAAAGTAAAACGACGACAGCGAAAAAAAATGAAATACTGGGTTTGTTTTGGGCTGGGCTAAAAGTTGTCCTTTAGGATAAAATATTAAAGTGGTGTCCTTATGAATAAAATATTACACTAATTTGTCCTTAAAAAATTTTTGCCCTTATATATATATATATATGTGTGTGTGTGTGTGTGTGTGTGTGCAGATTTAGATTATTTGTTATTGTTGAAGATAGTAGTGGCAGTGCTGCAATAATTTTGCAAGACCGTGAGTTTTAGAAAATAGTTAAGAAAAATGTTTATGACGTAATGGAAGAACAAAAAAAAGGTATGTATAGCTCCAAATATTCTAACAAAAAATTTAATACTTTATTATTTAGCGAAATTAAATAAATTATAATATTCTTTCTAGCAAGGAAAGAAAAATGAATTTCCAACAATTTTGGAGTGTTTGGAGGGAAGGCAGTATACAATTACTGTATGTGTTTGTGAGAATAATGTGTACAGAGGTTCAAGCATGTACACGGCCGCAGACATATTTGAAGGTTTTGAGTTGATTGGGAATACTATGATAGAAAGTGAAAACGGTGCAGTTGCATTAAAAAATTGACAGGTATTTTGTTGTCACGTATATATATAGTTAGTCATATTCATTGCACCAATTATTTCATTTCATTTATATGCAGATGTCTATACCAAGTTTCAGCACTGAATCTAAAACTGACATCAATATGCAAATCCCCGGTACTGAAAAATCTACAAACACTAATAGTTTGAAGAGGAAAAGCAAAGAGATTGATTTAATGATGTCAAGCTGCCATATATTTTTGATGACTTTAAGGATTAAAAAGATGATGACAACGGATTTATTTCAAAACTGAAAGCAATTAAAAAAGAAGAAGTAAGTTATATATATTTGATGGTTATTTTATATACGGTGTACATATTATTGTTATTTTGGTAAGAAATGACTAATTAATATTGTGCATCTATTCAAATGTTTATTGCATTGCAGAAATGAAAAATATTCGAAAAAGTGGAAGTCATGAAGTTGTGCTGGGAATAAGATTGAACTTGAACATAATTTTCATGTTTATTTTGTTTGGAATGAAAACTAATCATGATCTTATATTTATTTTGCTCTGATTTTCATATTTATTTTGTTTGGAATGAAAACTATTCATGATCTTATATTTATTTTGCTCTAATTTTCAAATTTATTTTGTTTGGAATGAAAACTACTCATTATCTTATATTTATTTTGCTCTGAAAACTACTATTGATTAATGTATTTTTCTGTTATGGATGTTTATTTTATGTTGTAATTTGAAATGTTAGTTAGAATGCCTCTTATACATATAAAAATATTTTTAAAACTTAATAACAAAGCATACATTGCATTATATTATATATACATATACATATATATATATATATGTATATATATATATATAATGACATGATATACACTTTCTTGCTTCATCAAAAAAGTTAACATACTGTAGTTTGTATATAATTTATATAATATTACTTGAATTGTATCACTTATATAATTTTAATGATTATTTGTTCAATTTTTCACATTTAAAGATCACAAAATAAGTTTGAATTATAATGAATTAAGAACATGTTTTCAGAATAAAATCACAAATACTCATTTATTTATTTTATATCTATGCCAAAAATAACCATTCATAACAAAAAATTTAGATGGATAACAGAATAATTAATCAAATAATCATCCACGACAAAATTATTGTTGGGTGAACAACATGACAATTAATTATTGTTACTACATAAATTACTAGATGGATAACAGAACAATTAATCAAAATAATCATCCATGACAAAATTATTTTTGAATGAACAACAGAACAATTTATTATTGTTGTCGCGTAAATTATTATATTTAAAAAACATATATAATTATTTAATATTAATTACAATACTTTATTTTTCTTTTATTTTTGATATTTAATCATTACAATATTTTTTTAATAACGTAAATTGTAATGCCCAACAAAGCACACAAAAAATACTGATGTCTTTAGACTCTCTATTTGTTTAAGCTATACAACGATAGTTCTGAGATGGAGAATAAAATCTGATATGTCAATCCGCTCATTTCATTTGAAATCTCGTTCAATACATGATATCGTATATGTGATTTCCAAGACGAGACATGATTGAATTTCGAGATTTAGAGCCTTATAAATGTTTACTCCATGATAGATATGTTTCCTCATCTCGACTCCATAAAAACCGCGCTTTCAGTCTTTAACGATAACATCAAATTCTTCAATCTTTACCATTCAAAACTGCATTATTAACAAATTGAAATTTATCTACATAATGTCATTACCATTTGAAGTGTTAACGTATCATTTGCATCGACAAAACTATGTTTTCAAAGATGATTGCAAGCAATTACATTCGACTCCTCCGAGCAAGCATTCATCAAACTCAGGAAAAATGATGACGGTTTTTGACATGTGCAACATATGTTATCATTACTTAAAGACACGATAATGGGTACCGACCAAAGCAATAATAAGTTCTGGAAGAAAACAATCAAAAAATTTAACGTTAAGCATGCTATAAACACACACCCTTTATTGATAATTCAATGTCGGTTCACAAAAATCAAATGTCAAACTCAATTTTATAAATCATAAATTTATAAAACATAGAAAATGAATCCTAGTGAATTGAGAGATAAAAAGCATTTGATATACTACATTGTTTTATTAGTTTTTGGTATATATTATTATTATTGATTTATTTTAATCATCACAAAAGAATGATGGACGAGCTATCAATAATGCTTCTTGTAAGGGAAAGGGTGTTAAAAACCACATTGTTATTGATTTCTGAATTGTAATAAGCTGTTGACGAGCCAACCGAAGTGGAACTCCTGTATATGAAGAGCGTTAGAGATGTTCAAAGAAAGGAAAGGTGATAGAATAACGCATCAAATTCAATATACTTGTCCAGTCTGGAAGATTCATTCGATAGAGAACCCTCATTCGAGTGAGAAAAAGAGGTGAACCTGACTCACCCAGTGACCCGACAAAGGTTATAGACCAATGTGTGCAAAGGTAGCAAAGAGAAAGAATAAAGTTGAAGTCAGTTTAAATGCTAAAGTAGACGTTTCTTGTAAAATTCACGAATACATCAAGATAAAAGCAAGCTAGCATAGGAGAAGATTGATTTAATGCGTATGTTTGCAGATATTGAGAAAGAAAAAGCTGGATGTTAAATGATAAAGACAAGAATAATTAATCATGGATAAAATTTCGATGGAAATGGATGAAGTTCAAATGCAATTTTGGATAAAGTGCAAAAGACAAATAATTATAACTTGATTCCATTGATTGTAGCTTTTTTTAAGTCTTAGCACTTATTTGTTTGTTTTACTTTTTGCTTTTACATTCGGTTATTAATTTATATTCTGCCATTTCTATTTCCATTCATACAAAGTGTGTACCTAAGTCAAAAACATTTTAAATGAACGTTATCCAATTGATATGTTTACTAAAGCATAAATACAACATAAATGCATATACACATATCTAATTAGATGTAAATTTGAACTTAATTTAGTAGCCTTGTTTTTTACAACATGAAAATAAACAAATTTAATTAAAAAAATTAGTTTGATATATGGAAAAATAAAACGAAACAAAATAATCTAGCTAATTAAATTATATGTAATAAATGGTTTGTTGTAATAAACTAAATTGAATTAGTAAATTATTTTCGAATAATACATTAAATTACATAATGTATTTTAATTGAAATGAAATATTTTGAATTGTTTCTATTAACTTAAATCAAATTGAAGTTACTAGGAATTAAATAAAGATAGTGGTTAAAATAAAATGGAAGGTATAAAAGTTTAATTAACTAAAGCCAAAGTTCGAGTCTTTTAGCCCAAACATATTCTTTTTTTCTTTTGGAAATCTCATTTCATTCTTGATAGTAGTCGAGCCTTCTTTTCCTTCGATCGATCAAATATCATGCCTTGGTTTACAAATTTAAATCGTGTTCAATTTATAAAAGAAAGGAAGAAATCGCATTGTCGCTCGAGCTACCAACAGGGTCGGCCCTAGTGATAGGCCAATTAGGCGGCCGCCTAGGGCAACCCTCTGAGAGGGGGCAGTAGGAGGAGGAGGACAAAAGGTTATACATGTAGATTTTATAAAGACATTGTATTCTAATTACAAAAATTTGTAGTAGTGGAGTGGTAATGAGCATGGCTCACAAATGTGAGGTTTGTAGTTCGATTCGTGGTTTGGCTATTTTCATGCAGGACAATATTTTCTTTAACTTTTCCCTGCGAGCTTTGTCTTGCTTTGGGAAGCCATACACTTAGATCGGCTCTGGCTACCAACCACGGTGATTGATGTGGCAGGGGTCCAAGTGCATATATGGTATCGTCGGCAGCGAGATATTTCTCGTGCTCAAGAGGATGATCGTGAATTATAGTTGCGACTTGGGCAGCCAAGCGCCGCGAGTTCTTGAGGGGTGACCAATCAGTGATGGTTGATGGACCTTGGATGATGCATTCGGCTGTGAGCAAAGGGAAGAAAATAAAAAAAAGATAACGCGATATATAGGTAAGCGTTTGACTCACAAATTCTATGTTTAATCTTATAAAATCATATAGCTAATCATGATACGAATTGAAGTATGTACGCTTAAAGAGACTCTGTGTTCGTGTGTGTTCATGGGTCTATATGTGAATTTATGCATGATTGAGTGACCATGTTTGTGCACCTATTATTGAGTTTTGTGCATCTGGGGTGTATATAATAATAAATCATTTTGTGGTACTGTGAGCAAATGAAAATTTCATGTATTTACTAATCCTTAATATATGATTTTAAAAGATATATATGTATGTATGTGTATATATTGTGTATATGTAGGATAGAAACTATCACTATAAGAGAGAAACTCTATTCACAAGAGAGGAACTCCCGAAAAAGGAGTACAAAAATGGGAACCATTTTCAAGTTTTCAACTTTAGGAAGGTTTTTTGATTTATAATCGATATCCCACTAGTACAAAACATGGTATTTGCGTCCAATATTTCGCATTATTTGCGTCTGCTCCAATGTGGATGCAAATGTTAAAATATTTTTGCTTCTGTTGTTGGACAGACGCAAATTTGACATATTTGCGTCTGTTATAGCATACATTAGATGCAAATACCAGTGCATTTGCGTCTGTCTTACTATTACAGCAGACACAAATTTATCATATTTGCGTCTTTTATAGCGTACATTGGATGCAAATACCAATGCATTTGCATCTGTCTTATTATTACATCAGATGCAAATTTGTTTTTATATTCATTTTTAAATGAGCCTAGGCATGCCACAACAAACACATACTTATACTTTGTAGTCACCTCTTTACACAAATGCAATAACTTTAAACTACCCAACAGTAAAAGAACACTAGAAATACTCATATAACATGCTTATCTAGAATATTACTTTCTGAATTATACACGACATGGTATTTAACAATTATAGAACATTAAGTGTGTGACCCAATAACATTTAGGTCCACTAATGAATTACAAAAGAATAACTTGAACAGATCGGTTCTTAAAAGATTATACAACATAACCTCATGTATCATTTACCAACTTGTTCACCAAGATGCATTTAAACTAAATTCAACTGTGTTTTATTTCCATGAAGACGGTTCACTTCCTGCCTTGATGTCACAATCACCTTAACAAGAACCTAGATTTAAAGAAAACAAACAACTGTTATATAAAAAATTCTTACTTTCATTTATCATACATGATAAAACTAATTAGCATAATATCTGGCAATTGATGCGCACCTTTTGTATTTAAGACACAAGTGTATTTTTTTAATTTATAATACATGATAATTAATTAAAAGAATCCAACATAATTTATACTTCATTTATCTGAACATATCCAATAAACATATTTGTTTAACCATCTTGTAAAAATATCATTAAACATAATGTCATAACCATTAACATGATAGAATTTCGCATGTATGAATCTTATACTAGTACAAAACTTATCTTTTACATCTCTTCATTTGCATCTTGTGACAACCTCATTCCCGATAAGACGGTGGCAAGGGAAATCTTTGGAATATAACACATAAACAGATAACAACAGAACATAAACAAATAAACACACCAGATAATGTACAATAGAATACACTAGATAAATATAATCATCAGAGTTACGCAGTATATAGGATCATACTTAGTACAAAATACAGTTTAGTTATACATAAATGTCTACTGCGGAAAAGAAAACATAAGATGTACAACATGAGCTGAACAACATAAAAAGAGATAAATGATAGAATCCATCTTCAACTCCAGCTTTCCAGAAAGAGCCTGCTAAAACCTGAATACAAGGTTGCCCGTGTAGAAAAAGGGGCACCCGAGTTTGCAAGTGAAACAAACTATGAGTCAGTCATGGGACTGGTATGAGAAATCTACTTAACACATTTTCAAATATGGCTAATCACAGGACCACGCCACTTTCGCGGAACGGGTTTACTCCATTGGATTGCCAGTGCTTTAAAACCAATAAATATTTTAAACATCGCAATGCTTTTTACAAAAATGAAGCCATTATAAGACTCAGTTCCCATCACACAATGTAACACACACCAGAGGATAGAATTTTACCTTATAATGGCCAAAATATGCTTGATACGAGCAAAACAAATCATTTGATATTATTGCTAGTGTATATATGTTTCAAAAACAATTTCAATCATAACTATCAATCATAGACGACATGGGTACCATATATCATGTTGCCATATATATATATATATATATACAATCAAAACCGCACGATGTCGTATTTGGAAATTGGATTTCCGTCATGAACCAAGACAAAAGATAGTCCTTACCGAATTCGAGACGCTCTAGCCCGCCCCTTAGGCAAGCGCGCAGGCAAGCCTTGGATCGTCAGGGCCGGTCCTCCGATGTGGATTAAAATTCCTGAATACGGCGTTTCCCCGCCCTATGGGGCGTCACTGGTCATTTCTGACCACACCATCGGCTCCGAAGAGACCGAAGCAACCGAGGCCTCGCTTTCCATCATCCACATAAGTAAAATACCCGGGCGTGTAAAACCCAAAGCACCACTCCTAGCTAGAAGAAAACGCATGTCCTCCCTGATGTCCGTCTCCCGTTTCTGGCTCAAACCGGGGTGTGAGGCTCGCGAAACAACGCTATACACAAAGCTACGCCACACAGGCCATGCTTTGATCATCAACCACAAGACTTTGCTTTTCAACAGAAGCCTTGATCATCTATCACTTAGGCGTGCCACACAGGCAATTCACTCTGTGCGACTGATTTCTATCGATATATAACCTCTGGGCTCGTACGTCTCAGAGAAGGGCGTTAGGCAAGAGAATAAATTCTCTGCCGCCAAACAGATATATATTTAATAGAGATCAATCAGCACAGAACAAAATCCAATGTCAGACACACAGTCCATTTACACATTCGTTCTGGGTCTGAACGAAACCGGAGGCACTCAATACCTCGCATATCCATACAATCAACAAGTACGTCCGGACGGCTACTACTTCAGCCCCTTCAAGGTAGCTACTCCCATCATGAGCATCAGTAGCACCCCTCCATTCGACGTGAAGATCATCAGTCTTGCACCGTCTTCATATCTTCGACTTCAATCGTCGATCAATTATTTGAAATGAGAATTAACTCGGCCTTTTCAAATAATTCACGTACATCTAGAATTTCAAATCAATTTATTTCAATGGTTAAATTATTCGACATCACCAATTTTGTTCTTTAATGTAATTTTCACACCACACACATTCAACCATCAAATATCACATAAACCGAGCAAATTCAGTTTATTTCCATTCCATATCGTTTATAATATTTTATCACGATTTATCGCTATTTTTATTTATTTAAAAATAGCCAATTTATTCAAATGACGCTTCAGGCCATAACGCGACCGTGGCGCTGTTTTTCTCCATATTTGATTTACACATATCTGAAAATCTAACCGTTGGATCTTCCCAAAATTTATATCATTAGAAAGATCTTTCCAAAACGAATCCAGCGGTTTCGGTTTTGGGAAAATCCGACGGTCGGATCTCCCGCACTAATCGTTTGAAGTTACGATTTCAAAATACGAACTACAGCGTCGTTATTCGATTTAATTTAATTATATATATATATATGTATAATCGATTCTGGCGCT
Organism: Allium sativum; assembly: GCA_030737875.1. Classification (NCBI taxonomy): domain Eukaryota; kingdom Viridiplantae; phylum Streptophyta; class Magnoliopsida; order Asparagales; family Amaryllidaceae; genus Allium; species Allium sativum. The sequence continues at coordinate 1,977,472 of JASFAX010000062.1, read as the reverse complement.
GTTTTTCTTTAGATTTGAATTAAACATTCCAGGCAATCCAACCGTTGGATCTTTACAAAGTTGGTGCCGTTGGAAAGATATTTCCAAGGCGAACCCAACGGTTGTGGTTTCGGGAAAATCCGATGGTCGGATCTCCCGCACTAATAGTTTGAAATCACGGTTTCAAAACACGAACTGCAGCCTCGTTATTCACTTCATTTTGATTATATTTATATAATATATATAAATATAATTCTTTCATCGTTTTCAAAACCATATCCCCTTTTATAGATTTGATAAAAATGATATTTTTATCTAACAGTCCTTTATTTCAACACTTCACTATTTTCAACAATTCATGTATATAATAAAAATGTGATTTTTATTGTAAAACAATTTATTTCAAAACACGACTATTTTATATAGTTCATATAGATGATAAAAATATGATTTTTATTATAAAACAATTTATTTCAAAACCCGAATATCGTTCAACACATGTATTTCTATTCAACACATGAATATAGTTTCAACACATGAAAATAATTCTAACACATGAATATTATTGAAAATTTCGGTAGCATAACGGCAGTGTAGTTAAAACCGGGACCGTCCCTAGTACGGCTCCTCGTTCTACCTTAAAACCTCGCGGTTTTTGACAATGGGGATTCATGCATCTAGTTCGCACGCAGGCGGCATGTTTTATTTTCATTTCCATAATCTATTCTAATTTTGTTTCAATCACCAATGGGTATTTTCCAACCACAACCAATCAATTTCAACCACAAACAATTCTAATCAACCATTCGCTATCAACCAATTTTCACACCAATCACAAACAATAAATATCGTCCATGGTCTGTGGACGAGGGGAGTATATATATATTCATATATAAATATATCTCGATTCACTTCAATTCATTTCAACGCACATACAACTTTTACAACGCATATATAACTTATACATCGAACATACAACTTATACAACGCTTATACATGAGGTGTACAACGCTTATATAACTCATACATCGAATATATAATTTATACATCATTGTTTTCATATCGTTTATAAATTAGAAATCTCACATTGGGTTCCACTCCACCAAAAATTGCAGAAGGCTCAGAAAAATATGTGGTCTCTTCTAGAATGTAGAAGACGTCCTCGCGGTCCCGATGTCTCCTGTTTCATCGAATTTCGTCAAGAAACGAAAAAGATATGATTTTTACACTAAAATCATAAACGATAGCGCTTAAAAGTGCTATTAAAACAGTTTAATATATAATAGTCGTTATACCTCAGTTTTGATTCAAAACTAGGTTTTCAGTTTTTGCGAAATCCACAGCTCGATGTTGAAATCCAATTGCACCACGATGACCGCCATGGAGAGGCGCACCTGGAGGGCCCCACCATGATGAACTCGCACGCGGTCTGGCGGTGGCACAGGCCTTCGAACGGCCGCACTTCGACAGGGTGATTCACGCGATATACAAAACGATTGGGGTGTACTTTACATGGATTGGAAGAGGGAGATCAGATCTACAAATAACTCCAAAGGGCCATGGGGTTTTGATGAGTGGTTTGCGCGATTTGGAGGAGAGAAGGAAGAAGAAGCGGCCGCCGTTCGTTGAAAGAGGGTTATCGGGGAAGACGAATAATGATGGGCCAATGAGAATTTTTCTTTAATTTATATATTTTTAAATTTCGAAAATACCCCCTTTCACACACGAACCCCAATCCAAACCCAACGACTGTCGTCCCTAGCGTTTTACCCTTATTCCGAACACAATGGGATATGTTTCGTAGGTCCTTTCGACTGTTTCATTCAGTTTTCTTTCAAATTAAAATATAAAACATTCAATATTTAATTTCAACGTACATTTCAATTTGTCGAGCCACTTACTGATTCGAAAAATTCCAGAAAAATAAATCTAGCTATGTTTTGATGATACAGTCCCAACAAAACTAGTTTCATCGAATTCTGAGACCGTTTGAAAAATGGCCATATTCTGGTCGATCCAATTTAACTGTAATTGACCAAAACACATTTTCCTTTGCCACGCTCACATTTTAGCTTCAAAAAATTATGAAATTTGAAACCTAGCAATAACTTCACATCCCGAATCCAACAAAAGTGGTTTCGTCGAATTCCGAGGTCGTATGCAAAATGTCTATTTTCAAAGTCGATATATTCTCTATAGCGACCTTCCTGAAAATTCATTTGGCCATAACTTTTGATTCCCGCTATGAAACTTCGATTTTTCAGATTCGTTGGAAAGATATTCACTAACATATTTAAATATTTTTGGTTTCACTAAAATCCGTTGTATTTTGCACCCGGTACAGTCAGTCAAAGTTTGAATTCAATTTTTGAAACTGCCGCGCCATTTCGGGCCATGTTTATATTTCAAAGTGATTATATTCAATTTCAAACATCAATTCAAACTACTTTTTCCTCCTTGTTATCTAAAATATTTATTTTAAATATTTAAAATTCACTAAAATAGCCAATTTAAAAATTTTAAACTGGTTCAGATTTTCCGGGTTGTTACAATCTCCCCCACTTAAAACTTTTCGTCCCCGAAAAGGAAAAAAGTCGAAAGTGGTTTGATTAATCAACTCTACGTTCAATCTGGTTTCCATTCTCCAATTTTCCAGTTTCTGAGAATTTTCAAATTCTTCAAAAATTTGGCTAACACCCGGAATTTTCGAAAAATTTCGCCATAACCTCCTTTGTACGGGGAGGGGTTTGGAAATTTATTGGGCCGTATTAGGTACCCAATAAATCCTATAAAGCATACACATATTTATAGTGATATATTCTGGTGTTTACAGAGGAGCGTGTATAGATAATAACTCCAGAGAATAAATTCTCGTCACCCTGTCAAAGCCTGAGGGAGTGTGTATTTTTAATTGCTCCAGAGGATAAATCCTCGTCACCTCGTCCCGTGTGGGAAATAAATAATCCATGTGCCGTATCTAATAACTAGAGAGACGTGACTATTGTCAACTCCAGACCCGTGTGGGGTTTTTATTAATCTGGCCATTTATCGTTACAATTTTATATGGTCCATACCAGTCATCAGTTCAACCTGTAAAATATAGTCATCGCCATACAAGCCCCTCGCTCATATGGTAAATCTTCAACCTCGTCACACAAGCTCCAAATGCTTATGTGGTATATGATGAAGTTTGCCTATCTTCGAGAAGTATGCCATGTAGTGTAGTTCAAAATTAATTTTTACTAACCTATGGCGACATTTATTAATTACACACAGAATAACCAGCACTCCGCATCCAATGGCATTCACAGGAGTTGATATAATAATATTTCGCATCCAACTCATTAAGGTTTACCTATTTGTCGAGCACGCAAATAATTTCTTTACTCAACAGCTAATCCATTTACCTGTTCAAACTTATATAATGCACATGTATATATATCTATCTATTTTTAAATCATTTCAATGTGTGATTTAATCGAATGAATTCTACCATTTCATCCTCTTATTAATTAAATTAACTATCGTTTTAATAATTTAATAAATCAAATTCACAATCACCCAACACAAACAACAATTAAATTTATTTTTAACTTTTCAAAAATGTACTAATCGATTCATATACTCTTTTAAATTATCCAGACTATAGAATTAAAGGTGTACATCCATGGAAAGAAAATAACAACAGAGTAGAGAATTAAATGGTGATGCAAGGTATAGTAAATGTACCTTGCACCAGAGTCAATCAGAGATATCCACTCGACACCTAGGATAGGCTTTCTGAATGCTCTCCTCAGTTTCCCAAGTACAATCTCGCGGATCTCCACTCCATTGCACTTTGACTAAGTGAACCTTCTTGTTCCTCAATTCTTTGGTTTCTTTGCCAATGATCTTCAATGGCTCTCTTCTCACAGCCAATTCTGGAGTGATTTCTATATCCTGTTGCGTTGCTTCTTCCACGATCAAGTCTGGATCATGAACGTGCTTTCGCAGTTGAGATACGTGAAATACATCATGCACTCCAGGTAACCAATCTGGCAGTTGAACCCTATATGCGAGAGTTCCAATCCGTTCAAGAATAGGAAACAGACCAATGAATTTGGGCGCCAATTTCCCTGTTTTACCAAACCAAATAACTCCTCTCTTCGGAGATACTTTCAAATATACATAGTCGCCAACAGCAAATGATATATCTCTTCTTCTCTTATCTGCATAGCTTTTCTGTCGGCTTTGGGTGGCTAGTAATCGTTTCTTAACGAAATCGACTTTATCTGCAGCATCGCGAATCATATCAGGCCCCAATACAAGTCTGTTACCAGGTTCAACCCAACAAGCAGGGGATCGGCACGGTCTACCATACAATGCTTCGAATGGTGACATTGTCAGGCTCGCTTGGTAACTGTTGTTGTATGAGAATTCGGCCAAATGCAAATGGTCTTCCCACGATCCGCCAAAATCTATAATACAAGCCCGCAATAAATCTTCAAGAATACGATTCACCCTCTCAGTTTGACCATCAGTTTGAGGATGATAAGCGGTGCTCAAGTTCAATTTCGTTCCCAATTCTGCTTGGAATGCTTCCCAGAATTTACTGGCAAAAATCGGGTCACGATCACTAACGATGCTCATGGGAACTCCGTGCAGTCTAACAATTTCCTTGAAATATACCTGCGCCAGGCTCTGAGCAGTTCTATTCGATTTGACAGGTATGAAATGGGTGGTCTTCGTGAAACGATCTACGATCACCCAAATATTGTCATTACCCTTCCTAGTTCTGGGCAAGCCATCTATAAAGTCCATAGAAATCTATTCCCACTTTCCACCGGGGATTTCCAAAGGTTGCAATAGTCCAGCGAGCTTCTGCTGATCGCTTTTGACTTGTTGACAAGTAGAACACCGGCTTACATATAAGGAGATGTCTCGTTTCATAGATCTCCACTAGAAAGTGCGTTTGATATCATTATACATCTTGCTCACCCCTGGATGGATACTAAGCTTGGCTTTGTGACATTCATCCAATACTTCTCTCCGGAGTTCTGCAATGTTTGGCACACAAATTCGGCCTTTTAACCTTAGAATCCCATAGTTATCTATCTGAAAACTCAAGGTCTCGCCTCTCTATATTCTTTCTTTGATTCTTTGAATGAAGTGATCATCCTTCTGAAGAGCAGATATTTTATCAATCAAAGACGTCGTGATGATAAAACTGGCGATTATTACATTCTTTCTACTGAGCGCATCAGCCACAACATTGACTTTCCCTGGAGTGTACAAAATCTCAAAATCGTACGCCGCAAGAAATTCTAGCCAACGTTGCTGCCTTAGATTCAATTCTTTCTGGGTGAACAAATATTTCAACGATTGATGGTCTGTATACAGTTTGAATTTCTCACCCAAAAGGTGGTGCCTCCAGATTTTCAAGGCGAATACAATGGCTAACAGCTCAAGATCATGAGTCACATAATTCTTCTCATGTGGTTTCAACTGACGGCTAGCATAAGCAATCACTTGACCTCTTTGCATTAACACTGCACCAAGGCCCTCTCTAGAAGCTTCAGTCCAGACTTTCAAGTCCTCATTGCCATCTATTATTGTTAACACTGGAGCGGTTGTCAGTTTTAATTTCAGCTCCTGGAAAGCTTCCTCACATGCCGGAGTCCAATTGAATCTCGAATGTTTCTTAGTCAGTTTTGTCAAGGAACTAGATGTCTTCGCAAAATCCTTAATGAATTTCCGATAATAACTGACTAACCCGAGAAAACTTCTAACTTCTGTTGGCGTATGAGGCTGTTTCCAATTCTGAATAGCAGTGATTTTACTGGGATCCACTGAAATTCCTTCTTTTGACACGACGTGGCCAAGAAATTGACTTCTTCTTGCCAGAATATACATTTGGAAAACTTTGCTTTTAAAACATTCCTTCTCAGAATTTCTAACACTTGTTCCAAATGTTTTTCGTGCTCGCTTTCTGACTTAGAGAAGATCAGGATATCATCAATGAAGACAAGGACAAATTTATTCAATACTCCTCTGAATACTCTGTTCATTAGATCGACAAAATAGGCTAGAGCGTTACATAAGCCGAACGGCATTACTAAGCACTCGTAGAATAGGTTTGGACCTCTGAATGCTATCAAAGGAACACACTCCTCGGTGATACGGAGCTGATGGAAACCTGTAGCTAGGTCCATTCGTGAAAATACTTGTGCGCCGTTCAATCGATCCAACAAATCATCAATCCGCGGTAATGGATATTTGTTTTTCAATGTCTGCTTGTTTAAGTCACGATAATCTACACATAGTCTGAGAGTACCGTCTGACTTCGGAACAAATACCACTGCTGCTCCCCAATCAGAAAAACTAGACCTGATCAGACCTTTCCATACAAGCTGTCAAGTTTGATTATCTAACTCTTCTTTCTCTTTCAAGGTCATTCTTCGAATAGCGTGAACTACTGGCCTTGCATTCAGAACTAAAGAGATTTTGAAATCAATTTCTCTCTGCAGAGGTAAGCTAACAACTTCTTCGAACACATCCGCATAGTCTTTGACAACTGGAATATCTGCAATGTCAACCTGAATATTCTCTGTAATGACAGGAACAGGTTCTGTTTGAGCAGGAGAAACATCCAATGCTGCCCAGAAGTCTTTATTGTCAGAATTCGACCCTTCACATGGAATGGTTATATAATTTCCTGATTTAATTTTCGCCCTTACGACTCTGTCGGCGCATTTAACCTCAGCTTCATAAATGGTTAACCAATCCATTCCCAGAATCAGATCAAACTCTGTAAAATTCATGACAATCGCAATAGTAGGGAATCGATAGCAGGAAAAAGAAACTGGAACCCCACAAACCCAACTAAGATCGACATAACCCCCAACCGGATTATGAACAGTCATGGGTTCTCTGAACTTTTTCAAATTCAAGCCTAGTTTCTTCACCGCATTCTTTGCAACAAAGCTTCGCGACGCGCCTATATCAAACAGTACTTAACTGGAATGTTTTTTACAGTAAGTGTGCCTTCTAAAACATCTGGCCTTTCCTGACTAGCTGAGGATGCAGGAACCTCTGCTACATTATTTACTTGTACCATTTCAAGTTTCTCCAATAACCGGCAATCCCGCTTTATATGACCAGCTCGATGGCAAAGATTGCATTTCCTATTCTCATGAAATCTGTTCTCGGGTCTAGATTTACCCTTCTTTCGTTCGTTCCAAGATTTACAGTTTATCGCCAAATGTCCTCGCTTATTGCAGCTCGAACATGTGGCAGTCGTTACTGGTCCTTTCTCAAATATAACATTTTCCCGATTTAATCTAGGCTTCTTTCTGACTCTAGACGTCGTACTGGCCTCAGGCTGTGTATTAGTCTTTGGGCTATTAGTTTTGAATTTTCCTTTGCTGCTAGAACTGACTTCCTCTTCGTCTCGCAACATACCTTTTCTATCGAGATCCTCGTACTGGTAGGCCATGTATATCATTTCAGAAAAAGGAAGCTTCACATGCCCCATTACTTTATCCTGATATTTTCTTTGAAGACCGTTTATAAACCTCAAATTCTTCATCTTTGGCTTTTGAATCAGATGGGGAGCAAAGTGAGAAAGTTCATTAAATTTCCTATGATATTCTGGGATATTCATATCCCCTTGTATCAAATAGTAGAATTCATCGCACAACCGCTCAGTTGCTTCTGGAGGAATAAATTTTGCACTGAAGAGCTCTTTGAATCTATCCCAGGTGATATCACCCTCTGGATTATCTTTAACAATCGAATCCCACCAGAACAAAGCTTCGTCTTTGAGTGCCCAAGATGCCAGTAATCTTTTCTGGTCATCCCTCAGCTTTAACCCTTCAAAGATTTTCTCAGCATAATGAATCCAAGCTTGTGTTTTAGCAATAGATTCTCGCCCAAGAATGGTACTCCACCCATATTTCTATATTTCTTAAGTAGAGCTTCTATATCTGGGTCTGCATTCCTTCTATTTCTAGCACTCATTTTTCAATGTCTGCAAATAGCAGACAAAGTGTTAGGCCAACAGAAAAGATATTATAAAGTATAGAGGCATATACTTGAATGTAAATGTGTCTATCGAGGTGTATTTCATTATGTTATACTCATACTAGGATATTGTTGATCCTATCTGCGATGAGTTACTCGTCCTAGAACACTACTGGTTCTATTTCTGACGAGTTCGTTGATATGTTATATTCCAGAACTAAGCCTAACCAAAGCTCTGATACCACGTTTGTGACAACCCCATTCCCGATAAGACGGTGGCAAGGGAAATCTTTGGAATATAACACATAAACAGATAACAGCAGAACAGAAATAAATAAATACACCAGATAATGTACAATAGAATACACTGGATAAATATAATCATTAGAGTTACACAGTATATAGGATCATACTTAGTACAAAATACAGTTCAGCTATACATAAATGTCTACTGCGGAAAAGAAAACATAAGATGTACAACAGGAGCTGAACAGCATATAAAGAGATAAATGATAAAATCCATCTTCAGCTCCAGCTATCCAGAAAGAGTCTGCTAAAACCTGAATACAAGGCTGCCCGTGTAGAAAAAGGGGCACCTGAATTTGCAAGTGAAACAAACTACGAGTCAGTCATGGGACTGGTATGAGAAATCTACTTAACACATTTTCAAATATGGCTAACCACAGGACCACGCCACTTTTGCGGAACGGTTTTACTCCATTGGATTGCCAGTGCTTTAAAACCAATAAATCTTTTAAACATCGCAATGCATTTTACAAAAATGAAGCCATTATAAGACTCAGTTCCCATCACACAATGCAACACACACCAAAGGATAGAGTTTTACCTTATAATGGCCAAAATATGCTTGATACGAGCAAAACAAATCATTTGATATTATTGCTAGTGTATATATGTTTCAAAAACAATTTCAATCATAACTATCAATCATAGACGGCATGGGTACCATATATCATGTCGCCATATATATATACAATCAAAACCGCACGATGTCGTATTTGAAAATCGGATTTCCGTCATGAACCAAGGCAAAAGATAGTCCTTACCAAATTCGAGACGCTCTAGCCCGCCCCTCAGGCAAGCCTTGGATCGTCAGAGCCAGTCCACCGATGTGGATTAAAATTCCTGAACACTGCGTTTCCCCGCCCTATGGGGCGTCATTGGTCATTTCTGACCACACCATCGGCTCCGAAGAGACCGAAGCAACCGAGGCCTCGCTTTCCATCATCCACATAAGTAAAATACCTAGGCGTGTAAAACCCAAAGCACGACTCCTAGCTAGAAGAAAACGCATGTCCTCCCTGATGTATGTCTCCCGTTTCTCGCTCATACCGGGGTGTGAGGCTCGCGAAACAACGCTATACACAAAGCTACGCCACACAGGCCATGCTTTGATCATCAACCACAAGACTTTGCTTTTCAATAGAAGCCTTGATCATTTGTCACTTAGGCGTGCCACACAAGCAATTCACTCTGTGCGACTGATTTCTATCGATATATAACCTCTGGGCTCGTACGTCTCAGAAAAGGGCGTTAAGTAAGAGAATAAATTCTCCGCCGCCAAACAGATATATATTTAATAGAGATCAATCAATACAGAACAAAATCCAATGCCAGACACACAGTCCATTTACACGTTTGTTCTGGGTCTGAACGAAACCAGAGGCACTCAATACCTCGCATATCCATACAATCAACAAGTACGTCTGGACGACTACTACTTCAGCCCCTTCAAGGTAGCTACTCCCATCATGAGCATCAGTAGCACCCCTCCATTCGACGTGAAGATCATCGGTCTTGCACCGTCTTCATATATTCGACTTCAATCGTCGATCAATTATTTGAAATGAGAATTAACTCGGCCATTTCAAATAATTCACGTATATCTAGAATTTCAAATCAATTTATTTCAATGGTTAAATTATTCGACATCACCAATTTTGTTCTTTTATGTAATTTTCACACCACACACATTCAACCATCAAATATCACATAAACCGAGCAAATTCAGTTTATTTCCATTCCATATCGTTTATAATATTTTATCACGATTTATCGCTATTTTTATTTATTTAAAAATAGCCAATTTATTCAAACGACGCTTCAGGCCATAACGCGACCGTGGCGCTGTTTTTCTCTAGATTTGATTTACACATATCTGAAAATCTAACCGTTGGATCTTCCCAAAATTTATATCATTAGAAAGATCTTTTCAAAACGAATCCAAGGTTTCAGTTTTGGGAAAATCCGATGGCCGGATCTCCCGCACTAATCGTTTGAAGTTACGATTTCAAAATACGAACTGCAGCGTCGTTATTCGATTTAATTTAATTATATATATATATAAATATAATCGATTCTAGCGCTGTTTTTCTTCAGATTTGATTTAAACATTCTTGACAATCCAACCGTTGGATTTTTACAAAGTTGGTGCCGATGGAAAGATATTTCCAAGGCGAACCCAACGGTTGTGGTTTCGGGAAAATCCGATGGTCGGATCTCTCGCACTAATCGTTTGAAATCACAGTTTCAAAACACGAACTGCAGCCTCGTTATTCACTTCATTTTGATTATATTTATATAATATATATAAATATAATTCTTTCATCGTTTTCAAAACCATATCCCCTTTTATAGATTTGATAAAAATGATATTTTTATCTAACAGTCCTTTATTTCAACACTTCACTATTTTCAACAATTCATGTATATAATAAAAATGTGATTTTTATTGTAAAACGATTTATTTCAAAACACGACTATTTTATATAGTTCATATAGATGATAAAAATATGATTTTTATTATAAAACAATTTATTTCAAAACCCGAATATCGTTCAACACATGAATTTCTATTCAACACATGAATATAGTTTCAACACATGAAAATAATTCTAACACATGAATATTATTGAAAATTTCGGCAGCATAACGGCAGGGTAGTTAAAACCGGGACCGTCCCTAGTACGGCTCTTCGCTCTACCTTAAAACCTCGCGGTTTTTGACAATGGGATTCATGCATCTAGTTCGCATGCAGGCGGCATGTTTTATTTTCATTTCCACAATCTATTCTAATTTTGTTTCAATCACCAATGGGTATTTTCCAACCACAACCAATCAATTTCAACCACAAACAATTCTAATCAACCATTCGCTATCAACTAATTTTCACACCAATCACAAACAATAAATATCGTCCATGGTCTGTGGACAAGGGGAGTATATATATATATTCGTATATAAATATATTTCGATTCACTTCAATTCATTTCAACGCACATACAATTTTTACAACGCATATATAACTTATACATCGAACATACAACTTATACAACGCTTATACATGAGGTGTACAACGCTTATATAACTCATACATCGACTATATAATTTATACATCGTTGTTTTCCATATCGTTTATAAATTAGAAAGATCACATTGGGTTCCACTCCACCAAAAATTGGAGAAGGCTCAGAAAAATATGCGGTCTCTTCTGGAATGTATAAGACGTCCTCACGGTCTCGATGTCTCCTGTTTCATCGAATTTCGTCAAAAAACGAAAAAGATATGATTTTTACACTAAAATCATAAACGATAGCGCTTAGAAGTGCTATTAAAACAGTTTAATATATAACAGTCGTTATACCTTAGTTTTGATTCAAAACTAGGTTTTCATTTTTCGTGAAATCCACAGCTCGATGTTGAAATCTGATTGCACCACGATGACCGCCTTGGAGAGGCGCGCCTGGAGGGCCCCACCATGATGAACTCGCACGCGGTCTGGCGGTGGCACAGGCCTTCGAACGGCCGCACTTCGACAGGGTGATTCACGCGATATACAAAACGATGGGGGGTGTACTTTACATGGATTGGAAGAGGGAGATTAGATCTACAAATAACTCCAAAGGGCCATGGGGTTTTGATGAGTGGTTTGCGCGATTTGGAGGAGAGAAGGAAGAAGAAGCGGCCGTCGTTCGTTGAAAGAGGGTTATCGGGGAAGACGAATAATGATGGGCCAATGAGAATTTTTCTTTAATTTATATATTTTTAAATTTTGAAAATACCCCCTTTCACACACGAACCACAATCCAAACCCAACGACTGTCGTCCCTAGCGTTTTACCCCCATTCCGAACACAATGGGATATGTTTCTTAGGCCCATTCGATTGTTTCAGTCAGTTTTCTTTCAAATTAAAATATAAAACATTCAATATTTAATTTGAACGTACGTTTCAATTTGCCGGGGCCACATACTGATTCGAAAAATTCCAGAAAAATAAATCTAGCTATGTTTTGATGATACAGTCCCAACAAAACTAGTTTCGTCGAATTCTGAGACCGTTTGAAAAATGGCCATATTCTGGTCGATCCAATTTAACTATAATTGACCAAAACACATTTTCCCTTGCCACACTCACATACTAGCTTCAAAAAATTATGAAATTTGAAACCTAGCAATAACTTCACATCCCGGATCCAACAAAAGTGGTTTCGTCGAATTCCGAGGTCATATGCAAAATGTCTATTTTCAAAGTCGATATATTCTTTATAGCGACCTTCCTGAAAATTCATTTGGCCATAACTTTTGATTCCCGCTAGGAAACTTCGATTTTTCAGATTCGTTGGAAAGATATTCACTAACATATTTAAATATTTTTGGTTTCACTAAAATCCGTTTTATTTTGCACCCGGTACAGTCAGTCAAAGTTTGAATTCAATTTTTGAAACTGCCGCGCCATTTCGGGCCATGTTTATAATTCAAAGTGGTTATATTCAATTTCAAACATCAATTCAAACTACTTTTTCCTCCTTGTTATCTAAAATATTTATTTTAAATATTTAAAATTCACTAAAATAGCCAATTTAAAATTATTAAACTGGTTCAGATTTTCCGGGTTGTTACACATCTGTTGTATTAACAATAGATGCAAATAATGCAATTTGCATCTGCTTCTAACCGGCAATAGATGCAAATAAGGAAAAGCAAATATTACTACGACCTTTGCATCAGTTGTTGTTAATGAACAGACGCGGTGGAGTGGAAAAGAAAATGAGTATGGCTATTTGCCTCTTTTCATTGTATAATTAGACGCAGATAAGCGTTAGGATAAACTAATATGCGTCCTCTCTTTTAAAATCAGACGCAACAAGTAGGGCTGGGTTTCTTTTCTAGTATTCCATGTTCCACTAGTTTCTTCCATATTCCATGTATATTTATAAAATACACAGGTAAATTCGAGCCAGCTTCCTATAATCTCTTTTTTCCCTTCCGTTCCCGATTCCCAACGTTGTTTCTTCAATAAGATAAAATCGCTAACCCTGACAATCTTCTTCCATCTCATCCCGCCTGCTTCGCGATTGGGATATAATTAGAAAACCCAATTCTAGCTTGTTACTTTTACTCAGGTACTTCAATTTTGTGTTTTGTGTAGTTTCTTCAACTTGACGAGTAATGCTAACGCTTACCCTGAAGTCTTTTATTTTGACATACATAAAAATTTAGCCTAAGTTTTGTTATTAACGCTGATGATATTTTAGGTTATTTATTGGGCTTTAAAGCCTGGTATATCTTTGATTTCAGTTTTACTTTGTTTGATTATGTATATATGAGAAATATACATTCGTACACATATTTTGATTTTGCTCGATTTCGATTTTGGGTTAGACTTTTCTTCTGTTTATTAGCTCTGGCTTGGCTTGAGTTTCTTAAATGTTTCAGCATGTTTTTATCCCATTGTAATATTTGATTTCGAATAGATTTTACACTTGATTTCCCTGGTCCAAATTTCGTGTATCTCGTCTCAGCCTTTTCTCTAAGAAACTGTTCAAAAAAAATATGATACACTTGATTTGAACAAATGCTACTATGGATTATTTCATGCTACACTTTTTCACCATGAATAAAAATTGGCACTACATTTTTATAGTAGTGCATTTTGTTGTATATGCATCCTCTCTGTTCCAATTGTTACATGCATTTGCTCCCTACTTGAATTGTATTGTTCACACCATCTTTTGAACTACTTCTAGTACTTGTTGTACACTATCTTGTGCACATGTGCTTGCCTTCGCTCTAGTCACATGTATTTGTGTTTGTGCACTTTGTGTTGGTTGCCAGTTTTGCGTTTGACCTGAACTAGTCTTGGCTATTCATGTGTAGCATGAACCATTTGCATACTAAGTTGCTTTACCTTGAAGTTTCTTTAATCCTTTGCAGTTTTGTGTAGTATTTGATGCATTTGTTATGCTATTGGACCAGTGCAACTTGCCTTTGCGGCTTGTTCGATCATGTTGCCTAGTTGTTGGTCTGGTTGAATGGAACTTGCCTCATTTGTGCTTGAACTGGTTTGGTCTTGTTACACCTGAAATTTACAGTGAAATTCTAAACTGTGGTTGTTTTAATCTTGAACCGAGTCTGGCATTGCTTCATTACTTAATCTGAAACTTCATTTTGGGCTTGTAGTTTTGTCGCTACTACACCTATTGATTTTACGAGTTTGTGGTTGTGGAACATGAGCTAGTTGTTAGTTTATCTTTGTTTTTACATTGCACTGCCTATAATTTTTTTCCCTCGATCAAAAGAACAGATACTACACCTGCTTCCTTGTAGTTGCAATTTAACACTTTCTTCAACTTAAGTGCTTAGTTGAACTTAAGTGCTTAGCATGAATTCAAGCTGGCAATTCTTGTTTAATTTATGCCTACTTCATTGTAAACAAACACAGCATCATCTAAGCACTTAAGTTGAATTTATGCCTACTTCACTCCATTTTTCCATTTTATAGTCTGCCCTTATTGTTAATTTTCAATATATATTGTTATCATGTTTTATGATTCCTAATCTCGAGTTGGAGTTGTTAAAATTTTGATTTTCGTTTTTGTTCTATCTTATTTTAATTTGTGTATGGTTATAACTTGCAGGTATGAGTATTTTTTATGCCCTGCGCTAGCTCATGCTTTCAAATGGGTTTTGATTTGGTACTTAGAAACTAAGGAATATGCAAATAATATCAATTTACTCAGTTCGTATGCATTGTTTGTTTGCATTGGTGCATTCATCTGTGAACTGTGGTATTATTTTTGATAAATGAACCAAATTTTACATTGTTCCATTAGTGCTTATCCTTTTATTGAGAATATAATCCGTACCAAATTGGAACTCCTCACAACACGATCTATAAAATTTTTCTTTCTTCCAAGTTACTTGTTGTTGCAAGTTCTAAGCAAACCTTATCAATGAAGATGGATGACCTGTCCCGAGAAGGCACAGTTTCACTGAAACAACCGACATCAAAGAAGTGGTGGCACTGGTGGCTCATGGTCGTAGTCAACATACTATTTCTTTTAGTTGGTCAAATTACAGCCATGCTTCTTGGTAGATTCTACTATGATCAGGGTGGAAACAACAAATGGATGTCAACCATAGTTCAAACTGCTACAATTCCAGTCCTTTTGTTCCACTGATTTTCACTCACTTTAAAGATAACACTACCTCAACTAAAGCTCCATTTGCCAAAATATCCATTATATACATTGCTTTAGGAGTCATCATAGCCTTGGACAACTTAATGTATTCTTATGGCTTGCTTTATCTCCCTGCCTCAACTTATGCTGTGGTTTGTGCAACACAATTAGCCTTCAATGTTGTATTTGCTTACTTCCTTTATTCTTAGAATTTCACTCTAATGATATTGAACTCAGTGGTGCTTCTCACATTTTATGCTGCTCTTCTCGGAATAGATGGAAAAAGGTCAAAATGATTCTGCTTCGTCAAATATTCCTAAAGGAAAACATTGGTCTGGATTGGGATTTCTTGGCAGGTTGCTTCTGTTGGAGTTGTAGGACTAATATTTTTGGTTTCTTCACTTTTTTCAAATGTGATGAGTACGTTGGCGTTTCCAATTATGCCAGTATTTGTGGTTATCTTCTTTCATGATAAAACAGATGGATTCAAAGTAATGGCAATGCTTATAGCGATTTGGGATTTGTTTCATACATCTATCAACAATATCTTGATGATTTCAGAGCAAAACACTACAAAAAATATACCATGGACGATGGTATATCTCAGCGTTCAAAGTTCAATTGTTGTTTTAGCTCTTGTAAAATTAAAAATAAACGAAAAATGCTGAGAAATGTCGAAAACATTAAAGCGGGAAGGAAAAAAGGAGCTGAAGACTAAAATTTCATCTCCTTTGCTTTACATTTTTTCATTTCAGTCCTGACCACAACCTTCCTCCATTTTTCTTTATTTTCACTTAAAACTAAACTCACTCCATCACGTCCAATCCCATCTTCATCTAGTCGCATTTCATCCATCACATCCGATCTCGTCTTCATCTTGTTGCATTTCACCGAAGGTCCAATAACCGCACCTCGCTTAGCATTCCTCTATTACACTATGCTCACCTCCACTGTGACGCACAACAGCGCCACCCAATTCGATAGATTACTTTTCCGGCTCTGATTTGAATGCTATATCAGGTAAAACCTACTGATTTTTATTGTGGTATTTTGCTAATTTTTTGATCGTTATCTCACACAAGGATTCTTGCTTTCATCTTTGCATGCCCATAGGTTCTAGTCTAAAATTAACAAAAAGAATCAGGCAATCAGCCATAAATTTTATTGTTGCCTTGCGTAGTAATGAATTACTCATGTTTTGAAAGTGTTTGATGCATGAGAGTCCATAATATAGTGGATGATAGTTAGTTGATGATAATTTGTGTATAAGGGTACCTTGGGAGCAGACTGATCTGCTTTTCCTAAACCATAGTAAATAGGAGAATGTACAAAAATGTAGGCTTTTGAAATGACCCATTAAAGAGATGACAACAGATACCAAAATATTTGTGAGTACATAAATATGATATATATTATAAATATAAGATCTGAACCTATGTATGACCGATGATGTGATACTATAGACCTATTGATCTGAATCTCAAGTTGTATATAATTATAATGCATCATATATGTTCGTCTAACTGTGCTATTCAGACTAACTGAGTTTTCAAGCATATTTTTTGGTCTGCGATCACAGTGTAATAGGCTAGCTAATTGTAGAAAATTTAATCCTAAGTGTATATGACATACAAAATACTTTACAATGATGGTGTAATAAATTAGCTGAGCTTACCACTGAAGATGCTACCATAAAGGCTGAAAGCCAGTATCATCGAAGACAAATACAAAAGATGCTTACCAATGATGGTGTAATAAATTAGCTGTTTGATTAGCTAATCTTATAAGCGCATTTTAACTACAGTTTTCTTTTGGGGACGATGTTCTAATTACTTTGGCCTCTCTTTTTTCATTTATTACTTTATCCTTCAGAAGCAACAAGAAAGAATATTCCTATATTTTAGGCATGTATCGTAAACTTGCACCATTGCTTATCACTGGTTCAAGCTAGAATAAAATATTCGCAATGGTTTGATGTTGCTTATGTTGACAGCTTTCATCATATATTTATTGAAGTGCAATAGTTGTTGAAGTTGCGACAGTCCCATCCCTGCATTTGAAACATGTCAGGGATAAAGAACTTACATAAGTAAAGCAGTCTGCATGCAAATGAATTGAAGATCATTATCAACTGAGGACACATAAATCATGTTGATCTTTTTTGGTTGATTAACTCATCACTCATTAGGCAAGCATGTTAGCTTCTTTGTATTGCATTTTTGGTGTTTTGAGCTAGGCATCGTCATACCATTATGCTTAATTGAATTTTTTGTAAATTTAATATTTACTTGGGCGTTTAATGTCTAATAATTCAGTGCGTGTAATGTCCCCAAGTCCAAATTTTATATGTTCTTAAACTAAAAACCTTTTAATTAAACAATTTACTTTGAGTAAAATAAACATGATTGTAATAAAATCTTTCCTTCATTAGCTCTTTTAAAGTGCAGTTATAAAGATTAGTATAGCAGCTTGCAGAAAACATGCATTAATTACATAATGCTCAAGTAGAAAAATAATTATTTTGAATATGAAGAATTGAGATAACAATTTGGTTTACTGTAATGACCCGCATTTTCCAGGGGTATAATTAATTTATTTAATTATATAAATAGTGATTTAGGGAATTAAATCGTCGTTAATTAAATTATAGTGAATATTTAATTAAAATAAATAATTAAATAACATATTTAAATCAGAAATAACCAGAAATAGTGAATTGACAATATAATGTGAACAGGGTCATCCCTTAGATTTAATTCAGCTTAGAGTTGAATTATATTGACGAATATATTCAATCGACGTCAGTTTGAACGTATAATTATATTATAATTAAAACCGAGCTTGAAATGGCGCTGCAGTTCGCGATTTGGCGATTTGAACTTCAACTGAATGTACAGGATTCATTTTAAGCCAGATTTCTGTGAAACAAGAAACGTTTGGAGCTGGTGGAGTATATCTTTCTGGTGGAAGAGAAAAATCGGGATTTCGTCGTGTAGATTTTGATTTATGTCCAAATCAAATTTCAGAAAAGTCGCTGTGGAATTCCTTTATAATTTGCAATGCTTTATTTAAGTTATAAAAGGATTATTGATATTAAACTGAATATCGATAAATCTAAAATCTTAAAAATCAAACTGTAAATTCTGATATGATATCCTGTTGCTGTACGATATCATATGTGAAGATATACGATAATATAAATTTATTTATATTTAATTTAATTATATTTAAATATATTTATATATTTAAATGGGTCATCCAGAGCTTTAAAAATAGCTTGTTTTGCAAACGAAGTCGGAATTCGACAAAACCAGTTTTGTTGGATCCGCAATATCAAATAGTTGTTAGATTTCCAGTTCCGTGATTTTTAGAGTCACTGTGTGGCCGTACGGATTTTTAGAGTGAAAAACAGTCAGTATTTTGACAGTTAAAAATACGCTGTGTGAGCATACGGAGTCGGAATTCGATGAAACCAGTTTCGTTGGGACCGTAATGTCGAACTCTAGCTGCATGTCCAGTTTGGTGATTTTTGGATATTGTGTGTGAGCATTTGAATTTCAAAGGAAGAATAAAATTAGTGATTGATTAAAATAAAATAAAGTAATCAATATAAAAATATTATAATCCTTCTATAAATACACCATCTTACCCTAAACCCTAAATTTACTTCTTCTTTGGTCAACAGGGAAATAATCCCGCCGCTACTCCTCTTAAGATATTTTCCTCCTTTGGAAATTCTTTGAAATCAAAATAAAATATCTACAATCATGAAATCGATATGTTTGAAATCACCATGATATCCTCTTCAATTCAATGCATCTATTTATGGGTTCGATCGCACCTTTGTCCGCTGGAATATATGCAGCGTATAACTAGGGTTGAAATCTTTGGGGGGTTTTTAAACTACGATTTGCGAATTGGTTAGTATAGTGGAGTTTAGGGTAGAATTTGGAGCAACCTGGCAAAAATGGGGAGGATTCGGTGTTATGAATGGTTGCGCATGGTGCTGTAGTCGGGGGTAAGTTGCGACAGGGAGTTGAATTCGAGCTGAATGAATTTGGGTGGAAAACGAAGAGGAAGAGAAGAGCAAAACCATGGTGTGGTAGGATGAAGTTGTAATGAGATAGAGAGGGAGATTAGAGAGTGAAAAGGGGTTCGTCAACGGTGTTGAAGTTCTGGAGGAAAACAGCGTAGTCAAACGGGGAAGAAGGAATTGTTTTGGGGCAGGATGGTATTTGGTTGGGCCGGGTTAAAGAAGTTAAGCCCACTTAATGTTTATTTAGTTTTTGTTTTAATTTAAAGTAGTTACTAACTTGAAAATGGTGTAACTCCATCGTACGATATCAGAATTTCAAATCGTCGGATCCGTTGGGATCGTACGGACGAGAGAAACACCCTGAAACTGACGGAAGTCCATCGGAGCTCGTTACAATTTATGGCAAAATAAATTGTCCGTCTAAATCAAAGCAAAGACAGTTAATCGTTTTTAACGATAACAGTCCAATGTGAGTAAAACTCACCAACTTTGAACAGTTATATTTTTATAATGTATTTTTAGAACTGTTAATCATCTGTTGATTGCTGTGTGTTGGTTGATAGATTGAACTGCTAGTCAGTTAGTGAAAATTATATATATATATATATGTAATTATATATATGTATAAACCGTTAAATATTTATATATTGATTCTGCTATCAGAATAATTTATATTGAATTGAAAGTGATGATAATCATAATGTGTAACATCTGTGGATGCAGGGAGATAGGTTGGAGGAATCCGACTGGATTCCTCAACAGTTATTTTATTGTTTTTCATATATTGTTATATGATGTGATATAAAATCTGTGGGCGATTATATGTACTTGGACGATATTGAACATCAGGATTTGATATGATTGAATACCATAACATACCGAACTGTTGATAAGGGGATTTTCAAAGTGATATTGAAAATAGAATATTTATAAAATGGGATATTTATAAATAAGAGATATTTATAAAGTGGAATATTTATAAATAAGAAATATTTATAAATTGGAATATTTATAAATAGGAGATATTCAAAAAGGAAATAATTACAAACCATTTTCTTTTTGAATGGAAAGGCCTGTGTGGCGGGTTTGGGGATTTTCCCGATGCTCCCGTTACAAAGGAGGTTATGGCGAATTTTTCAGAGAATTTAAGGAGTTAGAATATTTCAAGAATAAATTTGAAAAGGAAATATTTGTAAACCATTTACAAATAGAATTGAAAAGGAAACGTTATAAAAAGGAAATCATTTTTAAAGTGTAGAACCGTTATTTAAAAGTAAATCTTTTCAAATGAATAAAACGTTGTTAAAAAGGAAATCTTTATAAAGTGAATAAAGTAAATCGAATATGGTATTTGAAGGGAGTAAATCGAATATGGTATTCGAAAGTTAGTAAAACGAATATGCTATTCGAAAGGGGTTAGTCGATTCGAGTTAGTTGAATAGAGTTAACTAGTTCAGTAGAGTTAACCAGTTCAGTAGAGTTAACCAGTTCAGTGGAGTTAACCAGTTGGGTTAAGTAAGTCATGTTAACCAGTGAGTTAAGCAAGTCAAGTTAACCAGTGAGTTAAGCAAGTCAAGTTAACCAGTTGGGTTAAGTAAGTCAAGTTAACCAGTGAGTTAAGCAAGTCAAGTTAACCAGTTGGGTTAAGTAAGTCAAGTTAACCAGTTGGGTTAAGTAAGTCAAGTTAACCAGTGAGTTAAGCAAGTCAAGTTAACCAGTTGGGTTAAGTAAGTCAAGTTAACCAGTGAGTTAAGTAAGTCAAGTTAACCAGTTGAGTTAAGTAAGTCGAGTTAATCAAGTCGAGTTGATCGAGTTAGAGTTACTCAGTTAGAGTTAATCGATTAGAGTTAAAACGAACTAGAGTTAATCAAATATAGTTATTTGAGACAGAGTTAGTCAAACATAGTATTCAGGGTAAGTTGCCATCTCGTA
Source organism: Allium sativum (assembly GCA_030737875.1). NCBI lineage: Eukaryota > Viridiplantae > Streptophyta > Magnoliopsida > Asparagales > Amaryllidaceae > Allium > Allium sativum. The sequence continues at coordinate 1,956,042 of JASFAX010000062.1, read as the reverse complement.
CGACTGCTAGCGTAATTCGCAGGACTGTAAATAGCCTAAGGCGGTCGGATGTTGCCTAAGGGAATCAGGCGTAACCATTGTGATCGTTGCAATCTAGAGTCAAGCGAATGGAGTTAAATCGAATCTAGTTATTCGATAGGAGTTAATCAAGTTAAGTTAAATAAGTTAAGTTAATCGAATCTAGTTATTCGAGAGGAGATTATCGAATATAGTTTATTCGAAGGAGTTATCAATTATTAGTTATTCGAAGTGAGTAGTCGAATATTGGTTATTCGAACTGAGTTAATCGAATATTGGTTATTCGAAAAGGGGAGTTATCAAATCGAATAGATTAAAGGAGTTAATCGAATATAGTTTATTCGAGTAGAGTTAGAGGAGTTATCGAATATGGTTTATTCGACAGGAGTTAAGTGAATAGTTAGATTAATCAAAGTGAATTAGTTAAGTTAAACTAAGTGAATTAGTTAAGTGAATTGGTTAAGTTAACCAAAGTGAATTTGTCGAGTTAATCAAAGTGATTAGTTCAGTTAATCGAGTTGAATTTGTCAGTCGAGTTAATAAATGGAGTTAGTCAAACCAAGTAAAACCAGTTAGAGTTAATTAATTAAGGTTGACCAGTTAGACTAAATCAATCAGAGTTAATCAAATAGAGTTAAGTAAAATTAGAACTGACTAGAGATTAGTAAATTGAATGGCTTTCTAAGTTTCTATCTGATGTTGGTTTCGGCCTTCGGGATATATACTTAGGGAATTGTTCTCATACTAGTTCACAGTCAGGGACTGATAGTTGGGGAAGAGTAGTGATTTGTAAATAAGCAAATGGAAAACGTTTTCCAGTGTTAATAACATATATTTTCTAAACATAGAAAATAAGGCAATGTGAATATATATATAGATATATGTTGATGATTTACCAATATAATTTCCATCTGGAAATAATATCGTTGTTTGCACACTTGTTTTTCTTTGATGGTTAAATCACAGACTATCGAAGTTTTGACCATTTTAACGTTGTTAATATGGAGAGACCGGTTGGATTATTATCCAAAGAACCACTCTGTATTGGCATAAGCGTCGCGAATCATATATGCCAAAGATAATTGAAGACGGAGTAAAATGCAAGGGCTGTTGTATAAGTCTTAAATAACAGTGACTAAGATGGATATACTAAATAGTGGCTTCGGTTTGTCCAGTCCCAGGACAACTTGTATGGACGAAGGTCTGACAGAGTATATCCAATGGATCACGTAAGTTGATTTGTTCAAACGTATTCACGTTTGGTGGCGGAGGAATTCGTTTCTCTAAGCTGTATACCCGTGTTACTTTTGGATAAATCAATTTATGATTTGGCGGGTATGACGATGTGACATTCTAAGTGAATGAGGATGGCTTGTGTTGATGAATGTCTGACAGAGTATTTCCAGAAAGGTCACGTACATTGATTCTTCAACTTTACCAAGAGTGGAAGCGGAGAAGGAAACTTCTTTAGCTAACACGTAACGTACTGTTGTAGACGCCAATTAGTGATTTTCGATGGATCTGACAATGTGGCATTCAAAGTGAATCTGATGTAATGATAAAGCGTAGCTTCTAGCCTCATCAACCGGTAAATGACAAAAATCGGGCAGGCAGCATGGCTAAGTCGGTCGCACCGAAGTAGGGTGTATAATCACCTATCTAGAGAATATTCATTTGTTTCTTAAATATATCAATGTTGTCCCATATATATACGGGAACGGTTGCTGATCCCAACCGTTGGTGATATACATTCGATACACTCAAGCAAAATGAGTGGTCGGTCATGTGTGGTTGAGTTACAAGATGTTCTTGTTGAACTCCAGTGTATCATTCCTAGAGTACACTGATCGGAAGGTGGTTCCATACCTTGTCATAGTTGGAAATCCATTATCCAATACGTGCTTGCGATTTTGATTGTATACTATATATGTAGAACGTGAGTATTTGTACATAGACATTATTATAATATCAAAAGGTTTTTGATATAAAGATATTTTGGATTCTCATAAGGGAAAAACCCGTTCCGTTATACGGTGTGGTCTTATGAGATATCGTTTACTTGTTCGAACTGTTTTAAACTGTTTTTACTCATACCAGTCCCATTACTGACCCGGAGTTTATTTTGTTGTTTCCCTAAACTCTTGGGTGCCTAAATTTGTACGGGCAATCAAGTAGTCGGGATTTACAAATATACTGGAAGAGCTTGGAGCAGGAGGCTTCAGGATCATATAGCTATAGCTATTTCCGCTGTGTTGTAAGTGCTTTACTTTGATAATGATATGTATATTCAAATACAAATTTGTATTTCAAAGTTATGTTATGAAATATATTTATTCGTTCCACTGTGAGATTCGTGTTACTCTGATGTTGTGTTCTTCTTCTTCTTCTATTCTAAGTTTCTATCTTATCTTTCCTCACCCTCTAATTTCTTTCACTAATTACCAGGATTTTTTGATGTTTTGGTTATCGACATCGAGCTTATGTCGATAACCAAAGTCGCCAAAAATCCGGGTCGTTACAGTTGGTATCAGAGCTTAAGTTAAGAATTACCTTGGCTCTGTGGCGTGACTCGGTAGAGATAGGGTTAGTAATACCCTAGATTGAGTTGAGTGTATATGTACGAGTGTGTATTTGTATTTGATATAAAAATGGTTTTATATTGTGGAGATTCATTGGTTGAGTTATTTATGAGTTCTGGTCGATCAGTTTGATCCACTGTATCGGTAGGAGTAAATAAACACTTGAATACGATGGACCGACACAGTATGGATATGTAATATATTATCATATATTGGTTGTAATTATAATTGAGCAAGATAATAAAGTGAAATGGTTATATATAACCAACCAGAATTCTTATAAGTGAAAAATGTGAAATCAGAGGAGTTAAATATGAAATTTAAATCAGGAGTGAAATTCAAACTCTGGAAATTGGAATAAGTGTTTGAAAAAGGATTTGAATTAAGTATAAGAGAATTTTAAGATCCTAGGAGATTTTAAATTTGTTTACAACATTGTAAAAGGATATTTGGTATTGATTTCAAGGTAGAAATGTTTAAAAATGGGTTTTGAAAGTGCTACAGTATTGAACTCACTTCGGTAGCTTGAAAATAGATTCCGATGTTGATCATGACATCATCGGTGTTCATTTTCGAGTATGTAAGTGACGGATTACTACCAAGGATTTTGTTTTGAATTTGTTTTGGGAAAACAAGTTGTGTTGAATTTCAAAAAGGAAAACTTGATTTTTGAAAGAGGTATACTGTTTAAAAACTTCCAGGAAGAAAAAGTTGTTTGAATTTAAACAAATTAAAGTAAAATTTGTAAAATCCAATAGAATTGGGATTAAATTAAAAGCCAGTAGGTGAAAATCATTTGAAATAGATTAGTGTCAAGTAGAATTAGACTTGATTAGAGATAATCTTAAATTATATTGGACTGGTGAGTTATGGATTTGAAATCAAGAATAGTGCTTGAGTTTGAAATGAAATTCGACTTAGGTATAAGCGAATGGTTGTGTTAAAGATAAGTTGATTTGAGATCAAGTTGGAATTGCATTGGTATATGTTGGATTGATAACAGGTAAAAGTGATAGAGTTGGTATACCCGACAAAAAGGTACAAGTTTATATTTGATATAAGCATGAGATTTATGAGCCGAATTGGCAAGCCGCTTGGATGTTTGATTTTCTTTTGGGTTGGAGAAGGCCTAGAGAGGCGAGTTGTGATTTTACCGATAGGGCTGTACAAAGGAGGTTATGGCGAAATTTTCCGAAAATTCAAAGTGTTAGGAAATTTTCAGAATTTTTGAAAATTTTAGTTAGTCGGAAGGAATTAATATTGAAATCGATATTAGTTGGTTCAGTTGAAACCAGAGATAAGGGGTAAACAAATCTTAGGAATTCCAATAGGTAGGGTCGTCCTCTAACTTAGCAATTTCGAGGACGAAATTATTTTAAGTGGGGAAGAATGTAATGACCCGCATTTTCCAGGGGTATAATTAATTTATTTAATTATATAAATTGTGATTTAGGGAATTAAATCGTCGTTAATTAAATTATAGTGAATATTTAATTAAAATAAATAATTAAATAATATATTTAATTCAGAAATAACCAGAAATAGTGAATTGATAATATAATGTGAACAGGGTCATCCCTTAGATTTAATTCAGCTTAGAGTTGAATTATATTGACGAATATATTCAATCGACGTCAGTTTGAACGTATAATTATATTATAATTAAAACCGAGCTTGAAATGGCGCTGCAGTTCGCGATTTGGCGATTTGAACTTCAACTGAATGTACAGGATTCGTTTTAAGCCAGATTTCTGTGAAACAAGAAACGTTTGGAGCTGGTGGAGTATATCTTTCTGGTGGAAGAGAAAAATCGGGATTTCGTCGTGTAGATTTTGATTTATGTCCAAATCAAATTTCAGAAAAGTCACTGTGGAATTCCTTTATAATTTGCAACGCTTTATTTACGTTATAAAAGGATTTTTGATATAAAACTGAATATCGATAAATCTAAAATCTTAAAAATCAAACTGTAAATTCTGGTATGATATCCTGTTGCTGTACGATATCATATGTGAAGATATACGATAATATAAATTTATTTATATTTAATTTAATTATATTTAAATATATTTAAATGGGTCATCCAGAGCTTTAAAAATAACCGGTTTTGCTAACGAAGTCGGAATTCGACGAAACCAGTTTTATTGGATCCGCAATATCAAATAGTTGTTAGATTTCCAGTTCCGTGATTTTTAGAGTCACTGTGTGGCCGTATGGATTTTTAGAGTGAAAAACAGTCAGTATTTTGACAGTTAAAAATACGCTGTGTGAGCATACGGAGTCGGAATTCGACGAAACCAGTTTCGTTGGGACCGTAATGTCGAACTCTAGTTGCATGTACAGTTTGGTGATTTTTGGATATTGTGTGTGAGCATTTGAATTTTAAAGGAAGAATAAAATTAGTGATTGATTAAAATAAAATAAAGTAATCAATATAAAAATATTATAATCCTTCTATAAATACACCATCTTACCCTAAACCCTAAATTTACTTCTTCTTTGGTCAACGGGGAAATAATCCCGCCGCTACTCCTCTTAAGATATTTTCCTCCTTTGGAAATTCTTTGAAATCAAAATAAAATATCTACAATCATGAAATCGATATGTTTGAAATCACCATGATATCCTCTTCAATTCGATGCATCTATTTATGGGCTCGATCGCACCTTTGTCCGCTGGAATATATGCAGCGTATACCTAGGGTTGAAATCTTTGGGGGGTTTTTAAACTACGATTTGCGAATTGGTTAGTATAGTGGAGTTTAGGGTAAAATTTGGAGCAACCTGGCAAAAATAGGGAGGATTCGGTGTTATGAATGGTTGCGCGTGGTGCTGTAGTCGGGGGTAAGTCACGACAGGGAGTTGAATTCGAGCTGAATGAATTTGGGTGGAAAACGAAGAGGAAGAGAAGAGCAAAACCATGGTGTGGAAGGATGAAGTTGTAATGAGATAGAGAGGGAGATTAGAGAGTGAAAAGGGGTTCGTCAACGGTGTTGAAGTTCTGCAGGAAAACAACGTGGTCAAACGGGGAAGAAGGAATTGTTTTGGGGCGGGCTGGTATTTGGTTGGGTCGGGTTAAAGAAGTTAAGCCCACTTAATGTTTATTTAGTTTTTTTTAATTTAAAGTAGTTACTAACTTGAAAATGGTGTAACTCCATCGTACGATATCATAATTTCAAATCGTCGGGTCCGTTGGGATTGTACGGACGAGGGAAACACCCTGAAACTGACTGGAAGTCCATCGGAGCTCGTTACAATTTATGGCAAAATAAATTGTCCGTCTGAATCAAAGCAAAGACAGTTAATAGTTTTTAACGATAACAGTCCAATGTGAGTAAAACTCACCAACTCTGAATAGTTATATTTTTATAATGTATTTTTAGAACTGTTAATCATCTGTTGATTGTTGTGTTTTGGTTGATTGATTGAACTGCTAGTCAGTTAGTGAAAATTGTATATATATATATATATATATATATATGTAATTATATATATATATATAAACCGTTAAATATTTATATATTGATTCTGCTATCAGAATAATTTATATTGAACTGAAAGTGATGATAATCATATTGTGTAACATCTGTGGATGCAGGGAGACAGGCTAGAGGAATCCGACTGGATTCCTCAACAATTATTTTATTGTTTTTCATATATTTTTATATGATGTGATATAAAATCTGTGGGCGATTATATGTAATTGGACGATATTGAACATCAGGATTTGATATGATTGAATACCATAACATACCGAAATGTTGATAAGGGGATTTTCAAAGTGATATTGAAAATAGAATATTTATAAAATGGGATATTTATAAATAAGAGATATTTATAAAGTGGAATATTTATAAATAAGAAATGTTTATAAATTGGAATATTTATAAATAGGAGATATTCAAAAAGGAAATAATTACAAACCATTTTCTTTTTGAATGGAAAGGCCTGTGTGGCGGGTTTGGGGATTTTCCCGATGCTCCCGTTACAAAGGAGGTTATGGCGAATTTTTCAGAGAATTTAAGGAGTTAGAATATTTCAAGAATAAATTTGAAAAGGAAATATTTGTAAACCATTTACAAATAGAATTGAAAAGGAAACGTTATAAAAAGGAAATCATTTTTAAAGTGTAGAACCGTTATTTAAAAGTAAATCTTTTCAAATGAATAAAACGTTGTTAAAAAGGAAATCTTTATAAAGTGAATAAAGTAAATCGAATATGGTATTCGAAGGTAGTAAATCGAATATGGTATTCGAAAGTTAGTAAAACGAATATGCTATTCGAAAGGGGTTAGTCGAGTCGAGTTAGTTGAATAGAGTTAACTAGTTCAGTAGAGTTAACCAGTTCAGTAGAGTTAACCAGTTCAGTGGAGTTAACCAGTTCAATAGATTTAACCAGTTGGTTAAGTAAGTCAAGTTAACCAGTAAGTTAAGCAAGTCAAGTTAACCAGTGAGTTAAGCAAGTCAAGTTAACCAGTTGGGTTAAGTAAGTCAAGTTAACCAGTGAGTTAAGCAAGTCAAGTTAACCAGTTGGGTTAAGTAAGTCAAGTTAACCAGTTGGGTTAAGTAAGTCAAGTTAACCAGTTGGGTTAAGTAAGTCAAGTTAACCAGTGAGTTAAGCAAGTCAAGTTAACCAGTTGGGCTAAGTAAGTCAAGTTAACCAATGAGTTAAGTAAGTCAAGTTAACCAGTTGAGTTAAGTAAGTCGAGTTAATCAAGTCGAGTTGATCGAGTTAGAGTTAATCAGTTAGAGTTAATCGATTAGAGTTAAAACGAACTAGAGTTAATCAAATATAGTTATTTGAGACAGAGTTAGTCAAACATAGTATTCAGGGTAAGTTGCCATCTCGTACGACTGCTTGTGTAATTCGTAGGACTGTAAATAGCCTAAGGCGGTCGGATGTTGCCTAAGGGAATCAGGCGTAACCATTGTGATCGTTGCGATCTAGAGTCAAGCGAATGGAGTTAAATCGAATCTAGTTATTCGATAGGAGTTAATCAAGTTAAGTTAAATAAGTTAAGTTAATCGAATCTAGTTATTCGAGAGGAGATTATCGAATATAGTTTATTCTAAGGAGTTATCAATTATTAGTTATTCGAAGTGAGTAGTCGAATATTGGTTATTCGAAGTGAGTTAATCGAATATTGGTTATTCGAAAAGGGGAGTTATCAAATCGAATAGATTAAAGGAATTAATCGAATATAGTTTATTCGAGTAGAGTTAGAGGAGTTATCGAATATGGTTTATTCGACAGGAGTTAAGTGAATAGTTAGATTAATCAAAGTGAATTAGTTAAGTTAAACTAAGTGAATTAGTTAAGTGAATTGGTTAAGTTAACCAAAGTGAATTTGTCGAGTTAATCAAAGTGATTAGTTCAGTTAATCGAGTTGAATTTGTCAGTTGAGTTAATAAATGGAGTTAGTCAAACCAAGTAAAACCAGTTAGAGTTAATTAATTAAGGTTGACCAGTTAGAGTAAATCAATCAGAGTTAATCAAATAGAGTTAAGTAAAATTAGAACTGACTAGAGATTAGTAAATTGAATGGTTTTCTAAGTTTCTATCTGATGTTGGTTTCGGCCTTCGGGATTTATACTTAGGGAATTGTTCTCATACTAGTTCACAGTCAGGGACTGATAGTTGGGGAAGAGTAGTGATTTGTAAATAAGCAAATGGAAAACGTTTTCCACTGTTAATAACATATATTTTCTAAACATAGAAAATAAGGCAATGTGAATATATATATATAGATATATGTTGATGATTTACCGATATAATTTCCATCTGGAAATAATATCGTTGTTTGCACACTTGTTTTTCTTTGATGGTTAAATCACAGACTATCGAAGTTTTGACCATTTTAACGTTGTTAATATGGAGAGACCGGTTGGATTATTATCCAAAGAACCACTCTGTATTGGCATAAGCGTCGCGAATCATATATGCCAAAGATAATTGAAGACAGAGTAAAATGCAAGGGCTGTTGTATAAGTCTTAGATAACAGTGACTAAGATGGATATACTGAATAGTGCCTTCGGTTTGTCTAGTCCCAGGACAACTTGTATGGACGAAGGTCTGACAGAGTATATCCAATGGATCACGTAAGTTGATCTGTTCAAACGTATTCACGTTTGGTGGCGGAGGAATTCGTTTCTCTAAGCTGTATACCCGTGTTACTTTTGGATAAATCAATTTGTGATTTGGCGGGTATGACGATGTGACATTCTAAGTGAATGAGGATGGCTTGTGTTGATGAATGTCTGACAGTGTATTTCCAGAAAGGTTACGTACATTGATTTCTTCAACTTTACCAAGAGTGGAAGCGGAGAAGGAAACTTCTTTAGCTAACACGTAACGTACTGTTGTAGACGCCAATTAGTGATTTTCGATGGATCTGACAATGTGGCATTCGAAGTGAATCTGATGTAATGATAAAGCGTAGCTTCTAGCCTCATCAACTGGTAAATGACAGAAATCGGGCAGGCAGCATGACTAAGTCGGTCGCACTGAAGTAGGGTGTATAATCACCTATCTAGAGAATATTCATTTGTTTCTTAAATCTATCAATGTTGTCCCATATATATACGGGAACGGTTGCTGATCCCAACCGTTGGTGATATACATTCGATACACTCAAGCAAAATGAGTGGTCAGTCATGTGTGGCTGAGTTACAAGATGTTCTTGTTGAACTCCAGTTTATCGTTCCTAGAGTACACTGATCGGAAGGTGGTTCCATACCTTGTCATAGTTGGAAATCCATTATCCAATACGTGCTTGCGATTTTGATTGTATACTATATATGTAGAACGTGAGATGAAAGCGTTTCTGCTAGTTGATATCTATTTGTACATTGACATTATTATAATATCAAAAGGTTTTTGATATAAAGATATTTTGGATTCTCATAAGGGAAAAACCCGTTCCGTTATACGGCGTGGTCTTATGAGATATCGTTTACTTGTTCGAACTGTTTTAAACTGTTTTTACTCATACCAGTCCCATGACTGACCCGGAGTTTATTTTGTTGTTTCCCTAAACTCTTGGGTGCCTAAATTTGTACGGACAGTCAAGTAGTCGGGATTTACAGATATACTGGAAGAGCTTGGAGCAGGAGGCTTTAGGATCATATAGCTATAGCTATTTCCGCTGTGTTGTAAGTGCTGTACTTTGATAATGATATGTATATTCAAATACAGATTTGTATTTCAAAGTTATGTTATGAAATATATTTATTCGTTCCGCTGTGAGATTCGTGTTACTCTGATGTTGTGTTCTTCTTCTTGTTCTTCTATTCTAAGTTTCTATCTTATCTTTCCTCACCCTCTAATTTCTTTCACTAATTACCAGGATTTTTCGATGTTTTGGTTATCGACATCGAGCTTATGTCGATAACCAAAGTCGCCAAAAATCCGGGTCGCTACATTTACTCGGTAATAATACGTTGAATATGAACATTCCCGAGTTTACAACTTAAAAAATAGAAAAATTATTGATTATTTGATTAGCTTCGGTGGTTCGTTCCATAAAAATATTTTAGCTTAAATTTTTCATGAAAAGAGAATGCCGAAATTTGGCTCAACTTTTGGCCTGCTGGAATAAATGTTTCCATGACTCTTTAATGATTCTTACTTTACATCTATAATATTAATGCTTTAAATAAACTTGAAAATGCGTTTCAATCAAATCTGCTTTAAATTTTATAATGTATTCCACAATCCATATGCTAATTTAGATTGAATGACCGACGCTGGAACATAAATATTTTAATCAAATCCATTCTATAATTTTGTAATCTTATTTTATGTTTGATTTACAATTTTCCATTTGTGTCAAAATAACTGTTATTTTATGTTCTTACATTAATTTTTGAGCTGAGACAACGTCATAAAGAAGGAGAATTTTTTACTGCTAATTTAATTGATTGAAAAATGGATAATAAGAACGTAAGGATTTTTTTCTTATTCTTTTTATTGCTTGTTCCATAAATGTCATTTATACTGATTATATAGCAAGATGGTCGCAAATATATTTTCACCCTAAGCTCATAGTGCATTCTCTTATAGAAAAGTGGGCCCGATTGATATCACCATGATTGACGTAAGTTTAGGTTGATATTATTGGTTCTTTGTGTCTGCATATATAACCATAAGTAATTTGAAAATAGCTATCAAGTCCCTTTTTTGGGGTTTAGATCCTATTAGATGTTCTCTTAACATTAAGTGATTGCTTACTTGTTCATTTTTTTTTACTTTTATTACTAATTATATATATGTTTAGTATAATTTAATTGTTAGATGTCGAGCATAAGTGGAATGCTATGCCTTCCACTTTATCAGATACAAAAAGACTAAATAGAAGAATGAACAACCATAGATATAGACAACTCCTTTAATAAATCATTTGAACAATATTTCATCATCACCATTTTTCCTAACATAAAAATATCCATTCTGCTTTTTCAGTCACAATTGAAATGATTACTGAATTTACATTCCATTTATAATTTCCTGCCATTATACCAAAAAAATAAGTTTATATATTTCATTATCACCATTTTTCTATGCAAACATTTTGTTGTGTTTATGAAGTATGGACGATGGATTTCCGAAGACATAGGGAAGGTAAAATATGTAGTTGTGTTATCACATATAACACATATTTAGATGTTTGCTAATAGTATCTAGTTTACTTAAGCATTAACAGAAACAGGATATATGCAGGCTGGGATTTCTTGTAGAGTTTCTATTGCATGTTGTAGTAATTGGATTTATGGTAGGAGAAGCTGCTGCAACTTAAAGGAGTGCATGCTATTGGGAAATTCATGAAGAAGACTTATATTGTACATGTTATTAAATTGGGTAAGAAAATGGAATATTATGCTAAATATTTAGAACATGTGTTATTACATACAATAGTATATTTCAGTGTCTGAATTGACTTTTGATGAACTCAGGTAATGAATATTGTAGGCAAATGAAATATTCAAAAGCAACTGGCTTTTGATGAACTCAGGTAATGTATATTTCAGTTAATATGTTTTTTATTTATACATGAGGAATATGCTCAACGGTCTGGTCTTGCACCACCAGAATCAGGTCCCTTTACGTGAATTTCTTGATGTGTGAATGCTAACCATATTATATGTGTAAATAGGATAAATAAATATGATTGGAGAATGATTTACCACCAGAAATTTCGGCCAGTGCTGTTGGAATTTGTTAACTTCCACCAACTCGACATGTGATATGCTTGTTAGATGTTGTTTCTTCTCTTTCTTCTTGTATTTCAACAGGACGTTCATGCATACCGTACAAATTGCAGTTCTAATAGAGAAACATGATGACATAATAAAAGCACTAGAGACATGGGACAATGGAAAACCATATGAACAATCGCCTCTGTCGGCTCTCTATGTCGCTAGCTTGTTGTACGAGGTAAGGCTAACGAATTCTGAATGGCATTCTTTACTTTAATATTAACTATATATATATGTTGATGTCAAAAGTTGGTCACTAGTGACAATCAATGTAACGACCCGTATTCTACGCATCATAGGATCGTAGAATATTTATTTCTTTCACATACGAAGTCGTATGGTCATGTAACTTTGGGAGACGACTATTGGGGTCATTTCCCATGTTCATGATTTTTCCCGATTTTTAAATGACCATTTTACCCCTAGTTGGCACTGTTTTGGCCATAACTTTTGACTGGAAAGGAATTTTGACCTAAAACCACTTCCATTGGCTCCGGATGATGGTTTACAATTCCGTAGAGTGGTCACATTAGCCAAACAAACTCACCGTTTGGGAGATATGGCTGAAACAAGTTTCAGATGGTGAAAAACAGCTTAATTGGGCTTAACCGGGTGATTAACAGCTAGGCCCAATGGGGGATTTCGGGATTAGGGTAAGGAGGAGGATGAAATCGGTTAGAGAACGATCTTATCCTCATTTCCCAGCCGCCACTTTCTTTCTTGCAACCCTAGCAATGGCCTCCAACACCAAAATCACATTCTAATCAAGTTTTGGCTTAATCTACATCAAATTGAGGAGAGGAAACACGAAAGCAAGGCTAGAGCTGCTGTTAGACATCAGTATTCGCCCAAATCAGCAAGGTTTCAGTTCTGAGAATTTCGTTTGTGGCCAAGGTGAGTGATTGGCATTGTTTTGACAATAATTACAGTTAATTAAGGGTAATTAGTGAAGATTAGCGAATTTACACACTAATAAATTCTGGAAAAATATCTATAAATTCGAAAATAATATTTTATGCCTCTGGTAAAAATTTGGTTTAATTTGGTTAAGTTTTGTTAACCCTATGATTAGTTTTGCTTAAACATGCCTAAGGGAAAAATATGGAGTTTTGGGTATATTTGATCCATTTTGACATGTAAATTCATTGTTTTGGTGTTTGTGGTTAATTTTCTATGTTGCCATGACTGTTTGACATGTTTTGCGATGGATTAGAATAGTTAGATTGGTCGAAAACGTCGTCGAATGGCGTAAAACACTTGCTGGAAAAGCTACAGGAAAAGTGCAGGTTCTGGACCGGATCGGATCGGATATGGGGGCTCGGATCGGATGAGTTGAACTGGACAAGGGGTCTGATCGGATCGGAACTTGACACTTGAGACAACTGGCAAAAAGGAAGGCCACGCTAATTGAACTGGGATCGGATCGGATAAAGGAGGAGAGATCGGATCGGAGCATGTGAAGAACGAGGGAGCTGATCGGAGCGGAAGCACGGACTGGATGGGAGGTGGCAACCCGACCCGACTCGAAGTGGGACACCCGACCCGAACCAACGCAACGCTGTGGATTCGACCTGAACCGTTGCAACGCTGTGGACCCGAACCGAACCGCTACAGGAGAAGACTACGAACATAACCAACTCAAGGTAGAGCACCCGACCCGAACCGATGGCTAGAAGGGGAAACCGACCCACCCAGTGTTGACCAATAACCCGAGATGCAAAGGTAGTCCAATATGGGAAGTTAGAGCTCAGGATCCAGTTGGGAACCGATGAGTTCACTTCATGATTGGGCTTTGCTGCGGGACGTGTGCCAAGGGGCCGTCGATGTCTATGACTTTGGATCACTATGTATGGGAGGCACGTGAACGGATTCAGGGCCACAGTGGCCTAGGTACAACTAAGGGGCTATAGACCAATGAAGTGGGTCATTTGTAAAGATTTGGTCATGACTCCATGTGGTAAGCTTGGTAGTAGCAGTAGTTGTACAAGTTGAACTCTGTCACTACTTCGATGGGTCTAGTGATTGACAGTGGTGGACATCGTATGCTTTACGCACTGAGTGAGAGATGTGAGGATGGTTGCTATGGTTGATTTGTTTGCCATCATTATGACATACACACCCCACCCCCGTATTCTTTGCACTATTTATTATGGCACCTTGGAGTATTGTACGGTATGTGGTACTAACTCTTTGGTTGCAGGTCCAGGTTCAGGTATGGTTTAGTATACCTGTTATTGTTCTGTTTAGATGCTTATCGCTCATACCAGGCTTTATGTCTGACCCAGAGTTTTATGTCTCCTCTTATTACTCTGGGTGCTCACACGAGCAGACTAGAGACAAGTTAGCTGGTGATGCGCGGGTGGATGATCCGGAGACGAGCAGGAGGCTTCCACGTATGATATATATATATATATAGTATTCTCCCTGTGTTGTTGAAGATCACTGCTTGGGCATTAGTAGTGCATCTTCTACTTTCAGTTTTCTTTTGTTTTAGAGACAGTAAATTTGGAAAGTTGTAATAAGCTGTATGTGGATTTCCACTGCTCTGATGTTGATGTTGGTTTTAGTTATCAGCTTATGCACTGTCTCACCTGTTTTATGTCAACTATGTTATTATTATATTTTATTCCATGCGCTGTGAGACATTCTACAGGTTTTCTTGTTAGTTAATTCCCTTCTTTCCTTTCTCCTGACGACCGTCCCGTGCTAGTCGGGCATGTGTACAACGCACTTTCGAAGGAAATGCCGGCTGGTGCGGGGCGGGCCGTCACACTTGGTATCAGAGCTCTAGGTTGCGTAGTTAACCTAGGGAAGTTATCAGGGAGAGATAATATACGTATATGAGAGAGCGTATTTGTGATTATTTTGGTTTTTAAAAGCTATATATATATATATATACTATTAGTAGTATAAGAATGAAGTCGTGCTGCACTAGCACCACTATGGGGTCGTTAATCGTTTCCCTTTACAGATTGACGATGAGCCGATATGTTAGAGGTACCGGTAGAGGGGCCAATAATGGGAATGCTGCTGACATGAGGACGATGTTTACTGACCTCATGAGGGAGATGCTTAGGGATGTGCAGAGGGCAGGCCCCAATGGTGGAAACGGTGGTGGTCCAATAGTGCAGGCGCCGAGAGTCGACTTCGCCAAGCTGAATAAGGATTATACTAGCCTTTGTGGGAAGCCGTTCCACGGAACAGAGTCGGCTACGGATGTTCAGGATTGGTTGGATAGTTGCGAACGTATCTTCGAGGATTTGGGTATCGAGGATGCGATGAAGAGAAAGCTAGCGTCCCGTCAGCTGCAAGGGCGGGCAATGAATTGGTGGAATGCTATAAAGGCAGCTACTCCCGAAGATCAGATTACTTGGGAGCAATTTAAGGCTCGCTTTAGCGAGAAGTTCATTCCAGCTGCTCAGAAGTCAGTGCTGTTTAAGAAATTCTTGGAGCTCAAGCAGAATGGCAGAGCTGTCTCGGAGTATATTGCTTAATTCGATACTTTGTCGAAGTATGAGTTATCTCTTATTGATACTGCCGAGAAGAAGAATGAGAAATTCATAACTGGTTTGGATCAGTACTTGGGGGAAAAGCTTATTAACCACATCGATGAGACGTTTGAATCGATTGTGGGGAAAGCATTGAGATCAGAAAGTCTCTACCCTAAGCTGAAGACTGAGGTTGCATCCGCAGATGAGCCAAAGCCACAAGCAAGTGGTGGAGGCAAGGGTGGTTCCCAGAATAATAGAAAGAAGAATCAGACTAAGGATGGCCAGAAGAAAAAGAATAAGCAAGATGTTGAGTGCTTCAGCTGTGGTAAGAAGGGCCATTATGCTAGTAATTGTCGGGCCAAGCCAGCAGATAGGAAGTGCTTCAACTGTGGCCAAATGGGACATCACAAGGACAAGTGTCCGCAACCCCCTAAAGAAAAGCAAATGGTGAAAGCCTATGCCCTTAATGCTATTCCTTCTTCGTCGAATGCCCCAACTGCGGCGGAAAAGGGAAAGAATGTCATCATTCAAGGTATGCTTTCTGTTTATGATGTTCCTGTTAGAGTTTTGTTTGATACCGGAGCTTCCAGTTCTTTCATATCTAGTGACCCGGTAGATAGGTTGGGATTGGAGCCCGAGATTGTCGATAGACCTTTAGTAGTGACGAACCCGATTGGTGGTTCGACTAGCCTTAGCATGAATTGTCGTAATGTGGTCTTATCGAGTCATGGATGCATGTTTGTTTGTGATTGCTTTGTTTTGGGCTTTACTGGGTTTGGCATTATTTTGGGAGTAGATTGGCTCCAAAGATACGGGGTGGTGGTAGACTGTGAGGGCTTTTTGGTGACAGCTAGAGCGGATGATGGGTGGAGTATAGTGTTTGGTGGTCTACCCAGTGAGGGGGTATTGGCTAGTTTTCTAAACTCCCTCGACATTCCGCATAGTGAGTTGTCAGGTTTGCCCGTGGTTGGCCAGTATCCGGATGTTTTCGAAGAAGTGACCGGGCTTCCACCACACCGAGAGATTGAGTTCCGTATTGATTTGGTAAAAGATGCCAGACCTATAGTGATGCCACTTCGTCGTATGGCACCAAGGGAGCAGCGAGAGCTCGAGGTGCAAGTCAGCGATCTTTTGAAGAAGGGATTTATCAGAAGGAGTGTTTCTGAATGGGGAGCACCAGTTGTGTTTGCTACCAAGGCGGATGGTTCCCTTCGTTTGTGTGTAGACTACCGCGAGTTGAATAAAGTGACGAGGAAGAACAAGTATCCTCTACCGCGGATAGATGATTTGTTCGATCAGTTGGGTGGCGCGAGAGTATTTTCTCAGTTGGATCTCGCGACAGGTTTTCATCAGCTTAGAGTGGAAGCTGAGAGTATAGCTAAAACGGCATTTCGGACGCCGTCTGGGTTTTATGAGTGGTTGGTCATGCCATTCGGGCTGACCAATGCCCCATCATATTTTGTGGATCTTATGAATAGGGTATTCAGAGATCAGTTAAATAAGTTTGTCCTTGTGTTCGTTGATGATATTTTGGTCTACTTGAGGACAGAGGAAGAACACAAGGAACATTTAAAAATAGTGATGGAGGTGTTGAGAAAACACCAATTGAAAGCAAAGTTTTCTAAGTGTCACTTCTGGAGGAGGGAAGTGAGGTTGTTGGGCCATGTTGTATCAGAGAATGGTATTGCCGTGGACCCGGCGAAGGTGGCTACGGTACAGGATTGGCCTACGCCCAAGAATGCAACAGATGTAAGAAGTTTCTTGGGGTTTGCTGGATATTATCGTAAGTTTATCTAAGGTTTCTCCAAGATAGCAGCACCATTGACCCAGTTGACCAAGAAGAATCAAGCTTTTGTCTGGGATGAAAGGTGCGAGAATGCATTCAAGAGTCTAAAGGACAAGTTGACATGCACACCAGTGTTAGTCATTCCTAAGGGGAATGAAGAGATGACGGTATACACGGATGCCTATGGTACCGGACTGGGTGCTGTATTGATGCAAGGCGGTAGGGTTGTAGCTTATGCAAGTCGGCAATTGAAACCGCACGAGAAAAGATACCCTACCCATGATTTGGAATTGGCAGCGATCGTGTTCGCGTTGAAGATGTGGAGACACTATCTCTTGGGAGAAAGATTTGAGTTGTTCACAGATCATAAGTCGTTGAAGTATCTCTTCTCCCAGAAGGATTTAAATCTCCGGCAACAAAGGTGGTTAGAATTCTTGGCTTCCTATGATTTTGACATCGCATATACACCGGGAAAGGGCAATGCGGTGGCTGATGCATTGAGTAGGAGACATGCCAGTTTAGGGGCTATGTTTCTTGAATGGAAGCAACTGTAGTATATCGCGGGGTTTGATTTCAGACCAAAGTGCGAATTGAATCCAGAAATGTTAGCAAGTTTGACGGTCAGACCCACTTTGATTGAGCGGATCGGGTCTAGTCAGAGGGACGATCCTAACCTATTGGAAATCATCTCCAAGTTAGAGACGGGTATCGATGAGGAGATGAACAATTATGGGCTTGATCGAGATGGATGGCTTAGAAAGAATGGAAAGCTTGTTGTACCCAATGTCAATGGATTGAGAGATGAAGTGCTTAGAGAATGTCATCACTCAAAACTGACTATACACCCCGGTGGTAATAAGATGTATCGAGACATGAAGCAGACCTACTACTGGGAAGGGATGAAAAGAGACATTGGGAGGTTTATATCCAAATGCATGAATTGCCAGCTAGTTAAAGCCGAGCAAAAGAAGCCTAGTGGGTTGTTGCAACCATTAGAAATTCCAGAATGGAAATGGGAGCAAGTCTCGATGGATTTCATCGATGGTTTACCAAGGACTATATCGGGACATGATAGCATTTGGGTAATCGTGGATCGATTGACTAAGAGTGCAAGATTCATACCAGTCAAATCGACAGAACGGAATCTAAGTTAGCAGAATTGTATATGAAGTGGGTAGTGAGATTTCATGGGGTACCTAAAAGCATTGTGAGTGACCGAGACCCGTTGTTCACTAGTGGGTTTTGGAAGAGCTTACAAGAGGCTCTAGGGTCAGAGTTACATCTCAGTACCGCATATCATCCTCAGACCGACGGTCAGACTGAGAGGGTGAATCGTATTTTGGAAGATCTCTTGAGAGCATGTATATTGGATTTTGGTGGATCATGGGATGACCATTTGCATCTAGTAGAGTTTGCATATAATAATAGCTACCAATCCAGTATCGGTATGGCTCCATATGAAGCTTTGTACGAAAGACCGTGCAACTCACCATCATGTTGGATAGAGACTGGCGAGAAGTTTATGCTTGGACCAGATGTGGTGAGGGAAACTTCAGATAAAATCAAGATCATTCAACAACGAATGAAAGCTGCCCAAGATAGGCAGAAGAGTTATGCTGATAAGAGGAGAAGAGACCTAAAATTCTCCATTGGTGACTTGGTGTTTGTCAAGATTTCTCCGTTGAAGAGTGTAATACGATTTGGCAGGAGAGGCAAGTTAGTACCAAGATTTGTTGGCCCATTCCCTGTTCTTGAACCAGTCGGGAATTTGGCATATAGAATTGACTTACCAGAGAAGATGGCGGGAGTTCACAACGTATTTCATGTTTCCCAACTAAGGAAGTTCGTTCATGACCCAGATATGACTATTTCACCTGATCAGTTAGAAGACTTCGAAGTAGAACCCGAGGCGGTTGGGAACCGCAAGCCGACCCGTATTGTCGAGCACGACATGAAGCAACTTCGAAGGAAGGCGGTGAAGCTAGTCAAGGTTCAGTGGAGCGAGGACGAGAATGATTGTACTTGGGAGACAGAGGAGAACATTAGGAAGACATATCCAGAACTCTTTGCCTGGTAAGATTTTAACTTCGATTTAAGTTTTCCGCATGCTAGGATAGGCTTGTTTGCTTGTTTTGCATGTTTGATTGTTGTATGTGGTTGTTAGGCATGCGCGATCTTTTGTATGTTTTGGTTTAAGGAATTTCGGGGACGAAATTTCTTAACGGGGGGAGAGTGTAACGACCCGTATTCTACGCATCATAGGATCATAAAATATTTATTTCTTTCACATATGAAGTCGTATGGTCATGTAACTTTGGGAGACGACTATTGGGGTCATTTCCCATGTTCATGATTTTTCCCGATTTTTAAATGACCATTTTACCCCTAGTTGGCACTGTTTTGGCCATAACTTTTGACTGGTAAGGAATTTTGACCTGAAACCACTTCCATTGGCTCCGGATGATGGTTTACAATTCCGTAGAGTGGTCACATTAGCCAAGCGGACTCACCGATTGGGAGATATGGCTGAAACAAGTTTCAGATGGTGAAAAACAGCTTAATTGGGCTTAACCGGGTGATTAACAGCTAGGCCCAATGAGGCATTTCGGGATTAGGGTAAGGAGGAGGCTGAAATCAGTTAGAGAACGATCTTATCCTCATTTCCCAGCCGCCACTTTCTTTCTTGCAACCCTAGCAATGGCCTCCAACACCCAAATCACCTTCTAATCACTTTCTAATCAAGTTTTGGCTTAATCTACATCAAATTGAGGAGAGGAAACACGAAAGCAAGGCTAGAGCTGCTATTAGACATCAGTATTCGCCCAAATCAGCAAGGTTTCAGTTCTGAGAATTTTGTTTGTGGCCAAGGTGAGTGATTAGCATTGTTTTGACACTAATTACAGTTAATTAAGGGTAATTAGTGAAGATTAGCGAATTTACACACTAATAAATTCTGAAAAAATATCTATAAATTCGAAAATAATATTTTATAATTCTGGTAAAAATTTGGTTTAATTTGGTTAAGTTTTGTTAACCCTATGATTAGTTTTGCTTAAACATGCCTAAGAGAAAAATATGGAGTTTTGGGTATATTTGATCCATTTTGACATGTAAATTCATTGTTTTGCTGTTTGTGGTTAGTTTGCTATGTTGCTATGACTGTTTGACATGTTTTGCGATGGATTAGAATAGTTAGATTGGTCGAAAACGTCGTCGAATGGCGTAAAACACTTGCTGGAAAAGCTACAGGAAAAGTGCAGATTCTGGACCGGATCGGATATGGGGTCTCGGATCGGATGAGTTGAACTGGGCATGGGGCCTGATCGGATCGGAACTTGACACTTGAGACAACTGGCAAAAAGGAAGGCCACGCTAATTGAACTGGGATCGGATCGGATAAAGGAGGAGAGATCGGATCGGAGCATGTGAAGAACGAGGGAGCTGATCGGAGCGGAAGCACGGACTGGATGGGAGGTGGCAACCCGACCCGAAGTGGGACACCCGACCCGAACCGACGCAATGCTGTGGACCCGACCCGAACCGATGCAACGCTGTGGACCCGAACCGAACCGCTACAGGAGAAGACTACAAACAGAACCAACTCAAGGTAGAGTACCCGACCCAAACCGATGGCTAGAAGGGGAACCCGACCCGACCCAGTGTTGACCAATAACCCGAGATGCAAAGGTAGTCCAATATGGGAAGTTAGAGCTCAGGATCCAGTTGGGAACCGATGAGTTCACTTCATGATTGGGCTTTGCTGCGGGACGTGTGCCAAGGGGCCGTCGATGTCTATGACTTTGAATCACTATGAATGAGAGGTACGTGAACGGATTCAGGGCCACAGTGGCCTAGGTACAACTAAGGGGCTATAGACCAATGAAGTGGGGTCATTTGTAAAGATTTGGTCATGACTCCATGTGGTAAGCTTGGTAGTAGCAGTAGTTGTACAAGTTGAACTCCGTCACTACTTCGATGGGTCTAGTGATTGACAGTGGTGGACATCGTATGCTTTACGCACTGAGTGAGAGATGTGAGGATGGTTGCTATGGTTGATTTGTTTGCCATCATTATGACATACACACCCCACCCCCGTATTCTTTGCACTATTTATTATGGCACCTTGGAGTATTGTACGGTATGTGGTACAAACTCTTTGGTTGCAGGTCCAGGTTCAGGTATGGTTTAGTATACCTGTTATTGTTCTGTTTAGATGCTTATCGCTCATACCAGGCTTTATGTCTGACCCAGAGTTTTATGTCTCCTCTTATTACTCTGGGTGCTCACACGAGCAGACTAGAGACAGGTTAGCTGGTGATGCGCGGGTGGATGATCCGGAGACGAGCAGAAGGCTTCCACGTATGATATATATATATATATATATATATATAGTATTCTCCCTGTGTTGTTGAAGATCAATGCTTGGGCATTAGTAGTGCATCTTCCACTTTCAGTTTTCTTTTGTTTTAGAGATAGTAAATTTGGAAAGTTGTAATAAGCTGTATGTGGATTTCCACTGCTCTGATGTTGATGTTGGTTTTAGTTATCAGCTTATGCACTGTCTCACCTGTTTTATGTCAACTATGTTATTATTATATTTTATTCCATGCGCTGTGAGACATTCTACAGGTTTTCTTGTTAGTTAATTCCCTTCTTTCCTTTCTTCTAACGACCGTCCCGTGCTAGTCAGGCATGTGTACAGCGCACTTTCGAAGGAAATGACGGCTGGTGCGGGGCGGGCCGTCACAATCAACCCCCAATCGCGTGATCAACACACGAAAAGATTAAAAATGTAATAAAAAGTAAAAGAACGGGGAGCACACACAGAATTTTTATAGTGGTTCGGTAAAGACGATGCATACGTCAACTTTATATATTATTTCTCTTTTTTGATTATAAGTACAATGCTTTTTCTGTTTGAAGAAGAGAAAGAAAATGACTATCTTCCCTTCCTCTTTTTGAGAAACTGAAGTTATAGAGAAGCGTAGAGATGAAAAGCTTGGAGAAAGCCGTGTGGCCAAAAGTCCCCAAAAGCCTCTCTCTTTTTTTTCTTCTTTATGCTTAGTGGTATTTATAGGTGGAGAATGCAGCTTGGGTTGTTGCGGTATGGTCCGGCCATTTCGGGAAAGCCTGGACACGTGGAATCCATCTATTGGCTTGAGTTGCGGCTGAAGGACTGTTTCCACTGTTCATAAATAGTATCCTCGGAAGTTGTGGTTGACGTGGCATCCACGGAGAGGTTTATTAAAAGTAGAGCTTTGTCCGTATATGGTTTGACCGCCTTTATTGCCTTGCGAGTCGGGATATTTGGTGGACTAGCTCCGTAGATATCTTCCACGCTGGCCCGAGATAATCGGTCGACGAGTTCTTTTTGGAAGCGAGAAACTTGGTCGTCTTGGTGAGCGATTCTTCCGGTAATGCATAGTCAATCCGACTGAGTTGGACTTGGGCCAATGTGCCATTGCTCTAAGTTGCGCCCCTGCTGGGCCTCCTGAAGCGCGACTTATATCTGATTGTGCGTTTGGGCTTTGGCCCTGTTCGTTGAGACTTTTTCCAAAAAGAGGGTTAACACTTTGCCCATCAGACTGCATCTTCATCGACAGAGGGAGGTGTGTTCTGAAATCTGAACCGAAGCACAAACGCTCGAGCTGCTATGGTCGCGCCGGACCATATTAAGGCCAGAAAACTGACGGTTCAATGTTGTATTAAGGCCAGAAAACCGATGACCATGCCAGGTCGTATTAAGGCCAGAAAACCGACAACTATCGGGAACCGTGTTAATGCCGAGATGATGATCGCCATTTGTACAAGAGTTGGTTCCTGCAAATACAAAACAAACCATCCTCATTTTAGAGGAGGGTGATGGATCGAGCATTTTATTCCACTTCGCTTTAGAGGGTGGCGAGCATCATCCATACTCGGCTTTGTGGCGAGCATAAACCATGCTCGGCTTAGGGGCGAGCATAAACCATGCTCGGCTTAGGGCAAGTGTTTCTTATGCTCGACTCATGTTATGTTAGTTAGTTTAGCGAGCTATGCATGCTCGTGGTGCAAAGAAAAGAGAGTGTAGTCCGCACTCGTGTTCAAAAAATGTGACCTCACTCACTTGATGAGTAGGTGTTTGAAATGGTGGTGGGCTTTCGCGCTAACCACATAGAACAGGGGGGCGAGCATTATCCATGCTCGGCTTAGAGATTTCACAACATGATATTCTTTTACAAAAAGTTAAATTCATAACTACTAAGCAATTATTACAAAGAAAATAAATTCTACGGGAACAACGATTGATTACAGAGCATTCTCAAGAGCTAAAATCAAGGCATCCTTGTTATTGAAAGAAATACATTGAAAGAAAAGATAAAAAATCTAATTAATGATAATGTCGCGAGTGCTAGTCTCAGGATCCTTTCCGTTTCTAGGAGCTCGCGGGCCAGTCCGAGGAGCTTGAGCAGAGGGTCACGGCAGCATGGCCGGGGCGCGATCTTTGACATATTCAGCGAGTTCCCCTTTCCTGACTCGTCCTTCGATGAGATCGCGCAGATGTCGACAATCATTTGTATTATGTCCAGCTACGTTGTGGAATATACAATGCTTGCTAGAATCGAGTCCCATCTGGGTCGGTTCTCATCGAGGTGGTCTTGGAGTGGGCAAGGACTCGCGTATACCGAGGTAGATATCGAGCAAAGAAGAATTGAGCTCGGTGTATCGATCATATTTGTTTTCATTTCGAGGTCGCACATTGCGTTCATTCTTTTCCGAGGCCTTTCCTCTTCCTTTATCCTGGCCGTTGCCGTTGAGTGGACCTTGTTGTTTGGCTACTAAAACTTCAAGGCTCTCCATTTCAAGGCTAGCATCCTCTTGTCGCAAGAATCTCTCGGCCTCGGAGTAAAAGTCATCTATATCTTTAGGAGGATCTCTGGTTAAGGAGTTTGAGAATTATGATCTCTTTTGAACTCCCGCGATGGCGTCCATCAGCACCATCGATGGCTCGGGCCGATCGACAGATGCTACAACTGCGTTGAATCTTTCGAGGAAGGATCTTAGTGTCTCTCCGGATCACTGTTTGATGGTAGATAAAGACATGACACTTTTCGGTCGAGAGATATGCACTCGAAACTGTTCGATGAAGCGGGTGACCAGAGTATTCCAGCTGCTGATCGACTCCGTTGTTAGATGCCGAAACCACATACCGGCTATATCTGTGAGAAAGAGAGGAAAGCACTTAGCCATGAAGCTAGTCGACGCACCAAGTACTTCCATATGTCGCATGTATCGCATGAGGTGAATGGTCGGGTCAGTGCGACCGTTGTATGGCTCGATGGCTGGGAACCTGAAGTATAGAGGATTTCGAGAATTTCTGATTTCTCTAGTGAAGGGGCTGCGATTGACATTGTCTATGTCTTGCTGCGAAGAGTTGGAAGCGTCGGACGATGCTTGCAAGCTGGCTCCCATCTCCGAGTAGTCGTTGCCATGAACTTAGTTCTGCATCCTGAGAGGGTTCTGCACGAGGATCCGACAAAAGCATGCTCGGAAGGGTGGCCGTTGGCTGGACTCGACCTCCGAGAATTGAGTGAAGGTGTGAGGGAAGGTGAGATCTGGCGGGTTGCTCTAGGCAGAATGGCCCCTCTGGGACCTGATGAGTTGTGGGTTAGGCTATGCCCGTCGCAAAGGGTCTAGGCTGATCCAGCATAGCGTGTGATGTTCGGAGGTCAGGGTTGCCCCCGCTTGAAGCGAGGTTAGGAAGGTCTACAGTAGCGTTTTCTTCTGCTACAGTGAGGGCTGGTATTACAGGGTGGCTTCCCTCGTTCGAAGGGAAGGTTACTCCAACTCTTCGTTGAAAAGGAAGAGTGGTTAGACTGGCATGTGGCAAGATCTCGGGTTGTAATGGGAATGGCGTTGATTCAGAGGGACCCGGTGGTAGCTCGACCGATTCGACAGGTCGAGATGTTCCAAAGAGCGGAGGCATATTTGCCAGACGACCTAGATCTTGATCGTCCGCCTCCTGATGTTCAGTGGCCATAACTGCGCTGGTCGCTGGAAGCGATACTCCTGGCTGGGCTTGATTGGTTGGTGGGAGCAAACCAGGATGAAATAAAGGTGTAGCCCGATCGGTGGCCTGATTTCGAGTGAACTGAGGGTCAGCTGTTGTCCCAATCTCGGCCTGTAGAGGAATTGATGTTGAAGCGTTCAACCATGTTTCCAATCGACCGAGAAGGTGATCCATCAACTGCTGCTGTCGTTTGAGGACTTTACCCTGAGATGTCATATGGTCGACCATGATTTTATCCATGTCGTCCCGAGTAAGGAATCGAGACATGTCGTCATGAGAGGAAACTTCGTGGCTTACTTCTGCAGCAACGGTATCGGCTGCATCGACGTTTGCAGGACGAGAGGATGTTGCATCTTTCTTTCCTTTGTTTGTCATGACCTGAGATAAGCAGGAGTTCGACGGCGATGTCGGTGCGCTACCCCTACCTGGCGCGCCAAAGTGCTGACGTCAAAAGTTGGTCACTAGTGACGATCAACCCCCAATCGCGTGATCAACACACGAAAAGATTAAAAATGCAATAAAAGGTAAAAGAATGGGGAGCACACATAGAATTTTTATAGTGGTTCGGCAAAGACGATGCCTACGTCCACTTTATATATTATTTCTCTTTTTTGATTACAAGTATAATGCTTTTTCTGTTTGAAGAAGAGAAAGAAAATGACTATCTTCCCTTCCTCTTTTTGAGAAATTGAAGTTATGAAGAAGCGTAGAGATGAAAAGCTTGGAGAAAGCCATCTGGCCAAAAGTCCCCAAAAGCCTCTCTCCTTTTTTTCTTCTTTATGCTTAGGGGTATTTATAGGTGGAGAATGCAGCTTGGGTTGTTGCGGTATGGTCCGGTCATTTCGGGAAAGCCTAGACATGTGGAATCCATCAATTGGCTTGAGTTGCGGCTGAAGGACTGTTTCCACTGTTCATAAATAGTATCCTCGGAAGTTGTGGTTGACGTGGCATCCACGGAGAGGTTTATTAAAAGTAGAGCTTTGTCCGTATATGGTTTGACCGCCTTTATTTCCTTGAGAGTCGGGATATTAGGTGGACTAGCTCTACAGATATCTTCCACGCTGGCCCGAGATAATCGGTCGACGAGTTCTTTTTGGAAGCGAGAAACTCGGTCGTCTTGGTAAGCGATTCTTCTGGTAATGCATAGTCAATCCGACTGAGTTGGACTTGGGCCGATGTGCCATTGCTCGAAGTTGCGCCCCTGCTGGGCCTCCTGAAGCGCGACTTATATCTGATTATGCGTTCGGGCTTTGGCCCTGTTCATTGAGACTTTTGCCAAAAAGAGGGTTAACAATATATATATATATATATATATATATATATATATATATATATATATATATATGGAACGATCAAGAGCACCCCAAATAGTCCAGCACTCCTTTAGCCTCCCTGGTTTCCACCACACAGTCATCTTTCTCCCTCCTTCCACTAATTCTCTCTTCCCTCACTAACTTAATAAATAATAAATGAGAGGCTATTATAGAGATGCAAAAGGGGTGCCAACAAAACAGGGTGTCATATAACCTTCCTCATATATATATATGAGGAGCGTTCAATGGCACCCCAAATGCCCCCCAACAGAAACCAAGTATTTATAGTAGTTTAAGTTAGTGGGAGGTAAGAGAATGAGTGGAGGGAGAGAGAAACGGGATATATGGTGGAAATCAGGGGGCATTTAGGGGTGCTGCACTGTTTCGGGTGCCACTGAACGCTCGCATATATATATGGTTTCTTGGTTATTTCAATTCTATTTCCTAGGTTCATTATTTTTTTGTTGCTTGTAAGGCAGCAGCAGCACCTAAGTTGCTACAGAGTATCTGTTGTGCCAACCAGGTTTTTCTTTTTGGGATAAATTATAAGAACATCATATTAAATTAAAGTAACTATTAAGACTCCTTTGTTGCCATAATGAATAGTATTAATGAAATAAAATGATTATAACAATGTTTGGTGCAGCCAGTTTGTTTCAAACTTTAGACTATTTCATGGATGCTCATTATGTTTGACATTTTGCACTATTTACTCCCTCTTAAGGGGGGAAAAATCTGAAGCATTACTTAACACTGTCTTGTATGTCCGTAAAAGCTAACAACCTTAGGACTACTACATATGATAGCAACGCCACTCCACTAAAACAAATATGAGATGCATTTAAGGCCATGATAGTTCTTTCTCAATGCATACTTCAGCGTAATTTAAGTGCAAGCTGATTAATAAAAAAATGAGAACTTCCTAATCTTTGTATATGAATGACCCTGTTAAATTTTGGCAATTAAAATATATTAATGAGAAGGCATTATTTGTTTCCATAATCAAGTCAATTATGGGAAATAAATTAATATAGAGAAGGCAACTGATTTAAATAATCAATCAAGAATTAGTAGGGTGAGAGAGGCATTAATTGTTCCCATAATCAAGCCAAATATGGAAAACAATTAATTGATTTGGAGAATCAATGAAGACTTTATATAGGTGGAAACCAAATTAATGCGCAAGATTTGTGGTGGATAAAATCAAGGAAATTCCTAAACATCTTCATCCTTATCTTATAGAATTCTCTATTCTTCCTATATATATGAAGCCATTTGCTCACTTTTGTATCATCACAAGAAAATATATCTCTCCATATTATTCCTCAATAGATCCCTATTTTCTGTATTATTATAGGGTGAGAATTAGTATTGAGTTTTTTGTTGTAATTCTTCTCATTTTTGTAACCTCCTCTTGAAGTAAAGAAATAAAGAAGTTGTTGGGTCTCCGTGGACGTAGGTTATTCGTATCCGAACCACGTTAAATCTTTTGTGTCTTCTCCTCCTCTTCTATTTTTGTTCTTTTTGTTTGGTGATTATTTTTATTGAGTTAGTGGTTGATAACTAATCGACAAGCTAGATCCTTTTTAGCATCGCTTCCGCATTTGTGCAATTTTTGCACAACAGTTTGGTATCGGAGATAGCTGTCTTGTTCTAGATTAGTTACCAATGGCTAATTCTTCTAGTAGTTGTATGAAAAATTATGGCATCACCAAATTTGTTAGAAGAGAAGTTTTTGGGACATGGAAGGTCAAAGTGAAGACTAATGACGGTGTTCTTCAGCAACAACTTCATTCACTTAGAGGAAGAGATAAGATGCAGCAGCGCCTTAGAGGAGATATGCATAGATCCCACTTCTTGGGTTCTAGAAGAGGTGCTTGCTATTATTGTAAGAAGAAGGGACATTTCATACGAAATTGTTCAGCCCTGAGAAAGAAGAAAGAGAAGAAAGAGAAAGCTTCAATTCAGACAACATTTAGATCAGATGCAGATAGATGTGATAGTGATACATCATTATTTTCAGCCACCATTCCACCTTTAGAGAGTACAAGTTGGGTGATTGATTCTGGAGCCACTTTTCATATGACGCCAGATAGGAGCTGTTTTGTCAGTTATGAGAAAATTGATGGCAGAGCAGTTCATTTGGAGAATGGCACATCTTGTCATGTTGTGAGCGTTGGTAGTGTGAGGTTTAAGATGCATGATGGTGTTATTAGGACTATCACGGATGTTCGACATGTTCCGATGCTGCAAAAGAGTGTGTTGTCAGTTGGAGCTTTGAGTAGGCTTGGTATGAAGATAATAATAGATGGGGAGAATTTAAGAGTGGCGAAGGGTTCCTTAGTAGTGATGAAAGGGGTGCGAGTCGATGATATTTATATGCTTCGTGGAGAGACAGTATTTGGAGATTCAGTAGTTTCTACTGATTGTAGTGTTTCAGATTCTACTCAATTATGGCACCTTTGTTTAGATCATGTTGATGAGGAGAGACTGGAAGTATTGAAGAAGCGTAGGTTAATTGTTGTTGATTCTCAATTAAAGCCTAGTTCTCGTGAAGATTGTTCTTTTGGAAAGATGAAGCATGTCACATTTGATGTTGGAAGACCTAGAGCTACAGAGTTTCTAGAGTATGTTCATTCATATGTTTGGGGACCCACCCCAATTGCATCTTTAGGTGGAGCCAGTTTGTTCGTCATATTTGTGGATGATTTCTCGCGTATGGTTTGGGTCTATTTCATGAAGACTAGATCCGAAATATTTGCCCAATTTCAGAACTGGAAGACCTTAGTTGAAAAGAAGTCGGGAAAGCGACTGCAAGTTCTTAGAGTTGGCAATAGTAGTGAATTTGCGTCACAAGAATTCACTAACTATTGTGCGTCCGAGCATGTACTTAGAGATTTTTCTATGAAGTCACATTCTTTTGAAGTGGCGGAGAGCATGTGTCGGATATTATGGGAAAGAGCTATGAGATTGAGACTGACTGCTGGTCTAGAAGAGGGATTTTGGGCAGAAGCGATATCTATGGCAGTATTTCTCATCAACCGTACACCTTCTATTGCCATAGATATGAAGATCCGAGAAGAAGTATGGAAAAGAGAGTACGTTGATTATTCATTCCTTAAAGTGTTTGGTTGTTCATCTTATTTAGAAGATGAGAGACATGAAAGGCTGAAGCCTAGAGGAAGCAAGCACATTTTGTTAGGCTATGGAGAAGGAATGAAGAAGTATAGATTGTGGTGTAAAATAACCAAGAGAATTGTGACTAGCAGACACGTAATATTTGATGAGAGGTCTTTATTGAAGGTGGAGCCTCTATCAAGTGATGACATTAGGAGGACACAAAATCCCCAAACACATTTGGAGTCATCAGATTGTTTCCATATTCAGAGAGAAAGTGGTATTTCCGAAGGTACCATGGTTGATGAGAAGATTTCAAAGATTTAGACTCTAGGTGGAGCTCGGTTGTAATGACTCGCATTGGCAGAGGTATTATAATTAATTTATTTAAATATTTAAATAGTGAATTAGAGAATTTAATGGTCGATTAATTAAATAATAATGAATATTTAATTAAAATAATAAAATAAAATAATATATTAAATTCTGAAATAATCAGAATTGGCTGAAAAGGCGATATGGTGTGAACTGGATCATCTGTGACATATAATTCAGTTTAGAATCGAATTATAATAACGAATATATTATTTAAATAAAGTTGGAACGTATAAATTATAATATAATTATAATCGAGCTCGAAATGGCGCGGTAGTTCGCGATTTGACGATTCGAACTTTAAACGAATATATAGAAGCCATTTTA
This sequence comes from Allium sativum, assembly GCA_030737875.1. NCBI lineage: Eukaryota > Viridiplantae > Streptophyta > Magnoliopsida > Asparagales > Amaryllidaceae > Allium > Allium sativum. Next base: position 1,925,731 of record JASFAX010000062.1, on the reverse strand, counting down.
AATCGGATTTCTGTGAAATAAGAAACGTTAGGAGCTGGAAAAGTATATTTTTCTAGTGGAAGAGATAAATCGAGATTTCGTCGTGTAGATTTTGAGTTATGTCCAAATCAAATTTTAGAAAAGTCGCCACGGAATTCCTTTATAATTCGTAACGCTTTATTTACGTTATAAAAGGGTTTTCAATATAATTAAATATTGGTATCAAATCTGGACAAATCCTCTTAGACGTAGGTATAATTTAATTTTTAGAATTTTACTGTAATTTTTAATTAATTAAATAAGCAGCTTTTTATTTGGAGTATTTTGCACCCTTAATCAGCGATTTTGGGGTTTCACAATAAGAGTTAATCTACCGGTATTATTATATCTTTGGGATCGTGGTACGTTGGTCGTCACAATGGTATGATCAACTCTGTCTATAGCAGTTGTATATGAATGGAATTTACGAAAATGGATATACAATATCGAAGCCTATATGATAACTTTAACCAAAGGTTATAACCCAAAATAAAGGGCCACGCCATTTGCTTTAGTCCACAGAAAAACAACCAACGTGGAAAGCATTCATCCATTTAATCTAAAATGTCAATTCCCTATATAATACCTTATTCTTCTCAAACCTAATTTACTACTCCTCACGGTCAAATACATTCCGCCGTAAGCAGGAAAACGAACATGTGAGAAAATCACCTTCAAAAAAATCCACAGAAAATAGAATCAATTTCCATAAATTCTAAACTCGTTTATTTGGGATCTCTTCGACTTGCCCTTCGATTTGATACTATTTCTGAGGGGTGCGACTATATTTCTGTTCGCTCGATGTAAGAGCAACGTGAAATTGGGTTGATCGATGCCTGAAGTCAAAGCATTTTCGGAAGTAATTGAAGGGAAATGGTGGAGTTATACGTGTACAGGGGCGTGCGTATTTAACTGGAGCTGATGTGTGTAAAGGGAGGATCTTACTGGAGCGGGAGTTCTAAAAATACACGGAAAAAGGGGAGAGCAAATTACTGGAGAACAGTTCTATGTGTTTGGGGTACGAATGGGTCTCGGCTCCACGGTTTCAGTTTTGAACTGTTTTGAAATGCATGAAGGTGGCTTGAGTGGCGCTGGAAAGCTTTGTAAATGTTGGCATCAGATGGTGTTGTGGAAATGCAAATGGAAGTGGTAAAACCTGTGTATGCGCACATACTGTGCGTGGCAAGAAAATTGTGAGAAATAATGGTTACTGGTACCAACGCTTGTACAATGGGGAGCACAAATGAATGAGGAACGAGGTAGCAAGCATGCGGCCCTATTGGGTAGATTGTTGTAATGTTTAAAAACGACGGAAGTATGAATACTGGAATGTGCGGGAAGGGGTACGTTCATTGAAAATGGTTACTGAAGCAAATCCGTGAACATCAGTTTTTGCAAGGGATAATCAGCAAGGTTAAGGTATAACTAAACAAAGAGAATCGGTTAATTTTTTTTTTAAATTACGTACACCGTTTAAATCTGTAAAATTCTGTGATGCGAGGTCCAAACAAGACGGTACGCGTTCCATAGGAATTGTGTTTACAAAGGGATACCAGTACAAACTAGTTTGAAACGATGTGGAGCTCGCTGTGATTTTATATGAAGTTAAACGCTCGTCGAATCAGCCGAACGTTAATTTGTATTCAACGATTAACGACCAATGTGAGTAAAACTCACCAACTCTGAACAGTTCTATTTTTATAACGTATATTTAGAACTGATAAATGATGACTGATTGCTGTGTGTTAACTGTTGGTTGAGTTGTTTGTGTATTGATTGAAATCATAGATAACGATATATATATAAATCGTTAATCGAATATTGATTCTGTTTTATCATAATATTTTATATATGTGTTGTTTAACATATGTGATGCAGGGGAACAGGTTGGAGGGGTCCAACTAGACTCCTCAATATTTATTATACTATTCTGTTCATATATTGTAATATATGTTGTGCTATAAAATCTGTTGTTGATTTGGTATGTTTGAATGATATTGATCATGGTTATTCGATATTTTAAATATCATAAAAAGACCCTGGGATGTAAAAAGGGATATTTCAATGTATATTGAAATAAGGAATTTTATAAAATCAACCGATTTTATAAAAGGGAATAATTTGAAAATAAAGCATTTATAAAATCATAGGATATTATAAAGAAGAATATTTATTTAGAAAATAAATAGAATTGTAAAAGGAACATTTATTTAGAAAATAAATAGGATAAAAGGAAAAAGGAAATTAATGAGATAGGAAAGAGTTAGTCGATTAGAGTTATCAAATAGAGTTATCAAAAAGAAGTTAATCAAATATAGTTTATTCAAATAAGTTAGTCAAACATAGTTATTCAGGATAAGTTACCATTTAGCACGACTGCTAGCGTAATTCGCAGGGCTGCAGATAGCCTACGGCAGTCGGATGTTTCTTGAGGGAATCAGGCGTAACCATTGTGATCGCTGCGATCTAGAGTCAAGCGAATGGAGTTAAATCGAATATAGTTATTCGAAATAAAGTTAAAACGGATATTTGTTTAGAAATAGAGTTAATCGAATAGAGTTAATCGAATAGAGGTAAAGAAATAGAGTTAAGCAAAATTAGAAACTGACTAGAGATTAGTAAGTTGAATGGTTTCCTGAGTATCGATCTGATGTTGGTTTCGGCCTTCGGGGTTTATACTTAGAAAATTGTTCTCATACTAGTTTACAGTTAGAGACTGATAGTTGTGGAAGAATAGTGATATGTAAATAACAAATGGAAATGTTTTCCAGTGTTAATAACGTATATTTTCTAAAACATAGAAAATAAGGAAATGTGAATATATATATGTTTTGATGATTGGATCGATATTTCCATTTGGAAATAAGATCGTTGTGTGTACACGGACATGTTTTCATTTGATAGTTAAATCACCGACTATCGAAGTTTTGACCATTTTAACGTTGTTAATATGGAGAGACCGGTTGGATTATTATCCAAAGAACCACTCTGTATTTGCATAAGCGTTGCAAATCATTTATGCCAAAGATAATTGAAGACGGAGTAAAGTGCAAGGGCTGTTGTATAAGTCTTAGATAACAGCGACTAAGATGGATATACTGAATAGTGCCTTCGGTTTGTCCAGTCCCAGGACAACTTGTATGGACGAAGGTCTGACGAGTATATCTGGTAGATCACGTAAGTTGATCGTTTCAAACGTATTTACGTTGGTGGCGGAGGAATTCGTTTCTCTTAGCTTATACCCGTGGTATTTTTGGGAAAATCAATTTGTGATTTAGAGGGTATGACGATGTGACATTCTAAGTGAATGAAGATGTGGTATGTGAAAAGATAAGCGTAGCTTCTAGCCTCACATCCGGTAAATGACAGAAATCGGGCAGGCAGCATGGCTAAGTCGATCGCACCGAAGTAGGGTGTACAATCACCTATCTAGAGAATATTCATTTGCTTCTTTAATTTATCAATGTTGTCCCATATATATATACGGGAACGGTTGCTGATCCCAACCGTTGATGATGTACATTCGATACACTCAAGCGAAATGAGTGGTCGGTCATGTGTGGCTGAGTTGCAAGATGTTCTTGTCGAACTCCAGTGTATCGTTCCTAGAGTACACTGATCGGAAGGTGGTTCCATACCTTGTCATAATTGGAAATCCATTAACCAATACGTGCTTGCGATTTTGATTGTATATTATTTATGTAGAACGTGAGATGAAAGCGTTTCTGCTAGATTGATATCTATTTGTGTTTAGACATTATTATAATATCAGAATGATATTGTTTGTCAAAGATGTTGGATTTTCATAAGGGAAAAACCCGTTCCGTATTCACGGCGTGGTCTTATGAGATATCATATGCCTGTTTAAACTATTTTACTCACACCAGTCCCATGACTGACCCGGATTTTATTTTGTTTTGTTTCCCTAAACTCTTGGGTGCCTAAATTTGTACGGGCAGTCAAGTAGTCGGAATTTTACAGATATACTTGGAGAGCTTGGAGCAGGAGGCTTCAAGATTCTATAGCTATGATTATTTTCGCTGTTGTTGTAAGTGTTGTACTCTGATAAGTGTTATTGTATACATACTGTTTGTATTTCAAAAGTTATGTTTTATTTTATTCGTTCCGCTGTGAGATTCGTGTTACTCTGATGATGATGTTCTTCTTCTTCTTCTTCTATTCTATTAGTTCTATCTTATCTATCCTCACCTTCTATCTTCTTTCTATTAATTTCTTGAATTTCCAGTGCAATTTGGGGTTGGACTTGTGTTATTTGGTCAGCTCAAATTGGTCCGGATTTTCGGGTCATTACATCGGTCGCAGTTAAGGCCTTTTAGTTCAGTTGGCCCTATTGGTAAGCATATTTGTAATGATGATTATTCATCTTATGCTTTGAATGCTGCGGAGCTTGGTGTTGAGTTTGATAAGGTAGACTTGGTGAAGTCGAGTAAAATTCTTGAAAAGGAGGTTGAAGTAGATAATATTGAGTATGTCCTCACTCAATGTAGGATGGAGAAGGTGAAGCGCGCTATGATATCTCCATTAGTCTATCAGATTTATGTATCTACAAGTTTGTCTCCTTCATCGGATTTTCTGAAGAATTTTGATATTCGTTCATATGCATTTTGCTTGTCGATGTGCATATTATCTTTCTTATGCTTGGGAAAGATTTGGAAGCTCTGTTTTGGCAATATTGCCCAAAGTAGTTCACACTGAGCTTGATGGCATAGACCCAACAATTTTGCTGATTTTTGGTGATTGATGAATATATTTAATTGAGGTGGAGTGTTAAATTTTGGCGATTAAAATATATTAATGAGAAGGCATTATTTGTTTCCATAATCAAGTCAATTATGGGAAATAAATTAATATAGAGAAGGCAACTGATTTAAATAATCAATCAAGAATTGGTAGGGTGAGAGAGACATTAATTGTTCCCATAATCAAGCCAAATATGAGAAACAATTAATTGATTTGGAGAATCAATGAAGAATTTATATAGGTGGAAACCAAATTAATGCGCAAGATTTGTGGATAAAATCAAGGAAATTCCTAAATATCTTCATCCGTATCTTCTAGAATTTTCTATTCTTCCTATATATATGAAGCCATTTGCTCACTTTTGTATCATCACAAGAAAATATATCTCTCCATATTATTCCTCAATAGATCCCTATTTTCTGTATCTATTATAGGGTGAGAATTAGTATTGAGTTTTTTGTTGTAATTCTTCTCATTTTTGTAACCTCCTCTTGAAGTAAAGAAATAAAGAAGTTGTTGGGTCTCCGTGGACGTAGGATATTCATATCCGAACCACGTTAAATCTTTTGTGTCTTCTCCTCCTCTTCTATTTTTGTTCTTTTTGTTTGGTGATTATTTTTATTGAGTTAGTGGTTGATAATTAATCGACAAGCTAGATCCATTTTAGCATCGCTTCCGCATTTGTGCAATTTTTGCACAACATGACCCATCATACGTGTAATCAGTACTTGGATGTGTGTAATCCGTTCTTGGATGCATGCAAGTTCGTACTTCATAGGGTCTCACCTTCTTGGGCAGCAAATGAAGTAATTTTAACTGAAAACAACTTATAACTATAAACATAGATTATAATAGTATTAGAAGACAAATATTAGCATATTTATAATAGAAAACTATTGGCAGACTGTTATTTCCAACCTTCTCTTCTTTTTAGTTGATAAATGAACAGTCAGAAGTAAGAGTAGCCCGTGATATATCAGTAATGCTGAACAATACCTCGAAAGGATGGTTAATTAACATTGTTTTTCTTCTATTTTTCCCAAGTCCAGGCTGATAACTTGAGGCTGCAGACCCTACTCCAGCTTTGGCGCATTTTGACAAGAAGACAAGCAGCAAGTTGTTTTCTTGCAATAGGAGAGTGCACAACCGTCTCTATGCCTTGAGATCTGTTTTTGAGTATCTATTAACTTTTTATACCCATTTATCTGGTTTTGAGCATTTAAAACATGCACGAGTCAGAATGAAAGTTGGCTACTATTCTTTGTTTTGTTAAAAGAAAACACAGCCTTACCTATGTTTTACTTGATTTGTAGCATGGTCATCTCTCCTAAAGGCCAAAGTGAAACAAGTACATCTCTCCCTTTAGTCGTTACAGCTTCTATTGATGTGCAACAAAGAGCATTATTTCTATATATGTACATTCTGCAATACATTACAATGCCACCATTTATGGTTGATGAAATGACACATTATATGATTTGTTAAACAGAGTCTACGAAGAAAGTTAAGCAAGCTAAGCTGAACTTTGTGAAGAAAACTCCTGGTACAATCTCAATGTATGCATCATAACAGAATCCTAGAGAGGCTGTTTTTTTCGACAGCATTGGAGGTAAGGTATGCTGTGGTTAAAATTTGTCATTCTTGTCTTAAAATGCTAGCAATTTTGCGGAACCTATTTTGTAAATGACAACATTTTTGAAATTGACCTGGTGTTTTTGTTTTTGTAATCTATGTTTCTTGCCTCGGTTTATGGTCCCTCAAACTAATTTTTAGTTGAAATTTTTGAGAACATTCCTTTAGTAAGGTTGAAAGTTTAATGACAACGTATCGTCTTTAAGGAATATTAGAGTAAGATTCATACATAAGGAAATCTAAACGAAAACGTATAGTGTAATCCATTTGATTTAATGACATTATTACAGAAATATTGGACTAACGCTAGTACAAAACAAACTATTTGCTTCTGACATTTTCCACCATTTGCGTCTGGTTCAACATGAATGCAACTGAAATGGACGCAAATTGTAATGAGAATTTGCGTCTGATTTTTAATAGATGCAAATACTTAATATTTGCATCCGTTATTGCCTGAAGCAGATGCGAATATTATATGTATTTGCGTCTGCTTCGTTCCTAAAATAGATGTAAATTGCCGGTAACAGTTTTATTCCCCTATGTATTTGTGTCTGATGTAGCTAGTGGCAGACGCAAATATTATACGTATTTGCGTCTGCTTGGTCTTTGCAACAGACGCAAATTTGTTTTTTTTTTTTTTTTTAAAAATGAACCTTTCAGGCTTGCTACAACACAAATCTGAATACAATCAAATAAAATATCACATAATTTTACACAATATAAAATTAAATAGAGTGATACAAATCTACAACACAGACAAATAAATCAAATTCAGTTTCAAGTGACCCAATAATTTTTGTTTTTCTTTTCGTAGTTTAAATGAGTGGTCACTGCAATTCACTTTCTTATAAAAGGCAAAAAAAAAAAAAAAAAAACTAGTTTAATTCAATCATACTATATGCATTACAATACCTTTATGCATAACCATACAAATGTGGTGAAATGTAAAATGCTAATGAACATTGCTGGAAGTGACCATCTTTTTTATATCTTCATGTTCCTGCATATCAAAAATTACAAAACAATTAATAAAATATCAAAAGTTTCTGAAATATTTGTGAAAATCCAAAGTCGAGACAGGTTTTGATAAGGGAATTTTTATTTGTATCCACTAAATTTGTTAGTTCATCCACATAGTTGACTTTAGTAAGTTAATCTGCCAATCTGTTTGTAACTTAATCTATGGTGGATTAACTAATAAATGGTGGATTGACTAACAAATAAACAATATTTTCAAACTAATAAATCGAGGCACTCAATTAAAGAGACTGGATTTCTTGTTTTGTTGTTGAACCAAAACTGTGCCACTTTATTCTCCCAGAATCATCCAATAAGTATATGTATCTAGGGCTGTCAACGGATACTTTCGGATACGGATAGTGCCATATCCGTATCCGCATCCGAAACCATTTTCGGATATCGGATATCCGTATCCGCGGATACGGACGGATATCGGATAATTATCCGCTCCGCCAACAATCGATAAATCAATGAATATAAATGAATTTTTTTAGCTTAATATTAATCTTTTTCAACCTAATTGATTACCAAAGTGCTAAAAACAAATAAATATGATGATAATATATAATTTTGAGCAATTAACATGCGTTTAGTAGAATTTTAATTTTGCAAATTAATAAATTAGTACATTTAATTATGTTAAAATACACATAATTTAAGCTATAATCGGAAAAAAAGCGGACGGATAATTTTCGGATGCGGATATGCCTATATCCGCATCCGTATCCGCTTTTCCGGATATCGGATATTTATCCGCTTTTCGGATACGGATGCGGACGGATTTGGGATTTTTCGGGTATCCATTGACAGCCCTATATGTATCTATGATGAAAGAAATATGAATGAACCAGCTGTATGTTTTAATGTTAAATATGAAAATTTATATAATTATTGAAATATGTGTATTACCCGGTCAAGAGATTTACAATTTGAAGCTGCTTCCTAAAATCATAGTGGTCACCAAAATATGTAGCAAAAAATACAATGTATAGGTAGTGCTGAATTTTGATTACAAACGCCGAGTGGGCCAATGTCTTTGAGAGCACAGATCTGCTCTTCTCCCATAGAAGACATGATGGTCACAACCAAATCCTTGCCTTCCTCAAACCCCTCTTTTAGCTACAACCAAATATGTACATAGTTTATGATTGTCCATAATCACCATGAGATTATTTCATCTTAATTTGATACCCAAATCTGAAACCATAGTGTTGAGGCAGACCAAACAAAATACACTGAAACACTTTTCAGGTATAAAAACACCGAAATGGAATAAAAACACCACTAAAAATGACATGATTATTATGATTTGTGCTTTGGAACATATGCAGTAAGATATTTTTCTTTCTTGCATTCATAGCGTGCACATTCATCTCTTCCTTAAATGAGCAAAAGCAAACTGTCCTTGAAATCATCAATAATATTAGCAAAAAGCAAATGATCTGTAATTATTAACATGCTCATGTATATATTCAATTGTAACATCCACAGTTAGCGGTTATAGCCATATATGAATCACAACAATTTGAATGGTTGTTGCTTGAAAATAAATAAATAGAAGCAGCAACATGATACATAATTAAATAACATGATAAAGAAAGAATACTGAGGTTTTACTGACACAGTCTGAACAGAAACAGTCTGAATAGAGAAACATGAGCTGGAGTATGAACATCAAGTATTGGATAAAACATCGTGCACTGAAGAAGGAAAAGGTTTTGATCAAAACATGTTAAAAAGTAATTGAACTAATTATGGAAGCATTGTTACAGGGAAAGAATAATTAACCACAATAAAAGACAGAGTAATGACTTAATACGAATGTAAATAATATTTTTAAGCATCGATCACCATATATGTGAAGAACACACCAAAACTGAAATATCATCAGAATGATATTTGATTTCATTTATGCTTGTATATTGTTCACACAGAACATATATAAATGATGGTCACTGGGTGAACCAAACTATGTAGGCTGGCAAACTTAGGATCTCTTTTAACTCATTCATATATCTATTTTATCATATAACTGAACTAGGAACAGATATACAGGTGGACATGTAACTATGCATATGTAGGTGAGTACGGATCTGTGTGTGTTTCTGTATGTATGCAGCTGTGTGTATGTGAGTGTGGTCATTGAACATGTGCGGCAGTGTTCATTATAATTGTGTATCCGTACCTGTCTTGCTGCTTGGCCATGATGTAAACCTACCTTGTACCTGCCAGAGTTTATATGTATAGATTTGTGTGTGTGCTTGATTATTTTTGGTGCGTTTGTCAGCATATTTCAAGATGTAGATTGGTTTAGGTCCGGTTACTTTTGTCTGTGGTAAGCATTTAGCAAAGCATGTGTTTGGGTGTGCAGTAGCATGAGTGCGCTACGTGTCTGTGTGTATATAAGCATGTCCATATATTGTTAGTGTCTACAAACATGGAGTGAGGAAGCAGGGAAGCAACTTGCGTTTCTTTTACAGAAATTCAAATTTGCCTTTTTCAAACCTAATGGCGACTGGTGAGATATTGGTAGGTTTAAAGGTTAACTGTATCATATGCTCACCAAGACTCAAGGATTTTATCCACAACCTCGGAGAAGCATCTTTATACAGCTCGGCAGGGATTGAACCTTTTGCAGTGTTCAAGATCTATAACGGCAAGTAAAAGTTTCAAAAATCCACAGTGAAAAAAAAATCATAATCCTAATGAAGCATAGATAAATATTTAGAAATAAAAAAGATGGTGCATGCAGTCAGTTGGGCATGTCCTAATATTTTTGTTAACTTGCATTCAGCCTGCCTCTTCTAGCCTAAAAATAGTTCAGGTTGGGTCTGTTTTGATCGAGTCTGTTCAGGTCTAGTCAGGTAATTGCATTTAAAATGCACATATTATTATGTTTTTATCCGACCTTTTGGGCCAAACTAATCAGGCCTAAATTGAATTTTTCATCACATATACCCGAATCAAGACCCACTGGGTTCGGGTTTATGGGTCACACTTTGTCGGGTTCAGTTCATGATGATAATTTATGAGCAGAAAACTTAAAGCATAGTCAGGAAGATTGTCAAGCTTCTTAGTTTCTTTAAACATTCGAGTTTGCTTCAAAAAATCAATTAAGATAGTTGATCAACGAAAATTTCAAGTGAGGTGAGATTAGCAAATTCAAGTCTTATATTGCACATGATGACTTGGAACATCATACTGCTCTAGCAACATTAGTTCTGTAAAATGCGTAACATGTTAAGAATGTGCAGTGAGTAATAATACCTTCTGGAAGCTTATAGTATGATTATTATTTAAGAAAAAAAATCGTGTGCATACCAACAACGAGTACCTAAAACCACTTAAGACACCTTTGATTTTGATACCATTAACTTTATGAAGTGAAAAAGAAGAAGAATATGATTATTTCTTCCTGTTGTTGTATATTAGCACAAAACTCTTGATGTAAGAAACAACACTGAGGCATTGTTATTTTAATTTAATATGTCATAGCATATGATAAATGCAGGCAAAGAATGCCTCTTATATCAACCATCTTGGGTTATGGAACTTTTCCCATAACCACCACTATTTCAAATTCAAAATTGAATTGGTAGTTGCACATATAAATTTTATTTCTACTTGACAACTGCAACAATATTTCAATGTAATTTAGTGTACACTCACTAATGATTACTAAAGCACAATAATATAAAATTTCAACATGTACCTCATAGTTGTGGTTTTCTTGTTGATCAATAGGCCTAAGAGAGAGTTAAGTATCATCAGAACATAGAACAAGCAGTAGAAGAAGCATGTTACAAATCATAGTCGATAATATAAAACGGTACAATGAAATCTAGGGTACTAGCCTTCGATACCAATATTTGTATGTAGAATACAAAAAGAGTATGATCAAAAAAATTCACGAGATTAAAGGCATTAATAGTTGAAAGACCGATATGCGTGTGTGTCTTCTTCTTTTTACTCTGATTCAAAGTGCTTGTGGCTTAAGTCTCGCCATGCATGATCAAATTTAGAATACTGCAAAGTAACAACAGAAGAAAAACCCAAGGAATATTAAAACCGCCAATATGTAACAACTGAGATGTAACAAGCTACTAAATTTGACTAATGATTTTCAAATCTGATCTTTCGATTTCACTGAAAAACAACAGTTGGTTGAACAAACAAGCTATTCAGATTTTCTTTTCCACTTAATAGTATATAAAAATGGTATATGCACTTTTAGATCAAACAGACTAAATTAATACACAAACTATTACTATCACTATATAAAGTTTTTCATTTACTTAATATATTGGAGGAACAAGGTAGAAAATGATGAGACCGACATTGATGTAGAGCACAGCGAAAAAGGAAGGGTGAAAAAAACAAAAATAAAGAGATAACAGACTTTTTTTTTATTGCTTATACTGACTTTAGACCTTTCGCAAAAATCGATTTAGGTGATTCTTTGAATGTAAATGAAATGGTGCAAGTATGTGAAGCTCACCCCTGCAAAGAGACATGCAATTCATATATAATTCGCATAACATGACCTTATGGCATGCCCTAAGACCATGTCTGAACAAACTACGCAAAAGCAGATATAATACAAAGGCCAAGGGGATCTTGATCTGTGTATCCACTAGCTCTACTACTATCACCTACCATGGAACTTTCAGTGCAGGCAAGTCAAGGAATTGAGATGATAATTTAATTCACTTTATGTTTTTGAACATGCAGTAATTCCGACTTTATTAGGAGTCAGATACACTAGAAAGTCAAAAAAATTCCATACCAAACTGGAGTTAGGGCTATTATGCAAAAATTGCGCGAATGCAGAAGAACAATAAGCAGGATCTAGATTTGCTAATTGAACATCAATCCAATTTGATAGCAATTATTCTATTACATCAACAAAATAGTAAATAACTATAACAGAGAAACAAAGAGACACAATATTTATACTGGTTCCACTATCATCATAGTGTACGTCCAGTCCAACAGAGAGAGATTTTATTCCACATGAGAGAATTACAAGAGATTACAAAATAAGAGTTTACATATCCAAACCTCAATCAGGTTTAACAAGAAGAGACACGATTGGGGATCACTGGCTCCAGGCTAGGATGGGTTTACACTAAAGTCTACCCCTCAATATATAGCCAGTGCAAATCTATGTGAGTCATCAATTAAATTACCAACATATGGTAATAATATAATGGAGGAAAATTACCATAACAACAAATGTGCAAACATAGGAAGTAAATCAATCCGTTTCTTTAGCATAGATGGAAGAAATTAATCCCTTCATTTATTTCTCTACCACCTCATCAAATGCAATCAATGCATTCCCATTATAAAAATATTTACTTTCCATTCTTTGCAAATTTGTTCCAATCAGTTTGTGATTTTGTATCACCAAATTTAACACTCCACCTTGATGCAAAATCACATATCTCCAGCACCCCACCTTGAGTCAAATTCTCTTCTCATCATAAAACTCTTCAACAGAACTCCACCTTCAATCAAAATCTCACAATGAGATACACCAAAAAATGTATATTTACCAAACGGGTTCCAGCAATGCCACCCCCCATCACACAATTGTTAACGAGCTCAGACTACATCCCCGCCCACCAACAAAATGTTGCAAATATCCAAAAGAACAAAGAAGGCAGACACCAAAGTAATATCAACACCGCCAAGATCAAAAAATTATTCTCTCAATTAAAACCAACCTTGATTTCAGGGCAACGAGATATACTCAGTCGATTTGAAAGGACTACGACCACACCTCAATTACAAGCATAACCCACCGCCTGCAAAAGATGCATCTACCACCTGAGCTGCACTGTGCATACACCAACGGTCTAAAAAATGCTTGCAATAACATTGACACCCGTCTAACACTTGACCTGAGCTCCTTCCTCGATCATCTCGGATCCCTCGAGCATCATCAACGTGAAGACCCCTGTCTAAACCACAATGATCTCTGTCTCGTCACCCGTCTATCACTTGACCTGAGCTCCTCTCCTGATCATCTTTGGATCCCTTGAGCATCATCAACATGAAGACCCCTGTCAGAAACATGATCAAAACTTCCCAAATCCATAACCCCTTCAACATGGTAAACTCCATATCACGTCAAAATTCCTAGATTGGAACACTCTTCACTCTCAACATAATCTCCTCCACCAAAGTCTCCTTTTCTCCAAAATAGTAATAGCATAATCACCACTGAATCTACCGACCTTTGTAGAAATAATTGATGCTCAATTTAAAACAAATCGCCTTGCTCTGATACCAATCTGTTATGCAAAAATTGCACAAATGCGGAAGAACAATAAGCAGGATCTAGATTTGCTAATTGAACATCAATCCAATTTGATAGCAATTATTCTATTACATCAACAAAATAGTAAATAACTATAACAGAGAAACAAAGAGACACAATATTTATACTGGTTCCACTATCATCATAGTGTACGTCCAGTCCAACAGAGAGAGATTTTATTCCACATGAGAGAATTACAAGAGATTACAAAATAAGAGTTTACATATCCAAACCTCAATCAGGTTTAACAAGAAGAGACACCATTGGGGATCACTGGCTCCAGGCTAGGATGGATTTACACTAAAGTCTACCCCTCAATATATAGCCAGTGCAAATCTATGTGAGTCATCAATTAAATTACCAACATATGGTAATAATATAATGGAGGCAAATTACCATAACAACAAATGTGCAAACATAGGAAGTAAATCAATCCGTTTCTTTAGCATAGACGGAAGAAAATAACCTCTTCATTTATTTCTCTACCACCTCATCAAATGCAATCAATGCATTCCCATTATAAAAATATTTACTTTCCATTCTTTGCAAATTTGTTACAATCAATTTGTGATTTTGTATCACCAAACTTAACAAGGGCGGCCATTACTAGGGGTGCTCCACTTAACCAACGAACACTGTTACACATTATTGACTTTGTTAAGGTTGGTTGCTATCATATTCTCTTCCATTTTATAAATGTACGCTAGTTCTTAAACTTTTTTGTGGTATGTAACTTAAATTTCATCACATTTCATACTTGGTTTGCTTTTTCAGTTTGTTATTAACATAAAATAGTCAATATTAACCAAGTTTTTATGTTAAATGATATACTCAGTTTGTAAGTATACACTGGCTTCTTCCATTTTGTCTTAGGTCTAGAACACTCAGTTTCAAATAAAAGAATAAATGCAATATTCATTTATTCTAGACCCAATTAAATGAAAATTGAACTTCAAGAATTGTTCATAAGATATTCTGTTACAAAGGCAGAACAAATAATGTGGACTTGATCATTTTTGAGTTTTAAATTATGTAACATATTGTGCATAGTTAAGTTCTTAGTATTTAACAGAATAATCGTGAATCCATTATTAGCAATAGCACAAATGTGAATCCATTAATCCCTTGATAAACTCAAAAATAAACATTCAACTGCACAATCAAAATTCATGAACCTTAAAAATTCTTCAGTTAATCTACAAAATTATAATCATACTAATTTCGAAATATATACTAAAAAATTATTGTTTGAGTTTTGAGACACAAATTTGCAGGCAAGCTGAAACTGAGCAGAGACAGAACTGTAGGGAGGGCAAGTGGGGGCCATGGCCCCCCTTACTTTCTGAAGTAAAAAAAAAGAGTGAGTTTATTGACTTGCCAACTTTGCTGACTTTTACTTCCTTTATATTACACCTTACCTGCTGTCACTTTGCTGCCGAATTCATTTTCTTCTTGTTGCTCTTTATTCTTCCAATTCCAGACTTGCTGTCACTTTGCTGCCAAATTCATTTTCTTCTTCTTGCTCTTTATTCTTCCAATTCCAGGTTT
The DNA here is from genome assembly GCA_030737875.1 of Allium sativum. Classification (NCBI taxonomy): domain Eukaryota; kingdom Viridiplantae; phylum Streptophyta; class Magnoliopsida; order Asparagales; family Amaryllidaceae; genus Allium; species Allium sativum. Next base: position 1,910,424 of record JASFAX010000062.1, on the reverse strand, counting down.
GCAAAAGTATACGGTTCTCATTTTCTAATCATGACAAATTGGCAATTCCTTTCTACTTTTAAAATTCTATATGTAGGTTAATGCAATTTATGAGCTGATTTCATTATTCCATTTCCAGGTTTCAAGAAGTGAAAGAAATCAAATTGAATTGTTGAAAACTGAGGTAACTAATTAGTGCTTACTGCTTACTACTTTAATTCTCAATTTTCAGGTTTCAACTTAGTGTGCAGACTGCAATGTTATGAATTATAAAATATGAATTCATCATTGCATATTACCATGAATGATTAATCAGAATAAACTTTTTTCCCAATGTACGAATTAAAATGCAGTTTACTCATATCTTTTTCCTTTATGAATTTTAGATATACTGGATATCATGGTTAGACCTTCTAAAATACACGACTTTTTTAAAAGAAAAGTTACTGAAAACGAAGAATTTATTGGATCTTCTTCAATCTCCAATAACGATTGTCAAACTTCGGATGCTTTTCCAACTCCAAAATATCAAAGGATTGAGATTAAAAAGGTTGAAGAAAATGTTTTAGAATGTGATCCTGGATTGCGCTCACAAATATATGTTTATCCTTTACATAAGCAAGATGAAATTAGGCGTGCTTATGTTAATATGGGAACTTATCAACCTATACTTAAAGAATTTTCATTGTCAGAAAAAGGAATACATCTTCAACGATTTAATGGTTCTTGTATAAATTGTTTCCATGGTTGGAATATTCCTCCGTTAAAGATGCAACATTTTGGTTACCATGCTTTATTTTCAATAAGAGAACGACAGATCGATATAGATCAAATGCATTCACTGTTGATGGATTTTGAAATTGGAAGAAGGTCCGTAACGGTAGTGAATGTGCTTTTTTAAATCATGTCGGAAAGTCTTCTAACTCAACGCATAATGTTGCCGAACAATCTTGCAAAGATTTAATGAAATCCTCTCAACATATTGAAACTACTTTGGAAAAACAAATCTAAGAACAAATGTCTCAAAATAGATTAAGACTTTCAGTATCTATTGACACCATCTGATGGTTAATGTTTCAAGCATGTGCACTTCGTGGAAATTATGAAGGTCTTGATTCAAAAAGTCCGGGTAACTTCACCCAATTTATAAAAGCCATAGCCTCTTACAATGAAAAAGTTGCAGATGTTGTCTTAGAGAATGCACCTGGAAATGCTAAGTATACTTCACCTAAAATTCAAAAGGAGATTTTACACATTATTGCAATAAAAATTAGAAATTTTATTTGTGAAGAAATTGGAGATGCTAAATTTTGTATCATTGTTGATGAAGCACGGGATGAATCAAAAAGAGAACAAATGGGTCTTGTTTTAAGATTTGTTGATAAAGAAAGATTTGTGCGTGAACGTTTTTTCAATATTGTTCAGGTTAAAGACACAAAAGCGGAAACTTTAAAGCATGAAATTACTACGTTGCTTTCTAGTAACAATTTATGTATCCAAAATATCCGTGGACAAGGTTATGATGGTGCTAGTAACATGCGTGGCGGGTGGAAAGGATTTCAAGCTCTTTAGGTCAAATATCCGTGGACAAGGTTATGATGGTGCTAGTAACTGAGAGACCACATATAAAGTATGTGCAAAAAAATTTAAAAATGCATAATATAGCTTTAGCTATTAATAATATGTACTAGAATAGCTTTGAAAAATAATGGTAAATTATGATGCATGTTCATTAGGTCAAATACTACTGCTCTTCTAGTGGCATTTAGACATGAAACATCGGTGACAAAAAACTTCAAATAACAGGAGTACAAACATTGCCTAACTATATATATATTTACGAACATAGCTTGCATTCACATATCAAAATTGACCAGTGATAAAGAAGAACACTTACATAGTAAATAATGTGCATGTTTCACTACCTCTTCGTTTCTTTGTTCTTTAATTGAACAGAAAGTTCTAACCTACAAAAATAACAATCATGTATTAGTTTAAAAATATTAAAATCTCTAAAAAGATTGTTTGGGTAGATCAAACCATATGCTATACTAGGAAATTAACATTACTTATATTGAATCACCAAGAAATATTTGATAAATCTTAGTACACAATATTTACCTTTTATCATATAATTACTGTCAGTTTTGATATATATGTCTCCAAGGTGCTGCACGAATATATCCCCATCATTTGCTTGTGGTTAGAATATATCCCTTTTATTTGCTTGTGGTTTGACGTGCCCTGAGAAAGAAACTCCACCAATATAGAATCTGCCCCAGTTGGTACAGACAAAACCCGCAATATCAACACTCTACCAGTATGGAATCCTCCCCTGCTTATACATATACAATATGTGTTAAAAGTATATAAGTAGATGAAACGCTAAGATTGCACTCAATATTATTATTTTTAATATGGTGGTTTTAATTTTATATCAAATAACAAATACGCTCTCTCGTGTATATATATACACTTAACTCATGGGACGCCACGATGTCGATAGGAGTTTATAAACACTTGAACAGAAGATTGGACACGATATTGTTTTAAGTGGTTTGGTTGATTGTTAGGATTATAATCAAATTAGATTATAAAAACTGAAATAGTTATATATATAACCTATGGAATTTGTATATGAAATCAAATATACAAATGAGATGAATTAAAATTGAATTCCAACCAGAATTCAGAATTTAAAATCCTGGGAAGTTGGAAAATATTTTCTGAATTTTATTAAAATAAAATAGCTTTATTTTTGAAGGATTTTTGAATAAAAATCATTTGAATGGATTTTGAATATGATAATGCACTGAACTCACTTCAGTGGCTGGGAAATAATTCTGATGATGATCGCAGCATCATCAGTGTTCATTTTCGAGTTTCTAAGTGATGAATTGTTGCCTTAGAAAAGTTTTTGATGGAAAATTTGTTTGAAAAGAAAACAAGTTGTTTGAAAATTCAAATGTTTTGAATTTGAGATAGATATAAATATATGTATATATTTATATTACTTCAAAGGAGTTTTGAAATAAAACCCTGGGAATTTGAATGATTGAAATTAAATTAAACTTAAGTAAGTTAAATGGATCGAAATGAATAAATTGAGTGAAATCAATGTGAATGAAATATGAATTGGGTGCGAATAATGGAAAAACCAAAAGAGTTAAAAAGAAAATATATTTGTAAAACAAATATAAAGGAAATATATTTGTAAAACAAATACAAAGGAAGTTATGTGCAAACAAATAGAAGGAGAAATATTTGTAAAAACATTTACAAATAGAATTTAAAAGGAAATATTTGTAAAACATTTACAAATAGATTAAACGGAAATATTTATTTATAGAAAATAAATAGAATGTTATAAATGTGATATTTATTTGTTAAATAAATAGAATTTAATCAAAGGAATATTTAGAAGATGAATAGAAAATGGAAATCTGTTTTTAACAGATAAATAGAAAAGATTAATTTATAAATAACAGTTTATAAATTAAATTAAATATTTATCATTCGATAAATGGAACATATAAGTCTGAACTTATATAGAGAAGAGATATTGGTTTTTAACACCGATAGTTTTAAATAGAAGAGGCACACAACACTTGTATAAGTGAAGTAACATTATTAAAGAGAACATTTATAAAGTGAAGAACCGTTACTAAAAGCAAATCTTTATAAATGAATAAACATTATCCAATAGGAGTTATTCGAATAGGAGAAGTCGATTCAATTAGAGTTAGGATAAATCGATTAGAGTAAGAATTAACCAGTTAGAGTTAATCAGTTTGGGTTAATCCGTAGAGTTAGTTGAATATTTGTTATTCAATTAGAATTTATCGAATATTTGTTATTCAAATTTAGAGTTAACCAGATAGAGAAAATTGAACATAGTTAATCGAATTAGGATTTAATTGAATGTTAGTTATTCAATTAATGTTGATCGAATATAGTTATTGAGATAGAGTTAGTTAAACATAGTTACTCAGGATAAGTTGCCATTTCGTACGACTGCTAGCGTAATTCGCATGGCTGTAGAAAACCTAGGGCGGTCGGATGTTTCCTGAGGGAATTAGGCATAACCATTGTGATTGCTGCGATCTAGAGTCAAGCGAAAGGAGTTATCGAATATAGTTTATTCGAATAGAGTTAAAAGAGTTATCAGATATAGCTTATTCGGAAGGAGTTAAGTGAAAAGAGCTAATCAGATAGGGTTAATCGATAAGAGTTAAATCCAATAGAGTAAATTGATAAGAGTAAATTGAATTGAGTAAATCGAATATAGTTTATTCGAAGAAAAGTTTTCGAATCTAGTTATTCGAAAGAGAGATTATCAAATATAGTTATTCGAAGGGAGTAGTTATCGAATAGGGATTTATTCGAAAGAGAGTTACGTAAGGAAGTTTGAAATGTTGAGTATGAACATAAATAAGTTTTGAAAAGATAAATGGGTTTGTAGCACTTTTTCTCTCTTAGCAATTTCAAGGACGAAATAATTTTAAGTGGGGAAGAATGTAATGACCCGGATTCTTATGGGTTAATTATAAATATTTAAATACGGATTTAAATATTGGGTGGATAATATAAATAGAATTTTGTATTGAGTTATCGATTTAAAAATCGATTTCGACTTAATATCGAATATATTAAATTATCAAAATCAGGAATCAGCGAGTAACTGAATTCGAAGTTAAAACTGAATTTGAAACAGTTCAGATAATCAATACAACTCCTGTTTGAATTAGAATAATAATATTAAATTATTATCGAAGAATTTAAATGGTTTGAAATTTAAATTATATCAACTTAAATTGGTATCTATTTCAGACGATCGAATAGAGCTTCGTGACCTATCCCAGTATGTCCGGAATAGTGGTATTACCCTAGGATTGACAGTTCTTGGGTTCAGAAAGGAGTTCGCAGTTAAGAAGTATTTTAATTTAAAGGATACAAGCTCAAAAACAAATTAAAATAAAATAATGAGTGGCCTTCTTCATTCCACCGTTCACAGTGAGGTGTTCCTTTCCTCAACCACTCAGAAAATGAATGAAGAAATTGATGCCACGTTCGTTCCCGTTCTCCTCTATAAAACCAAACCCCTCATGTTCATTCATTCCAAAATGTCTAACCAATGAAGTCTCCTCAAATCAAAATCGAACTCCACAGAAATGGCCGACTCCTTTAAAGTTGGAATCTTCGAACTCTGGTATACCGCAACGAGATCGATAGCTCGCAGTCGATTAGGGCGGGGTCTTGGCGAAGTTAGGATCGGAGTTAGATGGAGCGAAGGGTGGCGTGGAGTCTCTGACAGCAAGGTGAACTTGCGGTGAAGTTAAAGGGTGATTTCGAATAGCGTTGAACATCGCGAAGTTGGGAAATTTGCAGCAAGACTACAGATTTGGAGTTTGATACTGGTAAATTTCAAGCGATAGTGGCAAACTGGGAGTAGGAGCGATAGTGGCAAACTAGAGATCGACAGGGAGCACAGTGATTTAGGGTTTTTGGCCAGGAGAAGCAATGCGGTTCTTTGTGCTGGAGTAGGATTTTTGTTGCAAATTAGAGAAGAAGAATTAGCACAGTGTATTAAGGTAAATTCTTATTTTTTTGGTTTTGGTTTTTAAAATTTGCAATTTAGTTAAAACAGAAAAAATGGCATATTAGTAAAACTGAAATTTCATATGCTGTAAAAATGAAATTAATGTTAACTACTAATCTGGAAGTGAATTTATAAACTTTGTTTATAAATATATAATGGGGGATTTTAAGTGAAGTTATAAACGTTGTTTATAAATAATGCATAGAATTTGAATAAAGAGAATTCAAATAGATTTGAATATAGAATTTGAATAAAGAAAATTCAAATAGATTTGAATAAAGAGAATAAAGAGAATTCAAATAGATTTGAATATAGAGTCTGAATAAAGAGAATAAAGAGAATTCAAATAGATTTGAATATGAAATTTGAATATAAAAGATTCAAATAGAATTGAATTGGAATTTGATATATAGAAGTCGATAAGGAAACAAGCTTAAAAATAGAATTAGATTTGGTGTATAACTAAGTTAAAATATTTTGAACATGTTATACTCAAATATGAAGGTGAAATAGGCAAACCAGTTAATTTGCAAATCAATTAACGAACTAAGTTAAAACGATTGTATTAAGTTAAAATGATTGGATTAAGTTGAAACGAATTAGAAATGTATGGATATACATGAGACAAGTTTGGAATAAAGTATAGAAGTGAAACAGATAGAGTGCTCGACAAAAAGGTATGTATTTAATTCATATATGAGATTTTATGAGCCGTATCGGCAAGCCGCTTGGCTTTTTCTTTTGGATCGGTGAGGGCCATGGGAGGCTATTTGAAATATCCCGATGCTCCCGGTACAAAGGAGGTTATGGCGAATTTTTCCGGGAATTTAAGGAGTTAAAATATTATTAAGATAATTTGATAGTTAGAAATCAACGTATCGATATATATAGAAGTCGATAAGGAAGAGAACTTGAAAAATAGAATAGTATAATCAAAAAGGAATACTAGGAATAAAATCTCGTAAGAATAGAAAGAGAAAGTGTACGTATTTAAAAGTGAATAAGTAGTTATATGGTATTGATTATTCGAGTAAGTAGTCATATCTGTTTTGACGTTATAATGTTATTCAGTCAAGGTCTGAGAGGTAGTTATACCCCAACTTGATTGATTTCAATATTAACAAATAAATAGTAAGATTTCAGGCTCGAAGATCAATGTTGAATAAGAGTTAGCTGAATATAGTATTTGGGTTATCGTAACGATGTTTTACACAACATCCGTTTTAACCCAAATAATTGTAAACTTGGAAATAGAACAATAAATATTTCCTAAGTATAGAAATAAACGAGATCGGAAAAGAGATAAGTAATTGGAATATTTTCCAATTATAAATAGCATATATTTTCTAAAGTTTAGAAAATAAAGGAGGCGATATTCGGAAATGTTTTCCAAATAGCGTATAAGGCCAGTATGGGTATTGAAAATATTTGGTTAACAAATATTGATAAAGAAATAGAGAAGTGATTTAATTAATGGAATATTAATTAAGGGCTCAGTGATTGTTTGATAATTGGATGAACATTTGTTTTCTTCGATAGTTAAATCATCGACTATCGAAACACTTGTTTTTATTCGATAGTTAAATCACAGACTATCGAAATTTTTGACCATCGTTGTCAATATGGAGAGACCGGTTGGATTATTATCCAAAGAACCATCTGTATTGGCATAAGCGTTGCAAATCATATATGCCAAGGAAAATTGAAGACGGAGTAAAGTGCAAGGGCTATTGTATAAGTCTTAGATAATAGTGCCTAAGATGGATGTACTGAATAGTGCCTTCGGTTCATCCTGTTCCTGGATGACTTGTATGGATGAATGTCTAACAGAGTATTTCCAGAAAGGTCACGTACATTGATTTCTTCAACCGTACCAAGAGTGGAAGCGGAGAAGGAAACTTCTTTAGCTAACACGTAACGTACTGTTGTAGACGTCAATTAGTGATTTTCGATGGATCTGACAATGTGGCATTCGAAGTGAATCTGATGTGATGATAAGGCGTAACCTCAAGCCTCGTCAACCGGTAAATGACAGAAATCGGGCATGCAACATGGCTATGTAGGTCGCACCTATTAGAGTGTATAATCACCTGATCTAGAGTTTCATTTACTTCTAAAAATCTATTGTTGTGTTGTCCCATTCGGGAAACGGTTGCTGATCCCAACCATTGGTGATATACATTCGATACACTCAAGCGAAATGAGTGGTCGGTCATGTGTGGCTGAGTTGCAAGATGTTCTTGTTGAACTCGGTGTATTCTCCTCTAGAGATATACCAGTGGAAGGTGGTTCCATACCTTATCATAGTTGGAAATCCATTACCCAATAAGTGCTTGTGGTTTTGATTGTATATATATATATATATATATATATATATGTGTGTGTGTGTGTGGAACATGAGATGAAAGCATTCCACTAGATTCTATTAACTTGATTTAGACACTATTATAATATCAAAAGAGTTTTGATATAAAGATTATCGTTCCTTTCAAAAGGATTCTTGAAAGTTAAATCAAGTTTTTGGATTCTCATAAGGGAAAAACCCGTTCCGTTATACGACGTGGTCTTATGAGATATCGTTTAGTTTCTGCAATTGTTTACTCATACCAGTCCCATGACTGACCCGGAGTTTATTTTGTTTTGTTCTACCTAAACTCATGGGTGCCTAAATTTGTATGGACAGTCAAGTAGTTCAGGATTTTACAGATTTATCTGAAGGAGCTTGGAGCAGGAGGCTTCAGCGTTATCTAGTTATTGTTATTTCCGCTGGGTTGTAAGTTGTACTCTGATATGTGTATATAGTACAAAGTTTGTATTTCAAAAGATATGATATATTATATTTTGTTCCGCTGCGATGTGAGATTCTGTTTTGTTATTTCTGTTCTTCTTCTACCTTTTTCTTCTAAAAAAATGATTCGTATTTTCGTGATATTTTGGTTGGACGTATGATGTATATAGTCAACTCGGATATTACGGATTTACGGGCCATTACACATGCTTGATACTTTTAAAACAAATCATTTGATACTATTATAGTGTAAAGTGTATGAAAAAAACTTCAAATATAAATGTATCAATCATAGACAACATAGTGCCCCATCCCACTATGTCGCCATACTAGGCTCTACAAATAAAACTAAATGTCACACATTGGAAATTGGATTTGCGTCATGAGTTGAGGCAAAGGATGGCTCCTTACCGCTTCGAGACACTCTAGCAAATGTCTCAGGACTACGCCCTCTGGGCAACCCATGGAATCGGTTGGGCCGATCCTCCGCTACGTTTGAGGATTGGCAATTCCTAAACACACGTTTCCCGATCCTATCGAACCTATCTATCGGCTCCGAAGAGATCGATATAACCGAGGTGCCACGCAATCCAACATCCACAAAGGTAAAAAATATAAAATGTCAGGCCTAAATAAAACACTGACACCACCTATAGCTAGAAAGAAACGTCGTGTTCTCCCAATGGTCCTTATCCCATTTTTAACTCATACCGAGGTGTTAGGCTCGCGAATTAACGCCATACACAAAGCTACGCTGTATTAAAGCCGTGCTTTGATCATCAATCACAACACTCTGCTTTTCACCATAAGCTTTGATCACTGCATCTTAGTATGCCACACAGGCAATTCATGCCATTCGACTGATATCTATCGATATATAACCTCTGAGCTCGTATGCCTCAGAGAAGGGCGTTAAGCAAGAGAATAAATTCTCCACTACCAAACAGATACATATTTAATAGAAATCAATCAATACAGAATTAAATCCAATGTCAGACACACATCCATTAACAAGTCCGGTATGGGTCTGAACGAAACCGGAGGCACCTTATTCCTCCCCCATATGTCCAATACAGGGGAGAGGCCCTCGCATATCCGTCAATCTCCAAGTACGTCTGGACGATCACCACTTATTACCTCGTCTTGGGTGTACAGCCCAATCAAGACATCAGTAATCATCTAAATGATGTGAAGTCCTCCGTTCTTCAACCACCGTCTTCATCATCAACATATCGTCGAATCTGTTATTCAGAATGGGTATAAACCCGGCCTTTCCGAATAACTCGCGTATAAATAAACAAGTGTTACAAAAACACAACATACGCCTTATTCCAATTCTGAATATTCTTTCATTCAAATATTCACATCCTTGGGAAAGGTTCCCATTAATTTTATCAAAGATAAATTCTTTACATTATTCTTTAATCTTCCTTTGGATATCATTTCAAACCATATTAAGGTTTTCCAAACTAGTCGGGATTAGCGAACCACACCGAAGTAATCATTTATTTTATTTCCCAATCCTAACCTATTCATTCCATGGAGCAAAACTGGTATTACTCCATAACTAACACCACGGTGTTATCGGTAAATTTAATTACCATTTCCAATTCAAATCTAATTAAAGATTTGTAACAACCCGAATTTTAATAACGTGTTATAATCAAGAATCAAGGCAGAATTAAATTTTAAAATCTGAATCAAGGGAAACGGGCTGTGCCATTGCGTTCGTCTCGGAAAAATACGTGAAATAGAGTCCGAGTTTTCGAAAAACGGAGTCCGTATGACCAAGTTATGGCCCAACGAAGTTTCAAAAAATTCCAAGTCCGAAAAACAGTTCAAAATTCAAATCTGGAGCCGAAAAGACTGGGCGGGAAAATTTCCCGCCAAGCACCCAAGTCGACATGGGTGTCGACTTGGGTGTCGACACACACAAGGTGGTGTCGACTTGGGTGTCGACACACCCAAGGTGGTGTCGACTTGCAAGTCGACACCCCTGTCGACCTCGGTGGTCGAGCCCAGGCCACCTGGGTGCGCCTGCTTGTGTCTCTGGTCCTGTTCTGGAAGCTTCTGACGGGTTTTGAGGGTTCAGATCTATCCTAGGGTTAATCTAAGGGCCTAAACTACTCCTAATCTCTATAAAAACACCCTAGTACCTAACCTAAATCACTAAAAATCATTCTAGCAACTAAGTGCTGCCAAAATCTACCTTGATCATGGCCTCCATCTCCAACTCCATGGGCTTATGCATTCAAATCGGGTTCAAATCAAAAGGTGCAAGCTTCCTACATCAAATCGAGGGTAGATCAACGTTGCTACGCAAATTTCATGACGATTCTTCAACAAAGGAGCCACCTTTCTTCGTCAAGACGATTCATGTTCCTAGCCCTCTTGCCATGCTATGTAAGTCCTAGCTACTTCTAGATCTAAACGGTAGTTTTAATGATGGCATGGAATAAAACGAGATTAAACTAAGTATGCTAGCCTATATTAACCTTGTCATGCCTCTTTTGCTTGAACCTATGACTTTTGGCTATGCTTAGTGACTAAATCATGCTATTCATGTTATGATTAACCTAGTTTATTTTGCAAGTTTGAATCTTTATCTATGGAATGCTAGCATGAACCTTTGGGATCCATTTGACTTGTGAAACATTGGCAAAGACATGACTTTGGGGCTTATGCATGTAAATGAACCCAAACCCCTTATGTTATCATGCATGCTTGTGGTCAAATTCTCTTATGATGCTATGCATGTTTGTGGCCAAATTCCCTTATGATACTATGCATGTTTATGGCCAAATTCCCTTATGATACTATGCATGCTAGTGGCCAAATTCTCTTATGATGCTATGCATATTTTGAGGCCAAACCCCTTATGATACCATGCATGTTTGTGGCCAATCCCTTTTTGACATCGTGCATGTTGTGAGGCCAATATGTAGCATAGTACCCTTACTATGTTGACTCGCTTTTACTTAGGTTGGAAACACGCTTTGGGGTAGGTTAGACGTGCGTGATTATGACATGATAATTTGACATGGGGTTTCATGGAAATATGACACTTATGATACACCTAAATGTGGGCATGACATGTGGGGTAAACATGGGACTTGAAACTAGACACGTGTGGGTTGTAAGTGTAATATGACACTAGACCAAACATGAAAGTGGCCAACTCGAGGTTGGGTTGAGTTTGTAGCATAAATCTACCCGGAACCGCCCGGCTTAACTAGTGGCTACAAACAATAGGATCCAATGTGAGAAGTTGGTCATGTCGCGCTTAAGACCCGAGGTTAGACTAGGTTGTGGTGTAAAACTACCCGGACCCGCCCGGCTTAACTAGTAACCACAACAAGGTCTAATGTGAGAGGTTGAGAGTGCATTAATTAAATTAATGCCACATGATAAGGTTAAGTAAATTTGACTAATGACACTTAACCGATATGACACGAATGGGTAGGTTAAGTGGGACCGGGCTTGATTTCTTGATGACACTTAACCATACAAGACAATTAGGGGATGGGGTTAAGTAATTTACGCTTAACTAATCCGACTTGGTAATTAGATGGGGTTAAGTAATTTAGACTTAACTAATCTAAACACGGTAATTAGATGGGGTTAAGTAACCTATACTTAACTAATCTAAACACGGTAATTCGATGGGGTTAAGTTAAACACTTAACCAATCTAAACTTGGTAATTCAATGAGGTTAGGCAACCAATACTTAACCAACTTAACATGATAATTTAATGGGGTTAAGTAACTTATAATTAACCAATTATACATGATGATTTGATGAGGTTAAGTAACCTATACTTAACCAATCTAACATGTGGACTTGATAGGTCACAAGACCTTTTGAATATACTTAACCCTTGTAGTACGATTAGTGGATGAGGTTAAGCTAACCCATACTTAACCAATCCGACTCGATGATCTGATGTGATTAAGATAATCTATGCTTAATCAATCTAACACGATAATCTGATAGGGTTAAGACAAACCAATACTTAACCAATTTGACTTGATAGGGTTAAGTCATGCGCTTCTTGGTATACTTAACCACCTTGTAGGGCTAAGCCTTGAACTTAAATACTTAGCCAATCTTGACATGATTCGTAGGCGGGCTAAGTCATGAAACTGAATAACAACACTTAACCCAATAGACAAAACCCAAGTTAGAGGAACTAGGTAGAAAATCGTGGTTAATCAAGGGTAACGGGGAAAAGAAGCTAAGTGGTAAACCTTAGTTAAGTATAACTAAGTATTAATTCTTAGCCAAGGACACGGGACTAGTTCATGAATGGATGAGTAACCCGATATGGTAGGTCATCGCTTAAACACACGAGGAGGAGCAAATTACTCGACTTGGATAAAGGCTCCAACGAACTGGGTGACGAAGCGGTAGCTTCGGGGGACGTGAGGGTACTCTTGGTATCCCTCTGTGAGGTGGCAGGTGGTCCATGAAACCCGGCCTCACAAAGGTTAAGGTCTGCGATAGAAGAGCCAAGAGTATGCCTTGGTTGCTATGCGAGCGACCTAAAGACTGGGATGGATTAGCGTGGAGTCGACGATACTTGATTTTTCCCTGGATAGCACGTCGCCGACTACCTACCATCTTTAGTCAATCGTGTACGAATGGAAAGGCAGAGAACCCCCAACAGACCATGTTCTTGCTATCGAGTCATGGGTGAGGTTGGCCCATAGGAAAGTGGGGCTATAGAGGGGCCGGGATGTGGTTCTCATACATGATTTTTCTTGGATTGCCTTTCAGTAGTTGAGGGAGGGGTCACGTGGGACCATAGCCACGGATACAAAAACAGACCTTGATATCTGCATCAGCAGATGACTTAAAGCTCCCGACCGAGTTCCGTATTTCTCGATTTGCCCTGGCACAGGACTCGGGTGGCACATTGAGATACATGTGCATCTAGACATGGAAAACGATTCACGATATATACGTGGGATAAAGGGCGTGGTTGACGGGTGGCATAATCCCTAGTGGCCCTAGGTGGCCTGAACCCAAACCAAGTTACGAATACGTTCATTAGGTAGCATAATCCCTAGTGGTCCTAGGTGGCATAAATCCTAAGTGAACACGCGATAGTTCATGGTAAGAAAACATAACTAGATCAAGGGTAGCAGTCCAAAATAACTTCAAGGATAAAATGGTACTACGTTGAGGTGGTATAGATTTACAGGGGAAAGCCCGTACGGCCTACGGCAAAGGACTGAACTTATACATGGAAAGAAACATACGAGTTGGGAAAACCTACATATGCTATATATTAGGTTGACAGGGACCATTACATGACATTAGGCAAGGGACATTCATAGTTAACACATGACGCGGGTTGGGATACTAGTACGGGAGGTGCAGAGCAAATATACATGATAAATACCTTGGGATGTTATACATGATAGATACCTTGGGATAGTATACTGGATAGAAACCTGACGATGTGATACCTTGATTTATCTTGACACCGTAGTTTATCATGATACCTTAGTTTATCTTGCTACAATAGTTCATCCAGTTATCTTGGTTTAGCTTATCTATCTTGTCGTCATCCTTATGTTTACTTTCAGTTTATGCATGTCATGCTACCTTTACCTGTTTTTATACTGGAAGTAGATAGGACTTACCAGTCTTTATGACTGACCCCGTTTTGTTTCGCCTCTTTGTCTTCCGTTTCCCCCCCCCCCCCAGGTTTTCAGGGAGGAAATGATGTTGCTTAGTTCAGACCTCTTATGCTTGAAGGTCATCATGTATAGCTTGGTCTCCTCTTGGCTATGGCTGCTTCACCGCTTTATTTTGGGGAATAATTTATGAAAAGGTTTTATGCTTCTTTACTATTGCAAGACAGGTTTTGATGTATTCTGATGTAAAAGGCTTTAGACCTTATTTTATAAGGTAATGTAATTTGTTTTACTTCCGCTGTTTTATATATGTTCTGTCTTGTAATATTTCTGTGCATGTTTACCTCTATAATACTTCACCAAACCTAGTGCATTCCCTTTGTGAGTGACCCTAGCGGAGGTGGGGTGTTACATTTGGTATCAGAGCAGAAGGTTACCAGACTGGGCAAAAGTTTTTAAAACCTTCTGAAAACTATTTGAAAAACCGTTTACAAAGAAGCATTTTTCAAGAAAAGATTTTTTAAAGGGCTATTCCCCAAAAGCCATTAGCACTATCCTTTGTTTCCTTGATTGAACCTCTTTTCCTTTCTATCCTCCATCTGTAGTCACAGTAGTTTTAACTGCGACTAATCCTTGTCTAGCTACGTAAGTGTTTTCCCGTGCGATGGAGGAAGTTCTCGAGAGACCTATTACCGAAGCTATAAGAAGGGATAATAAGATCAAGGATAAAGGACACGAGCTTAAGAATAAGCAACTTGTTGGTATGGCTGGATCCACAAAGGAGGGTAAGGACAAGATCAGCTAGAGGGCAATTGTATGCTCTCATTTCTAGTGTACCCAAGAGGAATGGTACCGTTTCTGTTAAAGGCTTAGCCTTTCTTTTCTACCACCCCGTCCAGACTTTGTATTGATCATCGCATCATTTAAGCCTGCCTCGATAGTTAAGTCTCTGCACCTTAGTACTAGCATGGTAGAAGATCTCACTTTAAGTCCCAAAATCTGGTTGGAGAGTCGGTCCATTTATTCATGACTTGTTTGGATTTGAGAACGTCTATGCCAAGTGTTGAGATCAGAAGCAATGCTCCTATTGTTGGGCTATGGATGGATTCTAGGGGTAAAGTGGTTATCCAGTAAGGGATACCATTCTCGGTTTTGAAAAGAGGGTAGTCAGACTCTTGGCTTGCTTTGGTAATACCCTCGAAGCCTCATGTAACCTTTTGGGCTTTGTCATGGTTAGTTACCTAGAATCACTTGATGTATTTATCGGAAACCTCTGATCCGATCAAGCAACGTTCGCCAATAAGGCGGATGGTCCATTCCGCTTAAGCATGGGTTATAGGAATCACCCTAGTAAGTGCACGTGGTAACATGGATTGGCATTGGTAAACGAGATCCAGAATTCACAAGTGAATTTTGGAGAGCTTGCATGAGTACGTAGATATGGTTGAGCCAAGTATACTAGGGAAAGAATAAATGAAAGTGAAACGAGAGGCGACAGTGAAAAGAGTTCCGACTCATACCTTGGAAATAGGAATCAAGGAGCTACGAAATCATGAAGTCAAAGGCAGTCAAGGCACACTGGAATTAAGCTCAAGGAAATGCGGCTTAGACGCGCGCATCATGTCTCTTTTTAAGAGTATATCGTTGATCCCTGGTTCTCCTGTAGAGCTTGCTTGCATGCTATCGCCTGGTGGATATCCTCTCGGTCCTATTTCTGTTGCAAACCCCATAAGGAGTTTGTCTTGTTTATCTTCTCGATCCTATCTTGGGAACCTTAGGAAGAACTCTATGGATGTAAACATGTATTTGAAACATGTTATGATTGATATGGTTGCAAGTGGTTGCTCGTGGATGCGCGAATACACATTAGATACTAGATTGACGCGGTCACGTTTCATGTTGCATATGCACGAGTATTTGTACTTGTTTATGGTTGAAATTGAATATGTTACCATGTGGATGTTGCATGTGGATGAATGGTTGTGCACACATATAGTTTTTATATGACTAGGACTATTTGCATACATGTTGGACTCATGGCACTAAACATATTTTGCATTAGAAAGATCATTCAGGCCTGATCATTAGCATTAGCTAAGAAACATATACACACACTTTCTGCATGTGTACATAAAGCATTAGAAGTCTCTTAAGGACAATGGTTGCCTGTGGATGATGTTTTGAGTAGATGGATGATGGATGGTAGGGTACGTTCTTCCTAACTTGGAGATTTCGGGGACGAAATCCTTAAAGGAGGGGAGAATGTAACAACCCGAATTTTAATAACGTGTTATAATCAAGAATCAAGGCAGAATTAAAATTTAAAATCTGAATCAAGGGAAACGGGCTGTGCCATTGCGTTCGTCTCGGAAAAATACGCGAAAATAGAGTCCGAGTTTTCGAAAAACGGAGTCCGTATGACCAAGTTATGGCCCAACGAAGTTTCAGAAAATTCCAAGTCCGAAAAACAGTTCAAAATTCAAATCTGGAGCCGAAAAGACTGGGCGGGAAAATTTCCCGCCCAGCACCCAAGTCGACATTGGTGTCGACTTGGGTGTCGACACACCCAAGGTGGTGTCGACTTGGGTGTCGACACACCCATGGTGGTGTCGACTTGCAAGTCGACACCCCTGTCGACCTGGGTGGTCGAGCCCAGGCCACCTGGGTGCGCCTGCTTGTGTCTCTGGTCCTGTTCTGGAAGCTTCTGACAGGTTTTGAGGGTTCAAATCTATCCTAGGGTTAATCTAAGGGCCTAAACTACTCCTAATCTCTATAAAAACACCCTAGGACCTAACCTAAATCACTAAAAATCATTCTAGCAACTAAGTGCTGCCAAAATCTACCTTGATCATGGCCTCCATCTCCAACTCCAAGGCCTTATGCATTCAAATCAGGTTCAAATCAAAAGGTGCAAGCTTCCTACATCAAATCGAGGGTAGATCAACGTTGCTACGCAAATTTCATGACGATTCTTCAACAAAGGAGCCACCTTTCTTCGTCAAGACGATTCATGTTCCTAGCCCTCTTGCCATGCTATGTAAGTCCTAGCTACTTCTAGATCTAAACGGTAGTTTTAATGATGGCATGGAATAAAACGAGATTAAACTAAGTATGCTAGCCTATATGAACCTTGTCATGCCTCTTTTGCTTGAACCTATGACTTTTGGCTATGCTTAGTGACTAAATCATGCTATTCATGTTATGATTAACCTAGTTTATCTTGCAAGTTTGAATCTTTATCTATGGAATGCTAGCATGAACCTTTGGGAACCATTTGACTTGTGAAACATTGGCAAAGACTTGACTTTGGGGCTTATGCATGTAAATGAACCCAAACCCCTTATGTTATCATGCATGCTTGTGGTCAAATTCTCTTATGATGCTATGCATGTTTGTGGCCAAATTCCCTTATGATACTATGCATGTTTATGGCCAAATTCCCTTATGATACTATGCATGCTAGTGGCCAACTTCTCTTATGATGCTATGCATATTTTGAGGCCAAACCCCTTATGATACCATGCATGTTTGTGGCCAATCTCTTTTTGACATCGTGCATGTTGTGAGGCCAATATGTAGCATAGTACCCTTACTATGTTGACTCGCTTTTACTTGGGTTGGAAACACGCTTTGGGGTAGGTTAGACGTGCGTGATTATGACATGATAATTTGACATGGGGTTTCATGGAAATATGGCACTTATGATACACCTAAATGTGGGCATGACATGTGGGGTAAACATGGGACTTGAAACTAGACACGTGTGGGTTGTAAGTGTAATATGACACTAGACCAAACATGAAAGTGGCCAACTCGAGGTTGGGTTGAGTTTGTAGCATAAATCTACCCGGACCCGCCAGGCTTAACTAGTGGCTACAAACAATAGGATCCAATGTGAGAAGTTGGTCATGTCGCACTTAAGACCCGAGGTTAGACTAGGTTGTGGTGTAAAACTACCCGGACCCGCCCGACTTAACTAGTAACCACAACAAGGTCTAATGTGAGAGGTTGAGAGTGCATTAATTAAATTAATGCCACATGATAAGGTTAAGTAAATTTGACTAATGACACTTAACCGATATGACACGAATTGGTAGGTTAAGTGGGACCGGGCTTGATTTCTTGATGACACTTAACCATACAAGACAATTAGGGGATGGGGTTAAGTAATTTACGCTTAACTAATCCGACTTGGTAATTAGATGGGGTTAAGTAATTTAGACTTAACTAATCTAAACACGGTAATTAGATGGGGTTAAGTAACCTATACTTAACTAATCTAAACACGGTAATTCGATGGGGTTAAGTTAAACACTTAACCAATCTAAACTTGGTAATTCAATGAGGTTAAGCAACAAATACTTAACCAACTTAACATGATAATTTAATGGGGTTAAGTAACTTATAATTAACCAATTATACATGATGATTTGATGAGGTTAAGTAACCTATACTTAACCAATCTAACATGTGGACTTGATAGTGTTAAGTCACAAGACCTTTTGAATATACTTAACCCTTGTAGTACGATTAGTGGATGAGGTTAAGCTAACCCATACTTAACCAATCCGACTCGATGATCTGATGCGATTAAGATAATCTATGCTTAATCAATCTAAAACGATAACCTGATAGGGTTAAGACAAACCAATACTTAACCAATTTGACTTGATAGGGTTAAGTCATGCGCTTCTTGTTATACTTAACCACCTTGTAGGGCTAAGCCTTGAACTTAAATACTTAGCCAATCTTAACATGATTCGTAGGCGGGCTAAGTCATGAAACTGAATAACAACACTTAACCCAATAGACAAAACCCTAGTTAGAGGAACTAGGTAGAAAATCGTGGTTAATCAAGGGTAACGGGGAAAAGAAGCTAAGTGGTAAACCTTAGTTAAGTATAACTAAGTAATAATTCTTAGCCTAGGACATGGGACTAGTTCATGAATGGATGAGTAACCCGATATGGTAGGTCATCGCTTAAACACACGAGGAGGAGCAAATTACCCGACTTGGATAAAGGCTCCAACGAACTGGGTGACGAAGCGGTAGCTTCGGGGGACATGAGGGTACTCTTGGTATCCCTCTGTGAGGTGGCAGGTGGTCCATGAAACCCGGCCTCACAAAGGTTAAGGTCTGCGATAGAAGAGCCAAGAGTACGCCTTGGTTGCTATGTGAGCGACCTAAAGACTGGGATGGATTAGCATGGAGTCGACGATACTTGATTTTGCCCTGGATAGCACGTCGCCGACTACCTACCATCTTTAGTCAATCGTGTACGAACGGAAAGGCAGAGAACCCCCAACAGACCATGTTCTTGCTATCGAGTCATGGGTGAGGTTGGCACATAGGAAAGTGGGGCTATAGAGGGGCCGGGATGTGGTTCTCATACATGATTTTTCTTGGATTGCCTTTCAGTAGTTGAGGGAGGGGTCACGTGGGACCATAGCCACGGATACAAAAACAGACCTTGATATCTGCATCAGCAGACGACTTAAAGCTCCCGACCGAGTTCCGTATTTCTCGATTTGCCCTGGCACGGGACTCGGGTGGCACATTGAGATACATGTGCATCTAGACATGGAAAATGATTCACGATATATACGTGGGATAAAGGGCGTGGTTGACGGGTGGCATAATCCCTAGTGGCCCTAGGTGGCCTGAACCCAAACCAAGTTACGAATACGTTCATTAGGTAGCATAATCCCTAGTGGTCCTAGGTGGCATAAATCCTAAGTGAACACGCGATAGTTCATGGTAAGAAAACATAACTAGATCAAGGGTAGCAGTCCAAAATAACTTCAAGGATAAGATGGTACTACGTTGAGGTGGTATAGATTTACAGGTGAAAGCCCGTACGGCCTACGGCAAAGGACTGAACTTATACATGGAAAGAAACATACGAGTTGGGAAAACCTACATATGCTATATATTAGGTTGACAGGGACCATTACATGACATTAGGCAAGGGACATTCATAGTTAACACATGACGCGGGTTGGGATACTAGTACGGGAGGTGCAGAGCAAATATACATGATAAATACCTTGGGATGTTATACATGATAGATACCTTGGGATAGTATACTGGATAGAAACCTGACGATGTGATACCTTGATTTATCTTGACACCGTAGTTTATCATGATACCTTAGTTTATCTTGCTACAGTAGTTCATCCAGTTATCTTGGTTTAGCTTATCTATCTTGTTGTCATCCTTATGTTTACTTTCAGTTTATGCATGTCATGCTACCTTTACCTATTTTTATACTGGAAGTAGATAGGACTTACCAGTCTTTATGACTGACCCCGTTTTATTTCGCCTCTTTGTCTTCCGTTCCCCCCCAGGTTTTCAGGGAGGAAATGATGTTGTTTAGTTCGGACCTCTTATGCTTGAAGGTCATCATGTATAGCTTGGTCTCCTCTTGGCTATGGCTGCTTCACCGCTTTATTTTGGGGAATAATTTATGAAAAGGTTTTATGCTTCTTTACTATTGCAAGACAGGTTTTGATGTATTCTGATGTAAAAGGCTTTAGACCTTATTTTATAAGGTAATGAAATTTGTTTTACTTCCGCTGTTTTATATATGTTCTGTCTTGTAATATTTCTGTGCATGTTTACCTCGATAATACTTCACCAAAGCTAGTGCATTCCCTTTGTGAGTGACCCTAGCGGAGGTGGGGTGTTACAAGATTTAACTATCGCTAGGGGAAAAACTGGCGATACTCCATTCTCGATCATTTCAATCTAATTAAAGATTCATTAAAATTCCACTTGATTTTAATCTCCCCGAAAATCAATATCCTGTTCTTAACTGGGTTAAAGAACCAATGTCGTTTAAAACACGGTTCACTATAAACCCAAAATCACATTCCATTTTTTCAGCCTTTAACCGTAAATTAGCAAGCGAACAATTCCCTAAGTGTTAACCCCGAAGGCCGAAACCAACATCAGATCAATACCCCGGAAACCATTCAACTTAACTAATCTCCAATTAGTTTCTGATTTTCTTAACCCCGTTGGCTCTAAGAACAGTATTATTAAAGATGCCATTAACGACAACCCAAAATTCTATTCCATTGTTAATCGGGTTAAAGAACAAGTGTTATTTTAAAACATCGTTCACGATAAACCCAAATTACATTCCACTAATTATGGAATCTTCACGGAAAAACAAACCAATATATAATCGATATCAATTTCCGTATCCGACCAATAAAATAAATGGAATAACGACAAAGCCTTTTAAATTCCATGTGTATTAACAGTCTTCCTCCACGGAAGTTCACTTCGATTCTTATCAGTCGAATTCCATTCAATTCCAATTTAATATATTAAATTGGAAAACTTTACTTTGGAAAATTCCCGTTAAATCATAATAAAAAGATTTAATAATTCCAAATCACATTTCACTGTAAAGCAGGTTAAAAAACGAATGTTGTTAAAAACATAGTTCACAACAAACCCAAAATTACATCAGTCTCTAACCGTAAATTAGTAAGAGAACAATTCCCTAAGTATTAACCCTGAAGGCCGAAACCAACATCAGATGAATACCCAGGAAACCATTCAACTTAGCTAATCTCCAGTCAGTTTCTAATTTTATTAACTCCGTTGGGTTTAAAAACAGAATTATTAAAGATACCATTCACGACAAACACAAAATCCAATTTGATATTAAATACAAGGCTCTGAATAGAAAATATATCGGCTTATATTCAATGTCGAATTCTGAAACCAACAAATATCGCATTGGATTAACGATATATATATATCTTCCAAATTCCTCCACAATATTCATATAATCACGAAGCCTAATATCGAAATATTCTGAAGATAATTTCGATTCCAATCCATTCCAATTCATATATTGGAAATTCTGGTTATTTTAAAACCATTTCAAATCCAGTTTATTTATTTAAAACTAATGGATTATAATTCTAGTTCATAACTAGTTCATTTTGATAAAATCATAATTTTATCCATTCAAATATGGAATTTTTCATCCCAATTCTTTTTGTTATGATTTTACACTAATTATTGATATTTTTAATATTTTTAACAAGGCCCGTACAGTCGACTCCCATGAACGGCCATCGGACTGCACTTACAGCGACCTTTTCTAAATTTGATTTGGACATAATTCCAACTTCAACTATTAGATTTCAAATCTCTTGTATTCGTTGGAAAGCTCTTTTCGATACGAACCCAATGGTTCCTGTTTTAGGAGAATCCGTTGGTCGGATCTCCCGTAATGTCCGTTCGAAGTCAATGGTCGAAATTCGCGAACTACCGCGGCGCGGCGCGTTCTATTCAGGCCATTAAATAAATATATATATGTATATAAATATATATATAATATATTATATATATGTAATGTATTATATATATTTTGTCGATTCCATTTAAAACGTATTTTATAAATCGTTTTAAATTCATTTTCAAAACGATTTCAACTTCATATACAATTTCAAATCAAAATTGAATATTGCATATCATCGATATATAAATGATAATATTTTCAAAACATTATATTTTGAAACCAATTCCTTTTCGGTACTCATTATAAAATTGAATAAAATCTATATAAATATCTTTCATGTCAAAATGGCGTCAATCTAATCAACTCGGCTATATATATTTAAATATTTTTGTGTCCATCCCAAATCGGACATCAAAATTAAATTTTGATCTTTTACTGAATATATTTTTTAAAATATTCATCATTTTAAAATATTCGTTATTTTAAAATATTCATTTTTTCCGAACTGGAATCAGATACAGTCAATTACCATATAATTTGATTTATATGGATTTCATACATACATGTACACAACAACAATCAAACACAGTCAACCATCATCCAAAGTGCATTCTAAGCTGCACAAGCATTAAATATAAATATTTAAGCTTACAACAGCCTGTCGATCAATCGATTGACATATCACTAAAAAGTTGGGATTAGTGTGCGTCAAATATCGTCCCAACATCCGTGTTGGGTTTCAAACAATCAAACACATGTTTTATTTGTGCAATTGGGCGATGTGTAAAATTTATCATCCCAATCAATATCAGTCAAATGTGTGTACATAAACAAATCGCCCGATTTGTTTATAAATATTTATTTTATTCACATACATGTTAAATTTTTTATTTTTAATTATAAAATATTTTATTCCATTCTACATCACACAATCAATTTTCACAACAAAATCAAACAAACAAACAAGTCGTCCATGGTCTGTGGACGATGGGTGTCGGGTGCTGCTAAGCACCGTTTGCATCCTAATATATATTTCAACTAGAAAATTTAATTAAAGTGAGAAGTTCTCACCTTTGGGTTCCATTCCTCCATTCTTTAATTCTGAACAGTCCGGATTTCGCTTTGATTTCCGTCGATACCATCGCTATCTTTTCCCGCTGTTCACATTAAAAATCACATTTTTATTTCACTATATATATAATAAAAATAAGATTTTTATTTCGCTATATAAATAAAAATCATATTTTTATATTCTTTATTATATAAAAATTCTATTTTTAATCCGCTACTCATATAAAAATCGAATTTTTGTTCTCGTTACTTCATGATAAAAATAAAGTTCATATTTTTACATCGATGTTTGCATTATAAAAGTTATATTTTTATTATCTCTATAATATAAAAATCATATTTTTATTCGCCATTCAAATAAATATAAATCCAATTCTTACATGTCATCCCATTACAGAAAATCCAATTTTTTTCCTTTATACGCTATTCCATTTAAAAAAATATATTTTTAAATTGCTTTCTTCATGATAAAAATCCAATTTTATATCATGTAAAAAAATCCAACCTTTTTATAAATAAAAATATAATCTTTCCTAAATTAAAAATTTAAACTTTCCTACATAAATAATAAAAATCTAATTTTTCCTATCATAAAAGTGTGAATTTTTATGTAAATAATATAAAAATAGATTTTATATAAATTAAAATTATAAACGCTCACTGTTTTATTCAGAGGAGGTGGTGCCGGTGATGGATGGCGGCGCAGGGGGTCGAGGGAAGAAGATCTGGCGGCGGCGGAGGGTTTTTTAAGAAGGCTAGGGTAAGGGGCTCGCGGGTCTTCATCTGGAGGAGGAGAGAGGAGCGACTGGAAGGAGAGGGGAGCGACTAGAAGGAGAGGGGAGCGGAGGGCGTGATGGTCTGAGGTAGGGGGATGCACGTCTTCTGAGCCAGCGGCCGGCAGCGTCAAAGGGAGGCGCGAGGAAGTCAAGATCAGTGGTTTTTTTGATTTGAAACTGACGGGAAAGAAATAGAAAAGGGGGGCTTAAGGAGAAAGGTAGGAGTTATATTTATATAATATTAATATATTATTATTATTTTCCATTTAAGTTGATGTTTCATTCGAACTCGAAATCAAACCCACCGACTGTCCTCCTTAGCTAAATACCCCCATTCCAAACTCAATGGGATATGTCCTGTAAGCTAATTCAACTGTTACGACCAATTTTCATTGAATCTGAAATATAAATCATTATATTGAATTTTAAACGTACATTTCAATTTACTTGGGGTCACATATGGACTCTAAAAATTTCTGAAAAATATTTTCTAGCTTCGTATTGACGATACGGTTCTAACAAAACTAATTTCGTCAAATTTGGAGATTGTTTGAATAATGGCCATTTTCTGGTCGATCCAAATTGACTGAAAATGTCAAAACACGTTTTCTTTTGCCATACTCACATTTTGATTCCAAAAATTATGAATTTTGGAATATAGAAATAACTTGACATCCCGGATCAAATAAAAGTAGTTTCGTCGAAAATGGAGGTCGTTTGCAAAATTTCCATTATTAAGGGCTATATTTCTATAGCGACTATTCTGAAATTTTAACTGGACATAACTTTTTATCCCCGCTGTGAAATTTTTATTTTTCGGATTCGTTGAAAAGATATTTTCAAATAGATTCTAATATTTCTGGTTTCACTAAAATCCGGTTTATTTTAAATCCTTTACATTCATTTGAAATTTGAAATCGAATTTTCGAACTACCGCGCCATTTTCAATTCCTTTTATAATTAAAAATAAATATTTATATTCTAACACCGATTCAAATAAATATATACATTATAATTATATTCAAAATAAATTTTCTCGTTGTTATTATTTAAAATAATTCATTTTAAATATTCAAAATTCATTAAAATTGCCAAAATAAATTTTTAAATTGGTTCGGATTTTCCGGGTTGTTACAACCTCCCCTACTTAAAATCTTTTCGTCCACGAAAAGGAACGGAGATGAAAGTTGTTTTACAAACCAACTCAACTTTCATTATTTTCATTATGTCTTAAGTTCTTCGACTTTTCAGTTTCTAAGAACTTTTCAAATTTGGCTAACACCCTAAATTTTCGAAAAATTTCGCCATAACCTCCTTTGTACGGGCGCACCGGGAAAATCCCCGTACCGCCACATAGGCCCTTTCATCTCAAGAAGAAAAAGTAAAAGCCAAGCGGCTAGCCAATCGGCTAATAAAATCATCCAAACCCAATAAATTTGTAAACATGTACCTATTTGTCGAGCATACAATTTTATTCCTCTGCTCTAGCCTCCTTGCAATGACCTGTTCACACATATATATGTACATGCATGCATTTCCAAACAATTGTCAATATAGTTCAATATTTGATTCAATTTGGCCTAAATTTACCGTACCTTCACATAACGGTTTAAATGAACAATCACACAACACAACCATCAATCAATTAGTGAATTAACGTTTCAAATTCATAATTTTGATATATAGTCAAAAATCACATTTTTGATGCTAATTCACAACAATATATCCTATCTAGTTTTTGGTTCTCACACCAGTCAGTTGGAAATATATAGATATCCCACTTCCGACACTTGAATACAAATGTTGATGATGCCACGGTCATTATTAGCATCATCTCCGGGCGACTAAAGTGTGATTCTATATCTGTCCAGTATATTAAAACTTCGAATATACGTTTGCAAGGCGTATATGCAATATCTTTATATATTGGATTATCCAAATTCAATACAAATAAAATATTTAAATACGTATCATAAGGTTTAAATTTTAAAAAACAATATTTGTTTTCACTTTAAAAATAACTCTTCACACTCATTCTAGGACACTACTGATCCTATCTCTAACGAGTCATTCTCACTGGATATTACTAATCCAATCTCTGCTGAATTCTTTCGTTCGGTTCTAATGTGCCTTATTCTCGAGCTCTGAAAACCAAAGCTCTGATACCAAATGAGACGACCTGAACTTCCCCGTAAAGGAAAGAACGAACTGCTTTGAGAACAAGACGAATCAGAACACAAACAGAAGAACGTTTCATTGCTTATTACAACAATTGCATCAAAATACAAGAATATACAAGGTATGAATAAATATTACACATCAAAAAAATATCAGAGATTACAATATATTACTTAGCAGCGGAAAAATAATACAGTACACAACTGAAGGAGATATAAGGATATAGAGCTTTCGAAATATTGTTCCAGCTGTAAACCAGGATCATGTGAATATGAATATGCAAAACCAAAACTACTAGCTGCCCGTGTGGAAAATAGGGGTACCCAGAGTTTAGGTTAAAACAATAAACTCCAGATCAGTCATGTGACGGGTGTGAGAACTAAAACAGTTATTTAAAACTTTACTTTAAAAAAGAGTAATTCAAGGGACCACGCCGTATAACACGGAACGAGTTTCCTCCCAATAATACTAGTGCATAGAATAAATAGCGCAATGCTTTTTAGCAAAAATGAAGCTATTATAAGACTCAGGTCCCATCACACAATGCAACGCAAGCCAGAGGATAGAGTTTTCCCTTATAATAGCCAAACATGCTTGGTACGTTTAAAACAAATCATTTGATACTATTATAGTGTAAAGTGTAGGAAAACAACTTCAAATATAAATGTATCAATCATAGACAGCATGGTGCCCCATCCCACTATGTCGCCATACTTGGCTCTACAAATAAAACTGAATGTCACGTATTGGAAATTGGATTTCCATCATGAGTCGAGGCCAGGGATGGCTCCTCACCGCTTTGAGACACTCTAGCAAATGTCTCAGGACTACGCACTTTGGGCAGCCCTTGGAATCGGTTGGGCCGGTCCTCCGCTTTGTTTGAGGATTGGCAATTCCTGAACACACGTTTCCCGGTCCTATGGGACCTATCTATCGGCTCCGAAAAGACCGATATAACCGAGGCGCCTCGCAATCCAACATCCACAAAGGTAGAAATATAAATGTAAGGCCTTGATAAAACACTAACACAACCTATAGCTAGAAAGAAACGTCGTGTTCTCCCAATGGTCCTTATCCCGTTTTTAACTCATACCGAGGTGTGAGGCTCGCAAATTAACTCCATACACAAAGCTATGTTGTATTAAAGCCGTGCCTTGATCATCAACCACAAGACTCTGCTTTTCAACATAAGCCTTGATCACTGCATCTCAGCATGCCACACAGGAAATTCATGCCATGTGACTGATATCTATCGACATATAACCTCTGAGCTCATATGTCTCAGAGAAAGGCGTTAAGCAAGAGAATAAATTCTCTGCCGCTAAACATATATATATTTAATAGAAATCGATCAACATAGAATAAAATCCAATGTCAGACACACATCCATTAACAAGTTCGTTCCGGGTCTGAACGAAACCATAGGCACCTTATTCCTCCCCCATATGTCCAACAATGGGGAGAGGCCCTCGCATATCCGTCGATCTCCAAATACGTCTGGACGATCACACTTATTACCTCGTCTTGGGTGTACAGCCCAATCAAGACATCAGTAATCATCCAAACGATGTAAAGACCTCCGGTCTTCAACCACCGTCTTCATCATCGACATATCGTCGAATCAGTTATTCAGAATAGGTATAAACCCGGCCTTTTCGAATAACTCGCGTATATAATAAACAAGTGTTATAAAAGAACAACATACGCCTCATTCCAATTATGAATATTCTTTTATTCAAATATTCACATTCCTTGGGAAAGGTTCCTATTATTTTATCAAAGATAAATTCTCTAAATTTATTCTTTAATCTTCCTTTGGATATCATTTCAAACCATGTTACGGGATTAGCGAACCACACCAAAGTAATCATTTATTTTATTTTCCAATCCGAGCCTGTTCATCCGATGGAGCGAAACTGGTATTACTCCATAACTGTGAAGACCCGTAACTTCCCCGTAAAGGAAAGCGACGGATAGTTCGAGAACAAGCCACAACAGAACGCATATAAAAGAACATTTCACTGTATATTACAACAATGCATCAGATCACAAGAATATACAGAGTATGAATAAATATTACACAGAAATATCAGAGATTTAAATTACATTTAAATACATAGCAGCGGAAAATAATACAATATACAACTAGAAAGAGATATACGGATACAAAGCTTTCCGGATATCGTTCCAGCTGTAAACCAGGATCCTGTGAATACAAATCTGCAAAACCAAAACTACTAGCTGCCCGTGTCAAAATAAGGGCACCCAGAGTTTAGGTTAAAACAATAAACTCCAGGTCAGTCATGTGACTGGTGTGAGAACTAAAACAGTTATTATTCTTTATTTTAAATCATTAGGTAAATCAAGGGACCACGCCGTATAACACGGAACGGGTTTCCTCCCAAGAATACCAGTGCATAAAACAAACAGCGCAATGCTAAATAAAGAAAATGAAGCTGTTATAAGACCCAGGTCCCATCACACAATGCAACGCAGCCGAGGATAGGGTTTTCCCTTATAACAGCCAAAGAATGCTTGATACGTTTAAAACAAATCATTTGATACTATTATAAGTGCATAGTGTATAAAACAATTTCGAATCATAAGTATCAATCATAGGCGACATGAGCGTCCCATGCCACTATGTCGCCATATATAGGTTTACAAATAAAACCGCAAAGTCACGTATTTGGAAATTGGATTTCCGTCTATGAACCGAGGCAAAAGATAGTCCTCAACCGATTCGAGACGCTCTAGCCCGTGTCTCAGGATCAGAGCTCGAGTGACCCTAGGATCGTCAGGGCCGGTCCACCGATGTGGATTAAAATGCCTGAACACTGCGTTTCCCCACCCTTTGGGGTGTCAATGAGCCAACGAATGACTCCATCGGTTCGAGAACGACCGATCAATCCGAGGCGCCTCGCAACAGCAACAACCACATAAGTCAAACTCGTCAGGGCGTGTAAAACCACTGACGCCACTTCTAACTAGAAAGAAACGCATGCCCTCCCTGAGGTCCGTCTCCCGTTTTTGATTCATACCGGGTGTGAAACTCGCGAATCAAACGTTACACAAAGCTACGCCACAAAGGCCGTGCTTTGATCATCAACCACAAGACTTTGCTTTTCAACAGAAGCCTTGATCATTTGCATCTTAGCATGCCACACAGGCAAGCCATTCTATGCAACCGATATCAGTCACACAGAATGAAATCCGATGTCAGACACACAGTCCATTTACAAGTCCGTTCTGGGTCTGAACGAAACCGGGGGCACCTAGTACCCCGCATATCCATCGATCTCCAAGTACGTCTGGACGATCCCTAACTGTTTCCATCTTCTTGGGTGTACAGCCCAATCAAGATCATCAGTTATCACCCAAACGACGTGAAGACCTCCGGTCTTCGACCATCGTCTTCATCTTCGACTTATCGTCGTATCAGTTATTCAGAATGGGATAAACCCGGTCTTTCCGAATAACTCGCGTATATATTATAAAAGTGTTACACAAACACAACATACGCCTCATTCCAACTCATTAGTCATTAACCGTAAATTAATCAAGAGAATAATTCCCCAAATATTAACCCCGAAGGCCGAAACCAACATCAGATCAATATCCAGAAAACCATTCTACTTAGCTAACCGACAGTTAGTTTCTAAATTTCACGTTCAAATCTAATTAAAGATTTAACTATCGCCTGGAGCAAAACTGGTGATACTCCATTCTCGATCTTTTCAATCTAATTAAAGATTCATTAAAACTCCACTTAGTTTTAATATGTGACTGGGTTAAAGAATCAGTGTCATTTAAAACACGGTTCACGATAAACCCAAAGTCACATCCCATTAATTATCGGGTTAAAGAACAAGTGTTATTTAAAACACTGTTCACGATAAACCCAAAAATCAATATCCATTCAATTCCAATTAAATATCATTTAATTGGTACACTTCATTAAATCTAAATAAAAAGATTTAATCTTTTCTCAACTGGGTTCAAGAACAGTGTTAGTGAAGACACCATTCACGACAAACCCAAATCACATTTATTAATTATCGGGTTAAAGAACAAGGGTTATTTAAAACACTGTTCACGATAAACCCAAAAATCAATATCCATTCAATTCCAATTAAATATTATTTAATTGGTACACTTCATTAAATCTAAATAAAAAGATTTAATCTTTTCTCAACTGGGTTCAAGAACAGTGTTAGTGAAGACACCATTCACGACAAACCCAAATCACATTTATTAATTATCGGGTTAAAGAACAAGGGTTATTTAAAACACTGTTCACGATAAACCCAAAAATCAATATCCATTCAATTCCAATTAAATATTATTTAATTGGTACACTTCATTAAATCTAAATAAAAAGATTTAATCTTTTCTCAACTGGGTTCAAGAACAGTGTTAGTGAAGACACCATTCACGACAAACCCAAATCACATTCGATATTCAATACAAGGCTCTGAATAGAAAATATATCGGCTTATATTCAATATCGAATTCTACGACTAACAAATGTCGTATTGGAAATAACGATATCAATATATATCTTTCAAATTTCCATAACAACACCTGTATAATCACGAATTCCAACATCGAAATATTCCGAAGACAATTTCGATTCAAATCCACTCCAATGCAATCATTGGAAATTTTGGTTATTTTTAAAACCCTTTTCGAATTCAATTTATTTATTTAAAAATAAATAAAATTATAACTCTAGTTCAAAACTAGTTCATTTCGATAAAAATCCATTTTTATCTTTTCAAATATGGAGTTTTTCATCCCAATTCTTTCTAAATCATTCCTTATGATTTTACACAAATTATTACTATTTTTAATAATTTTATCAAGGCCCGTACAGTCGATTTCCATCAATGGCCATCGAACTGCACTTACAGCGACCTTTTTCGAATTTGATTTGGACGTATCTCCAAATCCAACCGTTAGATTTCAAATTTCTAATATTCGTTAGAAAGCTCTTTTCGATACGAACCCAACGGTTCCGGTTTTAGGAGAATCCGACGGTCGGATCTCCCGTAATGTCCGTTTGAAATAAATGGTCGAAATTCGCGAACTGCCGCGGCGCGGCGCGTTCTATTCAGGCCATTATATTATATATATAATATATATAATATATATTTCGTCGATTTCTATTTAAAACGAATTATATAAATAGTTTTAAATTCGTTTCAAAAGCAATTTCAACTTCCATTTCAATTCAAATCAAAATTGAATTCATCTTTATAAATTCGTTTTAAAATTCATTTCTATTCAATTCGAATTTCAATTCAATTTGAATTTATTTCACTTCGCTTTCAATTCAAATTTGAATTCGTTTTCAATTCAATTCATTTCGAAATCGTTTTCAATTCAATCCATTTCGAATTCGTTTTCAATTCAATTCATTTCGAATTCGTTTTCAATTCAATTCATTTCGAAATCGTTTTCAATTCAATTCATTTCGAAATCGTTTTCAATTCAATTCATTTCGAATTCGTTTTCAATTCAATTCATTTCGAATTCGTTTTCAATTCAATTCATTTCGAAATCGTTTTCAATTCAATTCATTTCGAAATCGTTTTCAATTCATTTTGAATTCGTTTTCAATTCAATTCATTTCGAAATCGCTTTTCAATATTCATTTTTAAGATGAATAAAATCGATATAAATATCGTTCACGTCAAAATGGCGTCAATCTAATCAACACGGCTTCATAAATTTCTATTTTCAAATATTCTATTTCAAATATTTCTTTTTCAAATATTTCTTATTATCAAAATATTTCGTTCAACACATGACCAATCTCAATGAATGAGTACTGTCAACACATGAACTTTTATTTTATAATATTCTTTATTTTTCAAATTGGAATGAGGCCCAATCAATTACCATATAAAGTTAATTATATGGATTTTCATACAACACATGTATATAATTACATTGAAAAATAATCAACCATCAACCAAAGTGCACTACACTGTATAAGCATCAAATATAGATATTCAACGCTTATAACAGCCTGTCAATCAATCGATCGACACATTTAATCAATCAGGATGAGTGAACTTCAAATTTCATCCCAACACCCGTGTGGGGTTTCAAACAATCAAACGCATATTTTATTTGTGCAGTTGGGCGATGTGTAGAATTTATCGTCCCAATCAATGTCATTCAAATAGGTGTACATAAACAAACCGTCCGGCTTATAAATGAATATTTTATTTTATTCACTTCACGTTAAAAATTTATATTTTTAACGATAAAACATTTTATTTCAACCTATGAATTTCTATTCAATTCATTTACCCAATAAAATGATATTTTTATTTTTCTAACATATTTTAGAAAATTTCGGCGGCATAACGGCACGATACTAGAAACGGGACAAGGCCTAGCCTTATCCCCGGTCTAGTGAAGGCCCACGCCATTCACACATCAATCAAATTCACTTTCGTTATGCAAACCACAAAATTTGGAGTAAGAGTCTAACCTAGCCTTACTCCTTCGCCTTATAACGGCGCACGTCTAATCCTAACCAATTTATCGATTCGATTTTTCACACCACAAATCACATTCAAACCAATATCGCAATCAATCACCAAACAGTCAAACAAACAAGTCCATGGTCTGTGGACGATTGTGTCGGGTGCTACTAAGCACCGTCTGCATCCTAGTATATATATATATATAACTAGAAAAAGAAAGTGAAAGGTGAGAAATTCTCACTTATAGCTATCCTAGCTCCACGGCTCTTCTTTTGCAGAAGTCTTCGTCGTTTCGCCTTTTTGTCACCTTCGTTGTTGCTTTCACTACATATGTAAAAATCGAATTTTTACATCGCTATTCAATATATAAAAATCATATTTTTATTTCGAAGTTCTATATATAAAAATCATATTTTTATTGCTACCTCAAATAGATAAAAATTATATTTTTATCATGCTATTTTCCACATAAAGATTTCGCCTTTTCTAAAATAAAGATTTAGCTTTTTCAAAAATAAAGTTTTCGCCTTTATAAAAATAAAGTTTTCGCCTTTATAAAAATTACCACTTTATCTCAACGTAATAAAGATCAGATTTTTATTTCGCTACATACACAAAGATGATATCTTTATATTCTCTATCCTATAAAGATTATAATTTTAATACTTTAAAAATATAAAAACCATATTTTTAATATTCCTATATAGTAAGGATTATATTTTTAATACTTTAAAAATATAAAAATCATATTTTTACATGGCTACTTCAACAAAGATCACATTTTTATTATATAAAAATTATATTTTTACTTCCATGTTATATAAAAGATTACATTTTTATCACTTACAACATAAAATAAAATTTAGCTTTAAAGTAATAAAAAAAACAGTTTTAAAAATAAAGAAAATTCAGTTTTTAAAAATAAATAAAAATCAGTTTTAAAATCATATACAAATCAGTTTTTATAATAAAAAAAAAAAAAAAAAACAGAATTGAAAATAAAAATAAAAATTAAAACACTTACAGAAAAGAAATCGAAGGCGGAGAGGGGGGGGGGGTTTCGCTGTCTCGTCTGAAGTGGGGCCCGCTGCAGCGTCGGAGATGGCGGCTACAGGTGGAGGATCGGAGGGGGCTCGGGGTTGGTGCAGGAGGGTCTGAGTGTGGCGCGCACTTCGAGCTCGCGGTTCAGGGAGGGTTCGAAGAGGTGGTTGGGTGCGAGGTGGCGTCGGCTTCGCGAGTTCGAGGGGGGGGGGGGTTAGAGGCTGGAAGGCGATGGTGGCGGATCCGCCTGGAGGCGGCGCGGCGGAGGAGGGCGTGGCGGCGATGGTAATCGCCTGGAGTTTTTTTTTTTTATTCAATCGATTATGAAATAAATAAATTGGGGGGGCCTGGTTAAAGAGAAAAAGGGGTTTTTTTTTTATATTTTATTATTTAATTATTTTAAATACAAAGAAGTTGACTTTTTATTCGACTTCGAAACGAGGCCCACCGACTGTCGCCCATAGCGTTTCACCCCCATTCCGAACACAATGGGATATGCATCGTAAGCTGATTCGGCTGTTACAATCAGTTTTCGTTAAATTTACATTTAAATCACTATATTGAATTTTAAACGTACATTTCAAATTACCGGGGTCACATACGAACTTTAAAAATCCCAGAAAAATATTTTCTAGCTTCGTATTGACGATACGGTCCTAACAAAACTAGTTTCGTCGAATTCTGAGACCGTTGGAAAAATGGCCATTTTCCAGTCGATTAAAATCAACTGAAACTGGTCAAACGCGTTTTCCTTTGCCACGCTCACATATTGATTCGAAAAATTACGAAATTTGGAATATAGCAATAACTTGACACCGCGGACCCAACAAAACTGGTTTCGTCGAAATCCGAGGTCGTTTGCAAAATGTCCATTTTTAAGGGTCTGAATTCCATAGCGACTATTCAGAATTTTCAACTGGACATATCTCTCAATTTTTAAAGTGAAATCTCAATTTCTTACATCCGTTAGAAAGATATTATCAATCAGATCCTAATGTTTTTGGTTTCACTAAAATCCGGATTGTTTTGCACCCGGTACATTCAATTGAAGTTTGAAATCGAATTATCGAACTACCGCGCCATTTTCAATTCTATTTATAATTATATATAAATATTTATATTCTAACGACGACGCGTATAATATATACGTCGATTCTATATTCAAAATAAATTTTACGTCGATATTATTTAAAATAATCTATTTTAAATATTCAAAATTCGCTAAATTTGCCAAAATAAAAATTTCAAACTGGCTCGCATTTTACGGGTTGTTACAATCTCCCCCACTTAAAACTTTTCGTCCCCGAAAAGGAACAAAGTCGAAAGTGGTTTGATTATTTAACTCTACATTCGATCTGGCTTCCATTCTCCAACTTTTCAGTTTCTGAGAATTTTCAAAATTTCAAAAATTTGGCTAACACCCTAAATTTTTGAAAAATTTCGCCATAACCTCCCCTGCACCGGGAGCATCGGGGAATTTCAAATAGCTTCCCCGGTCCTTCAGATCTCAAAAAGAAAAAAGAAAAAGCCAAGCGGCTAGCCAATAGGCTCACAAAATCATCATCACCCAAACAAAACAGGAAATTATGTAGTAAACTTGTACCTATTTGTCGGGCAAACAAATTTTATTCTCTGGCTCTAGCCTCCTTGCTATGACCTGTTCAATGATATATATGTATATGCAAGCAAACGCAACCAATCTTCGCTATAATTCAATATTTGGTTCTGTTAGGCTAAATGGCTAAAAATTAGCAAACAAATAAACAAACAACACAAACATCAATCCATTAATGAATTAGAGTTTCAAATCCATAATTTTGATACATATACAAAAATCAGATTCTTGATGCCAAATCACAATAATAAATCCTATATAGCTTTGGTTCTCACACCAGTCAATAGGAAATATATAGAAATCACACCTTCGGAGCACGAACATAAATATCGATGATGCCATGGTCATTATCAACATCATCTCCGGGCGACTAGAGTGTGATTCTATATCTATTCAATATATTAAAACTTTGAATATACGTTTGCAAGGCGTATATGCAAATTCTTTATATACTGAATTGTCCAAATCAATATAAATAAATAATCAACTACGAATAATTGAATTAAATTTTCAAAACAAAATTTGTTTTCATTTGAAAAATATACTCTTCACACTCGTTCTAGGATACTACTGATCCTATCTCTAACGAGTCATTCTAATTGGATATTACTAATCCAATATCTGATGAATTCTTTCGTATGTTTCTAATGTGTCTTGTTCTCTGAGCTTTGTAAACCAAAGCTCTGATACCAACTGTGAAGACCCGTAACTTCCCCGTAAAGGAAAGCGACGGATAGTTCGAGAACAAGCCACAACAGAACGCATATAAAAGAACATTTCACTGTATATTACAACAATGCATCAGATCACAAGAATATACAGAGTATGAATAAATATTACACAGAAATATCAGAGATTTAAATTACATTTAAATACATAGCAGCGGAAAATAATACAATATACAACTAGAAAGAGATATACGGATACAAAGCTTTCCGGATATCGTTCCAGCTGTAAACCAGGATCCTGTGAATACAAATCTGCAAAACCAAAACTACTAGCTGCCCGTGTCAAAATAAGGGCACCCAGAGTTTAGGTTAAAACAATAAACTCCAGGTCAGTCATGTGACTGGTGTGAGAACTAAAACAGTTATTATTCTTTATTTTAAATCATTAGGTAAATCAAGGGACCACGCCGTATAACACGGAACGGGTTTCCTCCCAAGAATACCAGTGCATAAAACAAACAGCGCAATGCTAAATAAAGAAAATGAAGCTGTTATAAGACCCAGGTCCCATCACACAATGCAACGCAGCCGAGGATAGGGTTTTCCCTTATAACAGCCAAAGAATGCTTGATACGTTTAAAACAAATCATTTGATACTATTATAAGTGCATAGTGTATAAAACAATTTCGAATCATAAGTATCAATCATAGGCGACATGAGCGTCCCATGCCACTATGTCGCCATATATAGGTTTACAAATAAAACCGCAAAGTCACGTATTTGGAAATTGGATTTCCGTCTATGAACCGAGGCAAAAGATAGTCCTCAACCGATTCGAGACGCTCTAGCCCGTGTCTCAGGATCAGAGCTCGAGTGACCCTAGGATCGTCAGGGCCGGTCCACCGATGTGGATTAAAATGCCTGAACACTGCGTTTCCCCACCCTTTGGGGTGTCAATGAGCCAACGAATGACTCCATCGGTTCGAGAACGACCGATCAATCCGAGGCGCCTCGCAACAGCAACAACCACATAAGTCAAACTCGTCAGGGCGTGTAAAACCACTGACGCCACTTCTAACTAGAAAGAAACGCATGCCCTCCCTGAGGTCCGTCTCCCGTTTTTGATTCATACCGGGTGTGAAACTCGCGAATCAAACGTTACACAAAGCTACGCCACAAAGGCCGTGCTTTGATCATCAACCACAAGACTTTGCTTTTCAACAGAAGCCTTGATCATTTGCATCTTAGCATGCCACACAGGCAAGCCATCCTATGCAACCGATATCAGTCACACAGAATGAAATCCGATGTCAGACACACAGTCCATTTACAAGTCCGTTCTGGGTCTGAACAAAACCGGGGGCACCTAGTACCCCGCATATCCATCGATCTCCAAGTACGTCTGGACGATCCCTAACTGTTTCCATCTTCTTGGGTGTACAGCCCAATCAAGATCATCAGTTATCACCCAAACGACGTGAAGACCTCCGGTCTTCGACCATCGTCTTCATCTTCGACTTATCGTCGTATCAGTTATTCAGAATGGGATAAACCCGGTCTTTCCGAATAACTCGCGTATATATTATAAAAGTGTTACACAAACACAACATACGCCTCATTCCAACTCATTAGTCATTAACCGTAAATTAATCAAGAGAATAATTCCCCAAATATTAACCCCGAAGGCCGAAACCAACATCAGATCAATATCCAGAAAACCATTCTACTTAGCTAACCGACAGTTAGTTTCTAAATTTCACGTTCAAATCTAATTAAAAATTTAACTATCGCCTGGAGCAAAACTGGTGATACTCCATTCTCGATCTTTTCAATCTAATTAAAGATTCATTAAAACTCCACTTAGTTTTAATATGTGACTGGGTTAAAGAATCAGTGTCATTTAAAACACGGTTCACGATAAACCCAAAGTCACATCCCATTAATTATCGGGTTAAAGAACAAGTGTTATTTAAAACACTGTTCACGATAAACCCAAAAATCAATATCCATTCAATTCCAATTAAATATCATTTAATTGGTACACTTCATTAAATCTATATAAAAAGATTTAATCTTTTCTCAACTGGGTTCAAGAACAGTGTTAGTGAAGACACCATTCACGACAAACCCAAATCACATTTATTAATTATCGGGTTAAAGAACAAGGGTTATTTAAAACACTGTTCACGATAAACCCAAAAATCAATATCCATTCAATTCCAATTAAATATTATTTAATTGGTACACTTCATTAAATCTAAATAAAAAGATTTAATCTTTTCTCAACTGGGTTCAAGAACAGTGTTAGTGAAGACACCATTCACGACAAACCCAAATCACATTTATTAATTATCGGGTTAAAGAACAAGGGTTATTTAAAACACTGTTCACGATAAACCCAAAAATCAATATCCATTCAATTCCAATTAAATATTATTTAATTGGTACACTTCATTAAATCTAAATAAAAAGATTTAATCTTTTCTCAACTGGGTTCAAGAACAGTGTTAGTGAAGACACCATTCACGACAAACCCAAATCACATTCGATATTCAATACAAGGCTCTGAATAGAAAATATATCGGCTTATATTCAATATCGAATTCTACGACTAACAAATGTCGTATTGGAAATAACGATATCAATATATATCTTTCAAATTTCCATAACAACACCTGTATAATCACGAATTCCAACATCGAAATATTCCGAAGACAATTTCGATTCAAATCCACTCCAATGCAATCATTGGAAATTTTGGTTATTTTTAAAACCCTTTTCGAATTCAATTTATTTATTTAAAAATAAATAAAATTATAACTCTAGTTCAAAACTAGTTCATTTCGATAAAAATCCATTTTTATCTTTTCAAATATGGAGTTTTTCATCCCAATTCTTTCTAAATCATTCCTTATGATTTTACACAAATTATTACTATTTTTAATAATTTTATCAAGGCCCGTACAGTCGATTTCCATCAATGGCCATCGAACTGCACTTACAGCGACCTTTTTCGAATTTGATTTGGACGTATCTCCAAATCCAACCGTTAGATTTCAAATTTCTAATATTCGTTAGAAAGCTCTTTTCGATACGAACCCAACGGTTCCGGTTTTAGGAGAATCCGACGGTCGGATCTCCCGTAATGTCCGTTTGAAATAAATGGTCGAAATTCGCGAACTGCCGCGGCGCGGCGCGTTCTATTCAGGCCATTATATTATATATATAATATATATAATATATATTTCGTCGATTTCTATTTAAAACGAATTATATAAATAGTTTTAAATTCGTTTCAAAAGCAATTTCAACTTCCATTTCAATTCAAATCAAAATTGAATTCATCTTTATAAATTCGTTTTAAAATTCATTTCTATTCAATTCGAATTTCAATTCAATTTGAATTTATTTCACTTCGCTTTCAATTCAAATTTGAATTCGTTTTCAATTCAATTCATTTCGAAATCGTTTTCAATTCAATCCATTTCGAATTCGTTTTCAATTCAATTCATTTCGAATTCGTTTTCAATTCAATTCATTTCGAAATCGTTTTCAATTCAATTCATTTCGAAATCGTTTTCAATTCAATTCATTTCGAATTCGTTTTCAATTCAATTCATTTCGAATTCGTTTTCAATTCAATTCATTTCGAAATCGTTTTCAATTCAATTCATTTCGAAATCGTTTTCAATTCATTTTGAATTCGTTTTCAATTCAATTCATTTCGAAATCGCTTTTCAATATTCATTTTTAAGATGAATAAAATCGATATAAATATCGTTCACGTCAAAATGGCGTCAATCTAATCAACACGGCTTCATAAATTTCTATTTTCAAATATTCTATTTCAAATATTTCTTTTTCAAATATTTCTTATTATCAAAATATTTCGTTCAACACATGACCAATCTCAATGAATGAGTACTGTCAACACATGAACTTTTATTTTATAATATTCTTTATTTTTCAAATTGGAATGAGGCCCAATCAATTACCATATAAAGTTAATTATATGGATTTTCATACAACACATGTATATAATTACATTGAAAAATAATCAACCATCAACCAAAGTGCACTACACTGTATAAGCATCAAATATAGATATTCAACGCTTATAACAGCCTGTCAATCAATCGATCGACACATTTAATCA
Organism: Allium sativum; assembly: GCA_030737875.1. Taxonomy (NCBI): domain Eukaryota; kingdom Viridiplantae; phylum Streptophyta; class Magnoliopsida; order Asparagales; family Amaryllidaceae; genus Allium; species Allium sativum. The sequence goes on along the minus strand of JASFAX010000062.1, from coordinate 1,870,145 downwards.
ATCAGGATGAGTGAACTTCAAATTTCATCCCAACACCCGTGTGGGGTTTCAAACAATCAAACGCATATTTTATTTGTGCAGTTGGGCGATGTGTAGAATTTATCGTCCCAATCAATGTCATTCAAATAGGTGTACATAAACAAACCGTCCGGCTTATAAATGAATATTTTATTTTATTCACTTCACGTTAAAAATTTATATTTTTAACGATAAAACATTTTATTTCAACCTATGAATTTCTATTCAATTCATTTACCCAATAAAATGATATTTTTATTTTTCTAACATATTTTAGAAAATTTCGGCGGCATAACGGCACGATACTAGAAACGGGACAAGGCCTAGCCTTATCCCCGGTCTAGTGAAGGCCCACGCCATTCACACATCAATCAAATTCACTTTCGTTATGCAAACCACAAAATTTGGAGTAAGAGTCTAACCTAGCCTTACTCCTTCGCCTTATAACGGCGCACGTCTAATCCTAACCAATTTATCGATTCGATTTTTCACACCACAAATCACATTCAAACCAATATCGCAATCAATCACCAAACAGTCAAACAAACAAGTCCATGGTCTGTGGACGATTGTGTCGGGTGCTACTAAGCACCGTCTGCATCCTAGTATATATATATATAACTAGAAAAAGAAAGTGAAAGGTGAGAAATTCTCACTTATAGCTATCCTAGCTCCACGGCTCTTCTTTTGCAGAAGTCTTCGTCGTTTCGCCTTTTTGTCACCTTCGTTGTTGCTTTCACTACATATGTAAAAATCGAATTTTTACATCGCTATTCAATATATAAAAATCATATTTTTATTTCGAAGTTCTATATATAAAAATCATATTTTTATTTCGAAGTTCTATATATAAAAATCATATTTTTATTGCTACCTCAAATAGATAAAAATTATATTTTTATCATGCTATTTTCCACATAAAGATTTCGCCTTTTCTAAAATAAAGATTTAGCTTTTTCAAAAATAAAGTTTTCGCCTTTATAAAAATAAAGTTTTCGCCTTTATAAAAATTACCACTTTATCTCAACGTAATAAAGATCAGATTTTTATTTCGCTACATACACAAAGATGATATCTTTATATTCTCTATCCTATAAAGATTATAATTTTAATACTTTAAAAATATAAAAACCATATTTTTAATATTCCTATATAGTAAGGATTATATTTTTAATACTTTAAAAATATAAAAATCATATTTTTACATGGCTACTTCAACAAAGATCACATTTTTATTATATAAAAATTATATTTTTACTTCCATGTTATATAAAAGATTACATTTTTATCACTTACAACATAAAATAAAATTTAGCTTTAAAGTAATAAAAAAAACAGTTTTAAAAATAAAGAAAATTCAGTTTTTAAAAATAAATAAAAATCAGTTTTAAAATCATATACAAATCAGTTTTTATAAAAAAAAAAAAAAAAAAAAACAGAATTGAAAATAAAAATAAAAATTAAAACACTTACAGAAAAGAAATCGAAGGCGGAGAGGGGGGGGTTTCGCTGTCTCGTCTGAAGTGGGGCCCGCTGCAGCGTCGGAGATGGCGGCTACAGGTGGAGGATCGGAGGGGGCTCGGGGTTGGTGCAGGAGGGTCTGAGTGTGGCGCGCACTTCGAGCTCGCGGTTCAGGGAGGGTTCGAAGAGGTGGTTGGGTGCGAGGTGGCGTCGGCTTCGCGAGTTCGAGGGGGGGGGGTTAGAGGCTGGAAGGCGATGGTGGCGGATCCGCCTGGAGGCGGCGCGGCGGAGGAGGGCGTGGCGGCGATGGTAATCGCCTGGAGTTTTTTTTTTTTTTTTTTTTTTTTTTTATTCAATCGATTATGAAATAAATAAATTGGGGGGGCCTGGTTAAAGAGAAAAAGGTTTTTTTTTTATATTTTATTATTTAATTATTTTAAATACAAAGAAGTTGACTTTTTATTCGACTTCGAAACGAGGCCCACCGACTGTCGCCCATAGCGTTTCACCCCCATTCCGAACACAATGGGATATGCATCGTAAGCTGATTCGGCTGTTACAATCAGTTTTCGTTAAATTTACATTTAAATCACTATATTGAATTTTAAACGTACATTTCAAATTACCGGGGTCACATACGAACTTTAAAAATCCCAGAAAAATATTTTCTAGCTTCGTATTGACGATACGGTCCTAACAAAACTAGTTTCGTCGAATTCTGAGACCGTTGGAAAAATGGCCATTTTCCAGTCGATTAAAATCAACTGAAACTGGTCAAACGCGTTTTCCTTTGCCACGCTCACATATTGATTCGAAAAATTACGAAATTTGGAATCTAGCAATAACTTGACACCGCGGACCCAACAAAACTGGTTTCGTCGAAATCCGAGGTCGTTTGCAAAATGTCCATTTTTAAGGGTCTGAATTCCATAGCGACTATTCAGAATTTTCAACTGGACATATCTCTCAATTTTTAAAGTGAAATCTCAGTTTCTTACATCCGTTAGAAAGATATTATCAATCAGATCCTAATGTTTTTGGTTTCACTAAAATCCGGATTGTTTTGCACCCGGTACATTCAATTGAAGTTTGAAATCGAATTATCGAACTACCGCGCCATTTTCAATTCTATTTATAATTATATATAAATATTTATATTCTAACGACGACGCGTATAATATATACGTCGATTCTATATTCAAAATAAATTTTACGTCGATATTATTTAAAATAATCTATTTTAAATATTCAAAATTCGCTAAATTTGCCAAAATAAAAATTTCAAACTGGCTCGCATTTTACGGGTTGTTACAATAACTAACACCACGGTGTTATCGGTAAATTTGCTTACCATATCCCATTCAAATCTAATTAAAGATTTAACTATTGCTAGGAGAAAAACTGACGATACTCCATTCTCTACCATTTCAATCTAATTAAAGATTCATTAAAACTCCACTTGGTTTTAATCTCCCCAAAAATCAATATCCTGTTCTTAACTGGGTTAAAGAACCAATGTCATTTAAAAGATGGTTCACCATAAACCCAACATCACATTCCATTTTATCAGCCTTTAGCCATAAATTAGCAAGTGAACAATTCCCTAAGTGTTAACCTCGAAGGCCGAAACCAACAATAGATCAATACCTAGGAAACCATTCAACTTAACTAATCTCCATTTAGTTTCTGATTTTCTTAACCTCGTTGGGTCTAGGAACAGTATTATTAAAATATCATTCACGACAACCCAAAATTCCATTCAATTGTTAATCGGGTTAAAGTACAAGTGTTATTTTAAAACACCGTTCATGATAAACCCAAATCACATTCCATTAATTATGGAATCTTCACGGGAAAACAAATCAATATATAATCGATATCAATTTCCGTATCCGACCAATAATATAAATGGTATAACAGCAAAGCCTTTTAAATTCCATATGTATTAACAGTCTTCCTCCACAGAAGTTCACTTCGATTATTATCCAATTGAATTCCATTCAATTCCAATTTAATATATTAAATCAGAAAACTTTACTTTGGAAAATTCCCGTTAAATCTCAATAAAAAGATTTATAAATTCCAAATCACATTTCACTGTAAAGCGGATTAAAGAACGAATGTCGTTAAAAACACAGTTTACAACAAACCCAAAATTACATCAATCTCTAATCGTAAATTAGTAAGAGAACAATTCCCTTAGTATTAACCCCGAAGGCCGAAACCAACATCAGATCAATACCCAGAAAAGCATTCAACTTAGCTAATCTTCAGTCAATTTCTAATTTTCTTAACTCCATTGGGTTTAAAAATAGTATTATTAAAGATACCATTCACGACAAACTCAAAATCCAATTTGATATTAAATACAAGGCTCTGAATTGAAAATATATCGGCTTATATTCAATGTCGAATCCTAAAACCAACAAATATCATATTGAAATAACGATATATATATATATCTTCCAAATTCCTCCACAATATCCGTATAATCACGAAACCCAATATCGAAATATTCCGAAGGTAATTTCGATTCCGATCCATTCAAATTCATATATTGGAAATTTTGGTTATTTTAAAACCATTTCAAATCCAATTTATTTATTTAAAAATATTTGATTATAATTCTAGTTCATAACTAGTTCATTTTGATAAAAATATATTTTTATCCTTTCAAATATGGAATTTGTAACACCCCGTATTTCCTGTGAATATTAAAGTAACAAATTAAAGAAAACTTAATTTTAAAAGTAGGAATTAAGCGAAATGGGTTACGCCATTACGTTCGTCTCAGAATTCTACTTAGGATAGATTCCGAGTTTGCAAAAATCAAACACCGCATGAAGAAGTTATAAGCCTTAGAAGTTTGTATATGCCCAAGGAAGTATATATATACATATAAAATAATTCCAGAAGTCAAAACAGGGTTCAAATCTCGAATTTGGGTCAAAGCAGGCTGAGCGGGAAATTTCCCGCTCAAGGGTGTCGACCCCCCCAGGGGGAGTCGACATAGGTGTCGACCCCCCTATAGGGGTGTCGACATAGGTGTCGACCCCCCTATAGGGGAGTCGACCCCTGTTGGCCCAGATCTGGCCGATGATGTGTTTCGCCGCGTGTCTCTTTCTAATTCGTTGTGTGACGTGGTATTCTGCTCTGGACGATTCTGATGACTTCTAGACTGATCTGAAGGCTCTAAATCTCCATATACACCTATAAAAAGTCCCCTAAACCTATTCTTTTCTCCACACGAATTCATAGGTGTTTATATGCTGCTAAAACCTGAAGTGACCTAGCCTCCACCTTAATCAAACAAATTATAGTTTTCAATCAAAGTCTACATTAAAGGAATAGCTAATCAAATTCAGATCCCAGAATTCAAGACCGTTCTGTAATTTGTAAGTTCATGTTACTTTCAGAAATAAAATTTAATTGTGATTCTGACATTGTAATAAATCAGAATATGAGATTATGCCTATTTCTATCTATCTTTTCTATATCCATTGGATCTATCTCATTGAAATTATTATTTCCAATCTTTGTCTCTTCTTTCCTTCTTCCCTTTTTGTTTTTATAGCCAGGCTATGGCGAGCCTGAGCCAAATCTCATAAGAGATGAACATAAGTTGGAAAAATTGGGCATAATATATGATTTGGACATGGCCAGCGCTAAAATTGGAAAAAAAAAATTAAATTATGTATAATTGGGCATAACTGATTTGTAACGGATTTGAGGACATAACACATGTTGTATTTAAAACAACATGTATCGAATATATGACTTGAGATTTGAGGCATAAAGTATACTGGACAAATGACTTGGGATTTGGGGAGCAAATTGAACTGTAAACATGTAAGGCATAGTACATGTTGTGGTTTAAGACCTAAAATTGGGGCATATTATATATGATAATTTATGACTGGGAAGAAGGAAATTATTGTGTATAGTGATATATGGCTTAGGCACGAAAACCTATAGTAAGATAGGGATAATTGTTAAATGTGAACACGCCTAAATTGGGATTTTGGGTAATTGGCATGTACTGTAATTAAAGGTTATAATTTGGCATAGTTTATACCATGAATCATGATTGGGTTTTTTTTGGAGAATATGCAATATGACTAAACCTTAGGGCATGTGCTGTATTGTGACTTTTGGGGCATGACTATTATTGCAATTTTGGGAAAATTGGGTGTAACCTATTTTGAGCAATAACTTGAATTTGAATTTGTGGGGCATAACCTGCAATCAGCTTTGTTGGAATTTAACTTGAGAATTGGAATATGACTAGTTTTGTGAATTTGGGATGATTAGCATATAAAATCTAGACTTGGACATGTATGGTAAATATGCTAAAAGATAAACATGCCTAACCCGAGGTTAGATTGAGTTGCGGTGTAAAACTGCCCGGAACTGCCCGGCACATCTAGTAACCACAAAAACACAGATCTAATGTGAGAGGTTAGCGCATTTAGCCCAAAACCCGAGGTTAGAATGAGTTTGTGGTAGAAGTCTGCCCGGAACCGCCCGGCACATCCAGCAACCGCAAACAACAGTTCTAATGTGAGAGGTTGGGGCATTAATAACTTAGTTAATGCCAATAAACGGACATGCTAAGAATGGGAAGGTTAAGTAAAATTGAGTACACTTAACCGTTATAACATGTTAATTAGGCAAGAAGGTGGGGTTAAGTAGGTTTAGAACACTTAACCGTTATAACATGTTAATTAGACAAGAAGGTGGGGTTAAGTAAGTTTAGAACACTTAACCGTTATAACATGTTAATTAGGAAAGTGAGCAAGGTTAAGTTAACCAATACAACATGATGAATGAGAAGGGTTAAGTTAATAAGAAACACTTAACCAATATGACATGATGAATGAGTAGGGTTAAGTTAATAAGAAACACTTAACCAATATGACATGATGAATGGGTAGGGTTAAGTTAAAACAAGAGAGCAACACTTAACCAATATAACAGGATACGTGGAAGGGTTAAGTTAACACAAGAAGGCAACACTTAACCAATGTAACACGACAAGTGGGTGGGTTAAGTTAATTTGAATTGATTGATGACACTTAACCTATACAACATGATGAACGCGTGGGGTTAAGTTAATAAGATACACTTAACCAATGTAACTTGATGAACGAATGGGGTTAAGTTAATGGGAAATACTCAACCAATATAACATGATGAATGAATGGGGTTAAGTTAATAGGAAACACTTAACTAATCCAACATGACGAGTGAGAAGGGTTAATAAGAAACACTTAACCAACATGACATGATGAGTGGGTGGGTTAAGTTAACATGAATTGACAACACTTAACCAATATGACATAATGTGTGGGAGGGTTAAGTACATATCGGGTTGGTGGGTAATATTAGTAAATATAGGCCCACAAACTTAACCATTAAGCAAACATGTTTGAATCAGTGGGAGGGTTAAGTACATATCGTGTTGGTGGGTAATATTTGTAAATATAGGCCCACAAACTTAACCAGTAAGAAACCCTAGTAACGGGGACCCATTTCAGCAGTAACCCACATAAATGTATCAAGGTACCCTGAAACTAGGCAGGGTGGGGCACGATTACTGGGCTGATTATAAGCGGTCAAAATAGCGTCAGGGGGTACGTTAGTGTAGGTTCCGACAGATTACGGCATGCACGTACTCCGGAGTGGGAAAAAGCAGGCACTGGGTACCAGTAGTTATACACTGTGCATCTTGAATCGTGTCGGGTTGCTATCATAGGGACTGATACACATTATAGTTGGACCAGCACAGGGTATCTACACGTAAGTGAGGGTCGATTGACATAGACACATGGAACATTAATACAAGTAGGGAACTGATCGATCGGGTAGTAAGGGTACATCTAACATCTTCATGGCAATTAGGCTGATTGAGGTAAGATCCTCATACTAGATATACATCTGAAGGCTACCACAATTGCGGGGATTGGGATCACGTTGTAATATTATCAGTTTACACAAATTACTAGTTGGGACACTAGTTAGGCGGTGCAGAGATATAAAAATCAGAATAACAAGGTAGTAGTGAAGCAGAAAAAGAGTAGAAGCGCATTCAGTTTATCTTGCCTTATCATATCATATGCTAATCTTATGTTATCTTGATATCCCGGTTATCATGATATTGTATTATATTCAGTTTATTCATGTCATGTTACTTTTACCTGTTTACATGCTGAAAGTTACTGGACTTACCGGACTTATGTCTGACCTAGTTTGTTTCGCCTCTTTTCTTCCGTTTCCCCCCAGGTTTACAGGGAGGAAATATTACCTCTTAGCTCAGTTTTCTTTCCAAGCTCGAAGATAATCGATGTATTGCTATGGACTCTCTCTTCCACTGCTATGGCTGGTTCATGCTTTATTGGGGAATATCATTGTTATTTTTATGCTTCTTTTATATCTGGAAGTTTTGAATCAAGACAGAAGTTTTATGTATTACTTTTAAGTATGATTGAGACAGTTGTCGTTAAAGCTTGACTGAACCACATTGTTTATAAAATGACTTTATTTTCCGCTGCTTTATTTGTCTGTCTTGTAATTTACCTGCATCTTTTACCTAAAACGCTCCACTGAAGTTAAGGCATTCCCTTTGTGAGTGACCTTAACGGAGATGGGGTGTTACACTTGGTATCAGAACCGAAGGTTACCGGATCAGATAAAAGATTTGAAAAATTATTTTCAAAACGGTTTTAAAAGAAGAATTTTCAAAAGAAAAGTTTTATTTTAAAGGCATATTCCCCAAAACCATATGCACTTTCTTTTGATCCTCTGTTTGAGTCCTTGTTTCCTTCTTTCCTGAGTCTCCGGGGCTCCTGGCTTTTTGGGAGGTAACCTCATCGCGACATGGTTCCGTATGCTTGATGAGACTACGACATCTGTCAAAGGGAAAAGACCAACTTCCATCTATAGCCGCAATAGTTTCACCTACGGCTAATTTTCTTTCAAAATTTGTAGGGATTTCCATGCGATGGAGGCAGCTTTCAAGAGACTTGTCAACAAGTTACACAAGGATGGAAAAGATGAGAATGAGGGAGTTTGGCTAAGGAGCACAACCCAAGGATGAGGAACTCATGGATATAGACTTGGTTCACAAAGGAGGTAAAAAAAAGAAAGAGGTGTAAGTGGAAGAATCACATGACAAGAAGGGAAGGAAGAATAGGAAAACCTAAGAGAAGAGGAAGTGTCTTTATAACGGGTCATATAATTAAGGACAAGGGCAAGAACTAAGGACAGGATTTTCAAGAGAGCAAGTGCATTCTCTCACCGCCAGCGTACCTAAGAGAGAGATAGTAAAGTTTCTGTTGAAAAAGTCTAGTTTTTCTTTTTGATCATCCTGCTAGTACTCTTTTTGATTTTAGCGCTTCACATTCGTTTATATATACTTCCATAGTTGAGTCTCTGCACCTTAGTGCTTGTATAGTAGAAGATCCCATTATTGTCTCAAATCCAATTGGTGGTTTGGCTCATTTATCTTTGGTTTGTTAGGATTTGAGAATAGCTATATTAAGTATTGAGTTTAAGTGTAATGCTTATTGGGCTATGGGTTGATTCTAGGCATGGATTAGTTAGCTAGTAATTGTGAAAGGAGGGTAGTTAGACTTTCGACTTGCCTCGAGAATACCCTCGAGATTTCGTGCGATCCTAAGGGATCACTTTGTCTTAGCTAGCTAGAATCACTTGATGCATCTATCGACGATTTATGATCCATTAGAGTAGTCCATGATTACACAGATGTTTTTGATTAGGTTAGGGGTTTATCCCCTAAAACGCAAGATAGACTTTCGCATATATCTAGTTGACAATGCAAAGCCAGTTGCATTACCTGTACGACACGTAAATCCAAGGGAAAGGAAGGGCTCAGTAAACAAGTAAAAGAGTTACTTGAAAAAGGGTTCATAAGGCGAAGTATTCTGAAAGGGGCGATCTAGTCGTTTTCGTTACAAAGGCGGATGGTTCACTTCGTTTGTGCATAGATGATATTTTGGTTTCCTCTATGAATAAGGAAGAACATGCTTTGCATCTGAGGGAAGTCTCGGATACCCTCCAAGCGCATCAACTTAAGGCGAAGTTCTCTAAAAATGTCATTTTTGGAGAGAAGAAGTAAGGTTTCTAGGACATGTGGCACCCAAAGAAGGGATAGCAGTAGATCCCACAAAAGTAGTTGCAGTGCAAACTGGAAGGCCCTAAGGAATGCAACAGAAGTAAGAAGCTTTCTTGGACTAGCGGGCTAATATAGGAAGTTAATTAAGGACTTTATGAAGGTATCGGCCCCACTTACTAGATTGACAAAGAAGAATCTAATCATCTTAGTATATACACTTGGTAACATGGTTAGCATCTGTTTATTTTCAAGAGATAGTTCTAGGAATGTTAGCATGACACGACAGAAGTTGTAGTGCCAAGTATACTATAAGAAGAAAAGGTGGAATGAGAGACGAGAGTGAAATGAGTTCCAATGCATATTCTGGAAACAGAAATTAAGAAGCTACAAAATCGTGAAGTTAAGACAGTCAGAGCAATATGGAATGAAGCTCAAGAAGATGCGACTTAGAATACTGAAGACTTGATACATGCATCGTACCCTTTTTGAGGGTATATCCTTGATCTCTCTTTTTCTGTAAAGTTTATTTGCTAGTCTTTATCTTTTAAGTATATCCTCTCGATCCTATCCTCGATCCTTAGGTAGAAGCCAATGGATGTAGATGTAGAGACATGTTATGTTTGGTGGATGCAAGTGGATGTAAGTGTTTGCTAGTGGTTGCTCGTGGATGCATATACACACATTACGCACTAGATCGGCTCAGTCACTTTCATATTGCATATGCATGAGTGAATTTTTATATATATGAGTTGAAACTTGATGTGTTATCATATGGATGTTGCATTCGTATGAATGATTGTGCACTCATGTAGAAGTTATAAAGTACGATTAGGAATAATTGCATACATGATGGACTCATGGCACTGACATAATTCACATTAAGGAGGTCAACTGAATCAGTAGACCACCTGATTTTGCATTAGATAAGGACATGTACACACGCTATGCATATGATCAAGAAAGCATTAGAAATATTCTTAAGGACAATGGACGTCTGTGATTGAATGGTTGAGTAAATGAATGTTGGATGTTAGGATACATTCTCCTTGGCTTGGAGATTTCGGGGACGAAATCCTTTAAAGGAGGGGAGAATGTAACACCCTGTATTTCCTATGAATATTAAAGTAATGAATTAAAGAATACTTAATTTTAAAAGTAGGAATTAAGGGAAATGGATTACGCCGTTGCGTTCGTCTCAGAATTCTTCTTAGGATAGAGTCCGAGTTTGCAAAAATCGGACACCGTATGAAGAAGTTATAAGCCTTAGAAATTTGTATACGCCCAAGGAAGTATATATATACATATAAAATAATTCCAGAAGTCAAAACAGGGTTCAAATCTCGAATTTGGGTCAAAGCAGGCTGAGATGGAAATTTCCCGCCCAGGGGTGTCGACCCCCCCACAACCCCAGGTGGAGTCGACCCCCCTATAGGGGTGTCGACCCCACTACAGGGGAGTCGACCCCTGTTGGCCCAAATCTGGCCGATGACGTGTTTCGCCGCGTGTTGCTTTCTGATTCGCTGTATGACGTGGTATTCTGCTCCGGACAATTCTGATGACTTCTAGACTGATATGAAGGCTCTAAATCTCCATATACACCTATAAAAAATCCCTAAACCTATTGTTTTCTCCACATGAATTCATAGGCATTTATATGCTGCTAAAACCGGAAGTGACCTAGCCTTCACCTTAATCAATCAAATTAGAGTTTTCAATCAAAGTCCACATCAAAGGAATAGCTAATCAAATTCAAAAATCAGATCCCAGAATTCAAGACCATTCTGTAATTTGTAAGTTCATGTTACTTTCAGAAATAAAATTTAATTGTGATTATGACATTGTAATAAATCTGAATATGAGATTATGCCTATTTCTATCTGTCTTTTCTATATCCATTGGATCTATCTCATTGATATTATTATGTCCAGTCTTTGTCTCTTCTTTCCTTCTTCCCTTTTTATTTTTATAGCCAGGCTACTGCGAGCCTGAGCCAAATCTCATAAGAGAAGAATGTACGTTGGAAAAAATTGGGCATAATATATGATTTGGACATGGCCAGCGCTAAAATTGGAAAAAAAAAGTATTAATTTATGTATAATAGGGCATAACTGATTTGTAACGGATTTGAGGACATAACACATGTTGTATTTAAAATATAAAGTGTATCGAACATATGACTTGAGATTTGAGGCATAAAGTATATTGGACATATGATTTGGGATTTGGGGCGTAAATTGAACTATAAATATGTAAGGCATAGTACATGTTGCGGTTTAAGACCTAAAATTGGGGCATATTATATATGATATTTTATGACTTGGAAGAAGGAGATTATTGTGTATAGTGATATATGGCTTAGGCATGAAGACCTATAGTAAGATTGGGATAACTGTTAAATGCGAACGCCTAAATTGGGATGTTGGGTAATTGGCATGTACTGTAATTAAAGGCTATTATTTGGCATAGTTTATACCATGAATCATGATTGGGGGTTTTTGGAGAATATTTTGTATGGTACAATATGACTAAACCTTAGGGCATGTGCTATATTGTGATTTTGGGGAATGACTATTATTGCAAATTTGGGAAAATTGGATGTAACCTATTTTGAGTAATAATTTGAATTCGAATTTGTGGGGCACAACTTGCAATCAGCTTTGTTGGAGTATAACTTGAAAATTGGAACATGACTAGTTTGGTGAATTTGGGATGATTAGCATATAAAATCTAGACTTGGACATGTATGGTAAATATGCTAAAAGATAAACATGCCTAACTCGTGGTTAGATTGAGTTGCCGTGTAAAACTGCCCGAAACTGCCCGACACATCCAGTAACCACAACAACACAGATCTAATGCGAGAGGTTAGCGCATTTAGCCCAAAACCCGAGGTTAGAATGAGTTTGCGGTAGAAGTCTGCCCGGAACCGCCCGGCACATCCAGCAATCACAAACAACAGTTCTAATGTGAGAGGTTGGGGCATTAATAAATTAATTAATGCCAATAAATAAACATGCTAATAATGGGAAGGTTAAGTAAAATTTAGAACACTTAACCGTTATAACTGGTTAATTAGACAAGAAGGTGGGGTTTAGTAGGTTTAGAACACTTAACCGTTACGACATGTTAATTAGACAAGAAGGTGGGGTTAAGCAAGTTTAGAACACTTAACAGTTATAACATGTTAATTAGACAAGTGAGCAGGGTTAAATTAACCAATACAACATGATGAATGAGAAGGGTTAAGTTAATAAGAAACACTTAACCAATATGACATGATGAATGAGTATGGTTAAGTTAATAAGAAATACTTAATCAATATGGCATGATGAATGGGTAGGGTTAAGTTAAAACAAGAGAGCAACACTTAATCAATATAACAGGATGCGTGGAAGGGTTAAGTTAACACAAGAAGGCAACACTTAACCAATGTAACACGACAAGTGGGTGGGTTAAGTTAACTTGAATTGATTGATGACACTTAACCAATACAACATGATGAACGCGTGGGGTTAGGTTAATAAGATACACTTAACCAATATAACTTGATGAACGAATGGGGTTAAGTTAATGGGAAATACTTAACCAATATAACATAATGAATGAATGGGGTTAAGTTAATAGGAAACACTTAACCAATCCAACATGACGAGTGAGAAGGGTTAATAAGAAACACTTAACCAACATGACATGATAAGTGGGTGGGTTAAGTTAACATGAACGGACAACACTTAACCAATATGACATAATGTGTGGGAGGGTTAAGTACATATCAGATTGGTGGGTAATATTAGTAAATATAGGCTCACAAACTTAACCATAAAGTAAACATGTTTGTATCAGTGGGAGGGTTAAGTACATATCGGGTTAGTGGGTAATACTAGTAAATATAGGCCCACAAACTTAACCAGTAAGAAACCCTAGTAACGGGGACCCATTTCAGCAGTAACCCACATAGATGTATCAAGGTACCCTGAAACTAGGCAGGGTGGGGCACGATTACTGGGCTGATTATAAGCAGTCAAAATAGCGTTAGGGGGTACGTCAGTGTAGGTTCCAACGGATTACGGGCGTGCACGTACTCCGGAGTAGGAAAAAGCAGGCACTAGGTACCAGTAGTTATACACTGTGCATCATGAATCGTGTCGGGTTGCTATCATAGGGACTGATACACCTTATGGTGGGACCAGCACAGGGTATCTACACACAAGAGAGGGCCGATTGACACAGACACATGGAACATTAATACAAGTAGGGAGCCGATCGATAGGGTAGTAAGGGTACATCTCACATCTTCATGGTAATTAGGCTTACTGAGGTAAGATCCTCATACTAGATGTACACCTGAAGGCTACCACAATTGCGGGGATTGGGATCACGTTGTAATATTATCGTTTTACACAGATTACTAGTTGGGACAATAGTTAGGTGTTGCAGAGATATAAAAATCAGAATAACAAGGTAGTAGCGAAGTAGAAAAAGAGTAGAAGCGCATTCAGTTTATCTTGCCTTATCATATCGTATGCTAATCTTATGTTATCTTGATATCCCGGTTATCACGGTACTGTCTTATATTCAGTTTATTCATGTCATGTTACTTTTACCTGTTTACATGCTGAAAGTCACTGAACTTACCAGACTTAGGTCTGACCTAGCTTGTTTCGCCTCGTTTCTTCCGTTCCCCCCAGGTTCACAGGGAGGAAATATTACCTCTTAGTTCAGTTTTCTTTCCAAGCTTGAAGATAGTTGATGTATTGCTTTGGACTCTCTCTTCCACTGCTATGGCTGGTTCATGCTTTATTGGGGAATATCATTGTTATTTTTATGCTTCTTTTATACTTGGAAGTTTTGAATCAAGACAGATGTTTTATGTACTACTTTTAAGTATGATTGAGACAATTGTTGTAAAAACTTGACTGAACCACATTGTTTATAAAATGACTTTATTTTCCGCTGCTTTATTTATCTGTCTTGTAATTTACCTGCATCTTTGACCTAAAACGCTCCACCGAAGTTAAGGCATTTCCTTTGTGAGTTACCTTAACGGAAGTGGGGTGTTACAGAATTTTTCATCCCAATTCTTTCCAAATCATTTGTTATGATTTTACACAAATTATTGATATTTTTAATATTTTTAACAAGGCCCGTACAGTCGATTCCCATGAGCGGCCTTCGAACTGCACTTATAGCGACCTTTTCCAAATTTGATTTGGACATAATTCCAAATCCAACCGTTAGATTTCAAATCTCTTATATTCGTTGGAAAGCTCTTTTCGATACGAATCCAAAGGTTCCGGTTTTAGGAGAATCCGACGGTCGGATCTCCAGTAATGTCCGTTCGAAGTCAATGGTCGAAATTTGCGAACTACCGTGGCGCTACGCGTTCTATTCAGGCCATTATGTATAAATACATATATATATTATATTATATATATTTCGTCGATTCCCCTTTAAAACGTTTCTTACAAATAATTTTAAATTCATTTTCAAAACGATTTCAACTTCATATTCAATTTCAAATCAAAATTGAATATTCCATATCATCGATATATAAATGATAATATTTTCAAAACATTATATTTTGAAACCAACTCCGTTTTGATATTCATTATAAAAATGAATAAAACCTATATAAATATCATTCACGTCAAAATGACGTCAATCTAATCAACTCGGCTTTATATATTTAAATATTTTCGTGTCCATCCCAAATCGGACATCAAAAATAAATTTTGATCTTTTATTGAATATTATTTTAAAATATTCATCATTTTAAAATATTCGTTATTTTAAAATATTCATTCTTTCTAAACTGAAATCAAACAAAGTCAATTACCATATAATTTGATTTATATGGATTTAATACATACATGTACACAGCAACAATCAAACACAGTCAACATCATCCAAAGTGCATTCTACACTGCATAAGCATTAAATATAAATTTTTAACGCTTACAATAGCCTGTCGATCAATCAATTGACATATCACCAAACAGTTGGGATTAGTGTACGTCAAATATCTTCTCAACACCTGTATGGGGTTTCAAACAATCAAACACAAGTTTTATTTGTGCAGTTGGGCGATGTGTAAAATTTATCGTCCCAATCAATATCAGTCAAATGTGTGTACATAAACAAATTGTCCGATTTGTTTATAAATATTTATTTTATTCATATACACGTTAATTTTTTTATTTTTAACTATAAAATATTTTATTCCATTCCACATCACACAATCAATTTTCACAACAAAATCAAACAAACAAACAAGTCGTCCATGGTCTGTGGACGACGGGTGTCGGGTGCTGCTAAGCACCGTCTGCATCCTAGTATATATTTCAACTAGAAAATTTAATTAAACTGAGAGGTTCTCACCTTTGGGTTCCATTCTTCCATTCTTTATTTTTGAACAGTCCGGATTTCGCTTTTACTTCCATCGATACCATCGCTATCTTTTCCCGCTGTTCACATTAAAAATCGCATTTTTATTTCAACGCTATAAAAATCACGTTTTTATTTCACTATATATATAATAAAAATCAGATTTTTATTTCGCTACATAAACAAAAATAATATTTTTATATTCTCCATTATATAAAAATTCTATTTTTATCCGCTACTCATATAAAAATCGAATTTTTATTCTCACTACTTCATGATAAAAATAAAGTTCATATTTTTACATCGATGTTTGTATTATAAAAATCATACTTTTATTATCTATATATTATAAAAATCATATTTTTATTCGCCATTCAAATAAATATAAATCCAATTCTTACATGTCATCCCATTACAGAAAATCCAATTTTTTTTCCTTTATACACTATTCCATTTTAAAAATTATATTTTTAAATTGCTTTCTTCATGATAAAAATCCAACTTTATATCATGTATAAAAATCCAACCTTTTTATAAATAAAAATATAATCTTTCCTAAATTAAAAATTTAAACTTTCCTATATATATAATAAAAATCTAATTTTTCCTATAATAAAAATGTGAATTTTTATGTAAATAATATAAAAACAGATTTTATATATAAATTAGAATTATAAACGCTCACTGTTTTGGTCGGAGGAGGTGGTGCCGGTGATGGATGGCGGCGGAGGGGGTCGGGGGAAGAAGAGCTGGCGGCGGCGGAACCTGGCAGTGGCGGCGGAGGGTGTTTTAAGGGGGCTAGGGTTAGGGGCTCGCGGGTCTTCATCTGGAGGAGGGGAGAGGAGCGACTGGAAGGAGAGGGGAGTAGAGGGCGTGATGGTCTGAGGTACGAGGAGACACATCTTTTGAGGCGGCGGCGGACGGCGTCAAGGGGAGGCGTGAGGAAGATGAGATCGGCATTTTTTTTAATTTGAAACATACGGGAAATAAATAGAAATAGAGGGGGGGGGGGGGGGTTTAAGGAGAAAGGTAGGAGTTTTTTACATATAATATTAATATATTATTATTATTATTCATTTAAGTTGATTTTTCATTCGAACTTGAAATCAAACCCACCGACTGTCCTCTCCAGCTAAATACCCCCATTACGAACACAATGGGATATGTACATTTCAATTTACTGGGGTCACATATGGACTCTAAAAATACCGAAAAATAATTTCTAGTTTCGTATTGACGATACGGTTCTAACAAAACTAATTTCATCAAATTTGGAGACCGTTTGAAAAATAGCCATTTTCTGGTCGATCCAAATTGACTGAAACTGTCGAAACACATTTTCGTTTGCCACGCTCACATTTTGATTCCAATTTTGGAATATAGCAATAACTAGACATCCTGGATCCAACAAAAGTGGTTTTGTCGAAAACGGAGGTCGTTTGCAAAATTTCTATTTTTAAGGGCTATATTTCCATAGCGACTATTCTGAAATTTCAACTGGACATAACTTTTTATCCCCGCTATGAATTTTTGATTTTTCAGATTCTTGAAAACATATTTTCAAATAGATCCTAATATTTTTGGTTTCGCTAAAATCCGGTTTATTTTGAATCCTATACATTCATTTGAAATATAAAATCGAATTTTCGAACTACCGCGCCATTTTCAATTCCTTTTATAATTAAAAATAAATATTTATATTCTAATGCCAAGTCAAATAAATATATACATTGTAATTCTATTCAAAGTAAATTTCCTCGTCGTTATTATTTAAAATAATTCATTTTAAATATTCAAAATTCATTAAAATTGCCAAAATAGAAATTTTAAAATTGTTCGATTTTAACGGGTTGTTACAGTTGCCGCGTACCGCTACCTTGCTACAGCCTCCCCATGCCTTATTAGGTCCGCCGTCACTGCTGGCTGCCCTCCCCTTGGCCGTGGGCCCCACAAATCCAAAATCCCTTTTTTCCCCAAAAATACCCGTATGTGCAAAACAACACAAATCTTGTTTTCTCAATATCTTCCAATCTGAGCATTTCTGTCCAAAATTCCACAGTACCGAAGTCAAAGATCTCGTTTTTCTCTTCGATTTGGGTATATGGAAGTCGTATTTTGGGTTACGGATTTGTTCAGAAAATGCATCCAAAGTCTGCTGTCCAAATACCGTCTTTTTGCAAAATTTGGCAATTGGAGCATTTTTGGGGAAAAGTCCATTAAGAGAAAGTTGTCCAAAATAGAGCGTTTATGCTAAAAAAAAGACGGCTTGAAGATTAGAGCTCGTTTGCAAATTCTAGAACCAGAACAACAATTCAGAGCGTTGGAAAATAACGGCGCAGTGGATCCTAATGTGAGAACACATTCCCACTCTAATTATTTTACAATAAAATATATACTAGGATGCAGATGGTGCTTAGTAGCACCCAACATCTTTGATTGAAACCATGGATGTTTGGTTGTTTGTTTTATTTGATTGGTTGTTATTTAATAGGGTTTGGCAACCCTATCAAGAAATTGGTTGAATTTGATTTGGGATGTTAATTGAATTGATTGGAATTGGTATGTGTATGGCGCGAGCTAGTATTAGGTGAGGGATAAGGCTAGACCTTATTCCGGTTCTAGTATCACGCTGTAATAACCCGGAAATCCGAGCCAATTTAAATTTTTTATTTTGGCGATTTTAGTGAATTTTGATTATTTAAAATGAATTATTTTAAAATAATAATGATGAGAAATTTATTTTGATTAGCATTCGAACGTATATATTTATATAAATCGTTGTTAGAATATATTTATTTATTTATATATATAAAAGGAACTGAAAATGGCGCGTTAGTTCGATAATTCGATTTCAAATTTCAAATGAATGTACATGATTCAAAATAAACTTGATTTTAGTGAAACCAAAAATATTTAAATCTGTTAGTGAATATCTTTCTAACGAACATGAAAAATTAAAGTTCGGGAAGCAAAAGTTATGGCCAAATGAATTTTCAGAAAGGTCGCTATAGAATTTATATAGCCCATGAAAATGGCCATTTTGCAAACGACCTCAGATTTCGACGAAACCTCTTTTGTTGGATCCGGGATGTCAAATTATTGCTAGATTTCAAATTTCATAAATTTTTAAGCTAGTATGTGAGCGTGGCAAAGGAAAATGTGTTTGTTCGATTTCTATTAAATTGGATCAACCAGAAAAGGGTCATTTTTCAAACGGTCTCAGAATTCGACGAAACTAGTTTTGTTAGGACTGTATCGTTAAAACATAGCTAGATTTATTTTTCAGGATTTTTTAGAATCAGTATATGGCCCCGGAAAATTGAAATGTACGTTCAAATTAAATATTGAATGTTTTATATTTTAATTTGAAGAGAAACTGACTCAAATAGTAGAATGGGCCATCCCATTGTGTTCGGAATGGGGGTATTTAGCTAGGGACGATAGTCATTGGGTTCGATTTGAAATTGATATCAACGAACAGGTATTTTTGGATTTAAAATATTAAAATATAATATAAATTTTATATAAAAAACCCCCTACACCCTTTCAGAAACCCTAGCCGCCGCTGTTTTAAATCGGGCGATCCAAATCGTCCCAAACTTCATCCCCGTCCATCTCGAAATCCGCGCATCGATTGAGGGTGCTCCCGAAGTGAAAAACCTCCGTCTAGGAGAGATCTACCACTTCAACGGTGGATATCATCATTAGTTTCGAAATGGGTGCGAAATAAGGCCAGGAAGGCCCGCCGTTCGAAGTTGATTTGGGGGAGCAAGGCGTTAGCTAGTCGAATGCCACTAAGGCCGATGGGAGGCGACGCCAAGCTCTTCCATGGGGCGTTCGTTGATCGGCCTCCGATGGCCTAGTGGCGGTGCAAAGAGTGGTCACCGGTTTTGAGGAAAATGGGTTCAGGCTTCGGTAGTTTGGCTGAAACGCAGGAGATGATTTAGAAAGAGGATTAAGGTTTATTAAATTAATTAAATTTTTAATTATGTTGTTAATTATTTAGGTGATATTTTTTTTTTGAAACAAACATATCTTTTTCATACGGTCACAGAATCAGATGATTTCAGATGCATTGGGTTCGTCTCGACACAATCTAGATTTCAGAAGAGACCAAAACAAAAACAGAGCAGATTAGAATTTCAGGAAAATTCAAAATCAGAACAGAATGGAAATTCAGAAATAAAAGAACCACTGTGAGAATTCTCTCACTTTAAATTTTCTGTATAGTTATTTATTTTGTAACTGCATATATGAACTGCTCCCCATCGTCCACAGACCATGGACGACTTGTTTGATTGTATTATGTGTGAAATAAATTGATCGGGATGTGAAATATATATATATATATTTATATATATATATGAAAAGTGAAAATATCGTATATATTAAAAGTGAAAATATCGTATATATATTGAAAGTGAAAATATCGTATATATTGAAAGTGAAAATATCGTATATATATAGCGATGTGAAAATAATATATATATAGCGATGTAAAAATATTATATATATATGAAATGTGAATATATATATATATATATATATATATATATATAATATATATATATATATATATGAAGTGAAAATTGTATATAGCGATGTGAAAATTCTATATAGCGATGTGAAAATTATATATATAGCGATGTGAAAATAATATATATATGTATGTATATATATATCGATGTAAATCTAATATATATATATATGTATATAGCGTTGTAAAAATAATATATATATGAAGTGTGAATGAAATAAATATCGATTGGTTAAAGATATAAATTTTAACATATATGTACACTGTATAAAATTTTCGTGTATAATGGAAAATTCAATTTTGATTTGAATTTGAAATGAAGTAGAAATTGTTTTGAAAACGAATTTAAAATGATTTATAAAATATGTTTTAAAAAGGAAATCGACGAAATATATATTATATATAATATAATGGCCTGAATAGAATGCGCCGCGCTGCGGTAGTTTGTGAATTTCGACCATTGACTTCGAACAGCCATTACGGGAGATCCGACCGTCGGATTCTCCTAAAACCGGAACCGTTGGGTTCGTATCGAAAAGAGCTTTCCAATGAATATTAGAAATATGAAATATAACGGTTGGATTTGGAATTATGTCCAAATCAAATTTGGAAAAGGTCGCTTTAAGTGCAGTTCGATGACCTTTGATGGAAATCGACTGTACGGGCCTTGATAAAATAAATAAAAATATTGATAATTTGTGTAAAATCATAATAAATGATTTAAAAAGAATTGGGATGAAAAATTCCATATTTGAAAAGATAAATACATATTTTTATCGAAACGAACTAGTTATTAACTAGAAAAATAATCCAATGGTTATAAATAAATAAATTGGGTTTGGGGTTTGTCGTGAACTGTGTTTAAATGACATTAGTTCTTTAAACCGCGTAAAAGCAGGATTAATTTCCAAAATGTAGAACAATCAATATGAAATGATTTTAGAGATGAAACCAATTGGGGTTTGAATAAATCTTCAATTAGATTTGGATGAATAAATGGTGATTAAATTCACCAAAACACGTGATGGGATTAAACCAAATTTACTTAATTGTTGATATTGATTGTGGTTGATTGATTGTTTAGATGGTGCTCGACCAGTTTATGAGCAGAATGTGCTTTTACATTTAGCATTGGGTTGGGTAGAAATACTGGTATGCTAACGCCTTGTGAAACACTTCACGATTTGACGATAAGGTGTTTAGCGATGTTGTGTTCATTTCAAATTTAACGAATGATTTTGAAATGATATATTTTTCTTAAGTGAAAAGAAATATATTCCCAATTTTAGACAGGGAATGTTTTATAAAAATGTTTTATAAAACAGAAAGGATTTCGAGGCCCAAAACCCGATGATTTCTAAAATGATTTAGAAATGTATTATGTGTTACATTATGGTTCATCGCATATTAGATTAGTTGCTATTGATGATGTATATGTTTGGTGGCGGAGAATTTATTCTCTTGCTTAACACCCTTCTTTGAGACGTACGAGCTCAAAGGTTATGTGATTAATAGTGACTAATCATATGTGTGAATTACTGATGTGAAGTACTATATTTTGAAAGTACTTGTGATTATTATGTTGTGAAATGATTTTCCCTACCCCGGGATATGAAATGATTTAGTATGTGGCTAAAGAGTCGGGCAACCCTGAGACTAAAAGTATGGGTGAGAGGGTGGTGTAGCCTGCTCCTATGTGGGGTAGGTGCATCATCGGTGTAGCCTGCTCCTATGTGGGGGTAGGTGCACATTTATATATCGAGTTGCGAGGTGCGTACCCTTTGCCTTGTCGATGGGGAGCACGATATTTGGTTGCATACTTGTCTTTATGCATTGTTATGTTTTGGAATTCATATTTCCAAAAGATTTGATTTGAGATCCCAAAGTGAAATCTACTTTGATATAGAAAGTTAGATAGGTATTTCAAATGATTTGAAATAAGAAATCGGGAATAAAATCCAAAGGAATAATTTTTGTAAATTGAATTGGATTTGGAAAATCTAAGTGTAGTGATTAATCTAAGTGGGTAGATTGGGATATTGCATGTTTATTGATGCATAGTAGATCCATATATCTACATTGATTGTTGTTTATACACTAGCATTCATGGGGGTAAACCCGTTCTGCGTTAGCGGCGTGGTCCCGTGATATGCCATATTATTAAATAAGTTATTTATAACTGTTTAGAGTTTCTCACACCAGTCCCATGACTGAACTGTAGTTTGCTTTTCCCTTGCAAACTCGGGTGCCCTTATTTTCCACACGGGCAGTCGAGTCGTTTTATTTTGCAGATATATTGAGCAGGATTCTGGATTGAAGCTTTAAGCTGTATCCAGATATTTATAGTCTTCCGCTGTGCATTGTATTACATTTATTTAAATTTATCTTCCGCTGTATTATATTTCAATATACTCTGATATATTCTGTACTCTGATGTAACATTATTATGATGTTGATAAAAGTCTTATGTTATTTGTTCTGATGTGTTGTATACCCAGAGTTAGCATATGCGGGATTCGAATGGTCTTGGTCGATTTAGCGATCGATTAGGCCTGGGCGAAATCCGTGTCGTGACTTTGCGGTTTTATTTGTAGAACCTAGTATGGCGACATAGTCGGATGGGGTGCTTACGCCGTCTATGATTGATACTTATGATGTGAAGTTGTTTTATACACTATGCACTTATAATGGTATCAAATGATTTGTTTTAAACATATCAAGCATTCTTGGCTATTATAAGGTAAAAACCCTATCCTCCGGCTTGCGTTGCATTGTGTGATGGCACCCGGGTCTTATAATAGCTTCATTTTTCTTTATTTAGCATTGCGCTATTTGTTTTATGCACTGGTATTCTTGGGAGGAAACCCGTTCCGTGTTATACGGCATGGTCCCTTGATTTACCGAATTTTAAAATAACGATTAATAACTGTTTTAGTTCTCACACCAGTCACATGACTGACCTGGAGTTTATTGTTTTAACCTAAACTCTGGGTGCCCTTATTTTGACATGGGCAGCTAGTAGTTTTGGTTTTGCAGACTTATATTCACAGGATCTTGATTTACAGCTGGAACAATACTCGGAAAGCTCTGTATCCGTGTATTACTTCTGGTTGTGTTTTGTATTATTTTCCGCTGCGATGTATTTAAATGTAATTTAAATCTCTGATATTTTCTGTGTAATATTTATTCATACTCTGTATATTCTTGTAATCTGATGAAATTGTTGAAATTAACAATGAAATGTTCTTCTGTCTGAGTTCTATTGTGGCTTGTTCTCAACTCAATCCGTGATTTCCCGTAAGGGGGATTTCGGGTCGTCTCCGCTGGTATCAGAGCTTTGGTTTACAAAGCTCAGAGAACAAGACACATTAGAACCGTACGAAAGAATTCATCAGAAATTGGATTAGCAATATCCAATGGGAATGACTCGTTAGAGATAGGATCAGTAGTATCCTAGAACGAGTGTGAAGAGTTTTGTTTTGAAAAATGAAAACATTTTTGTTCGAAAATTTAAATCGTAGTATACGTATTTAAATATTTATTTTAAATTAATTTGCACAATCCAATATATAAAGATTTTGCGTATACGCCTTGCAAACATGTACTTGAAGTTTTAATGTACTGGATAGTTATAGAATCACACTCTAGTTGCCCAGGGATAATTCTGGTGGCGGGGCACCATCGCCAGTATTTATTTTCGAGTTTTGAAAGTGAGATTTCTATATATTTCCAATTGACTAGTGTGAGAACCGAAACTAGATAGGGCTTATTGTTGTGATTTGGCATCATAAATCTGATTTTTAGACTATGTATCAAAGTTATGAATTTGAAAAGCTAATCAACTAATTTGATTAATTAAATGTTGAACCTTTAGCCAAATTAAACCAAATAGTGAACTATATTGAAAATTTGTCGCATTTGCTTGCATATACATGTACTTACATTGAACAGGTCATTGCAAGGAGGCTAGAGCAGAGAATAAAATTGTTTGCCCGACAAATAGGTACATGTTTACCATAATTTACTGTTTTGTTTGGGTGATGATGATTTTATACGCCGATTGGCTTTTTCTTTTTCTTTTGGATTGAAGAAGGCCATGGGAGGCTATATGAAATATCCCGAAGTCCCCGGTGCAGGGGAGGTTATGGCGAATTTTTTTGAAAATTTAGGGTGTTAGCCAAATTTTTGAAAAATTTGAAAAGTTCTTAGAAACTGAAAAGTTGAAGAACTTAAGCCGTGATGAAAATAATGAAAGTTGAGTTGGTTTGTGAAACAACTTTCGGCTTCGTTCCTTTTCAGGGACGAAAAGTTTTAAGTGGGGGAGATTGTAATAACCTAGAAATCCGAGCCAATTTAAAATTGTTATTTTGGCGATTTTAGCGAATTTTGATTATTTAAAATGAAATATTTTAAAATAATAACAACGAGAAATTTATTTTGAATAGCATTCGAATGTATATATTTATATAAATCATCGTTAGAATATAAATATTTATTTATATATAAAGGAATTGAAAATGGCGCGGTAGTTCAATAATTCGATTTCAAATTTAAAATGAATGTACAGGATTCAAAATAAACCGGATTTTAGTGAAACCAAAAATATTTAAATCTGTTAGTGAATATCTTTCTAACGAAACTGAAAAATAGAAGTTTCATGGCGGGAAGCAAAAGTTATGGCCAAATGAATTTTCAGAAAGTCGCTATAGAATTTATATAGCCCGTGAAAATGGCCATTTTGCAAACTACCTCAGAATTTGACGAAACCACTTTTGTTGGATCCGGGATGTCGAATTATTGCTAGGTTTCAAATTTCAAAATTTTTGAAGCTAGTATGTGAGCGTTGCAAAGGAAAATATGTTTGGTCGATTTCTATTAAATTGGATCGACCAGAAAAGGGCCATTTTTCAAACGGTCTCAGAATTCGATGAAACAGGTTTTGTTGGGACCGTATCGTCAAAACATAGCTAGATTTATTTTTTGGGAATTTTTAGAATCAGTATGTGGCCCCGGCAAATTGAAATGTACGTTCAAATTAAATATTGAATGTTTTATATTTTAATTTGAAGAGAAACTGACTCAAACAGTCGAATGGGCCTACGAAACATATCCCATTGTGTTCGGAATGGGGGTATTTAGCTAGGGATGACAGTCGTTGGGTTCGATTTTAAATTGATATCAATGAACAGGTATTTTTGGATTTAAAATATTAAAATATAATATAAATTTTATATAAACCCCCCATCCCTACACCCTTTCAGAAACACTAGCCGCCGCTGTTTTAAATCAGGCGATCCAAATCATCCCAAACTTCATCCCCGTCCATCTCGAAATCCGCGTATCGATTGGGGGTTCTCCCGAAGCGAAAAACCTCCGTCTTGGAGAGATCTACCACTTCAACAGTGGAGATTATCATTAGTTTCGAAATGGGTGCAAAATCAGTCCAGGAAGGGCCGCTGTTCAAAGTTGATTTGGGGGAGCAAGGCATGAGCAAGTTGAGCGCCACCAAGGGCGATGGGAGGCAATGCCAAGCTCTTCCATGGGGCGTTCGTTGATCGGCCTCCGGTGGCCTAGTGGCGGTGCAAAGAGTGCTCTTCGGTTTTGAGGAAAATGGGTTCAGGCTTCGGTAGTTTGGCTGAAATGCAGGAGATGGTTTATAAAGAGGATTAAGGTTTATTAAATTAATTAATTTTTTTTTGGAAAAGCCGACGGGGTTAAGGCCCCGACCTTTTATTGCAGCATATAGAAAAACAAGCAAAAGGACAACAAGATACACTTGCTGTCGAAATACAGGGGACACATATGCTACAAACACAGGAAGTACAAAGACAAAAACACAAGGGAAAAAAACAAGTCAAACTGAGAATAACAGAATTATTCCCGGTTCTATTGCGAAGGAAGCTTGCTCGAGGCAAAGCTTAATCTCGGAGAAAATCCATTGCTTGAGAGCAGCGTCGGTCTTTGCTTTCTCCAGTTTAAATTGCTTAGTATTCCTCTCTTTCCATATACACCAAACATTCTTCTTAAGTATCATATTCAACATTCTCCTCTTCTCTTTTTTTGTTCCCGTTTCCTTAAATAGTTTTTCCCATTCTTCACAGTGTTCTGTTGAGTGAGGTCTCCTTCTACCAGTTTTCTCATATATGCTTGCCCATATTGCGCTGGTTGATGTACATTCAAAGTATAGGTGCTGCTTTGTCTCTGGCGCACTACTAAAGAATTTGCATGTCCCTTCAATATTCAACCCTCTTAGTATTATCTTATCTTTAGTCATCAGAGCACCTTGAATCAATTTCCAGAAGAATAAATTTTCTTTAGCACTATTGTCTTGTTTCCAAACCCTGCTCTTCCATTTCCAGTTCTGCATGCCATCATTTCGGGTTATAAATTCATATGTGTGCTTAATCCAGAAGGCGCCATCATTTTTTATCCAACTGACGGGATTAGTGTGTATAGAGTTTCGCCAGTTCCGCCGTATTTCATCCCATAGCTTGTTGATCCTTGCGTTGGAAGTGTGCGGAAGGTTAAGCCCAGTTTCCGTGAACCTGCTTTGTAGAGTTGCATTCGCC
Organism: Allium sativum; assembly: GCA_030737875.1. NCBI lineage: Eukaryota > Viridiplantae > Streptophyta > Magnoliopsida > Asparagales > Amaryllidaceae > Allium > Allium sativum. Next base: position 1,843,042 of record JASFAX010000062.1, on the reverse strand, counting down.
TGAATTCCGGTCTGAGCGATGTCAGCATGGTTCAACAGTTTACATAAAATCTTGCCATGAGCAGCCCACGGGTCCTGCCAGAATTTAATGACATTATTTTCGTACATATTGTATTTAATGATAGGTAACAGCACTTCCCTTAGGTTGAAGATGCTCCTCCAAGTCCAGCTGCATTTGAGAGGAGTGTCCATGGTCCAGAAGTTCTTATCTTTTATAACGTGTTTACGAGACCAATCAACCCAGAGGCTCCGTATTTCTCTTAGAAAATCATCAAGATGTTGCGCATGAGCTGCCTTATTCCAAGCAACTATGTCTGTTAAGCCTAATCCACCTTTTTTTACAGGTTTTTCCAAGCTCGAGAAGGCGATTGGGGCTAGAAACTTACTGGTGGTATTCCCCTTCCAAAAAAACCTCATCATCGCAGTTCTGATCAGTTTTATAAGTTTATATGGAAGGACAAAAGTCCAAGACCAATATACTTGCATAGAGAAGATTATAGATTTCAAAATAGTAAGTCTACCCGCTTGACTTAAAAACCTATTCGCCCAAGAATCTATTTTGCTGATTATTTTTTCATATAAGGGTAGACAGTGATGCATAGTGATCCTAGAAGTCACAAGCGGTAGTCCCAAATAATACATCGATCCATTATTGTAGTGCCGACCAGTGGTGTTTATAATGTCAGTAATTTGATGGGAATTCAGACCAGCTGCCGCAAATTCTGATTTTTCAAGATTAATTTTCAAACCAGTAATGGAGTAAAATTCGTCAAGACATTTTATGATGTTTCCTATGGTGTGAGTGTCCGGTTTACAAAATATTATAAGATCATCAGTGAAAAGAAGAGAGACAATTTGGGGGTTTCTACATTTCGGATGTAAGTGAAACAGTATAATTATGTTGTTAATTATTTAGGTGATAAAATTTTTTTTGAAACAAACATATCTTTTTCATACGGTCACAGAATCAGATGATTTCAGATGCGTTGGGTTTGTCTCGACACGATCTACATTTCAGAAGAGACCATAACAAAAATAGAGCAGATTAGAATTTCAGGAAAATTCAAAATCAGAACAGAATGGAAATTCAGAAATAAAAGAACCACTGTGAGAATTCTCTCACTTTAAATTTTCTGTATAGTTATTTATTTTGTAACTGCATATATGAACTGCTCCCCCTCATCCACAGACCATGGGCGACTTGTTTGATTGTATTCTGTGTGAAATAAATTGATCATGATGTGAAATATATATATATATATATATATATGAAAAGTTAAAATATCATATATATTGAAAGTGAAAATATCGTATATATATTGAAACTGAAAATATCGTATATATTGAAAGTGAAAATATCTTATATATATATCGATGTGAAAATAATATATATATAGCGATGTAAAAATATTATATATATGAAATGTGAATATATATATATATATATATGAAGTGAAAATTGTATATAGCGATGTGAAAATTTTATATAGCGATGTGAAAATTATATATATAGCGATGTGAAAATAATATATATATATATATATATCGATGTAAAAATAATATATATATAGCGATGTAAAAATAATATAAATATTAAGTGTGAATGAAATAAATATCGATTGGTTAAAGACATAAATTTTAACATATATATATACACTGTATAAAATTTTCATGCATATTGGAAAATTCAATTTTGATTTGAAACGAAGTTGAAATTGTTTTGAAAACGAATTTAAAACGATTTATAAAATACGTTTTAAAAAGGAAATCAATGAAATATATATTATATATAATATAATGGCCTGAATAGAACGCGCCGCGCTGCGGTAGTTCGTGAATTTCGTCCATTGACTTCGAACAGATATTACGGGAGATCCGACCGTTGGATTCTCCTAAAATGGAACCGTTGGGTTCGTATCGAAAAGAGCTTTCCAATGAATATTAGAAATTTGAAATCTAACGGTTGGATTTGGAATTATGTCCAAATCAAATTTGGAAAAGGTCGCTGTAAGTGCAGTTCGATGGCCTTTGATGGAAATCGACTATACGGGCCTTGATAAAATAAATAAAAATATCGGTAATTTGTGTAAAATCATAATAAATGATTTAGAAAGAATTGGGATGAAAAATTCCATATTTGAAAAGATAAATTTTTTTTTTATCGAAATGAACTAGTTATTAACTAGAAAAATAATCCAATGGTTATAAATAAATAAATTGGGTTTGGGGTTTGTCGTGAACTGTGTTTAAATGACATTAGTTCTTTTAACTGCGTTAAAGCAGGATTAATTTCCAAAATGTAGAACAATCAATATGAAATGATTTTAGAGATGAAACCAATTGGGGTTTGAATAAATCTTCAATTAGATTTGGATGAATGAATGGTGATTAAATTCACAAAAAAACGTGATGGGATTAAACCAAATTTACTTAGTTGTTGATATTGATTGTGGTTGATTGATTGTTTGGATGGTGCTCGACCAGTTTATGAGCAGAATTTGCTTTTACATTTAGTATTGGGTTGGGTAGAAATACTGGTATGCTAACACCTTGTGAAACACTTCACGATTTGATGATAAGGTGTTTAGCAATGTTGTGTACATTTCAAATTTAATGAATGATTTTGAAATGATATATTTTTCTTAAGTGAAAAGAAATATATTCCCAATTTTAGACGGGGAATGTTTTATAAAAATGTTTTATAAAACAGAAAGGATTTCGAGGCCCAAAGTCCGATGATTTCTAAAATGATTTAGAAATGTATTATGTGTTACATTGTGGTTCATCGCATATTCGATTAGTTGTTATTGATGATGTATCTGTTTGGTAGCGGAGAATTTATTCTCTTGCTTAACACCCTTCTTTGAGACGTACGAGCTCAAAGGTTATGTGATTAATAGTGACTGATCATATGTGTGAATTACTGATGTGAAGTACTATATTTTGAAAGTACTTGTGATTATTATGTTGTGAAGTGATTTTCCCTACTTCGGGATATGAAATGATTTAGTATGTGGCTAAAGAGTCGGGTAACCCTGAGACTAAAAGTATGGGTGAGAGGGCGGTGTAGCCTGCTCCTATGTGGGGTAGGTGCATCGTCGGTATAGCCTGCTCCTATGTGGGGGTAGGTGCACATTTATATATCGAGTTGCGAGGTGCGTACCCTTTGCCTTGTTGATGGGGAGCACTATATTTGGTTGCATACTTGTCTGTATGCATTGTTATGTTTTGGAATTAATATTTCCAAATGATTTGATTTGAGATCCCGAAGTGAAATCTACTTTGATATAGAAAGTTAGATAGGTATTTCAAATGATTTGAAGTAAGAAATCGGGAATAAAATCCAAAGGAATAATTTCTGTAAATTGAATTGGATTTGGAAAACCTAAGTGTAGTGATTAATCTAAGTGGGTAGATTGGGATATTACATGTTGATTGATGCATAGTAGATCCATATATCTATATTGATTGTTGTTTATACACTGGCATTCGTGGGGGTAAACTCGTTCCGCGTTAGCGTCGTGGTCCCGTGATATGCCATAAGTTAATTATAACTGTTTAGAGTTTCTCACACTAGTCCCATGACTGACCTGTAGTTTGCTTTTTCCCTTGCAAACTGGGTGCCCTTATTTTCCACACGGGCAGTCGAGTCGTTTTATTTTGCAGATATATTGAGCAGGATTCTGGATTGAAGCTTTAAGCTATGTCCAGATATTTATAGTCTTTCGCTGTGCATTGTATTACATTTATGTAAATTTATCTTCCGCTATATTATATTTCGATATACTCTGATATATTCTGCACTCTGATGTAACATTATTATGATGTTTATAAAAGTTTTCTGTTATTTGTTCTGATGTGTTGTATACCCAGAGTTAGCGTATGCGGGATTCGAACGGTCTTGGTTGATTTAGCGATCGATTAGGCCCGGGCGAAATCCGTGTCGTTACACACGTCGTTATGCAGCCGAAATTTTCTAAAATATGTTAGAAATATAATGGTTAGTTAAAAATATTATTTTTTAACTTATATTAGTTAAATAAAATATTCATGTGCTGAATAAAAAGTTAAAACAATAAAAATATCATGTATGTTGTATAAATGAATTATATAAAATATTCATGTGTTGAATAAAAAGTTAGAACAATAAAAATATTATTTTTATTGTATAAATGAATTATATAAAGTATTTATGTGTTGAATAAAATGTTAAATATCATTTTTATTGAATGTATAAACTATATAAAATATTCATGTGTTGAAATAAATATTTACCATTAAAAATATAATTTTTAACGTGTATATGAATGAAAATAAATATTCATTTACAAATCGGACGATTTGTTTATGTACACTCATTCAACTGATATAGATTAGGACGATAAATTTTACACATCGCCCAACTGCACAATAATATTCAGTATTTGTTGGTTGAAACCCCACACGGGTATTGGGATGATATTTGACGTACACTGATCCCAATTGTTTAGTTGTATGTCAATCGATTGGCTGACACAGACTGTTGTAAGCGTTAATTATTCATATTTAATGCTTATGCAATTGTGTAATGCACTCTGGGTAATGGTTAATTGTTTATCATTGTTATTATATACATGTGTTGTATGGAATCCATATAAATAACATTACATGGTAATTGATTGGGTCTCATTCCAATTTGGAAAATAACGAATATTTCAAAACATTATTCAGAAAAAGAGTTAAAAATATTCATGTATTGAATAAAGTATTCATGTGTTGAATAAAATATTCATGTGTTGAATAAAATGTTTAAACAATAAAAACATCATTTTTAGTGCATGTATAAACCATTAAAAATATTCATGTGTTAAATAAAATATTTTAACAATATTTTAAAATAATGTTCCATAAAGGATTAAAATGTGAATTTGATGTCCGATTTTGGATGGACACAAATTTATTCAAATAGGTGAAGCCGTATTAATTATATATGCGCCATTTTAACGTGAACGATATTTATATCGATTTTATTCATTTTTATAATGAATATAAAAAAGGAAATGATTTCAAAATCTGATATTTTGAAAATATTATCATTTATATATTATAATGATATTGAAAATTCAATTTTGATTTGAAATTGAAAATGAAGTTGGAATCGTTTTTAAAACGAATTTAAAACGATCTATAAAATACGTTTTAAATGGAAATCGATGAAATAAATATAATATAAATATTATATATATTTAATGGCCTGAATAGAACGCGCCGCACTGCGTAGAATTGATATTACGGGAGATTCGACCGGCGGATTCTCCTAAAACTGGAACCGTTGGGTTCATATCGAAAAGAGCTTTCCAACGAATACAAGAGATTCGATATCTAACGGTTGGATTTGGAATTATGTCCAAATCAAATTTGGAAAAGGTCGTTGTAAGTGTAATTCGATAACCGTTTATGGAAATCGACTGAAAGAGCCTCAATAAAACTACTAAAAATATTAATAATTTGTGTAAAATCAAAATAAATGATTTGGAAAGAATTTGAATGAAAAATTCCACGTTTATAAAGATAAAAATATATTTTTATCGAAATGAACTAGTTATTAAATAGAAATAATTGTCCAATATTTTTAAATAAATAAATTGGATTGAAATGGTTTCAATATAAACAGAATTTTCTAATGTACGAATTGGAATGGATTTGAGTAGAAATAATCTTCGGAATATTTCGATATTAGATTCCATGATTATACAGATATTGTGGAGGAATTTAGAAGATATATATATCGTTATTCCCAATACGATATTTGTTGATTTCAGAATTCGATATTGAATATAAGCCGATATAATTTCTATTTAGAGCCTTGTATTTAATATCGAATTGCATTTTGGGTTTGTGGTGAATGGTGTCTTTATTAACACTGTTCTTAAACTCCGATGAGAAAAGAATAAATCTTTTAACTAAGATTTTGAGAAGTTTTCCAATTAATTAATATTTAATTGGAATTGAAATGAATGTTAATTGTAGGTTTACCGTGAACTGTGTTTTAAATGACATTATCGAAATGTGATCTGGAATATATAAATCTTTTATTAAAATTTAATGGGAATATTCGAAAGTAAAGTTTTCCAATTTAATATATTAAATGGGATTGAATGGAATTCGATTTTGTAATAATCGAAGTAAACTTCTGTGGAGGACGACTGTTACTATATATGGAATTTAAAAGTCTTTGCCGTTATTCCATTTATATTATTAGTCGGATATGGAAATTGATATCGATTATATATTGATCTGTTTTCTGTGAAGATTCCATAATTAATGGAATGTGATTTTGGGTTTATTGTGAACTGCGTTTTAAATGACATTGGTTCTTTAAACCAGTTAAAGACATGATTACATGTCTATCACTGTAATTCAAACTGTATGGTTGATCTCTGCTGAATATATATATCTGTTTGATGGCGGAGAATTTATTCTCTTTCTTAGCACCCTTCTCTAAGACGCATGAGCTTAGAGGTTATATGTCGGCAAAAATCAATAGTATGATGTAGATTGTCGACGAAGAATGTTTGATTTCCCAAAGATAAATAATCATTAATATTGATTGTTGGGAAGATTAAAACTAAGTGGAGTTTTAATGAATCTTTAATTAGATTGAAATGTGAATGTGATAATTTAAATTACCAAATTTGGGAAATGATCGAGAATGGAGTATCACCAGTTTTACTCCAGGCAATAGTTAAATCTTTAATTAGATTTTAATGGGAAATGTTAATTAATTTTTACCGATAACACAGTGGTGTTAGATATGGAGTATCACCAATTTTGCTCCATGGGATGAATAGGTTGGGTTTGGGAAATTAAACAAATGATTACTTCGACAAGGTTCGCTAATCCCGACTAGTTTGGAAAACCTTAATTTGGTTTAAATTGTGAAAAGTATATTTGAATACAAGAATATTCTGGATTAGAATGAGGCGTATGTTGTGTTTTTATAGCACTTGTTTATAAAATACGCGAGTTATTCGGAAAGACCGGGTTTATGCCCATTTTGAATAACTGATTCGACGATATGTCGACGATGAAGACGATGATTGACGACCGGAGATCTTCACATCGTTTGGATGATTACTGATGTCTTGATTGGGTTGTATAACAAGGTAATAAGTAGTGATCGTCCAGACGTACTTGGAGATCAAACGGATATGTGAGGACCTCTCTCCTATATTGGACATATGGGACGAGGAATAAGGTGCCTCCGGTTTCAATCAGACCCAGAACGAACTTGTAAATGGATGTGTGTTTGACATTTAATTTTATTCTATGTTGATTGATCTCTATTTAATATATATATCTGTTTGGTAGTGGAGAATTTGTTCTCTTTCTTAACGCCCTTCTCTAAAACGTACGAGCTCAGAGGTTATATATCGATAGACATCAGTCGCATGGCGTGAATTTCCTATGTTGCATGCTGAGATGCAAATGATCAAGGCTTCTTTTGAAAAGCAGAGTCTTGTGGTTGATGATTAAAGCACAGCCTTAAATGGCATAGCATTGTGTATATCACTAATTCGCGAGCCTCACACCTTGGTATGAGTCTAAAAGGGATAAGGGACTATAGGGAGTGCACGACATTTCCTTCTAGCTATGGGTGGTGTCATGGTATGGAGAACAGAATTTATTTATTTTTACCTTTGTGGATGATGGATTGGGAGGTACCTCAGATATATCGGTTACTACAGAGCCGATAGATAAGTCTGATAAGACCGGGAAACGTGTGTTCATGTATAACCAATCCGCTAAGTATGGACCTACCCTGAAGATCCAAGGGTTTGCCAGCGTCCAAACCCTGAGGCATTTGCTGGAGTGTCTTGAAGCTGGCTAGGAGTACATCCCTTGCCTCGACTCATGACAAAAATCCAATTTCCAATACATGATATTTCGGTTTTGATTGTAAAACCTAGTATGGCGACATAGTAGCATGGGATACTATGCCATCTATGATTGATGCATTTATATTTGAAGTGATTTTGACACTATGTACTTATAGTAATATCAAAATGATTTGTTTTAAACGTACCAAGCATATTTGGCTATTATAAGCGAAAACTCTATCCTTCGGCTTGCGTTGCATTGTATGATGGGACCCGAGTCTTATATTATCTTCATTTTTCCAAAAAATATTGCGATGTTTGTTTTATGCACTGGTATTCTTGGGAGGAAACCCGTTCCGTGTTATACGGCGTGGTCCCTTGATTTACTCTATTTCTAAAGTAAAGTTTTAAACAACTGTTTTTAGTTCTCATACCAGTCACATAACTAACCTGGAGTTTATTGTTTTAACCTAAACTCTAGGTGCCCCTATTTTCCACAAAGGCAGCTAGTAGTTGGGTTTTTGCAGATATTTCTTTTCCAGGATCCTGGATTCACAGCTGGAACCATACTCGGAAAGCTCTGTATCCGTGTATTTCTTTCAGTTGTGTTATGTATTATTTTTCCGCTGCATTGTAATTTAATCTCTGATATTTTCCAATGTGTATTATTTATTCATACTCTGTTATATTCTTGTACTCTGATGTAAATTGTTGTAATAAGCAATGAAATGTTCTTTCGTTTATATTCTGATTTGTCATGTTCTCAACACAATCTAGGCTTTCCCGTAACGGCGAGTTTCGGGTTGTTTCATTTTGGTATCAGAGATTTGGTTTACCGAGCTCGAGAACAAAACATATTAGAACCAAATGAAAGAATTCATCAGAGATTGGATTAGTAATATCCAATGAGAATGACTCGTTAGAGATAGAATCAGTAGTATCCTAGAATGAGTGTGAAGAGTGTTATTTAAAAAAAAATGAAAACGAATTTTGTTTTAAAAATTTAAACCTAATTCTACGTATTTGAATATTTTATTTTAAATTGATTCGGACAATCAAGTATATAAAGATTTTGCATATACGTCTAATCCACGTGTATATGAAGTCTCAAATATACTGGATGGATATAGAATTACACTCTAGACGTCCAGGAATAATTTAGGTGATGCTGCGACATTATCAATATTTATTTTTGAGTGACGAAAGTAGGATGTCTATATATTTCCAATTGAATGGTGTGAGAACCAAAACTTAGATAGGGTTATTTGTTGTGATTTAGCATTAAAAATATGATTTTTGAATATATCAAAGTTATATGTTTGAAAATTTAATCAATTAATTGATTGATGGTTCTGTTGTATGACAATTAGTTTGACTGATTAAAAAATTGAACCAATATGAGAATGAAGGTAAAAAACTAGCCAAATTGAATTAATATTGAACTCAATTGAAAATTGTTTGGAATTGCATATATGTACATGTGTACATAATGAACATGTCATAGCATGGAAGCTAAGAAGAAGAATAAAATTGTATGCCCGACAAATAGGTACATGCTTACTAATTTATTGGGTTTTGATGATTTTATGAGCCGCTTGGCTTTTTCTTGTTCTTTTGGATTGGAAAGGGCCCTGTGAGGCAAGTTGCGGTTCTAAAGGTCTCCCCGTACAAAGGGGGTTATGGCGAAATTTTTCAAAAATTTAGGGTGTTAGCCAAATTTTTGACAAATTACAAAATTCTTAGAAACTGAAAAGTTGAAGAATGAAAGCCAGAATGTAAGTTGAGTTGGTTAGTTAAACAACTTTCAGCTCCGTTCCTTTTCGAGGACGAAAAGATTTTAAGTGGGGGAGATTGTAACAACCCGGATTTTCAAAACCAATTTAAATTTTTTATTTTAGCTATTTTAATGAATTTTGGATATTTAAAATCATTTATTTTAAATAATAACGACTAAAAATTTATTTAAATCGAAGTTAGAACGAATAAAATTATTTTAATTATAAAACGAGCCTGAAAAGGCGCGGTAGTTTGAAAATTCGATTTCTAATTTCAATTGAGTATACAGAATTCATTTTAAATCAGAATTGGACGAAACCAGAAACGTTATAATCTATTTAACTATATCTTTCGAACGAATATGAAAATCCAGATTTCACTTTATAAATTAAAAGTTATGTCCAGTTTAAAATTTGAAATAGTCGCTATGGAATTTATATATATTTATATATTTTTTAAATATATATAGCCCTTAAAAATAGCCATTTTGCAAACGACAACCATTTTCGACGAAACCACTTTTGTTGGATCCGGAATCTCAAATTATTGCTAGATTCCAATTTTCATAATTTTTGGAAGTAATATATGGCCCCGGTAAATTAAAATGTACGTTTAAATTAAATATATATTGATTTATATTTTAATTTAAAGAAAGACTGATCGAAACAGTCGAATTGGCTTACAAAAAATATCCCGTTGTGCTCGGTATGAGGGTAATTAGCTAGGGATGACAGTCGTTGGGCTCGATTTGGAGTTCGAATTAAAAAGTAACTTTTTGGACTTAAAATTAAAATTATATATATTTTACTTGGTTAGCCTCTCTCTCGTCTCCCTCTTTATCGTTCTAACGCAGAAGAAGAAAAGAAAAAAGATGCGATGATCGCAATACCATCCATCTCCACCCACCGTTGCTCCACCATCGGCCTCCCCCCTAGCGCCCCCTTCCTCCTCTTTCTCTCCCTTCCAAATCCAAAAACCTAAGCCCCAATTTGCAAATCCACCCACCACCGCTGCTGTGGGCTACCACCACCCCGCCACCACCTTGCTCCAGCCTCCCCACGTCTTATCAGGTCTGCCGCCGCTGCTGGCCGCCCTCCCCTTGGCCATGGGCCCCACAAATCTAAAATCCCTCTTTTCACCCAAAATACCCGTATGTGCTACCCAGATCTTGTTTTCTCAATATCTTCCAATCTGAGCATTTCTGGTGTAATAACCCGGAAATCTGGGCCAATTTAAAATTTTCATTTTGGCAATTTTAGCGAATTTTGATTATTTAAAATTAATTATTTTAAATAATATCGACGAGAAATTTATTTTGAATAGAATTCGAACATATATATTCGTTTGAATCGACGATAGGATATGAATATTTATTTATATTTATAAAAGGAATTGAAAATGGTGCGGTAGTTCGATAATTCGATTTCAAACTTCAAATGAATGTACCAGATGCAAAACAAACCGGATTTTAGCGAAACCAAAAATATTAGAATCTAATTGAGAGTATCTTTCCAACGCATCAGGAAAATTGAAATTTCATAGCGGGAATCAAAAGGTATGTCCAGTTGAAAATTCTGAATAGTCGCTATGGAATTCAGGCCCTTAAAAATAGCCATTTTGCAAACGACCTTGGATTTCGACGAAACCACTTTTGTTGGATCTGTGATGTCAAATTATTGCTAGATTCCAATTTTCATAATTTTTCGATTCAATATGTGAGTGTGGCAAAGGAAAACGCGTTTGATCAGTTTTAGTTGATTTTAATCGACTGAAAAATGGCCATTTTTCAAACGGTCTCAGAATTTGACGAAATTAGTTTTGTTAGGACCGTATCGTCAATACGAAGCTAGAAAATATTTTTTGGGAATTTATAGAGTTATTGTGTGGGCCCGATAATTTGAAATTTACATTCAAATTGAATGTATAAAGATTCATATTTTAAATTAAACGGAAACTGACCGTAACAGCCAAACTGGCTCACGATACATATCCCATTGTGTTCAGAATGGGGGTAATTAGCTAGAGGCGACAATCGTTGGACTTGAATCGGGTTCGAAATTGAAAGTCAACTTTAAAGAAGAATTAAATTAAATAATAAATAATTATAGTATCACCCCCCTTTTTTCACTTTCTCTCCCCCCCGTCAGTTAGGTTTAGAAGGAAAAAAAAACAAATCGCCCATCAGCACGCCACCGCTCCGCCCCATCGACGCGCCCTCCACCAGCCGCCAACGTCGTCGAGCGCTCCCCTCTTCTCCTCTCTCTCCACCCCTGCTGCTCCTTTTCTTCTTCGACGAACCCCCGTGCCCTAAATCGAGACAACCCCCCCGCGATTCGAGACCACCACGAGCGCAACCAACCCTAGCCGCCTCCGCCTGCAGCCGCCTGCGCTCAACCTCCGGCCACCCTCTAGCCGCAGCACCCCTCCCCTTCCTCTCCTCCCTCCGTTAGACACAGAAAACCCCACCTCCCCTCTTTTCTTTTGGATCGACTCCTCCTTATAGACAAGTGAGTTTTTCTGTTTACTTTTTTATTTTTTCCCTATGTATGCTATCAAACTTCGGTATAAACAACTATGATGATAAAAATTTAATTTTTATATGAAAGTATATATGTGAAAGATATAATTTTTATATTAGTAAGAGGTTAAAAATATAATTTTTATTATAGTAGAAAGATAAAGATATAATTTTTATATAAGGAGGATAATAAAATTATGATTTTTATATTAGAGAAAGAATAAAAATATTATTTTTATATAAGTAGAGTATTAAAAATATGATCTTTATATGGTAGAAGATATAAAAATATTATTTTTATTTAGGTAGAGTTTTAAAATATATAACCTTTATTAGAAGAAGAACGAGATAAAAATATAATTTTTATAACGAAGTAGCGATGTAAAGATATGATTTTTTATATATAAAACATCATATTAAAATTATGATTTTTTATATGAACAGTGTGAAAAAGGTTGCGATGGAACGGTAGAAAGCAAATCCAAATTTGAACCGTTCAGAAAAATGAAATGGCGGAGTGGATCCCTCGGTGAGAACTTCTCACCTTTTAATTTTGTTTTCTAGTTAAAAATATATACTAGGATGCAGACGGTGTTTAGTAGCACCCGACATCCGTCGTCCACAGACCATGGACGGCTTGTATGCTTGGTTGTTTGATTTTGATGTGTAGTTGATTGTGTGATGTGATTTGAAATGAAATAAAATATTTATATAGTTGAAAATATTTTATAGTTAAAAATAGAATTTTTAATGTGTATATGAAATGAAATAAAAATAAACAAATCGGACGATTTTTTTATATACACATTTGACTGATATAGATTGGGACGATAAATTTTACACATCGCCCAACTGCACAAATAAAATCTGGGTTTGATTGTTTGAAAACCCCACACGGGTATTGGGGTGATATATGACATACACTAATCCCAATAGTAAGCTGTATGTCGATCGATTGATTGACAGACTGTAATGAGCGTTGAATATTTATATTTGATGCTTATACAGTGTAGAATGCACTTTGGATGATGGTTGATCATTCATCGTTGTTATTGTATACATGTGTTGTAGAAAATCCATATAATTAACATTATATGGTAATTGGTTGGGCCTCATTCTAGTTTTGAAAAAGAAATATTTGAAATAGAATATTTGAAAATAGAAACATATGAAGCCGTGTTGATTAGATTGACGCCATTTTGTCGTGAACGATATTTATATCGATTATATTCGTTTTTATAATGAATATTGAAAAGTGCTTTCAAAATCGAATATTTTGAAATGAAATTCGAATTATATTGAAAAGAATAGAAATTCGACTTAAATTGAAATTGAATTGAATAGAAAATGAATTCGAATTAAACTGAATAGAATTGAAATTCGAATTAGATTGAAATTGAATTGAATAGAAAATGAATTCGAATTAAACTGAATAGGATTGAAATTCGAATTAGATTGAATTTAAAACGTATTGAAATTGAACTGAAAATCGATTTGAATTGAAATCAATTTGAAATGAATTTAAAACAAATTTGTAAGGGAAAATTCAATTTTGATTTGAATTTGAAAAAGAAGTTGAAATCGTTTTGAAAACGAATTTAAAACGATTTATAAAATTCGTTTCGAAAGGAAATCGACGAAGTATATATTATATATATAATATAATGGCCTGAATAGAACGCGCCGCGCCGTGGCAGTTCGCGAATTTCGACCATTGATTTCGAATGGATATTGCGGGAGATCCGACTGTCGGATTCTCCTAAAACCGGAACCGTTGGGTTCATATCGAAAAGAGATTTCTAACGAATATTAGAAATTAGAAATTTAATGGTTGGATTTGGAATTATGTCCAAATCAAATTTGGAAAAGGTCGCTGTAAGTGCAGTTCGATGGCCGTTGATGGAAATCGACTGTGCGGGCCTTGATAAAATTATTAAAAATATCAATAATTTGTGTAAAATCATAAGAAATGATTTGTGAAGATTTGGGATGAAAAACTCCGTATTTGAAAAGATAAAAATAGATTTTTATCGAAATGAACTAGTTTTGAACTAGAATTATAATTCTATTTATTTTTAAATAAATAAATTGAATTTAAAAAGGGTTTTAAAAGTAACTAGAATTTCCAATAATTGAATTGGAATGGATTTGAATCGAAATTGTCTTTGGATTATTTCGATGTTGGATTTCGTGATTACACAGATATTGTTATGGAAATTTGAAATATATATATATATATATATCGTTATTTCCAATACGATATTTGTTGGTCGTAAAATTTGATATTGAATATAAGCCAGTATATTTTCTATTCAGAGCCTTGTGTTTAATATCAAATATGACTTGGGTTTGTCGTGAATGGTGTCTTCATTAACACTGTTCTTAAGCCCAGGTGAGAAAAAGATTAAATCTTTTTATTTAGATTTAATGAAGTGTACCGATTAAATGATATTTAATTAGAATTGAATTGGTATTGATTTTTGGGTTTATCGTGAACAGTGTTTTAAATAACACTTGTTCTTTAACCCGATAATTAGTGAAATGTGATTTTGGGTTGTCGTGGACGGTATCTTCAATAATATTGTTCTTAGACCCAAAGGAGTTAAGAAAATCAGAAACTAACTGGAGATTAGTTAAGTTGAATGGTTTCTGGGGTATTGATCTGATGTTGGTTTCGGCCTTTGGGGTTAATATTTTTGGAATTGCTCACTTGCTAATTTATGGTTAGGGACTGATTGAAATGTGATGTGATTTTGGGGTTTATCGTGAACCGTGTTTTAAATGACACTGATTCTTTAACCCAGTCACAGATTAAAACTAAGTGGAGTTTTAATGAATCTTTAATTAGCTTGAAAAGATCGAGAATGGAGTATCACCAGTTTTGCTCCAGGCGATAGTTAAATCTTTAATTAGATTTGAACGTGAAATGGTAATTGAATTTACCGATAACACCGTGGTGTTAGTTATGAAGTAAGACCAGTTTTACTTCATGGGATGAATAGGTTGGGATTGGGAAATTAAAACAAACGATTACTTCGGTAAGGTTCGTCAATCCCGACTAGTTTGAATTGATATTCAAAAGTAGATTAAAGAATAAATTTAAAAGAATTTATCTTTGATAAAATTAATGGGAACCTTTCCCTAAGAAAGTGAAATTTAGAAACTGACTGTAGGTTAGCTAAGCAGAACGGTTTTCTGGGTATTGATCTGATGTTGGTTTCGGCCTTCGGGGTTAATATTTGGGGGATTATTCTCTTGATTAATTTACGGTTAGTGACTGATGAATTAAAATGAGGCATATGTTGTGTTTGTGCAACACTTATTTAAAGTATACGCGAGTTATTCGGGAAGACCGGGTTTATCCCATTCTGAATAACTGATACGACGATAAGTCGAAGGTGAAGACGATGGTTGACTGGAGGTCTTCACGTCGTTTGGATAATTACTGATGATCTTGATTGGGCCGTACACCCAAGAAGATGGAAACAGTTGGTGATCGTCCAGACGTACTTGGAGATCGATGGATATGCAGGGTACTAGGTGCCTCCGTTTTCGTTCAGTCCCAGAACGAACTTGTAAATGGACTGTATGTCTGACATTGGATTTTAGTCTGTGTGATTGATTTCTATTAAATATATATCTGTTTGGCGGCGGAGAATTTATTCTCTCTCTTAATGCCCTTCTCTGAGACATACGAGCTCAGGGGTTATATACTGATGGATATCAAACGCATAGAGTGAATTGCCGGTGTGGCATGCCTAAGTGGCAAATGATCAAGGCTTCGTTTGAAAAGCAAAGTCTTGTGGTTGATGATCGAAGCACGACCTTTGTGGCGTTGCTTTGTGTAACGTTTACTTCGCGAGTTTCACACCCGGTATGAACCAGAAACGGGAGAGGACCTCAGGGAGGACATGCGCTTCTTTCTAGTTAGAAGCGGCGTC
The DNA here is from genome assembly GCA_030737875.1 of Allium sativum. NCBI lineage: Eukaryota > Viridiplantae > Streptophyta > Magnoliopsida > Asparagales > Amaryllidaceae > Allium > Allium sativum. The sequence goes on along the minus strand of JASFAX010000062.1, from coordinate 1,826,949 downwards.
AGTGGTTTTACACGCCCTGACGAGTTTGACTTATGTGGTTGTTGCTATTGCGAGGCGCCTCGGTTTGATCGGATGATCCGGGTCCGATGGAGTCATTTTTTGGCTCGTTTACGCCCTATAGGGCGGAGAGACGTATTGTTCAGGCATTTTAATCCACATCGGTGGACCGACCCTGTCGCTCCAAGGGCTCACTTGAGTCTGGGTCCTGAGACACGGGCTATAGCGTCTCGAATCGGTAGAGGACGATCCCTGGCTTCGGTTCATAGATGGAAATCCAATTTCCAAATATGTGACACTTGCGGTTTTGATTGTAGAGCCTAGTATGGCGACATGATATATGGTACCCATGCCGACTATGATTGATACTTATGATTTGAAGTTGTTTTATACACTATACACTTATAATAGTATAAAAAGATTTTTTTTTAAACGTACTAAGAATGTTTGGCTATTATAAGGGAAAACCCTATCCCCCGGCTTGCGTTGCATTGTGTGATATGACCTGGGTCTTATAATAGCTTCATTTTTCTTTATTTAGCATTGCGTTGTTTGTTTTATGCACGGGTATTCTTGGGAGGAAACCCGTTCCGTGTTATACGGCGTGGTCCCATGATTTACCGAACTTTAAAATAAAGAATAATAACTGTTTTAGTTCTCACACCAGTCCCATGACTGACCTGGAGATTATTGTTTTAACCTAAACTCTGGGTGCCCCTATTTCCACACGGGCAGCTAGTAGTTTTGGTTTTGCAGATTTATATTTATAGGATCCTGGTTTACAACTGGAACGATATGTTGAAAGCTTTGTATCCGTATATCTCCTCTAGTTGTGTATTGTATTGTTTTCCGCTGCTATGTAATGTAATTTAAATCTCTGATATTTCTATGTAATATTGATTCATTTATGCTCTGTATATTCTTGTAATCTGATGAATTGTTGTAATATACAATGAAATGTTCTTCCGTCTGCGTTCTGTTGTGGCTTGTTCTCGAACTATCCGCGCTTTCCTCACCAGGGAAGTTACGGGTTTCCATATCTGGCCAAAACTTCACAGTACTAAAATCAAACATATCGTTTTTCTCTTCGATTTGGGTATATGGAAGTCGTATTTTGGATTGCGGAGTTGTTCAGAAAACGCATCCAAAGTCTGCTGTCCAAATACTGCCTTTTAGCAAATTCTGGCAAATTAGAGCATTTTCGAGGAAAAGTCCATTAGGCGAAAATTGTCCGAAATAGCGCGTTTATGATAATAGATAAGACAGCTTGAAGATTGGAGCTCGTTTGTAAATTCTGGAACCAGAACAGCAATTCAGAGCATAAAAAAATAACGGTGGAGTGGATCCAATGTGAGAACACGTTCTCACTCTAATTGTTTTACAGGAAAATATATACTAGGATGCAGACGGTGCTTAGTAGCACCCGACACCTTTGATTGAAACCATAGATGTTTGGTTGTTTGTTTTATTTAATTGGTTGTTATTTAATAGGGTTTGGCAACCCTATTAAGAAATTGGTTGAATTTGATTTGGGATGTTAATTGAATTGATTGGAATTGGTATGTGTATGGCGCGAGCCAGTATTAGGCGGGGGATAAGGCTAGACTTTATTCCGGTTCTAGTATCGTGCCGTTATGCTGCCAAAATTTTCTATAATATGTCAGAAATATAATGGTTAGTTAAAAATATTATTTTTAACTTATAAATGAGTTATATTAAATATTCATGTGTTGAATAAAAAGTTAGAACAATAAAAATATCATTTTTATTGTACAAATGAATTATGTAAAATATTCATGTGTTGAATAAAAAGTTAGAACAACAAAAAATATCATTTTTATTGTATAAATGAATTACATAAAATATTCATGTGTTGAATAAAAAGTTAGAACAATAAAAATATCATTTTTATTGTATAAATGAATTATATAAACTATTTATGTGTTGAATAAAATGTTAAATATCATTTTTATTGAATGTATAAACTATATAAAATATTCATGTGTTGAAATAAATATTTTACCATTAAAAATATAATTTTTAACATGTATATGAATGAAAATAAATATTAATTTACAAATCAGACGATTTGTTTATGTACACTCATTCAACTGATATGGATTGGGACAATAAATTTTACACATCGCTTAACTACACAAATAATATTCAGTTTTTGTTGGTTGAAACCCCACATGGGTATTGGGATGATATTTGATGTACACTAATCCCAATTGTTTAGTTGTATGTCAATCGATTGGTTGACGGACAATTGTAAGCGTTAATTATTCATATTTAATGCTTATGCAGTTGTGTAATGCACTCTGGGTGATGGTTAATTGTTTATCATTGTTATTATATACATATGTTGTATGGAGTCCATATAAATAACATTATATGGTAATTGGTTGTGTCTCATTTCAATTTGGAAAATAACGAATATTTTAAAACAATATTCAGAAAAAGAATTAAAAATATTCATGTGTTGAATAAAATATTTAAACAATAAAAACATCATTTTTAGTGAATGTATAAACCATTAAAAATATTCATGGGTTGAATAAAATATTTAAACAATATTTTAAAATAATATTCCGTAAAAGTTTAAAATGTGATTTGATGTCCTATTTTGGATGGAAACAAAATTACTGAAATAGGTGAAGCCGTATTGATTAGATATGCGTTATTTTAACGCGAACGATAATTATATCGATTTTATTCATTTTTATAATGAATATCGAAATGGAAATGATTTCAAAATCTAATATTTTGAAAATATTATCATTTATATATTATAATGATATTAAATGTTCAATTTTGATTTAAAATTGAAAATGAAGTTGGAATCGTTTTTAAAACGAACTTAAAACGATTTATAAAATACATTTTAAATGGAAATCGATGAAATATATATTATATATATTTAATGGCCTGAATAGAAAGCGCCTCGCCGTGACCGTTCGCGAATTTCGACCATTGACTTCGAATTGATATTACGGGAGATCCGACTGTCGGATTCTCCTAAAACCGGAACCGTTGGGTTTGTATCGAAAAGAGCTTCCCAAGAATATAAGAGATTTGAAATCTAACAGTTGGATTTGGAATTATGTCCAAATCAAATTTGGAAAAGGTCGCTGTAAGTGCAGTTCGATGATCGTTTATAGAAATCGACTGAAAGGGCCTTAATAAAAATATTAAAAATATTAATAATTTGTGTAAATCATAATAAATGATTTGGAAATAATTTGAATGAAAAATTCCACATTTGTAAAGATAAAAATATATTTTTATCAAAATGAACAAGTTATTAACAAGAAATAATTAATCCAATATTTTTAAATAAATAAATTGGATTGAAATGGTTTCAATATAACCAGAATTTTCCAACGTACGAATTGGAATGGATTTGAACAGAAATAATCTTCAGAATATTTCGATATTGGATTCCATGATTATACGGATATTATGGAGGAATTTGGAAGATATATATGTCGTTATTCCCAATATGATATTTGTTGATTTCAAAATTTGATATTGAATACAAGCTGATATAATTTCTACTTAGAGCCTTGTATTTAATATCAAATTGGATTTTGGGGTTGTCATGAATTGTGTCTTTATTAACACTGTTCTTAAACCCCATTGAGAAAAGAATGAATCTTTTAATTAAGATTTAGAGAAGTTTACCAATTAATTAATATATAATTGGAATTGAAATGAAAGATGATTATGGGTTTATTGTGAACTGTGTTTTAAATGACATTCGTTCTTTAAATCAAATTAACAGTGAAATATGATTTGGAATATATAAATCTTTTATTAATATTTAATGGGAATTTTCCAAAGTAAAGTTTTCCAATTCAATATATTAAATTGGGATTGAATGGAATTCGATTTGGCAATAATCAAAGTAAACTTCTATGGAGGAAGACTGTTACTATATATGGAAATTAAAAGGCTTTGTCATTATTCCATTTATATTATTAGTCGGATACGAAAATTGATATCGATTATATATTGATCTGTTTTCCGTGAAGATTCCATAATTAATGGAATGTGATTTTGGGTTTATTATGAACTGTATTTTTAATGACATTGGTTCTTTAACTCAGTTAAAGACAAGATTACATGTCCATCATTGTATTTCGAACTGTATGGTTGATCTCTGCTGAATATATATCTGTTTGGTGGTGGAGAATTTATTCTCTTGCTTAACACCCTTCTCTAAGACGTATGAGCTGAGAGGTTATATGTAAGCAGAAATCAATAGTACGATGTAGATTGTCGATATGGCATGTTTGATTTTCCAAAGTTAAATAATCATTAATATTGATTTTTGAGAAGATTAAAACTAAGTGGATATTTAATGAATCTTTAATTAGATTGAAATGTGAGTGTGATAATTTAAATTATCAAATTTGGGGAATGATTGAGAATGGAGTACCACCAGTTTTACTCTATGCGATAGTTAAATTTTTAATTAGATTTGAACGAGAAACGGTAATTAATTTTTACCGATAACACAGTGGTGTTAGATATGGAGTATCACCAGTTTTGCTTCATGGGATGAATAGGTTGGGATTGGGAAATTAAACAAATGTTTACTTCGATAAGGTTCGCTAATCCCGACTAGTTTGGAAAACCTTAATTTGGTTTAAATTGTGAAAAGAATATTTGAATACAAGAATATTCTAGATTGGAATGAGGCGTATGTTATGTTTTTATAGCACTAGTTGATAAAATACATGAGTTATTCGAAAAGACCGGGTTTATGCCCATTCTGAATAACTGATTCGACGATATGCCAACGATGAAGACGGTGATTGAAGACCAGAGATCTTCACATCGTTTGGATGATTATTGATGTCTTGATAGGGCTGTACACCCAAGACAAGGTAATAAGTGGTGATCATCCAGACGTACTTGGAGATCGACCAGATATGCGAGGACCTCTCTCCTATATTGGACATATGGGATGAGAAATAAGGTGCCTCCGGTTTCGTTCAGGCCCATAACGAACTCGTAAATGGATGCGTGTCTGACATTGGATTTTATTCTGTGTTGATTGATCTCTATTAAATATATATTTGATTGGCGGCGGAGAATTTATTCTCTTGCTTAACGCCCTTCTCTGAGACGTACGAGCTCAGAGGTTATATATTGATAGACGTCAGTCGCATGATGTGAATTGCCTGTGTGGCATGCTGAGATGCAAATGATCATGGCTTCTGTTGAAAAGCAGAGTCTTGTGGTTGATGATCAAAGCATGGCCTTAAATGGCATAGCTTTGTGTATAGCGTTAATTCGCGAGCCTCACACCTCGGTATGAGTCAAAAACGGGATAAGGGACTATAGGGAGTGCACGACGTTTCCTTCTAGCTATGAGTGGTGTCATGGTATGGAGCCCAGACTTTTATTTATTTTTACCTATGTAGATGATGGATTGCGAGGCACCTCAGATATATCGGTTACTACGGAGCTAATGGATAGTTCCGATAGGACCGGGAAACGTGTGTTCAGGTATAACCAATTCGCGAAGTGTGGACCAGCCCTGAAGATCCAAGGATTCGCCAGTTTCCGAACCCTGAGGTTTTTGCTAGAGTGTCTCGAAGCCGGCGAGGAGTACATGCCTTGCCTCGAGTCATGTCGAAAATCCAATTTCCTATACGTGACATTTCGGTTTTGATTGTAAAACCTAGTATGGTGACATAGTAGCATAGGTTACTATGACATATGTGATTGATACATTTACATTTGAAGTGATTTTGACATTATATGCTAATAGTAATATCAAAATGATTTGTTTTAAACGTACCAAGCATATTTGGCTATTATAAGGGAAAACTCTATCTTTCGGCTTGCGTTGCATTGTGTGATGGGACCTGAGTCTTATAACATCTTCATTTTTTCAAAAAGCATTGCGTTGTTTGTTTTATACACTGGTATTCTTGGGAGGAAACCCATTCCATGTTATACGGCGTGGTCCCTTGATTTACTCTATTTTTAAAGTAAATTTTTAAATAACTGTTTTTATTTATCACACCAGTCACATGACTGACCTAGAGTTCATTGTTTTAACCTAAACTTTGGGTGCCCCTATTTTCCACATGGGCAGCTAGTAGTTGGGTTTTGGCAGATATTTTTTGTCCTGGATCTTGGATTCACAGTTGGAACCATACTCAGAAAGCTCTGTATCCGTGTATTTCTTTCAGTTGTGTTATGTATTATTTTTCCGCTACATTGTAATTTAATCTCTGATATTTTCCAATGTGTAATATTTATTCATACTCTATTATATTCTTGTACTCTGATGTAAATTGTTGTAATAAGCAATGAAATGTTCTTTCATTTTTGTTCTGATTTGTCGTGTTCCCAACTCAATCCTAGCTTTCCCGTAAGGGCGAGTTTCGGGCTGTTTTAGTATGGATCCTTTGAAAACGATGCTTGGTTTTGATGTAAATTGACAACGGTGAAACCATCTTCATCAATTTTTATTCCATTTCTAACATGCACCCAATGACACTTAAAAATAGGAATATAAAAACATGATAATCTAATAAAATTATATCGGTCAATATTCCGTAATAAGTTACCACATCATCTACTTGGGAGATATATTTTGCACTTGCTCTACACAAAGTAGTCGCATCATAAGTCACTCCACTATTTTGAGTTTCTCTCGCTTCATCTTTTATGTGAAACGGTTGTCCATTGATGATATATCCTTTGTAAGACAAAGCATCATTCTTCAGACTATATGCAATCCACTTCAGCATTTCATCATAATCATTGGAGTTAATAGGTATATATAAAATATTTTGATTTACATTGGCTATTTTAGATTTTTTTTTAAAATGGGAGTATGTTTAAAAAATTCATTTTACCTTATTTTTAATCCAATTAGCAAAAAAATTTGTATGCGTTTGCCAAAGCAAAGCTGAATTTCTCTCCATGCGCTTGTTTGAATTTTGTAATTCCTCTATGTGCAAACTAGTCTAAAACAAGGAATTTAATGTTATATTTACTAGCAACAACATATTAAAATAAGTGAAACATATAATATATACTTACTCTAAAAATGGTTCAACCACGACCATTCATTAATACGACTAAATGAGCATTTTCTTTCTCATTTGAGGATAATGTAATTGTCATAGACGCTGAAATTGGACGTCCCTCGAGTATTACATTGCTTTTGTAATCTTATTTTCGAGCATCTGTCTCCTCAATATTCCCTGATTTTTTCAAGAATTCACTAAAAAAATTCATGCATTCCTCCGCAAGATAAGATTCTGCAGTACATCCCTTAGGTCGTGAGTAGTTTCTTACATAATCTTTGAATTTTTTTCATATATCTTTCAAAATGATACATCCAGCGAAATTGAATCGGTCCACATATAAGTGCTTCTCTACCAAGATGAATTGACAAATGTACCATTATGTCAAAAAATGAGGGTGGAAAATATTTTTCAAGCTCACATAAAATTTCTATAATCTCAATGTTCATTTGTTGCAATTTTTGTCTATCAAGGACACGTTGACATAATTTGTTGAAAAATGAACATAAGCGAATTATTGATTTTCTTGCCTTTTTTGACAATAACCCTCTTACTGTTACAAGTAATAAGTGTTGCATTAAAACATGATAATCATGTGATTTCAAGCCACCAATTTTACAATTCTCTAATGATATACAATTTTTCAAATTTGAGCAGTAACCATCGGGTCCTTTGAAATCATACATTCTTTTGCATAATATATTTTTCTCTGAATTTGACAACGTATAAGGAGCCGACGTAAGATATGTTTTCTTCCCACGAGGTTGTGCATGAAGCTCATGTCGAAATCCCTAATCCTCTAAATCCTTTCTGGAGTTCATTCCATCTTTTGATTTGTTATCATGCAACATTGATCCTAAGATGCTTTCCCCGATGTTTTTCTCTATATGCATTACATCTAAATTATGCCATAACAGAAGTTCCTATAAAAATCAATATTGTAACTCATAATTATATTATATTATAATTTTAAATTTTAAAAAACAAAAAACTACCACCAACATTCCAATACGATAAATCAAAGAAAATCAAACTCTTTTTCCACCTTGTTAACTCTAGTTTAATAGGATCTTTATCTTCATCATATTCACCTTCCGTACGATGGTCAATCTTCATCTTCCTCTTTTTCAGGTTGATGGATTTTATCTTAATGGCCTTTTTATTATTATTCCTTTTCTTCTTCTTTTTCTTTTCTTTCTCTTTTCCTAAGTTATTTGGAAAATCTTTTAACAATTCAAAAATGTTTCTTGTAGTTAAAATTTTATGAGCGTTACCTTTCTCCACGGTGTTATCAAACCAAGTCTTTTGTTTCCTCCGTTCATCATATACAGATAGATATCTTCTGTGACCCATGTAGACATTCTTTTGACTATAATTCACTCAACGATGATGAGTATTAACACAACAAAATGGGCAAGCTTTTTCTCCCTTCACACAACATCCAACTATATTTCCATAGGCTGGAAAATCATTTATTGTCCAAAGCAAGATTGCGTTCATTTTAAACAACATTTTACTAAATGCACCATAAGCATCAATTCCATCACTCCACAAATAATGCAAGTCTTCAATCAAAGGTGCCAAATACACATCAATATCGTTCCTAGGCTGTTTCGGGCTGGAAATAAGTTATGTTAACAAAATATTTTGCTTCTTCATACACAACGAAGGTGAGAGGTTGTATATCACAAGCATTACTGGCCAACAACTATACTTAGAATTTAACATAGAAAATGGATTAAATCCATCTGTAACAAGATCGAGCCTAAGATTGCGTGGATCGGCAGAAAAAGATTTCCATCATTCATCCACTATATTCCATGCCATATAATCCACAGGGTGACGCATTTTTCCATCATTGCTTCTATTATTGAAATGCCATCTTAAATTTTCTGCCATTTTATGAGATCTACACATTCTTCTAAATACTGGAATTATCGGAAAATATCTCAAGACTTTAACTGGAACACCTTGTACAATCTCCTTGGTATCTTGATTTATTTTCCATCTTAAAGAACCACATTTTGGACAAGCATTTAAATCTTTGTATTCTTTTTTGAAAAGACAACAGTCATTGTCACAAGCATGTATCTTTTCAAATCCCATGTCAAATGCTTTAAGAATTTTTTTTACTTCATGTAAAGTATTAGGAATACGTTGTCTTTTGAAAAAAAAAATCGTTGCACAATTAGAAGCTTGTCAAACCCACTATCTGATAGACCGATCTCACATTTAAGATTATTCAAGACAGTGATGGCAGAGGATTTTGTATGATCTGTGCAGCCAGGATATAGTGGAGTTCCCGCATCTTCCAAATTTTTAAGCAACTCATCCTCTCTTTTTTGAAAATCAACATCATCTTTATCATCAACAAGAAAATCATGATCCACAAAATCTTCATCTTCATAGCGAATCATCTTGAATAAGCCATACGTGTCAGACGAATTTGTCTTTTCATCTACATTCACTTGATCGCCATGGCTATACCACCTACTGCTTTTATATTTATGATCCATTCCTTTTATAACTAAATGCTCAACAATGATGTGGTCATCATGACGTCTACAATTTCGACAATCCTTGCATGGGCACAAAATTTTCTCCAAATTTCTTAGATTTTCCTTTGCCATATGCACGAAATACAAAACACCTTGCCGATACTCTACACTAGTCCTATGACAAAAATTAAAAACATAAAAAAATAAATTTTTAATATTAACATATATGTGTTAATTCTTAAAATAAATTTAAGTATTATATACTCACCTATTGAAATTCACCCAATCTTTTTCCATTGGCGACGTAGACAGTCAAGTAATTTCTTAAGCTTTGGTGTAGAATATGTTTTTCTACTTTAATCAAACAAAATACTACATGTTTCATAATTCAAATTTATATTTTCCACTTTAAGATTCATATTGGATTTTTAAAACTTTTTAAATGATAAATCATAAGCCGCTATAAGATTTTATATTTGAAAATTTGACTTCAACTTTATTTAGGTTTCCACTCGGTCATGCTTGGTAATGTATGACGTTGGAGAGTATAGTGAGAACATAGCGACAACATCGTTATATCGTTAACATATGAACAAAGTCATCAACCAAAGACAAAATATAGATGTAGTAGCTGTTGACCGAATGATAAAATAGGAAGATAACATCAAACAAAGTCACATATAAACAAAAAGGTTTTCGATCAGATGGAGATGACTTGAGGTCAATATTCAATGTATTCAGTTCTCTATCGAACTATTTCAAAAAAATAATTAGATATGGATTGTTGATCAATTTGCTATTACTCTATTTGCAGGCACTTTGCTGTACCAGCCATTGCCCCAACAGCCTTTTTATTCTGAGCAGAGAGCCAAGTATGAGAAGTTGATAAGTCTGCGATTTCTCTATGTTTTCTGTACATGTTGCCAAAAATCTTCAAGGTTATCAATTAATGTTTTTTTTCTAACTGTTCATTAGTATATTAATTTTAGGGAGTGCCAATAGATGAAACATGAATTGTACAGCCTTTTTTATTTTTATTTTTCTAGTTTGAAAATAAATTATACAAATCCTGTGTAATGATGTTCAAGTATGAAAACAGTCTATTTCCCGATTATGTAACTTACAGCATCATGATAACTGATTATTGCAAATACGGGGTTGTGTGTGAAGCATTGCAAGTTTTTCAGGAAATGAGCGAGTTCGGTGTAGCACCCAATATCAATTCATATAATTCACTCATGATGGCCTTTGCAAAGAAAAAATGTTCAGTGAAGCGCACTCTCTTTATGACCATATAAACATAAAGCCATCCCTTGTCATCTTCCTCTCTCATGGTGCGATGACTGAAGATACAAACACAGGTCACCACACCTATTCTTTACGTAAAAAGATCGAGAAGTTATGCGAAATGGGTAATATAGTTGAGGCCCACAAGCTCCTTAGAGACATCATGGAAGTAGTTGTGCCCGATGTCCTCACTTACAACATACGAATAAACAGATTGTTTAAAGGAGGTAAACCCAATGAAGCAATGCAACTTTTCAAAGTGCTGAGATTGATCGGTATAAAATCTGATGAATGTACATACTCAACAGTCATAAATGGGCTTCTGAACAATGATAGGATAGATGAAGCATTTGGTGTACGTAAATCTATGTCGGAAGACATGATTGTTCCTCATCTACATTTGTGCTACACTGTAATGAAATTGCATAATAAAGCAAAGAGGGTGACGCATGCCATAAAGTTACAATCAAGGCTCATTTTGAGTAGGGACGCATAGAAGATGTGGTTAAGAAACTAATAGAGAGGGACATGGAGCATGGCTCAAAGAAGTCATCTCCATACATTATATTTTAATGTTATGTAGCAGAATGAACGGGATAAGCCAGGGTCAGTAGCTGAAATACATTACACTTGACAAGAGAGTGTGGTCACAGATATGACGAAGAAATGTCTACAAACTACTCATTTGAATCCGGTACTCAAAGAGCAGCAGTGAACCCCCTTCGTTTTTATCCCACTATGTTCCGACAATCACTGAAATAATTCAGAATGGACTCTCCAAAAAAGAAATCAACACTCCTAACGACTTCTTGGTATTGGAGGATTTGGCTGTGGAAAGTTCAATGTTCACTCAAAAGTACTTCTAGTTGCGATGTAAAGTATTCCTATTAACGTATTGTGTTTCCCCAGCGAACCCAATATGCATCTTATTTGATTATATTTTAGAACATGCAGCTAACTTAACTGCTAGTGCATTTGGTCAAAGCAGCACAATTTTGTCGAATTAATACAAGTAAATATAATCTACAGAGTAAATAAATAAGAATACAATAACATAAATCTCAACTGATTGATTTGCATGGAAATAGTGCATTTGGAATTTTATCAGAGTCTCTGCACTAGATGGAGCCAAAACTCACTCAACTGATTGATTTGCATGGAAATAGTACATGTATATTAAATCTAACAAAATATGCTTTTCAGTCAAATAAGAATGAACTCTGTTGCGCTGGATTATCCAGGAGGGGATTTTATGGCATCTCTGAAGATGCAATTAACATTGCTAATGGCATCAGTAAAAAAATTAAAATTTACCTAATCAGTGAAGAAAAATAAACTTAGATCAAATTAGATCACATTCAATACTTTGTTTTTGTAACTCTGAAATTCAACATCTTAAGACTTCCAAATGTTTAGGTTAACAACATGAATCTGATCACTCATCATCCAAAATAAATCAGAGTAGTACATTGAGTATGCTATATGTAACAACCCGGAAATTCTGAACCAATTTAAAAATCTTATTTTAGAAGTTTTAATGAATTTTTAATATTTAAAATGATTTATTTTAAATAATAACAATTTAAAAATTATTTTAAATTGAAGTTAGAACGAATATATTTATTTTAATTATAAAAGGAAGTTGTCACTTTTACTCATTTTGTTAAAATGGAATTGTTAATAAAATGAAGTTATCATTTTTATTCATTTTGTTAAAATAGAATTGTTAACAAAATGAAGTTGTCACTTTTATTCATTTTGTTAAAATGGAATTGTTAATAAAATGAAGTTATCATTTTTATTCATTTTGTTAAAATGGAATTGTTAACAAAATGAAGTTGTCACTTTTATTCATTTTGTTAAAATGGAATTGTTAATAAAATGAAGTTATTGAAACACCCCACCTCCGTTAAGGTCACTCACAAGGGAATGCCTTAATTTTGGTGGAGCATTATAGGTAAAAGATATAGATAATTTACAAGACAGACATATAAACAGCGGAAAAACTAAATTTATTTCATAAGTACGTGGTTCATATAAACATTACAACAACTGTCTCAAACCAACTTCCACGTTATTACAACAAAAACTCTGTCTTGAATTAAAACATAAAGAATCATTAAAACAATAGTAAGGTAGCGTAAATCCCCAATAAGAGAGTATCCAAAGCCATATCCCAAGGAAAAAGATTCCAAGCAATACATCTACTCTTCAAGCAGGAAATGATCCGATCTAAGTTGAAGTACTCCCTCCCTGCGGGCCTGGGGGAAAACGGAAGAATAGAAGACGAAAGAAAATGGGTCAGACATGAGTCTGGTAAGTCCAGTGACTATTTAGCATGTAAACAAGAAAAAGGGTTATGACATGAATAAACTGAATCTAGGACAACACCCTAGAAATAAGATAATAAGGCTGAATATGCTATCACACCCATTTAACTTCTCTGCACCCCCTTACAAGTGTTTCAACTAGCACCATGTGTTCAAGATAAATGATCCCCTTTTTATCGATCAGCTCCTACTCTTATACGTTTACCACTTGTGTCATTTGGCCCTGCATGATTGTAGATACATGTGCCGGTCCCACCATGGGGTGTATCAAATCCTATGGTGGCAATCCGACACAATTCAAGATGTACAGAGTATAACTACTGATGCCCAGTGCCTTTTTTTTCCACTTCGGAGTACGTGCACGACCACACTCCATTGGAACCTACACTGACGCACCACCCATCGTTGTTTTGATCGCTTATAATCAGCCCAGTAATCGTGCCCCACCCTGCCTAGTTCAGGTACCATGATACATTTATGTGGGTTACTGCTGAAACGGGTCCCCGTTACTAGGGTTTCCTAATCAACATGTTAAATTGGTTAAGTGTTCTCAAATTAACCTAACCCTACCCATCAGTTTATTTAACATATTGCATTTGGTTAAGTGTTGCCTTAATTAACTTAACCCTACCATTCTTGTCTTAGCTTTAATTCATTCATTAAAGCACCAACCACTCATATTAGATATGTATTGTTGTGGTTGCTGGATGTGTCAGTCGGTTTTGGGAAGTCTTACACCGCAACTCAGTCTAACCTCGGGTTCTTTTGGGCTTGATGCACTAACCTCTCACATTAGATATATATTGTTACGGTTGCTGGATGTGCCAGGCGGTTCCGGGCTGTCTTACACTGTAACTCAATCTAACCTTGGGTTAGGCATATTCGTCTTTTACTTAATTTACATATTTACTTTTCATATTTATATGTAAATTTTCCACTATTATTGCCATTCAAGTCATGCCCAATTTTTCCTCTAAATCATGTTCAAAATTTTGGTATATAAATTATACCATTTTTATGCCACTAACCATTCATTTATTTATGAGCCAAATTATGCCAATAATAATAATTTTTAAGGTTTTTCCCAAAGTTATCCCCGTCATACGTTCGCAAAATTCACATAGAATGTTAGGCTCGTAACTTAGCCTAATTTATATACAAAAAGGGAAAGAAGGGAGCATGTACCATTCACACCACATAAAATAATAAGGAACTAATTAAACATGTGTCATGTAAATGTGGCATAAAATAATGAACTTGCATTTTTGGATCCAACTAACATTAGTCTTTAAGCAAATGAAATTACCCAAATCCAACTAGGCATGTAAATGTAAACTTTTATTTTGGGTCCAATAAACATAAACCTTAAGCATATAGAATTCACAAGTTCAACTAGACATGTGAATGTGAACTTTTAATTTGAATCCAATAAACATGAATCTTAAACATATGGAATTACACAAGTTCAACTAGGCGTGTAAATATGAACTTTTATTTTGGATACAATTTTCATAGGTCTAAATGTAGATCTAAACATAATACATGTTTTGGACTAACAACTTGCATGTAACATAACATGAATAAGTCACCAATTTTACATGATTGGTTTACATCAACATAATAACCACATGGATTAACAACTTGCATGTAACATATCATGAATAAGTCACCAATTTTACATGATTGGTTTACATCAACATAATAACCATATAGCCTAACAACTTGCATGTAACATAATATGAATGAGTCACCAAACTTTACATAGTACATGATTGGTTTAACACCAACATAATAACCACAATAATCTCATAAGCATATACGATAGAATCGTTACAAGAATAGGCATGAATCAGCATCATCATTATCTTACAACTAGGAATAACACTAGTTTTCATTTTATTATACATCATAACTTTAATCGTTCACATCTAAATAATAAAAAGACTTACAAACAAAAGAAAGTCTTGTTTTCTGGGATTTGTTTTCTGAATTTAAAAAGAAATCCCTTGAAGAAGTCTATCAATTATCTAAGTTAATTTTAATTCATTGCTTTTAACTCGTTTTCTAATTGAAGAAGAATGGTGGCTAGGCTAGAATGATCATGGACAACATGGTGGCTCCTTGGAATGAATTTGTGTGATTTAGGGTTTGAGGATTAGGGTAACTTTTATAGAAGTTTAATCTTATGTGAACTGTTAGATCATTCTAGGAGCAATCACAACCGTCCAGACTAGATAGAGTTATCCAGAATTGCCACCTATACCCTAGTGACTCAGCAACAGGTCAGAAAAGACTCAGCAACTAGTCAGCATCGTCTCATTTCAGATCTGCCCCGGGGGGTAGGTCGACCCCCAGGTCAACCCTCGGGTCGACCTGTATAGGGGAGGTCGACCCCCTGGTCAACCTGGCCTGGGGTGGGAGAAATCCCGCCCTGCCTGCTTCTTTATATTTTGTTGAATTTTGAATTTCAATTCCGAACTATTTTCAATTTATTTAAATTGCTGAAACTTCTGAGGGCCATAACTTCCTCATACGAAGTTCGATTTACGCAAACTTGGACTCTATTCCAAGTAGAATTTCAAGACGAACGCAATGGGGTAACTCATTTCTCTTAATTATCACTTTAAAAATTAAGTATTCTTTAATTCGTTCTTTTAATAGACATAGAAAATTTAGGGTACAGTTATCATTTTTATTCATTTTGTTAAAATAGAATTGTTAACAAAATGAGGTTGTCACTTTTATTCATTTTGTTAAAATGGAATTGTAGATAAAATTAAGTTGTCATTTTTATTGTTTTGTTGAAATAGAATTATCGACAAAACAAAGTTATTATATTTTTATTGTTTTGTTGAAATAGAATTATCGACAAAACAAAGTTATCATTTTTATTCATTTTGTTGAATTAGAATTGTCGATAAAACAAAGTTATCATTTTTATTCATTTTGTTGAAATAGAATTGTCAACAAAGTAAAAGGATCATTTTTATTTATTTTGTTGAAATAGAATTGTCGACAAAATAAAAGAATCATTTTTATTTTTTTGCTGAAATGGAATTGTCAACAAAATGCAAGAATCATTTTTAATTATTTTGTTGAAATAGAATTGTTAACAAGATAAGTTATCATCATTTTTAATCATTTTGTTGGAATAGAATTGTCTACAAAATAAAAGAATCATTTTTGTTTATTTTGTTGAAATAGAATTGTCGACAAAATAAAAGAATCGTTTTTATTTATTTTGTTGAAAAAGAATTATCAACAAAATACAAGAATCATTTTTAATTATTTTATTGAAGTAGAATTGTCAACAAAATAAGTTATCATCGTTTTTATTCATTTTGTTGAAATAGAATTGTCAACAAAAATGAAAGAATCATTTTTAATCATTTTTTTGAAATGAAATTGTCAACAAAATATAATATCATTTTTATTTGTGTTGTTGAAATAGAATGGTCGACAAAATAAAATTTTCAATTATTGTTAGAATTAGATTTGTATGCAAATGAAAAATGACATTTTTATCGTTATGTTATATATTAGAATTTGTATACAAATTAAAGATACATTTTTATGGTTAAGTTATACATTAGAAATTGTATGCAAATTAAAGATACATTTTTATTGATAAGTTATAAATTAAAAATTGTATCCAAATTAAAGATACATTTTGTAACAACCTGGAAAATAAGAACCAATTTAATTTTTTTTAATTTGGCTATTTTAATGAATTTAGAATATTTAAAATAATTTGTTTTAAATAATAACGACTGAAAATTTATTTAAATCAAAGTTAGAATGAATATTTTTATTTTAAATATAAAAGGAGTTCGAAATAGCGCTGTAGTTTGGAAATTTAACTTTGAACTTTGACTGAATGTACAGGATTAAAAATAAACCGAATTTTAGTGAAACCATGAATATCTAAATCTGTTTATAAATATCTTTCTAACAAATCTAAAAAATTGAAATTTGATAGTGGGAATCAAAAGTTATGGCCAGTTGAATATTCAGAATGGTCGCTATAGAATATAAATATAGCCCTTAGAAATAGGCATTTTGCAAATGACCTCCGTTTTCGAAGAGACCACTTTGGTTGGATCCGGAATGTCAAATTATTGCTAGGTTTCAAATTCCATAATTTTTGGAGTTGATTTGTGAGTATGGCAAAGGAAAACGCGTTTGGTAATTTTAGTTTGAAATGGATCGACCAGTAAATGGCCATTTTTCAAATGGTCTCCAAATTCGACGAAATTAATTTTGTTGGGACCATATCATCCCAACATAGGTGGATTTATTTTTCGGGAATTTTAGGAATCAGTATGTGGCCCCAGCAAATTAAAATCTACGTTCAAATCCAAATTTGAATGTTTTATATTTTAATTTGACGAACAACTAGCTGAAACAGTCGAATGGGCTTACGAAACATATTCCATTGTGTTCGGAATAGGGGTATTAATCTAGGGGCGATAGTCGTTGTGTTTGATTTGGAGTCAGTATATGAAAACCATATTTGTGGATTTAAAATAAATTAAATATAAAATAAAGGGGCCAATCATCGTCCAACATCACAATTCAAAATTCCCGATCCTCTCTGAAATAATGGCGGACAGAGCACCTATCTTCTCTCCTCCTTTTCTTCCAAATACTCAACGAAATCCATTGATTCAAGAGGAGATTTTGTGTAGATTTTCGAGAGCTTTAAATCCATACCGGCCACATCAGTTATCGCTCAGTATTTCATTCGAATCACCTTCGTAAATTCGCTCCTTTCGCTATCGAGTTGCTCCACCAGATCGCGTGCGAGTTTGACGAGGGTAGGACCCCTTGGTGCACCATTCCTTGCTCATCGACGTGGTATAGTCCGATCCTCTTCAAAGTCAACGGATTTGAAGCTAAATCCAAACCCTAGTTTGAATCTAACGTGAAAGGTACAACTGAGTTAATTTAAAATAGTTTATAACACTTAAAAACTGTTGCAAAGTGTGATTTCACTATAAAATCATATCGTTTTGCTATGTTGTCGAAATCCAGTAAAACAAGAGAATTGGACTCATGGAGACGTCCTCTACGTTCTAAAAGTGACCGAAGAATTTTTGGAGCCTCCTACAATTTTAGAAATAATGGAACCCAAAATGAGACTTCTAAATTCAAATTTGAATGGAATAGCAATGTATAAATTATATAATCGATCTATAAGTTATATAAGCGTTGTATATCTCACATGCAAGCATTGTATAAATTATATGTGCGATGTATAAGTTATATATACGTTGTATAAATCGTATGTGCGTTGAATGGAGTTGAAATGAAATTGAAATGGAAATAAATATATTTATATACATATTCATATATATATATACTCCCCTCGTCTACAGACTATGGACGATATGAGTTGATTGTGATTGGCGTGAAATTTGGTTGATATTGCGAATGGTTAATTATGGTTGTTTGTAGGTGAAACAAAATTGGATTAGTTTATGGAAAAATTCATTATGATATGAAAAATGGTCAAAATGTTTAGAATATTGAAATAAGCCCCTTAGGGAACGCCTCGAGGCCTAAGGTAGTGTGAGGAGCCGTACTCGGGAAGGTGCCAGTTTTAAACCCCCTAACGTTATGCTACCGATATTTTCTGAGATATTCTTGTGTTCGAATTATATTCATATGTTGAAATATATTCATGCGTTGATAATTTATTCATAATTGAAATAAATTGCTTAGATAATAAAAATCACATTTTTATTATGCATATGAAGTTTATAAAATATTCATGTTTGAAAGAAATTGTTTAAACGATAAAATAACACTTTTAGTGTATATATCAATCGCTAAAAATATGCATGTTTGAAATAAATATTTGTTGATTGAAAATAATATTTTTAACATATATATGAACTGTTAAAAATAACGAAATGTTGAAATAAATATTTGTTGATTGAAAATTATATTTTTAACATATATATGAACTGTTGAAAATAACGAATGGTTGGAATAAGTATTTATTGATTGAAAATAATATTTTTAACATATATATGAACTGTTAAAAATAACGAATGGTTGAAATAAATATTTGTTGATTGGAAATAATATTTTTAACATATATATGAAGTGTTAAAAATCATCATAAATAGAAATAAATAATTGTTCGCTAAAAATATTATTTTTAGCTTAGTTATGCATATACGTACATAGGCTGAACAGGAACATGGACTAGCTGTTGAGTAAAGAATTTATTTGCGTGCCCGATAAAGAGGTAAGCCTTAATGAGTTGGCTGCGCAATTTTATTATTATATAAACTTCTGTGAATGCCATTGGATACGGAGTGCTGGTTGTTCTGTGTGAGATTATAAACATCGCCATAGGATAGTAACCATTAATTTTGAACTACACTACATGGCATACTGCGTGAAAATAGCATACTCTATCATATTCCACATAAGCATTTGGAGCTTACGTGACGAGGTTGAAGATTTACCATACAAGCGAGAGGCTTGTATGGCGATGACTATATTTTAGGTTGAGCTGGAGACTGATATGGACCATATAAAATGTAACATAAAATTGTCAGATTATTAAAAACCCTACATAAGTCTGGAGTTGACAATAATCACGTCTCTGTAGTCATTAAGGCACATGAACTATTTATAGGGTGAAGATAATTTATTCTCTGGAGTCATGATCTAAACACGCTCCCCTGTGGACACAAAGTTATATCACTAAAAATATGTGTATGCTTTTTAGGATTTACTGGGTGCCTAATACGGCCATATAAATTTCCAAACCCCCTTCCATACAAAGGAGGTTATGGCGAAAATTTCGGAAATTTCAAGTCATTAGCCAACTTTTTGAAGTAGAAACGATTTGGAAGTCGTCGAATAAATTATATTTTATATATAAATATAAATTAAATAAAACGAATAACGACGCTGTAGTTTGCGTTTTGGAATCGTAATTTTAAACGATTATACCGAGAAATCCGACCATCGGATTTCCCCGAAACTGAAACCATCGGGTTCACTTTGAAAATATCTTTCCAACGATATAAAATTTGTTGAGATCCAACGGTTAGATTGTGTGAAATGTTTAAATCAAATCTGAGGAAAAACACCGCCAGAATGAATTATATTTACATATATATAAATATAATTAAAATAAAACGAATAACGACGCTACAGTTCACGTTTTGAAATTGTATTTTTAAACGATTATTACGGGAGATCCGACCGTCGGATTTTCCCGAAACCGGAACTATTGGGTTTGCTTTGGAAAGATCTTTCCAACGATATAAAATTTGTTAAGATCCAACGTTTAGATTTTGCAAGGTATTTAAATCAAATTTGGACAAGAGTGGCGCTAGGGCCATCGAATGACTTGAAACGTCGTTCGATGAAAATGGACTATTTTTAAATAAATAAAAATAGTGAAAATCGTTTTAAAATATTTTAAATGATGTGGGATGGAGATAAAATGATTTTACTTGGTTTATCGGATATTTTGATGTTGGATGTATTTGTCATCAAAATTATACTAATGAACTTAACTGTGGATGTCGAATAGTTTAACCATTGCAAGAATTGATTTGAATTCTATATATGCGTGAATTATTTGAAAAGGCCGAGTTAATTCTCATTTCAAATAATTGATCGACGATGAAAGTCGAAGATGTGAAAATGGTGGTTAAAGACTAGAGATCTTCACATCGTTTGGATGATTACTGATGTCTTGATTGAGAGGCATCCCAAGACAAGGTAATAAGTAGTGATCGTCCAGACATACTTGGAGATCGATCAGATATGCGAGGGCCTCTCTCCTGTATCGAACATACGGTACGAGGAATAATTTGCCCCCGGTTTCATTCAGACCAAGAATGAACTTGTAAATGGATGTGTGTCTGGCGTTATAGATTGACAACGTGACATGCAGAGATGCAGTGATCAAGGATTTTGTTGAAAAGCAAAGCCTTGTGGTTGATGATCAAAGCAGGGCTTTAAGACAGCATAGCTTTGTGTATAGCGTTAATTCGCGAGCCTCACACCCTAATATGAACCAGAAACGAGAGATGACCTCAGGGAGGACATGCATTTCTTTCTAGCTAGAAGTGGTGACAGGGTTTTGCAAGCCCTGGCGTTTTACTTATGTGGATGATGGAAAGCGAGGCGCCTCAGTTATATCGGTCTCTGCGGAGCCGATGGATGGTTTGATCGGTATATGAAAAGTTTACGCCCCATAGGGCGGGAAACATGTTGTTCAGGCATTTTAATCTAACTAGTGTTGACTGGCCCTGTCGCTCCAAGGGTCACTCGAGCTCTGATCCTGATGCTCGGGCTAGAGAGTCTTAAAGTCGGTAAGGACGATCCCTTGCCTTGGTTCATGATGGAAATCCAACTTCCAATATGACATGTGCAGTTTTGATTGTAAACCCACATATGGCGACATGATATATGGTACCCATGCCATCTATGATTGATAGATTATGACTGAAATTGTTTTTGAAACATATATGCATTAGTAATAATATCAAATGATTTTGATTTGTACGCATCAAGCATATTTTGGCCATTATAAGGTAAAACTCTATCCTCCGGTTTGCATTGCATTGTGTGATGGGACCTGAGTCTTATAATGGCTTCATTTTCTATAAAAAGCATTACGTTGTTTAAATTATTTACTTTATTTTTGCATTGGCAATCCAATGGAGTAAACCCGTTCCGCATTAGCGGCGTGGTCCTGTGATTGACCTTATTGTTAGTAAGTTAAATAAGATTTCTCATACCAGTCCCATGACTAACTCATAGTTCGTTTAACTTGCAAACTCGGGTGCCCCTATTTCTATACAGGCGGCCTTGTATTCAGGTTTTAGCAGGCTCATTCTGGATAGCTATGGAGGTGAAGATTGATTCTATCATTCCTGTTATGTTGTTTAGACTTTGTTATGTATATTATGTTTGATTCCGCTGCAGACATTTTATATAAAGCTGAAACTGTATTTTGTACTAAGTATGATCCTGTTATACTATGTAACTCTGATGATTATATTCGTTCCAGTGTAATTTGATGTACATTATCTGGTGTAATTTTATATTTCTGTTATGCTGTTATGTGTTTATGTGTTATATTCCAAAGATTATCCTTGCTTCCGTGGCATGGGACTTTAGGGTCATCACATCTGGTATTAGAGCTTTCATTAATCTTAGCTCTGGAATATTACATATTAACGAACTTGTCAGAAATAAGACCAGTAGTGTTCTAAGACGAACAACTCATATAGATAGGATCAGTAAGGTCCTAGAATGAGTATAGTAGAATAATATACACCCCAATAGACACATTTACATTCAAGTATATGTCTCTATGCTTTAAAATACCTTTTCTGTTGGCCTGACACTTTGTCCGATATTTGCAGACATCATACAAAATGAATGGCAGAAGCAGAAGAAGTAATTCTATGGTTCAACAATCTAATGAGCCAATCGTGCTCCCATAGCCAGAACCAGATATAGAAGCTCTATTAAAGAAGTATCAAAATATGGATGGAGTACCATTCTTGGACAAAGAATCCATTATTGAAACACAAGCATGGATGCGCTCTGCTGAGAGAATTTTTGAAGGTTCAAAGCTGAGGGATGACCAGAAAAGATTACTGGCATCTTGGGCACTCAAAGAATAAGCTTTAATATGGTGGGAAACAGTTATTAAGAATAATCCAGAAGGTAATATTACCTAGGATAGATTTAAAAAAAAATTCAATGAAATATTTATTCCTCCAGAAGCAACTGATCAGCTATACGATGAGTTCTACTATCTGAAACAAGGTCATATGACCATCTAGGAGTACAAGGATAAATTCAGCAGACTTTCTCGTTTTCCCCCGAAGCTAATTGAAAATCCTAAGAGGAAGAATCTTAGGTTTATTAACGGGCTTCAAAGAAGATACAAAAGTGGGTAACTGCTCATGTGAATCTTTCTTTTTCAGAAATGGTATACATGGCTTATCACTATGAGGATCTTGATAAGCAAGGTCTTTTAGAGGACGAAGAGCAAGGCAGTTCTAGCAGTAAAAGGAAGTCTGAAACTGATAGCCCTGAGGTAAGTACGACGTCTGGGGTTAGTAAGAGACCTAAAGAAAATAACAAACGGGTTAAATCTGAGAAAGAACCAATAACGACTACTATATCCAATAACTGCAATAAGCAAGGACATTTGTCGATAAGCTGCAAATCTTTGAAGAAACAAAGAAAGAAGGGATTTAAACCCGATAAGATGTTCAAAGAGAATAGAAAATGCAATCAATGCCATCAGACTGGTCATCTTTTAAAAGCTTGCCAACTAGAAAAGAAATCTGAAATAGTACATGTAAATGAAGTGGCAGAAACTCCAGCACCCTCAGCTAGTTAAGGAAGGGCAGATGTTTTGGAAGGCATGCTTACTATCAAAAATATTCCAGTTAAAGTACTTTTCGATACAGGCGCATCGCGAAGCTTTATTGCAAGTAATGTGGTTAAAGATGGATTTAAAATTGAAAAAGCTCAAAGAACCCATCACTGTCCATAATCCGGTTGGGGCTTCCCTCAATCTTAGTTGGATTTGTGGTGTGTCTATCTCTTTTTCCTATTATCGGTTCCCTACCAGCTCGATCGTCATGTATTTTACCGAATTTGATCTTATTTTAGGATTGGATTGGTTAACCAAATATATAGCGGATGTTAAATGGGCCGAGAGATTTGTTAAGGCAAAGACTAAATTATGGAACTATATAACCATACCATGTGAAGGTCCAAATTCGAGTAGAAAAGATTTTTGGTTAGCTCTTGATGTTTCTCCTACTCCAATAGAAAATATTCCTGTTGTCATAGAAAATATTCCTGTCATCAAAAATTATGCGGACATGTTTGAAGAAGTGGATAGCTTACCTCCGCGTAGAGAAATTCATTTCAGAATCGATTTAACGTCGAATGCCAGGCCAATAGTGCACCCTATTCAGAGAATGACTTTAAAGGAGAAAGAAGAATTAAGGGATCAGACTCGACAATTACTATGGAAAGGTCTGATCAGGCCTAGTTTCTCTAATTGGGGAGCAGCAGTGGTGTTTGTCCCAAAGTCAGACGGTACTCTCAGACTATGTGTGGATTATCGTGACTTGAATAAGCAGACGTTAAAGAATAAATATCCATTGCCGCGAATTGATGATTTATTGGATCAATTGAATGGAGCGCAAGTATTTTCAAGGATGGACCTAGCTACAGGTTTTCATCAGTTGCGTATTGCCGAAGAATGTGTTCCTTTGACAACACTCAGAGGTCCTGACTTATTTTATGAGTGGTTAGTAATGCCGCTCGGCTTATGTAATGCTCCTGCTTATTTCGTCGATCTAATGAACAGGGTATTTAGAGAAATATTGAATAAGTTCGTACGGGTTTTCATCGATGACATATTGATCTTCTCTAAGTTAGAGAGTGAGCATGCTAAACATTTGGAACGAGTGTTGGAAATTCTCAGAAAGAATGTTTTAAAAGCCAAATTTTCCAAATGTATATTCTGGCAAGAAGAAGTGAAGTTCCTTGGTCACGTTGTATCAAAGGAAGGAATTTCAGTTGATCCAAGCAAGATTATAGCTATTCAGGATTGGAAACAGCCTAATACGCTCACAGAAGTTAGAAGTATTCTTGGATTGGCTAGTTATTATCGGAAATTCGTTAAGGATTTTTCGAAGCTATCTGGTCCATTAACGCAGCTTACTAAGAAGCATGCAAGATTTAATTGGACTTCAGAATGTGGCATCTTTCTAAGAGCAGAAATTGAGATTGACTACAGCTCCAGTGTTGACTATCATTGATGGCAGTCAAGATTTGACAGTCTATACAAGTGATTCTATTGAAGGTGCTTGTGCAGTATTAATGCAAAGAAGCCATGTAGTTGCTTATGCTAGCCTCAGTTGAAATCGCATGAGAAGAGATATGCTACTTATGATCTTGAGTTGCTAGCCATCGTGTTTGCTTTGAAAATCTGGAGGCATTATCTATTGGGTGAGAAGTTCGAATTGTATACAGATCACAAGTCGTTACAGTATTTGTTCACCCAGAAAGACTTGAACCAGAGACAGCAGCGTTGGCTAGAATTTCTTGCAGCATACGATTTTAATATTTTGTATACTCCGGGGAAAGCCAATGTTATAGCTGATGCGCTTAGTAGAAAGAACGTAATCATTGCCAGTCTTATTATTACGTCTTCATTGATTGATAAAATATCCGCTCTTCAGAAGGATGATTCATAGGATCAGAGAGAGAATTTATAAAGGCGAACCCATAAGTTTTCAGATTGATAACAATGGGGTTTTGAGGTTAAAAGGCCGAATTTGTGTTCCAAACATTTCTGAGCTCCAGAAAGAAGTACTGGATGAATGTCACAAATCCAAACTTAGTATCCATCCAGGAGTGAGTAAAATGTATAATGATATCATATGCACCTTCTGGTGGAGATCTATGAAAAGAGACATTTCTTTATATGTTAGCAGGTGTTCTACTTGTCAACAAGTTAAAAGCGATCAATAGAAACTCGCCGGATTGTTACAACCATTGGAGATTCTAAATTGGAAGTGGGAGAAAATTTCCATCGATTTCATAGATGGTTTTCCCAAAACCAAGAAAAGAAATAACAGTATATGGGTGATCTTAGATCGTTTCACGAAGACCGCCCATTTTATGACTGTCAGATCAAATAGAACGGCTCAGAGTCTGACATAGATTTACTTCAAAGAGATCGTTAAACTACATGGAGTTACTATTAGTATTATTAGTGATCGTGATTTGATATTCGCTAGTAAATTATGGGAACCATTCTACGAAGAGTTGGGAACAAAGTTAAACCTTAGCACCGCATATCATCCTCAAACAGATGGCCAAATTGAGAGTGTGAATCGTATACTAGAAGATTTATTGCGGGCATGTATTATCGATTTTGGTGGATCGTGGGAAGATCACTTGCATTTGGCGGAGTTCTCATATAATAACAGCTACCAAACGAGCTTGGGAATGTCACCATTTGAAGCATTGTATGGTCGACCATGTAGATCTCCCGCATGTTGGGTAGAATCAGGCAATCGATTAGTATTGGGTCCCGACATGATTCGTGAAGCTTCTGATAAAGTCAATTTCATTAAGAAGCAACTGCAAACAGCTCAAAGCCGACAAAATAGTTATGAAGATTTTAGAAGAAGAGATTTAGCATTTGTTGTTGGTGATTATGTATATTTGAGAGTTTCTCCTATAAGAGGAATAGTTTGATTCGGGAAAACAGGGAAGTTGGCACCGAGATTCATTGGTCCATTTCCTATACTAGAGAGGATTGGAACTCTTGCTTATAGGGTTCAATTACCTGACTGGTTGACAGGAGTGCGTGATGTATTTCACATATCTCAACTTCAGAAGCATGTGCACGATCCAGATCTAGTTGTAGAAGCAGCAGCGCAACATGATTTGGATATTACTCCAGAATTCACTGTGAGAAGAGAGCCGGTAAAGATTGTTAGCAAATAAACCAAAGAGCTAAGAAACAAGAAGGTTCATTTAGTCAAAGTGCAGTGGAGCGGTGATCCTAGAGACTGTACATAGGAGACAGAAGATAGCATCAAAAAGGCTTATCTCAAGTGTAGAGTGGACATCTCTTATTAGCTCTGGTGCAAGGTACATTTTTAGTATATTCTATTTTCCGTTTTGTTTCCAACTTTACTGTTGTTTCCTTTTCGGGGACGAAAAGTTTTAAGTGGGGGAGATTGTAACAACCCAGAAAATCCGAACCAAATTACTTTTTTTTTTAATTTGGCTATTTTAATGAATTTAAAATATTTGAAATAATTTATTTTAAATAATAACGACTAAAAATTTATTTAAATCAAAGTTCGAATGAATATATTTATTTTAAATATAAAAGGAGTTAGAAATAGCGCTGTAGTTTGAAAATTTAACTTTGAACTTTGACTGAATGTATAGGATTCAAAATAAACCAGATTTTAGTGAAACCAAAAATATTTAAATTTGTTTATAAATATCTTTTTAACGAATCTGAAAAATCGAAATTTGATAGCGGGAATCAAAATTATGGTCAGTTGAATATTCAGAATGGTCGCAATAGAATATAAATATAGTCCTTAGAAATAGACATTTTGCAAACGACTGCGACGAGACCACTTTGGCTGGATCCGGAATGTCAAATTATTGCTAGGTTTAAAATTCCATAATTTTTGGAGTTAATATGTGAGCGTGGCAAAGGAAAACGCATTTGGTAATTTCAATTTGAATTGGATCGACCAGAAAACGACCATTTTTCAGGCGGTCTCCAAATTCGACGAAATTAATTTTGTTGGGACCGTATCGTCCTAACATAGCTGGATATATTTTTCGGGAATTTTTGGAATCAGTATGTGGCCCCAGCAAATTAAAATGTACGTTCAAATCCAAATTTGAATGTTTTATATTTTAATTTGAAGAATAACTAGCTGAAACAGTCGAATAGGCTTACGAAACATATTCCATTGTTCTCGGAATAGGGGTATTTAGCTAGGGGCGATAGTTGTTGGGTTTGATTTGGAGTCCGCATATGAAAACCCTATTTTTGGATTAAAAATAAATTAAAAATTAAATATAAAATAAAGAGGCCAATCATCGTTCAGCATCACAACTCAAAAGTCCCGATCCTCTCAGAAATGACGGCGGAAAGAGCTCCTGTCTTCTCTCCTCCTTTTCTTCCAAAATACTCAACGAAATCCATTGATTTAAGAGGGGATTTTGTATAGATTTTTGAGAGCTTTAAATCCATACCAGCCACATCAATTATCACTCAGTATTTCGTTCAAATCACCTTCATAAAGTCGCTCTGTTCACTGTGGAGTTGCTCCACCAGATCGCGTGCGAGTTTGATGAGGGTAGGACCCGCTGATGCGCCATTCCTTGCTCCTCGATGTGGTATAGTTCGATCCTCTTCAAAGTCAACGGATTTGAAGCTAAATCCAAACCCTAGTTTGAATCTAACGTGAAAGGTACGACTGAGTTAATTTAAAATAGTTTATAACACTTAAAAACCGTTGTAAAGTGTGATTTCACTATAAAAATCATATCGTTTTGCTATGTTGTCGAAATCCAGTGAAATAAGAGACATTGGACTCGTAGCGACGTCCTCTACATTCTAGAAGTGACCGGAGAATTTTTGGAGCCTCCTACAATTTTAGGAGGAGTAGAACCCAAAGTGAGATTTCTAAATTCAAATTTGAATGGAATAGTGATGTATAAATTATATATCGATGTATAAGTTATATAAGCGTTGTATATCTCACATGCAAGCGTTGTGTAAATTATATGTGCGATGTATAAGTTATATATACGTTGTATAAATCATATGTACGTTGAATGGAGTTGAAATGAAATTGAAATGGAAATAAATATATTTATATATATACACACACTCCCCTCGTCCACAAACCATGGACGATATGAATTGATTATGATTGGCGTGAAATTTGGTTGATATTGTGAATGGTTAATTATGTTTCTTTGTGGTTGAAACAAAATTGGATTAGTTTATGGAAAAATCCATTATGATATGAAAAATGGTCGAAATGTTTAGATCATTGAAATAAGCCCCTTTGGGAAGCGAGACCTAAGGTAGTGCGAGGAGCCGTACTCGGGACGGTGCCGGTTTTAAACATGCTACCATAATGCTGTCGAAATTTTCTGAAATATTCTTGTGTTTGAATTATATTCATATGTTGAAATATATTCATATGTTGAAATATATTCATGCGTTGATAATTTATTCATAATTGAAATAATTTTTTTATATATTTAAAACAGGAAACTTGTGTAAAAGACAAAAAAAGAAAAAAATTTGCCCAAAAGGTTGAAATAAATATTTGTTGATTGGAAATAATATTTTTAACATATATATATGAAGTGTTAAAAATCATCATAAATAGAAATAAATATTACTAAGCTAAAAATATTATTTTTAGCTTAGTTATGCATATATATATACATAGGCTGAACGGGAACATGGATTAGCTGTTGAGTAAAGAATTTATTTGCGTGCCCGACAAAGAGGTAAGCCTTAATGAGTTGGATGTGTACTTTTATTGTTATATAATCTCCTGTGAATTCCATTGGATGCGAAGTGCTGCTTGTTCTGTGTGAGATTATAAACGTCGCCATAAGATAGTAACTATTAATTTTGAACTACATTACATGGCATACTGCGTGAAAATCGCATACTCTATCATATACCACATAAGCAATTGGAGCTTATGTGACGAGGCTGAAGATTTACCATACAAGCGAGAGGCTTGTATGGCAATAACTATATTTCGGATTGAACTGAAGACTGATATGGACCATATAAAATGTAACGGTAAATTGTCGGATTAATAAAAACCCCACACGGGTCTGGAGTTGACAATAACTACGTCTCTCTAGTCATTAAGGCACATGAACGATTTATAGGGTGAAAAGAATTTATTCTCTGGAGTCATGATCTAAACACATTCCCCTGTGGACACAAAGTTATATCACTAAAAATATGTGTATGCTTTTTAGGATTTATTGGGTGCGTAATATGGCCCAATAAATTTTCACACCCCTTCCCATACTGTAATGACCTGCATTGGCAGAGGTATTATAATTAGTTTATTTAAATATTTAAAAGGTGATCAAGAGAATTTAATGGTTGTGGAATTAAATAATGATGAATATTTAATTAAAATAATAAATTAAATAATATATTTAATTCTGAAATAACCAGAATTGGCTGAAATGACGATATGGTGTGAACCGGATCATCTGTGATATTTAATTCAGCTTGGAATTTGAATTTGAATAACGAATATATTCAATCGTCGACAGTTGAACGTATAGTTTATAATATAATTATAAACGAGCTCGAAATGGCGCTGTAGTTCGTAAATTGGCGATTTGAACTTCAACTGAATGTACGTGATTCATTTTAAGCCGGATTTCTATGAAACAAGAAACGTGTGGAGCTGGTGGAGTATGTCTTTCTAGTGGAAGAGAAAAATCGAGATTTTCGTCGTGTAGGTTTTGAGATATGTCCAAATCAAATTTTAAAATAGTCGCTATAGAATTGTTTATCGAACGTAACGGTTTATTCGATATAACTAGAGATCGGGTTTGAATTTAGACAAGGTTCTTTTGGGACATAATGATAATTTAATTTTTAGAATTTTATAGTAATTTTTAATTAATCAAATAAGTAACTTTTTATTTGGAGTATTGGACACCCTGTATCGACATTTCGGGGTTTCGCAATATGAGTAAATCTACCGGTATTATTTTAGTTTTGGGATCGGGACAGATTGCTTAACACGATCACCTATTTACTTCTGTCGGTAGCAGTCTGTAGGGGGACAAAATTGTATGTTGCGGGGTACGCGGAACTAAACAAAACTATACCTAAATTAGAAGGACGTGAATCAAACCACCCACATAACTACTAAAATAAGGCAACTAGAAGGGATTTTTACTGGCATATGTAAACAAGAGCATATGTTAAAACTTTAATGAAAAATATCTTGTGGGAAAAAGCGTGAAAACGTGGGTATATACATATATATTTTTGATACCTGGCTGTGAAGGTTCCACTGAAAAGCTATGTGTGAGATCGAATCAAACAGTTACGGGGACTATCACCTACCATGGAAATCATCTATATATAAAAACATAACCCGCCGCTGTTTCTCCCTTACAATAAAAATTCCATCTGCATAAACTCAAAAGAAATATAAATAAAAGTCTAAAAATCCAAAAGCAAGTAATCTTGGATTCCTGGATGGCTAAGCTTCATCACGGTATCGATTTTGCTGATTTGCGATTTCGGTTTTGTAGTGCTCGATTTATGTCAGCGGAACCTAGGGTTGAGTTGCTCGTGGGAATGAAGCATCAATGGTTGAGATGAATATCGTTTTCATGTTTGAGGTTGGATTTAGCATCTCGTTGCACAATTTTGAGGAATTCCGTGAGGATAAAGTTCGATCCTGCTACTTGGTTGCGCGAGTTCTGGAAACCGAATTGAAGGGGGACGTCGAGCCTTATCTGGGTGGTGACAGGAGGGAAGAGGGGACGTACAATGTGAAGTAGTTTGGTGGGATTTCGTTTTCAGAGATGTCGATGGTGGTATACAGGAACGAGCGGAGAACCAGGAGCCACGTTGCTCGTTCATCTGGGAAGAAGAAGGAAATGTCGGGTATGGGTTTTTAAGGATGGAGTTGGGCCAAGGTGTTGTGCTGAGGCCCATAGTAATTAAAACCAAGTTTTATTTTAAATTCAAATTAGTATATAAGCTTTATAAATTCGTAACTTGCTCGTACGATATCAGAATCAGACGAAACAAGATCTGATAGGATCGTATGGACGGAAACTACCCAATGGAACTGACAGGGAGTGGATTGGAGATCGTTTGAATTTATGGCGAAATAAACTGTTTGATTCAAATCAAACAACAGTTTATCGTTCTTTAACGATGAACTGCCAAAGTGAGTAAATCTCACTAACTCTGAACAGTTTATAGTTTCATGTTGTACTTTTAGAACTGTTAAATATTGGCTGCTTGACAGTGTGATGACTGTTTGATTGAACTGCTAGTCAGTTAGTTGAATTTCTATATTGATTCTGTTTAACAGAATATACCATATGGAACTGAAAGAGATGTTATCTATATTTTTTAACACCTGTGATGCAGGGAAACAGGTTGGAGGAATCCGACTGGATTCCTCAACATTTATTTAATGTTTTCATATATTGTGATATATGATCTGATGTATATCTGTTATGGATTATGTGTGTTAGAATGATGTTGATCATTGTTATTCGATATTTTAAATATCATAAAAGACCCTGGGATGTAAAAAGAATTATTTCAGTGTATATTGAAATAAATGGATTTTATAAAATCAATAGATTTTATAAAAGGAAATATTTCGAAAGTAAATCAAAGGGGAAATGTTTATAAAACGAATAGAGTTTTATAAAAGGGAAAAATGTTGATAAAACGAATAGAATCGAAAAAAAGAAATAACTAGAGTAGAATAAATAAAGATATACACAAGGAAATATGTGTAAACCATTAACAAATCGGATTGAAAAGGAAATAGTGTAAAACCATTAGCAAACAGATTAGAACGAGGAAGGTTTGTAAACCATTTACAAATCAATCAGAAAGAGAAATGTTTGTAAACCATTTACAAATGAGATTGAATAGGGGATATTTGTAAAACCATTTACGAATAGAATTAAAAAGGGGAATCGTTTGTAAAGTCAAGAACCGTTACTAAAAGTAAATCTTTAAAAATGAATAGTTTAATCGAGTTAAAAGGAGTTAATCGATGTTAGTTTAATTGAGTTAAAAGGAGTTAATCGATGTTAGTTTAATCAAGTTAAAAGGAGTTAATCGATGTTAGTTTAATAGAGTAAAAGGAGTTAATCGAATATATAGATTATTCGAATATAGTAAAAGGAGTAAATCGAATATATAGTTTCTTCAAATAGAATTAAAAGAGTTATCGAATATAGTTTATTCGATAGGAGTTAAGTGAATAGAGTTAGAGTTAAAAAAAAGAGTTAAGTGAATAGAATAAATTGAATAGAGTTATCGAATATACCTTATCGAAGGAAAGAATTATCGAATTGAAAAGATTTGAAAGAGAGTTACGTAAGGAAGTTTGTTCAAGAAATATAAAGTGAACTTTGCCTATTTCAAGGTTAGAAACGTTGTTCAGTTAAGGTCTGAGAGGTAGTATTACCCCAACTTGATTGACTTCATTTTTAACTAAGGAATGGTTAAGATTCGATAGTAAAGGATGGTTAAGTGAATTTAGTAATTAAAGGAAATGGTTTGAGTTGGCATCGCGATGGTTTGTTTAAACATCTGTCTAAGTCCAATGAAGAAGCTTTGGAAATGTTTTCCAAATAAGAAACCAAAAATGTTTTCTAATAAAGAAAACAAGAAATGGAGATGTTTTCCATTGTTAATAACGTATATTTTCCAAATTTAGAAAATAAGAAATATTGAATATAGGGAAACAGGAGATAAGTAAATTAATGAAATAAAGAGATAAATGTTGAATGATGTTTGATCGATATAAATTTCCATTTGGAAATAATATCGTTGTTTGCACACCTTTTTTTCTTCGATAGTTATTCACAGACTATCAAAGTTTTGACCATTTTAACGTTGTTAATATGGAGAGACCGGTTGGATTATTATCCAAAGAACCACTCTGTATTGGCATAAGCGTTGCGAATCATATATGCCAAAGGAAATTGAAGACGGAGTTATGCAAGGGATATCCTGTTTACAGAATAGTGCCTTCGGTTCATCCTGTTCCTGGATGACTTGTATGGACGGATGTCTGACAGAGTATTTCCAAACGATCACGTATATTGATTTCTCCAACCGTACCAATAGTGGAAGCGGAGAAGGAAACTTCTTTTAGCTAACACATAATGTATGGTTAAGGACGTCAATCGGTGATTTGATGGATTTGACGATGCGGCAATTCAAAGTGAATCTGATGTGATGATAAAGCGTAGCTTCTAGCCTCATCAACCGGTAAATGACAAAAATCACGCAGGCAGCATGGCTAAGTCGGTCGCACCGAAGTAGGGTGTATAATCACCTGATCTAGAGTTTCATTTACTTCTAAAAATCTATTGTTGATGTTGTCCCATTCGGGAAACGATCGCTGATCCCAACCTTTGGTGATATACATTCGATACACTCAAGCGAAATGAGTGGTCGGTCATGTGTGGACGGTTAGCAAGATGTTCTTGTTGAACCCAGTGTATTCCTTTCTAGAGGTACACTAGCGAAAGGTGGTTCCATACCTTGTCATAGTTGGAAATCCATTACCCAATATGTGCTTACGGTTTTTGATTGTATACTATATCTGTAGAACGTGAGATGAAAGCGTTTCTGCTAGATGATTATTATATTGTGTTGATAGACATTATTATAATATCAAAAGGTTTTTGATATAAAGATATTTGGATTCTCATAAGGGAAAAACCCGTTCCGTTATACGGCGTGGTCTTATGAGATATCATTTACTAGTTTGTACTGTTTTACTCATACCAGTCCCATGACTGACCCGAAGTTTATTTGTTTGTTTCCCTAAACTCTTGGGTGCCCAATTTTGTACGAGCAGTCAAGTAGTCGGGATTTACATATACGTTGAAGAGCTGGAGCTGGAGGCTTCAGAATTATATAGCTATTATTATTCCGCTGTGTTGTAAGTGCTGTACTTTGATAATGATGTGTATATTCAAGTACAGATGTATATTTCAAGTTATGTTATATATATTATATATTATTCGTTCCGCTGTGAGATTCGTGTTACTCTGATGTTGTGTTCTTCTTCTTCTTCTATTCTAAGTTTCTATCTTATTTATTCTCACCCTCTAATTTCTTTCATTAATGACCGGTATTTTTCAACGTTTGTTTAGTCATCATTGAGTTTATGGCGATAACCAAAGTCGTCAAAATCCCGGGTCGTTACAGTTGGTATCAGAGCTTAAGTTAAGTGAATTACATTGGCTCTGTGGCGTGACTCGGTAGAGATAGGGTTAGTAATACCCTAAATTGAGTTTGAGTGTATATATACGAGTGAACGTATTTGTTATTGATATAAAAAAAATTGTTTTATATTATGGAGATTTATTGGTTGGGTTGTTTGTGAATTCTGGTCGATCAGTTTGATCCACTGTATCGGTAGGAGTTACTAAACACTCGAATACGATGGGTCGACACGATATGTTTTGAAAAGAGGGTAAATTAAAATAAGTACCCAAGGTATATCTTGATATAGAGAAGATATATATATATATATATCAAAATTATAATATAGCAGATATATTGGTTGTTATTACAATCGAGTAAGATTATAAATTAAATGGTTATGTAAATAACCAATCAGAATTCATATAAGTGAAATACGTGAAATCAGATGATTTAAATATGAAATTTAAACCAGAAATTGAATCAAAACTCTGGAGAATTGGATAAGTGTTTGTAAATGGATTTGGATTAAAAATAAGGAAAAGTTAAGATCCTGGGAGATTTTAAATTGTTTTACAAGCAGTGTGAATTATATTTTGAAATGAATTTCAAAGTGGAAATGTTTAGAAATGTTTTTATAGTATTGAACTCACTTCGATTTTGTAACGACCCAGAAAATCTGAACTAATTTAAAATTTTTAAATTAGCTAAAATAGTGGATTTTAAATATTTAAAATAAATATTTTAAATAATAACGATGAAAAGTAAGTTTGAATCAACATTAAAAACGAATATAATTAATTCTAATTATAAACAAGGCCTGAAATGGCGCGGTAGTTTCAAATTTTCAATTCAAACTTTGACTGACTGTACCGGGAGCAAAATAAAACGGATTTGAGTGAAACCAAAAATATTTAAATCTGTTAGTGAATACCTTTCTAACGAATCTGAAAAGTTGAAGTTTCATAGCGGAAAGCAAAAGTTATGGCCAAATGAATTTTCAGAAAGGTCGCTATGGAATTTATATAGCCCGTGAAATTGGCCATTTTGCAAACGACCTCGGAATTCAATGAAACCACTTTTGTTGGATCCGGGATGTGAAGTTATTGCTAGGTTTCAAATTTCATAATTTTTGAAGCTAGTATGTTAGCGTGGCAAAGGAAAACGTGTTTTGGTCAATTACAGTTAAATTGGATCGACCAGAAAAGGGTCATTTTACAAACGGTCTCAGAATTCGACGAAACTAGTTTTGTTGCGACCGTATCGTCAAAACATAGCTAGATTTATTTTTTGGAATTTTTCGAATCAGTTTGTGGCACTGGCAAATTGAAATGTACGTTCAAATTAAATATTGAATGTTTTATATTTTAGTTTGAAGGAAAACTGACTGAAACAGTCGAATGGGCCTACGAAACATATCCCATTGTGTTCGGAATGGGGGTAAAACGCTAGGGACGACAACCGTTGGGTTTGAATTGGTGTTCGTGTGTGGAAAAGGGTATTTTAGAGATTTTAAAATTTATAAATAAAAAAAATCATTGGTCGTTGGATTTTCTCTCTCCCCGATAGCACCCAGAACGACGGCGGAAAGCTATTCAACCCTTCTCTCTTCCTTTTCTCCTCCTACAAGCAAAATTACACCTTCCTCCTGTTGAGGATTTTGTAGCACTCCGCGAGATCTCCAAATCCATACCAATTGCTGAATTTTTCATTGAGTGGCTTGTTCGAATCAGCCTCCTGAAGTTGCTCCGTTTGCGCCTCGATTCCGCCGCCCCTGCTGCGTCGAACTCCTCCCCCTTCCAGGCGCAGGCGCGCCTCTCCAACCCCGATGTTGTGGCGCAAGCCGATCGGCCCCTAGTTGCGCGGATTTCGAGAAAGGTGAAAACCTTGTTTTGAACCATATTAAAAGGTATACGTCTTTGTTTATTTTCAACTGTTTTAACACCTTTAAACCGTTGCAAACTTTGAAAAATCATATCTTTTTCATGTGTTGACGAAATTTAGTGAAACAAGAGACAGTGGACTCGTGTGGACGTCTTCTACATTCTATAAGAGTCCGCATATTTTTCTGAGCCTTTTGCTATTTTTGGTGGAGTGGAACCCAATGTGAGATTTCTAAATTATAAACGATATGGAAAATGACGATGTATAAATTATATAGTCGATGTATGGGTTATATAAGCATTGTACGCCTCATGTATAAGTGTTGTATAAGTTGTACGTTCGATGTATAAGTTATATATGCATTGTAAAAATTATATATGTGTTGAAATAGAAGTGAAATGCTATATATATATATATATATATATATATATATATATATATATATACGCCCCTCATCCACAAACCATGGACGATATTTATTGGTTGTCATTGGTGTGAAAATTGGTTGATTACGAATGGTTGATTAGAATTGTTTGTGGTTGAAAAATACCCGTTTGTGGTTGAAAAATATTTGGTTGAAACCACATAGGATTAGTTTGTGGAAATGAAAAAATATACATGCCGCCTGCGTGCGAACTAGATGCATGATTCCCCATTGTCAAAAGCTGCGAGGCTTTAAGGTAGAGCGAGGAGCCGTACTAGGGACGGTCCCGGTTTTAACTACCCTACCGTTATGCTGCCGAAATTTTGAATAATATTCATGTGTTAGAATTATTTTCCTGTGTTGAAATTATATTCATCTGTTGAATAGAAAACCTTCATGTGTTGAATAGAAATTCATTCGTTGAATCATATTCATGTGTTGAATGGTATTCGTGTTTTGAATAAATTGTTTTAACAATAAAAATCACATTTTTTTACTCTATATATACAAACTATAGAAAATCTTCATGTGTTGAATCGATATTCATTCGTTGAATCATATTCATGTGTTGAATGGTATTCGTGTTTTAAATATAAAAATCACCTTTTTATCTATATATATAAACTATAGAAAACCTTCATGTGTTGAATCGAAATTCATTCGTTGAATTGAAATTCATGTGTTGAATGGTATTCGTGTTTTAAATATAAAAATCACCTTTTTATCTATATATATAAACTATAGAAAACCTTCATGTGTTGAATCAATATTCATTCGTTGAATTAAAATTCATGTGTTGAATGGTATTCATATTTTAAAAGGAATTGTTTTATAATAAAAATCCTCTTTTTATTATCAATATGAACAATATAAAATAATCTGGTTTTGAAATAAATTGTTTTATAATAAAAATCCTATTTTTATCACCTATATTAACTATATAAAATAGTCGTGTTTTGAAATAAATCGTTTTACAATAAAAATCACATTTTTACTATATACATGAATTGTTAAAATATAGAAGTGTCGAAGTGAATGTTGTTGGATAAAAATATCATTTTTATCAAATATATGAAAAGAATATAGCTTTGAAATCGAAGAATCGATATATATATATATATATATATATATATATATATATATAATTGAAATATATTGGATAACGAAGCTGCAGTTCGTGTTTTGAAACCGTGATTTCAAACGATTAGTGTGGGAGATCTGACCATCGGATTTTCCCGAAACCGAAACCGTTGGGTTCGCTTTGGGAATATCTTTCCAACGGCACCAACTTTGTAAAAATTCAACAGTTGGATTGTCTGGAATGTTTAATTCAAATCTGAAGAAAAACAGCGCCAGAATTGATTATATATATATAAATATAATTATATTTAATCGAATAACGACGCTGCAGTTCGTATTTTGAAATCGAAACTTCAAACGATTATACCGGGAGATCCGACCATCGGATTTTCCCGAAACTGGAACCGTTGGATTCGTTTTGAAAAGATCTTTCTAATTATATAAATTTTGTGAAGATCCAATGGTAGATTTTCAAATATGTGTAAATCAAATCTGAGGAAAAACAGCGCCACGGCCGCGTTATGGCCCGAAGCGTCATTTTGAATAAACTGGCTATTTTAAAATAAATAAAAGTAGCGATAAATCGTTATAAAATATTACAAATGATATGGATGTGAAATTTAGAAATTAACTGAAGGTTAGCTAAGTCGAATGGTTTCCTGGATTTTGATCTGATGTTGGTTTCGACCTTCGGGGTTAATATTCGGGAAATCGTTCTCTTACTGATTGACGGTTAGTGACTGATGAATTGAAATGATGCTTATGTAGTGTTTGTGTAGCACGTGTTTATTATATACGCGAGTTGCTCAGAAAGACCGGGTTTATCCCATTTTGAATAACTTAATCGACGATAAGAAATCGAAGATGAAGACGGTGGTTGAAGACTGGAAATCTTCACCACGTTTGGATGGTAACTGATGTCCTAATTGGGAGGCATCCCGAAATATGGATAATGAGTGGTGATCGTCTAGACGTACATGGAGGTCAATGGGTTTGCGAGGTATATAATGCCTCTGGTTTCGTTCAGACCCAGAACGGACTTGTAAATGGATGGTGTGTCTGACATTGGAATTTATTCTGTGTGATTGATAGCCATCAGTTACATGGCATGAATTGCCTGTGTGGCATGCTAAGATGCAGTGATCAGGGCATCTGTTGAAAAGCAAAGTCTTGTGGCAATGATCAAATCCCCGCCTGTGTGGCGTAGATTTGTGATTAACGTGAATTCGCGAACCTCACACCCCGGTATGAACCAGAAACGGGAGAGGACATCAGGGAGGGCATGCGTTTCCTTCTAGTTAGAAGTGGCGTCAGTGGTTTTACACGCCCTGACGAGTTTGACTTATGTGGTTGTTGCTGTTGCGAGGTGCCTTGGTTATATCGGTCGATCCGGGACCGATGGAGTCATTCGTTGGCTCATTTACGCCCCAAAGGGCGGGGAAACGCATTGTTCAAGCATTTTAATCCACATCGGTGGACCGGCCCTGACGATCCAAGGGACACTCGAGCTCTGATCCTGAGGGGCGGGCTAGAGCATCTCGAAGTCGGTAAGGACTATCTTTTGCCTTGGTTCATGACGGAAATCCAATTTCCAAATACCTGACTGTGCGGTTTTGATTGTATACCTATATATGGCGCCATAGTGGTATGGGGCATTAATGCCATCTATGATTGATACTTATGATTTGAAATTGTTTTTGAAACATATAAACACTAGTAATAATATCAAATGCTTTAGTTTTATTCGTATCAAGCATATCTTGGCCATTATAAGGTAAAAACTCTGTCCACCGGTTTGCGTTGCATTGTGTGATGGGAACTGAGTTTTATAATGGCTTCATTTTTATAAAAAGCATTGCGATGTTTAAAAGAATTATTTGTTTTAAAGCACTGGCGATCCGATGGAGTAAACCCGTTCCACGAAAGTGGCGTGGTCCTGTGATTAGCCATGTTTTAAATGTGTTGAGTAGATTTCTCATACCAGTACCATGACTGTCTCGTAGTTTGTTTTACTTTCAAACTC
Source organism: Allium sativum (assembly GCA_030737875.1). NCBI lineage: Eukaryota > Viridiplantae > Streptophyta > Magnoliopsida > Asparagales > Amaryllidaceae > Allium > Allium sativum. The sequence continues at coordinate 1,786,818 of JASFAX010000062.1, read as the reverse complement.
GGGTGCCCCTTTTTCTACACGGGCAGCCTTGTATTCAGGTTTTAGCTAGCTCTTTTTGGATAGCTGGAGCTGAAGATGGATTCTATCATTTATCTCTTTTTATGTTGTTCAGCTCCTATTGTACATTATGTTTGTTTTCCGCTGTAGACATTTATGTATAGCTGAACTGTATTTGTACTAAGTATGATCCTGTATACTGTGTAACTCTGATGATTATTTTTATCCAGTGTATTATTTGTGCATTATCTGGTGTATTTATTTAATTCTGTTCTGCTTTTATCTGTTTCTGTGTTATATTCCAAGGATTACCCTTGCCATCGTCAGTACGGGATTCGGGGTCGTCTCAGATTTCTGGAAAATAGATTCCGATGATGACAGCTGCATCATCAGTATTCATTTTCGAGTTGTAAGTGACGAATTACTACCAGAGATACTGTTTTGAATTTGTTTTGGGAAAGACAAGTTGTATTGAATTTCAAAATGGGTTTTATAATATAGAATTTGAATTTTTAAATAGATTTGAAATATTAACTTGTTTTAAAAGAAATAAAACGAGAAGTTCCTTTATAAACGAAGTTTATAAATAGTTCTTTTATAAACGAAGTTTATAAATGAAGTGAAAAGAATTATCATTGGATAATTCAGAAATAAAAATACAAGTGTGAAATTGAAAGGGAAATCTATTTTCCGAAGGTAGAAATATCGATTTCAAAAGGAATTGAAATCGAGACTTATTTAAAGAATGAATAAAGAAAGCTTGAAAAGGGATTTGAATAAAGGAAATTCAAACATAGAATTTAAATAAGAAAAATTCAAAGGGGATTTGAATATAGAAATTCAAATGAGATTTGAATAAAGGAGATTTAAATAATGGAAAATTGAATATAGAATTCATATAGCGTAATAATAAGATTTGAATATAGAATTTCAAAGGGAGTTTGAATATATGAAATTCAATGAAATTGAAATAGAGTTTGAATATAGAAATTCAAATGGAATTCAAATATAGAATTTGAATATAGAAAATATAAAGGGATTCAAATATAGGATTTGAATATCGAAAGTGAAATGGAATTTGAATATAGAAATTCAAATGGAATTTGAATATAGAATTCAAATGGAATTAAAATATAGGATTTGAATATATAGAATTTGAATATATAGAATTCAAATGGAATTTAAACTACATAATTTGATAAATAGAATTTGAATAACAGAATTGATTTAAAATTTGAATAGAAATTGAATAGAATTAACTAAGTCGAAGAGGAATTAGTTAATCGAGTTTTGAATTTGAAGTTGAACTTTGAAAGGTGAATTGGATTTGTAAATGGATATTCGAAATCGAATATAGAACTTAAATTTGAAATTTGGATTCAAATTAGTTAATAAGCAAGTTAAAATATATTTGCATGTCATGTTCAAATATAAAAGTGAAATAGACTAAACAGTTAATTAACAAATTAATTAACGAATTGAGTTAAAACGATCAGGTATAGTTAAAATAGATTGGGCAGGTATAAATATACATGAGATAGGTATGGATAAGGTATGAAGGTATATAAATAGAATGCTCGACGAAAAGGTATGTATTTAATTCATATATGAGATTTTATGCACCGTATTGGCTAGCCGCTTGGCCTTTTCTTTTTCTTTTGGATTGGTGAGGGCCATGGGAGGCTATTTGAAATATCCTGATGCTCCTGGTACAAAGGAGGTTATGGCGAATTTTTCCGGGAATTGACGGAGTTAGAATATTTTTAAGATAATTTGATAGTTAGAAATCAACGTATCGATATATATATATATAGAAGTCGATAAGGAAACGAAATTAGAAATAGAATAGTAAAATAAAAAAGGAAGACTAAGAATAAAATCTAGTAAGAATAGAAAGAGGAAGCGTATATGTGTTTAAAAGTGAATATAGTTGTATGGTATTGATTATTCGAGTAAGTAGTCATATCTGTTTTGACGTTATAAATGTTATTCAGTCAAGGTTTGAGAGGTAGTTATACCCCAACTTGATTGATTTCATTATTAACAAATAAATAGTAAGATTTCAGGCTCGAAGATCAATGTTGAATAAGAGTTAGTTGAATATAGTATTTGGGTTGTCGTAATGATGTTTTACACAACATCCGTTTTAACCCAAATGAGTGTAAGCTTGGAAATATAATAAAGAATATTTCCTAAGTATAGAAATAAACGAGATCGGAAAAGAGATAAGTAATTGAAATATTTTCCAATTATAAATAGCATATATTTTCTAAAGTTTAGAAAATAAAGGAAGGCGATATTCGGAAATGTTTTCCAAATAACATAGAAGGCCAATATGGTTATTGAAAATATTTGGTTAACAAATATTGATAAAGAAATAGAAAAGTGATTTAACTAGTGGAATATTAATTAAGGGCTCAGTGACATGTTCAAAAGGAAATTTTGATTTTTGAAAAGAGTAAACTGTTTAAAAACTCCTGGGGAAAGACTGTTTGAATTAAAAACAAATTTAACAGAAATTTGAGAAAGAAAATTTGAAGTAAAGTAAAGCCAGTAAAGTGGTAACTGAGATTGAATTAGAATGATATCAAGACAAATTGGATTGTGAGATTCAAATTTGAAGTGTAATGTGATAATCAAGTTAAGAGTTGGGAATCAAGACGAAAACTTGAGTTGAAATGGAAATTTGGCTTGGTAAAAGCGAATGGTTGTGTTGGAGATAAAAGTGATTCTAGAATTTGATTGGGATAACATTGGTATATGCTGAGTTGATAGCATATGGAAGTGACAGAGTTGATATGCCCGACAAAAAGGTACAAGTTTATATTTGATACAGTATGAGATTTTGATAAGCCAAATTGGCAAGCCGCTTGGCTGTTTGATTTTCTTTTGGGTTGGAGATGGCCCAGAGAGGCAAGTTGGAGTTTGAGTTATTAACCAGTACAAAGGAGGTGCTGGCGAAATTTTTCGAAAAGTTAAGGCGTTAGAAAATTTTCAGGATTTTTGAAAATTTCCGTTGATAAGAATTAATTAATAATTTAATTGAAATTAAATTGGTTCAGTTGAAACTGAAGTTAAGAAGTGAACAAATATGTTCTAACCAGTCGATAGGGTTTGTTTCCTACCTTAGCAATTTCGAGGACGAAATTATTTTAAGTGGGGAAGAATGTAATGACCCGCATTGGCAGAGTATTATAATTAATTTATTTAATTATTTAAAAGGTGATCAAGAGAATTTAATGTTTGTGGAATTAAATAATGATGAATATTTAATTAAAATAATAAATTAAATAATATATTTAATTCTGAAATAATCAGAATTGGCTGAAATGACGATATGGTGTGAACCGGATCATCTGTGATATTTAATTCAGCTTGGAATTTGAATTTGAATAACGAATATATTCAATCGTCGACAGTTGAACGTATAGTTTATAATATAATTATAAACGAGCTCGAAATGGCGTTGTAGTTCGTAAATTGGCGATTTGAACTTCAACTGAATGTACAGGATTCGTTTTAAGCTGGATTTCTGTGAAACAAGAAACGTGTGGAGCTGGTGGAGTATATCTTTCTAGTGGAAGAGAAAAATCGGGATTTCGTTGTGTAGGTTTTGAGATATGTCCAAATCAAATTTTAAAATAGTCGCTATAGAATCGTTTATCGACCGTAATGGTTATTTGATATAACTAGAGATCGGGTTTGAATTTAGACAAGGTTCTTTTGGGACATAGTGATAATTTAATTTTTAGAATTTTATAGTAATTTTTAATAAATTAAATAAGCAACTTTTTATTTGGAATATTGGACACCCTATATCGACATTTCGGGGTTTCGCAATATGAGTAAATCTACCGGTATTACTTTAGTTTTGGGATCGGGACACATTGCTTAACATGATCACCTATTTACTTCTGTCGGCAGCAGTCTGTAGGGGGACAAAATTGTATGTTGCGGGGTACGCGGAACTAAACAACACTATACCTAAATTAGAAGGACGTGAATCAAACCACCTACATATCTACTAAAATAAGGCAACTAGATGGTATTTTTACTGGCATATGTAAACAAGAGCATATGTTAAAACTTTAATGGAAAATATCCTGTGGGTAAAAGCGTGAAAACATGGGTATATACATATATATTTTTGATACCTGGCTGTGAAGGTTCCATTGAAAAGCTATGTGTGAGATCGAATCAAACAGCTATGGGGACTATCACCTACCAAGGAAATCATCTATATATAAAAACATAACCCGCCGTTGTTTCTCCCTTACAGTAAAAATTCCATCTTCATAAATTCAAGAGAAATATAAATAAAAGCCTAAAAATCCAAAAGCAAGTAATCTTGGATTCCTGGATGGCTAAGCTTCATCACGGTATTGTAACGACCCAGAAAATCTGAACCAATTTAAAATTTTTAAATTGGCTAAAATAATGGATTTTAAATATTTAAAATAAATATTTTAAATAATGGCGATGAAAACTGAGTTTGAATCGACAATTGAAAACGAATATAATTAATTATAATTATAAACAAGGCCTGAAAGGGCGCTGCAGATTCAAAAATTGAATTCAAACTTTGTCGGACTGTACCGGGTGCAAAACAATCCGGATTTTAGTGAAGCCAAAAATATTTAAATCTGTTAGTGAATACCTTTCTAACGAATCTGAAAAATCGAATTTTCATAGTGGAAAGCAAAAGTTATGGCTGAATGAATTTTCAGAACGGTCGCTATGGAATTTATATAGCCCGTGAAATTGGCCATTTTGCATACGACCTCGGAATTCGACGAAACCACTTTTGTTGGATCTGGGATGTGAAGTTATTGCTAGGTTTCAAATTCCATAATTTTTGAAGCTAGTATGTGAGCGTGGCAAAAGAAAATGTGTTTTGGTCAATTACAGTTAAATTGGACCGACCAAAAATGGGCCTTTTTGCAAACGGTCTCAAAATTCGGCGAAACTAGTTTTGTTGGGACCGTATCGTCAAAACATAGCTAGATTTATTTTTCGGGAATTTTTCGAATCAGTTTGTGGCCCTGGCAAATTGAAATGTACGTTCAAATTAAATATTGAATGTTTTATATTTTGATTTGAATGGGAACTGACTGTAACAATCGAATGGGCATACGAAACATATCCCATTGTGTTCGGAATGGGGGTAAAACGCTAGGGGCGACAGTCGTTGAGTTTGATTTCGAATCCGTTTAAGAAAACCCTAATTTTTGAATAAATATATATACGGACCAATCAGATTTTAAAGAAATAAAAAAAAATTATCGTTTCTCTCTCCCCGTTGAAGTGATACACGGTGGAAAAGGATCGAAGCTTTCCCCTCCGATTTCGAGCGCCACCGTCCACGCCAGGCTCCGCCACCACCTCCAGTCGAAGCGCCTCCCTTCCCCCTTCAAATCCGACCTGGCCCCACCCTCTCTCCCTCCGCCTACCTCGAGAACGAAGCCCGCAAAGTCAACGACTTTGTCACCGTCGTTCTCCACCGTCTGACCACCGGAGTTGCCGCCACCACCACCGATCTGAGCGTCGTTCGTAGCTCTTCGACGCTGCAGCACCTGATCGTCCTCTAGCTTCACGGATTTCGCGCTAATTCAAAACCTAGTTTTGAATCAAAAGGAAGGTATCGGCTGTTAATTATTTAACTGATTTCGACAGTTTAAAACCGTTGCAAACTTTGAAAAATCACATCTTTTTCATACGTTAATGAAATCCAGTGAAACAAGAGACGGTGGACTCGTGTGGACATCTTCTACGTTCTAGAAGAGACCACATATTTTTCTGAGCCTTCTGCTATTTTTGGTGGAGTGGAACCCAATGTGAGATTTCTAATTTAAAAACAATATGGAAAACAACGATGTATAAATTATATAGTCGATGTATGAGTTATATAAGCGTTGTACACCTCATGTATAAGCGTTGTATAAGTTGTACATTCGATGTATAAGTTGTATATGCGTTGTAAAAAATATATATGTGTTGAAATAAAAGTGAATTGCTATATATATATATATATATATATATATATACGCCCCTCGTCCACAAACCATGGACGATATTTATTGATTGTGATTGGTGTGAAAATTGATTGATAGCGAATGGTTGTTTGGGATTGTTTGTGGTTGATATTGATTGATTGTGGTTGAAAAATACCCGTTTGTGGTTGAAAATTATTTGGTTGAAACCACATAGGATTAGTTTGTGGAAATGAAACAGATATATACATGCCGCCTGCGTGCGAACTAGATGCATGATCCCCATTGTCAAAAACCGCGAGGTTTTAAGGTAGAGCGAGGAGCCGTACTAGGGACGGTCCCAGTTTTAACTACCCTGCCGTTATGCTGCCGAAATTTTCTGAAATATACATGTGTTAGAATAATTTTCATTCGTTGAAATAAATTACATATGTTGAAAGAATATTCATGTGTTGAGTTGCAATTCATTCGTTGAGTTGAAATTCATGTGTTGAATATGATTTGAATTTTAAAACAAATAGTTTTAGCGATAAAAATCACATTTTTATATATATACAAACTATAGAGAATATTCATGTGTTGAGTTGCAATTCATTCGTTGAGTTGAAATTCATGTGTTGAATATTATTTGAATTTTAAAACAAATAGTTTTAGCGATAAAAATCACATTTTTATATATATACAAACTATAGAGAATATTCATGTGTTGAATTGAAATTCGTTCGTCGAGTTGAAATTCATGTGTTGAATGTTATCGTATTTTAAAATAAAATGAATAGACAATAAAAACTACATTTTTATTGTGAATATGAAGTGTTAAAAACATTCACGTGTTGAATAAATATTTTCGATGATAAAAATATTTCTTTTATCATGCATACGCTTGGATAAAAATACACACGTGTTGAAGTAAAATAATAGTTTGCTAGAAATATTATTATTGGCTTTGTTCTGCATATATATACATGTGTTGAACAGGAAAAATGGATTAGCTGTAGAGTAAAGAAATTATTTGCGTGCCCGACAAATAGGTAAGCCTTGATGAGTTGGCTGCGCAATTTTATTTTTATATCAACTCCTGTGAATGCCATTGGATGCGGAGTGCTGGTTATTCTGTGTGAAATAATAAATATCGCCATAGGATAGTAACAATTAAATTTGAACTACGCTACATGGCATACTTCTTGACGATAGGCATACTTCATCATATTCCACATAAGCAATTGGAGCTTGTGTGACGAGGTGGAAGATTTACCATACGACCGAGAGGCTTGTATGACGATGATTATATACTACAGGTTGAACTGATGACTGATATGGACTCTATAAAATATAACAATAAATTGCCAGATTAATAAAAAAACCCCACACGGGTCTGGAGTTGACAATAATCACGTCTCTCTAGTTATTAGATACGGCACATGGACTATTTATTTCCACACGGAAACGGGGTGACGAGAATTTATTCTCTGGAGTGATTATCTATACATGCTCCCCCGTAAACACCAGAATATATCACTATAAATATGTGAATGCTTTTTAGGATTTATTGGGTACCTAACACGGCCCAATAAATTTCCAAACCCCTCCCCATACAAAGGAGGTTATGGCGAAATTTTCCAAAATATTAAGGCGTTAGTGAAATATTTGAAGTGAAAACGAAGTTGAAAATATAGAATGAACTATAGTTGAAATTATAGAATGAACTATATTTATATATATAAATATAAATATAATTAAAAGGAATCGAAGCCGTGTAGTTCGTATTTCGGAATCGTAATTTGAAACGATTAGTATGGGAAATCCGACCATTGGATTTTCCCGGAACCGCAACCGTCGGGTTCGCCTTGGAAATATCTTTCCAACGGCACCAACTTTGTAAAAATCCAACGGTTGGATTGTCTGGAATGTTTAATTCAAATATGAAGAAAAACAGTGCCAGAAACGATTATATTTGTATATATATATAAATATAATTATATTTAATCGAATAACGACGCTGCAGTTCGTATTTTGAAATCGAAACTTCCAACGATTGTACCGGGAGATCCAACCGTCGGATTTTCCCGAAACTGGAACCATTGGATTCGTTTTGAAAAGGCCTTTCTAATGATGTAAATTGTGTGAAGATACAACAGTTAGATTTTCAGATATGTGTAAATCAAATCTAAAGAAAAACAGCGCCACGACCGCGTTATGGCCCGAAGCGTCGTTTTGAATAAATTGGCTATTTTAAAATAAATAAAAATAGCGATAAATCGTTATAAAATATCATAAACGATATGGAATAGAAATAAACTGAATTTGCTCGATTTATGTAGTATTTGATGGTTGAATGTGTTTGGTGCGAAAATTACATTAAAGAACAAAATTGCTGTTGTCGAATGATTTAACCACTGAAATAAATTGATTTGAAATTCTAAATAAACGTGAATTATTTGAAAAGGCCGAGTTAATTCTCATTTCAAATAATTGACGGACGATTGAAAGTCAAAGATGAAGACGGTGGTCGAAGACCGGAGATCTTCACCTCGTTTGGATGGTAACCGAGGTCCTGATTGGGAGGCATCCCGAAATATGGATAATGAGTGGTGATCGTCCAGATGTACGTGGTGATCGATGGGTTTGCGAGGTATTTAGTACCTCCGGTTTCGTTCAGACCCAGAACGGACTTGTAAATGGACCGTGTGTCTGACATTGGAGGTTATTCTGTGTTGATTGATTTCTGTTAAATATACATCTGTATGGCGGCGGAGAATTTATTCTTTTTCTTAACGCCCTTCTCTGAGACGCACGAGCTCAGAGGTTGTATATCGATGGACATTGGTCGCACGGCATGAATTGCCTGTGTGGCATGCTAAGATGCAGTGATCAGGGCTTCTGTTGAAAAGCAAAGTCTTGTGGTGATGATCAAAGCACCGCCTGTGTGGCGTAGCTTTGTGTATAACGTGAATTCGCGAGCCTCACACCCCGGTATGAACCAGAAACGGGAGGAAGGACCTCAGGGAGGACATGCGTTTCTTTCTAGCTAGGGTGGTGTTAGTGACCTACCAGCCCTGACATTTATATACTTTTCACCTATGTGGTTGTTGCTGTTGCGAGGCGCCTCAGATATATCGGTCGATCCGAGACCAATGGAGCCATTCGTTGGCTCGTTTGCGCCCCATAGGGCGGGGAGACGTATTGTTCAGGTATAATAATCCACATCGGTGGACCGGCCCTGACGATCCAGGGGGCAGTTGCGGCTGTTCCTGAGACATGGTAGGCTAGATTGTCTCGAATTCGGTAAGGACTATCTTTTGCCTTGGTTCATGACGGAAATCCAATTTCCAATTACGTGACTGTGCGGTTTTGATTGTATACCTATATATGGCGACATAGTGGTATGGGGCATTAATGCCGTCTATGATTGATAGTTATGATTTGAAATTGTTTTCAAAACATATAAACACTAGCAATAATATCAAATGCCTTTGTTTTATTCGTATCAAGCATATTTTGGCCGTTATAAGGTAAAAACTCTATCCTCCGGTTTGCGTTGCATTGTGTGATGGGAACTTAGTCTTATAATGGCTTCATTTTTATAAAATACATTGCGTTGTTTAAAAGAAAGTTTTGTTTTAAAGCACTGGCAAATCCAATGGAGTAAACCCGTTCCACGAAAGTGGCGTGGTCCTGTGATTAGCCATATTATATATGCGTTGAATAGATTTCTCATACCAGTCCCATGACTGACTCGTAGTTTGTTTCACTTTCAAACTCGGGTGCCCCCTTTTTCCTACACGGGCAGCCTTGTATTCAGGTTTAGCAGGCTTTATCTGGATAGCTGGAGCTGAAGATGGATTCTATCATTTATCTCTTTTTATGCTGTTCAGCTCCTATTGTACATATTTTGTTTGTTTTCCGCTGTAGACATTTATGTATAGCTAAACTGTATTTTTACTAAGTAAGATCCTGTATACTGTGTAACTCTGATGATTACTTTTATCCAGTATATTCTATTGTTCATTATCTGGTGTATTTAATTATGTTCTGCTATTATCTGTTTCTGTGTTATATTTCAAAGATAACCCTTGCCGCCGTGAGCACGGGGTTTGGGGTCGTCTCAGGTATCGGTTTTGCTGATTTGCGATTTCGGTTTTGTAGTGCTCGATTTTTGTCAGCGGAACCTAGGGTTGAGTTGCTCGTGGGAATGAAGCATCAATGGTTGAGATGAATATCGTTTTCATGTTTGAGGTTGGATTTAGCATCTCGTTGCACAATTTTGAGGAATTCCATGAGGATAAAGTTCGATCCTGCTACCTGGTTGCGCGAGTTCTGGAAACCGAATTGAAGAGGGATGTCGAGCCTTATCTGGGTGGTGGCAGGCGGGAAGAGGGGACATACAATGTGAAGTAGTTTGGTGGGATTTCGTTTTCAGAGATGTCGATGGTGGTATACAGGAACGAGCGGAGAACAAGGAGCCACGTTGCTCGTTCATCTGGGAAGAAGAAGGAAATGTCGGGTATGGGTTTTTAAGGATGGATTTGGGCCAACGTGTTGTGGTGAGGCCCATAGTAATTAAAACCAAGTTTTATTTTAAATTCGAATTAGTATATAAGCTTTATAAATTCGTAACTTCCTCGTACGATATCAGAATCAGACAAAACAAGATCTGATAGGATCGTATGGACGGAAACTACCCAATGGAACTGACGGTGAGTGGATTGGAGATCGTTTGAATTTATGGCGAAATAAACTGTTTGATTCAAATCAAACAACAGTTTATCGTTCTTTAATGATGAACTGCCAAAGTGAGTAAATCTCACTAACTTTGAACAGTTTATAATTTCATGTTGTATTTTTAGAACGGTTAAATATTGGCTTTTTGACTGTGTAATGACTGTTTGATTGAACTGCTAGTCAGTTAGTTGAATTTTTATATTGATTCTGTTTAACAGAATATACCATATGGAACTGAAAGAGATGTTATCTATATTGTTTAACATATGTGATGCAGGGAAATAGGTTGGAGGAATCCGACTGGATTCTTCAACATTTATTTACTGTTTTCATATATTGTGATATATAATGTGATGTATATCTGTTATGGATTATGCATGTTAGAATGATGTTGATCATTGTTATTCGATATTTTAAATATCATAAAAGACCCTGGGATGTAAAAAGAATTATTTCAATCTATATTGAAATAAAGGGATTTTATAAAATCAATAGATTTTATAAAAGGAAATATTTCGAAAGTAAATAAAAGGGGAAATGTTTATAAAACGAATAGAGTTTTATAAAAGGGAAAAATGTTGATAAAACGAATAGAATCGAAAAATAGAAATAACTAGAGTAGAATAAATAAAGATATACAAGGAAATATGTGTAAACCATTTACAAATAGGATTGAAAAGGAAATAGTGTAAAACCATTAGCAAATAGATTAGAACGAGGAAGGTTTGTAAACCATTTACAAATGAATCAGAAAGAGAAATGTTTGTAAACCATTTACAAATGAGATTGAATAGGGGATATTTGTAAAACCGTTTACGAATAGAATTAAAAAGGGGAATCATTTGTAAAGTGAAGAACCGTTACTAAAAGTAAATCTTTAAAAATGAATAGTTTAATCGAGTTAAAAGGAGTTAATCGATGTTAGTTTAATCGAGTTAAAAGGAGTTAATCGATGTTAGTTTAATCAAGTTAAAAGGAGTTTATCGATGTTAGTTTAATCAAGTTAAAAGGAGATAATCTGTAACAACCCGAAAATCTGGGCCAGTTTAAATTTTTTATTTTGGCAATTTTAGCGAATTTTGATTATTTAAAATGAATTATTTTAAATAATATCGACGAGAAATTTATTTTGAATATAATTCGAACGTATATATTATATACGTCGTCGATAGAATATAAATAATTATATACATTTATAAAAGGAATTGAAAATGGCGCGGTAGTTCGATAATTCGATTCCAAACTTCAATTGAATGTATCGGGTGCAAAATAAACTGGATTTTAGTGAAACCAAAAACATTAGGATCTATTTGTGAATATGCTTCCAACGAATCTGAAAAATTGAAATTTCATAGCGGGAATCAAAAGATATGTCAAGTTGAAAATTCTGAATAGTCGCTATGGAATTCAGGCCCTTAAAAATGGAAATTTTGCAAACGACCTCGGATTTCGACGAAACCACTTTTGTTGGGTCCGTGATGTAAAGTTATTGCTAGGTTCCAATTTTCATAATTTTTCGAATCAATATGTGAGCGTGGCAAAGGAAAACGCGTTTGACCAGTTTCAGTTGATTTTAATCGACTGGAAATTGGCCATTTTTCAAACGGTCTCAGAATTCGACGAAACTAGTTTTGTTAGGACCGTGTCGTCAATACGAAGCCGGAAAATATTTTTCTGCAATTTATAGAGTTAGTGTGTGACCCCGGTAAATTGAAATGCACGTTCAAATTCAATATATAGAGTTATATGTTGATTTTAACGGAAACTGTTCGGAACGATCGAATCATCTTGCGATACATATCCCATTGTGTTCGGAATGGGGGTAAAACGCTATGGACGACAGGCGGTGGGCCTCGTTTAGAGGTCGTATGAAAAGGTCAGTTTTTTTTATTTATAAAAGAATATAATTTATTTTTGCATATACCCCCCTTCCTAAATATCTCTACCGTTCATTCTAAAAAAAAAACCTAGGGCGCAACCGCCGCCCCTGGCGAGTGCCACCCCGACGCAGCTCCCCCCAGCGCCGCCCCTCGCGCCAGTCTCCTCCTCTTCTCCCCCGCACCTACTTCTTCTCCCTCAGCCTCCCCCTTCGATCGACGAGCCCCAGACCGCTACCGCATCGAAGCCTCCCACCACACCCCAAACCGCCGCTACACCCAATTCGAGCACCCCCTAGCCACCGCAAGCCCCAAACACCCTTGAACCCGCCGCCGACCCCCAGGGCGCCACCCACCTGACCTCCTCCGACCGCTCCACCAACCTCCTCCGCCTCCAACAGCCCAGCACCCCTCTTCCCAGTTAAAGGCAGTAAAATGTAAGTTTTTAATTATATTTTTATTTGTAAAATCAGTTTTTATATGCATGAATATAAAGTATATATAAAGATTTGATTTTTAAAATTGAAAAGATTATATTTTTATTTATAAAAATATGGTTTTTATATGAGGAAGAGGTAGAAAAGATTTTTATTCAATTAAAAAATATGATTTTTATATTTTAAAGTATTAAAAATATGATTTTTTATATTTTTAAAGTATTAAAAATATAATCTTTACTATATAGAAGATGTAGAAATATGATTTTTGCTTAAATAGGAAAGGGTATATTTTTAGAGAAAAAATAGGATTTTTGCTTTCGTGAAGTTCGGACTTTTAATATCTGAAAGTTCGGATTTTTCATATTTGAAAAGGCGAAATCTTTATATTTGAAAAGGCGAAATCTTTATATTTGAAAAGGCGAAAACTTTATATTTGAAAAGGCGAAATCTTTATATTTGAAAAGGCGAGAACTTCATATTTGAAAAGGCGAAATCTTTATATTTGAAAAGGCGAAAACTTCATATTTGAAAAGGCGAAATCTTTATATTTGAAAAGGCGAAATTTTTATATATTGAATAGCATAGTAAAAATTCGATTTTTATATATTGAATAGCGAAGTAAAAATTAGTTTTTTCTATATTGAATAGCGAAGTAAAAATGTGATTTTTACATATGTAGATAATAAGGGCAACGAAGGTGATAAAAAGGCGAGCACGGTGGAGATGTTCTACATAGGTAGTGTCGTGAAGTTGGATAGCTATTGGTGAGAATTTCTCACTCTTTAATTTTATTTTTCTAGTTATATATATGTATATACTAGGATGCAGACGGTGTTTAGTAGCACCCGACACCCGTCATCCACAGACCATGGATGACTTGTTTGTTTAATTGTTTGGTTGTATAGTTGGTTAGATTATTTGGTTTGAATTGAATTGTTTGGTGAAATGAAATTGATTTGATTGATGTGTGAATGGCGTGGGCCTTCACTAGACCGGGGATAAAGCTAGGCCTTGTCCCGTTTCTAGTATCGTGCCGTTATGCCGCCGAAATTTTCTAAAAATAAGTTAGAAAAATAAAGATAACATTTTATTTAATAAATGAACCGAATAGAATATTCATAGGTTGAATAAAATAGTTTGGTCGTTAAAAATATAATTTTTAACGTGAATGTGAATAAATAAATATTCATTTACAAACCGGACGGTTTGTTTATATACACCTATTTGAAGGACATTGATTGGGACGATAAATTTTACACATCGCCTAACTGCACAAATAAAACCTGTGTTTGATTGTTTGAAACCCCACACGGGTATTGGGATGATATCTGACGTACACTAATCCCGATTGTTTAGTTGTATGTCGATCGATTGATTGACAGACTGTTATAAGCGTTGAATATTTATATTTGATGCTTATACAGTGTAGAATGCACTTTGGATGATGGTTGATTATTCATCGTTGTTGATATATACATGTGTTGTAGAAAATCCATATAATTAACATTATATGGTAATTGATTGGGCCTCATTCCAGTTTCGAAAAAGAAATATTTGAAATAAAAATATTTGAAATAGAAATATTTGAAAATAGAATATTTGAAAAAGGAAATATTTGAAAAGAAATAATTGAGATAGAAATATTCGAAATAGAATATTTGAAAATAGAAACATATGAAGCCGTGTTGGTTAGATTGACGCCATTTTGACGTGAACGATATTTATATCGATTTTATTCATTTTATAATGAATATCGAAAGTGATTTCAAAATCTGTTTTTTTGAATATAAATGAATTCGAATTGAAATTGAATTGAATTGAATTAGAAATCAAATGGAATTAGAAATCATTTTGAATTGAAATCGATTTGAAATGAATTTAAAACGAATTTATATTGGAATATTCAATTTTGATTTGAAATTGAACATGAAGTTGAAATCGTTTTGAAAATGAATTTAAAACGATTTATAAAGCACGTTTTAAATTGAAATCGACGAAGTATATATTATATATATTATATATATAATATAATGGCCTGAATATAACGCGCCGCGCCGCGGTAGTTCGCGAATTTCGACCATTGACTTCGAATGGATATTGCGGGAGATCCGATCGTCGGATTCTCCTAAAACCGGAACCGTTGGGTTCGTATCGAAAAGAGCTTTCTAATGGATATTTGAAATTTGAAATCTAACGGTTGGATTTGGAATTATGTCCAAATCAAATTTGAAAAGGGTCGCTGTAAGTGCAGTTCGATGGCCGTTGATGGGAATCGACTGTACAGGCCTTGATAAAATTATTAAAAATAGTAATAATTTGTGTAAGATCATAAGAAATGATTTAGAAAGAATTGGGATGAAAAACTTTATATTTGAAAAGATAAAAATATATTTGTATCGAAATGAACTAGTTTTGAACTAGAATTATAATTCATTTAATTTTGAAATAAATAAATTGAATTTGAAATGGTTTTGAAAATAACCAGAATTTCCAATGATTGCATTGGAATGGATTTGAATCGAAATTGTCTTCGGAATATTTCGTTGTTGGATTTCGTGATTATACAAATGTTGTTATGGAAATTTGAAAGATATAGATATATATATCGTTATTTCCAATACGATCTTTGTTGGTCGCAGAATTTGATATTGAATATAAGCCGGGATATTTTCTATTCAGAGCCTTGTATTTAATATCAAATGTGATTTGGGTTTGTCGTGAATGGTGTCTTGACTAACACTGTTCTTGAACCCAGTTGAGAAAAGATTAAATCTTTTTATTTAGATTTAATGAAGTGAACCAATTAAGTGATATTTAATTGGAATTGAATTGGAATTGATTTTTGAGTTTATCGTGAACGTTGTTTTAAAGAACACTTGTTCTTTAACCCGATAATTAATGGAATGCGATTTTGGGTTTATCGTGAACCGTGTTTTAAATGACACTGATTCTTTAACCCAGTTAACGATTAAAACTAAGTGGAGTTTTAATGAATCTTTAATCAGATTGAAAAGGTGTTAGAATGGAGTATCACCAGTTTTGCTCCAGGCGATAGTTAAATCTTTAATTAGATTTGAACGTGAAATGGTAATTGAATTTACCGATAACACTGTGGTGTTAGATATGAAGTATTACCAGTTTTACTTCATGGGATGAATAGGTTGGGATTGGGAAATTAAAACAAATGATTACTTCGGTAAGTTTCGTTAATCCCGACTAATTGAATCGAAATTCAAAAGGATAGATTAAAGAATAAATTCAAGGAATTTATCTTGGATAAAATTAATGGGAACCTTTCCCTATGAATGTGAAATTTAGAAACTAACTGTCGGTTAGCCAAGCAGAATTGTTTTCTGGATATTGATCTGATGTTGGTTTCGGCCTTCGGGGTTAATGTTTGGGGAATTATTCTCTTGATTAATTTACGGTTAGTGACTGATGAAGTGGAATGAGGCGTATGTTGTGTTTGTGTAACACTTATTTAAAATATACGCGAGTTATTCGGGAAGACCGGGTTTATCCCATTCTGAATAACCGATACGACGATAAGTCGAAGATGAAGACGATGGTCGAAGACCGGAGGTCTTCACGTCGTTTGGGTGATTACTGATGATCTTGATTGGGCTGTACACCCAAGAAGATGGAAACAGTTGGTGATCGTCCAGACATGCTTGGAGATCGATGGATATGCGGGGTACTAGGTGCCTCCGGTTTCGTTCAGACCTAGAACAGACTTGTAAATGAACTGTGTGTCTGACATTGGATTTTAGTCCGTGCGATTGATCTCTATTAAATATATATCTGTTTGGCGGCGGAGAATTTATTCTCTTGCTTAACGCCCTTCTCTGAGACGTACGAGCTCAGGGGTTATATATTGATGGATATCAAACGCATGGAGTGAATTGCCCGTGTGGCATGCCTAAGTGGAAATTGATCGAGGCTTCTGTTGAAAAGCTAAGTCTGTTGGGTGATGATCAAAGCACAGCCTGTGTGGCACAGCTTTGTGTAACGTGAATTCGCGAGCCTCACACCCCGGTTGTGAACCAAAAACGGGAGAGGACATCAGGGAGGGCATGCGTTTCTTTCTAGCTAGGGTGGTGTCAGTGACCTACCAGCCCTGACATTTATATACTTTTCACCTGTGTGGTTGTTGCTGTTGCGAGGCGTCTCGGTTTGATCGGACGATCCGGGTCCGATGGAGTCATTCGTTGGCTCGTTTACGCCCCAAAGGGCGGGGAAACGTAGTGTTCAGGCATAATAATCCACATCGGTGGACCGGCCCTGACGATCCAAGGGGCAGTTGCGGCTGTTCTTGAGGCTCGGGCTAGACAGTCTCGAATCGGTAGAGGACGGTCCCTGGCCTCGGTTCGCAGACGGAAACCAAACTTCCAAATACGTGACATTTGCGGTTTTATTTGTAGAACCTAGTATGTTGACATAGTGGGATGGGGCGCTTATGCCGCCTAGGATTGATACTTATGATTTGAAGTTGTTTTATACACTATGCACTTATAATAATATCAAATGATTTGTTTTTCAACGTATCAAGCATTCTTGGCTATTATAAGGTAAAAACCCTATCCTCCGGCTTGCGTTGGATTGTGTGATGGGAACTGGGTCTTATAATAGCTTCATTTTTCTTTATTTAGCATTGCTCTGTTGTTTTATGCACTGGTATTCTTGGGAGGAAACCCGTTCCGTGTTATACGGCGTGGTCCCTTGATTTACCTAACTTTAAAAATAAAGATTTACAACTGTTTTAGTTCTCACACCAGTCACATGACTGACCTGGAGTTTATTGTTTTTAACCTAAACTCTGGGTGCCCTTATTTTGACACGGGCAGCTAGTAGTTTTGGTTTTGCAGATTTATATTCACAGGATTCTGGTTTACAGCTGGAACGATATCCGGAAAGCTTTGTATCCGTATATCTCCTTCTAGTTGTGTATTGTATTATTTTCCGCTGCTATGTAATTTATTGTAATCTCTGATATTTCTGTGTAATATTCATTTATACTCTGTATATTCTTGTAATCTGATGTATTGTTGTAATATACAATGAAATGTTCTTCCGTCTGCGTTCTATTTTGTCGTGTTCTCAAAACAATTCGTTCTTTCTCTTCTCTTCGGAGACCGGGGAAGTTCGGGTCGTTTCATCGTGGTATCAGAGCTTTGGTTTACAAAGCTCAGAGAACAAGGCACATTAGAACCATACGAAAGAATTCATCAGATATTGGATTAGTAAAATCCAATGAGAATGACTCGTTAGAGATAGGATCAGTAGTATCCTAGAACGAGTGTGAAGAGTATATTTTTAAAATGAAAACAAATTTTGTTTTGAAAATTTAAATCAATTATTCGTATTTGATTATTTATTTGTATTGATTTGGACAGTCCAGTATATAAAGATTTTGCATATACGCCTTGCAAACGTGTATTTGAAGTTTTAATATACTGGATAGATATAAAATTACACTCTAATAGCCCGGAGATGATTTTAATGATGGAGCTCCATCATTAGAATTTATGTTCGTGTGACGAAGGTGGACTTTCTATATATTTCCTATTGACTGGTGTGAGAACCAAAATTAGATAGGACCTATTTTTGTGATTTGGCATCAAAAATCTGATTTTTGACTATGTATAAAAGTTATGAATTTCAAAACTAATCAACTAATTGATTGATGGTTGTGTTGTTTGATTATTGGTTGATTAATTAAAATTTAAACCATTTAGTCAAATTGTACCAAAAAGTGAGCTGTATTGAAAATTGGTTGCATTTGCTTGCATATACTTGTACTTACATTGAACAGGTCATAGCAAGGAGGCTAGAGCAGAGAATAAAATTTGTTTGCCCGACAAATAGGTACATGTTTATCATAATTTACTGTTTTGTTTGGGTGATGATGATTTTATGAGCCTATTGGCTAGCCGCTTGGCTTTTTCTTTTTGAGATCAGAAGGCCTATATGGCAATTTCGGGATTTTCCGTGGCTCCCGGTGCAGGGGAGGTTATGGCGAAATTTTTCGAAAATTTAGGGTGTTAGCCAAATTTTTGAAGAATTTGAAAATTCTCAGAAACTGAAAAGTTAGAGAATAGAAGCCAGATCGAACGTAGAGTTGATTAATCAAACCACTTTCGACTTTGTTCCTTTTCGGGGACGAAAAGTTTTAAGTGGGGGAGATTGTAACAACCCGAAAATCTGGGCCAGTTTAAAATTTTTATTTTGGCAATTTTAGCGAATTTTGATTATTTAAAATGAATTATTTTAAATAATATCGACGAGAAATTTATTTTGAATATAATTCGAACGTATATATTATATACGTCGTCGATAGAATATAAATAATTATATATATTTATAAAAGGAATTGAAAATGGCGCGGTAGTTCGATAATTCGATTCCAAACTTCAATTGAATGTACCGGGTGCAAAATAAACTGGATTTTAGTGAAACCAAAAACATTAGGATCTATTTGTGAATATCTTTCCAACGAATCCGAAAAATCGAAATTTCATAGCGGGAATCAAAAGATATGTCAAGTTGAAAATTCTGAATAGTCGCTATGGAATTCAGGCCCTTAAAAATGGAAATTTTGCAAACGACCTCGGATTTCGACGAAACCACTTTTGTTGGGTCCGTAATGTAAAGTTATTGCTAGGTTCAAATTTTCATAATTTTTCGAATCAATATGTGAGCGTGGGAAAGGAAAACGCGTTTGACCAGTTTCAGTTGATTTTAATCGACTGGAAATTGGCCATTTTTCAAACGGTCTCAGAATTCGACGAAACTAGTTTTGTTAGGACCGTGTCGTCAATACGAAGCCAGAAAATATTTTTCTGCAATTTATAGAGTTAGTGTGTGACCCCGGTAAATTGAAATGCGCGTTCAAATTCAATATATAGAGTTATATGTTGATTTTAACGGAAACTGTTCGGAACGATCGAATCATCTTGCGATACATATCCCATTGTGTTCGGAATGGGGGTAAAATGCTATGGACGACAGGCGGTGGGCCTAATTTAGAGGTCATATGAAAAAGTCAGTTTTTTTTATTTATAAAAGAATATAATTTATTTTTGCATATACCCCCCCTTCCTAAATATCTCTATCGTTCATTCTGAAATAAAAAAAAGAAAAAACCTAGGGCGCAACCGCCGCCCCTGGCGATTGCCACCCCGACGCAGCTCCCCCCAGCGCCGCCCCTCGCGCCAGTCTCCTCCTCTTCTCCCCCGCACCTCCTTCTTCTCCCTCAGCCTCCCCCTTCGATCGACGAGCCCCAGACCGCTGCCGCATCGAAGCCTCCCACCACACCCCAAACCGCCGCTACACCCAATTCGAGCACCCCCTAGCCACCGCAAGCCCCAAACACCCTTGAACCCGCCGCCGACCCCCAGGGCGCCACCCACCTGACCTCCTCCGACCGCTCCACCAACCTCCTCCGCCTCCAACAGCCCAGCACCCCTCTTCCCAGTTAAAGGCAGTAAAATGTAAGTTTTTAATTATATTTTTATTTGTAAAATCAGTTTTTATATGCATGAATATAAAGTATATATAAAGATTTGATTTTTAAAATTGAAAAGATTATATTTTTATTTATAAAAATATGGTTTTTATATGAGGAAGAGGTAGAAAAGATTTTTATTCAATTAAAAATATGATTTTTATATTTTTAAAGTATTAAAAATATGATTTTTTATATTTTTAAAGTATTAAAAATATAATCTTTACTATATAGAAGATGTAGAAATATGATTTTTGCTTAAATAGGAAAGGGTATATTTTTAGAGAAAAAAATAGGATTTTTGCTTTCGTGAAGTTCGGACTTTTAATATCTGAAAGTTCGGATTTTTCATATTTGAAAAGGCGAAATCTTTATATTTGAAAAGGCGAAAACTTTATATTTGAAAAGGAGAAATCTTTATATTTGAAAAGGCGAAAACTTCATATTTGAAAAGGCGAAATCTTTATATTTGAAAAGGCGAAAACTTCATATTTGAAAAGGCGAAATCTTTATATTTGAAAAGTCGAAATTTTTATATATTGAATAGCATAGTAAAAATTCGATTTTTATATATTGAATAGCGAAGTAAAAATTAGATTTTTCTATATTGAATAGCGAAGTAAAAATGTGATTTTTACATATGTAGAGAATAAGGGCAACGAAGGTGATAAAAAGGCGAGCACGGTGGAGATGTTCTACATAGGTAGTGTCGTGAAGTTGGATAGCTATTGGTGAGAATTTCTCACTCTTTAATTTTATTTTTCTAGTTATATATATGTATATACTAGGATGCAGACGGTGTTTAGTAGCACCCGACACCCGTCATCCACAGACCATGGATGGCTTGTTTGTTTAATTGTTTGGTTGTATAGTTGGTTAGATTATTTGGTTTGAATTGAATTGTTTGGTGAAATGAAATTGATTTGATTGATGTGTGAATGGCGTGGGCCTTCACTAGACCGGGGATAAGGCTAGGCCTTGTCCCGTTTCTAGTATCGTGCCGTTATGCCGCCAAAATTTTCTAAAAATAAGTTAGAAAAATAAAGATAACATTTTATTTAATAAATGAACCGAATAGAATATTCATAGGTTGAATAAAATAGTTTGATCGTTAAAAATATAATTTTTAACGTGAATGTGAATAAATAAATATTCATTTACAAACCGGACGGTTTGTTTATGTACACCTATTAGAAGGACATTGATTGGGACGATAAATTTTACACATCGCCTAACTGCACAAATAAAATCTGTGTTTGATTGTTTGAAACCCCACACGGGTATTGGGATGATATCTGACGTACACTAATCCCGATTGTTTAGTTGTATGTCGATTGATTGATTGACAGACTGTTATAAGCGTTGAATATTTATATTTGATGCTTATACAGTGTAGAATGCACTTTGGATGATGGTTGATTATTCATCGTTGTTGATATATACATGTGTTGTAGAAAATCCATATAATTAACATTATATGGTAATTGATTGGGCCTCATTCCAGTTTCGAAAAAGAAATATTTGAAATAAAAATATTTGAAAATAGAATATTTGAAAAAGGAAATATTTGAGATAGAAATATTCGAAATAGAATATTTGAAAATAGAAACATATGAAGCCGTGTTGGTTAGATTGACGCCATTTTGACGTGAACGATATTTATATCAATTTTATTCATTTTATAATTAATATTGAAAGTGATTTCAAAATCTGTTTTTTTGAATATAAATGAATTCGAATTGAAATTGAATTGAATTGAATTAGAAATCAAATTGAATTAGAAATCAATTTGAATTGAAATCGATTTGAAATGAATTTAAAACGAATTTATATTGGAATATTCAAATTTGTTTTGAAATTGAACATGAAGTTGAACATGAAGTTGAAATCGTTTTGAAAATGAATTTAAAACGATTTATAAAGCACGTTTTAAATTGAAATCGACGAAGTATATATTATATATATAATATAATGGCCTGAATAGAACGCGCCGCGCCGCTGCAGTTCGCGAATTTCGACCATTGACTTCGAACGGATATTGCGGGAGATCCGACCGTCGGATTCTCCTAAAACTGGAACTTGGGTTCGTATCGAAAAGAGCTTTCTAATGGATATTTGAAATTTGAAATCTAACGGTTGGATTTGGAATTATGTCCAAATCAAATTTGAAAAGGGTCGCTGTAAGTGCAGTTCGATGGCCGTTGATGGAAATCGACTGTACAGGCCTTGATAAAATTATTAAAAATAGTAGTAATTTGTGTAAAATCATAAGAAATGATTTAGAAAGAATTGGGATGAAAAACTCTATATTTGAAAAGATAAAAATAGATTTTTATCGAAATGAACTAGTTTTGAACTAGAAGTATAATTCATTTAATTTTGAAATAAATAAATTGAATTTGAAATGGTTTTGAAAATAACCAGAATTTCCAATGATTGCATTGGAATGGATTTGAATCGAAATTGTCTTCGGAATATTTCGATGTTGGATTTCGTGATTATACAAATGTTGTTATGGAAATTTGAAAGATATAGATATATATATCGTTATTTCCAATGCGATCTTTGTTGGTCGCAGAATTTGATATTGAATATAAGCCGGGATATTTTCTATTCAGAGCCTTGTATTTAATATCAAATGTGATTTGGGTTTGTCGTGAATGGTGTCTTGACTAACACTGTTCTTGAACCCAGTTGAGAAAAGATTAAATCTTTTTATTTAGATTTAATGAAGTGAACCAATTAAGTGATATTTAATTGGAATTGAATTGGAATTGATTTTTGGGTTTATCGTGAACGGTGTTTTAAAGAACACTTGTTCTTTAACCCGATAATTAATGGAATGCGATTTTGGGTTTATCGTGAACCGTGTTTTAAATGACACTGATTCTTTAACCCAGTTAACGATTAAAACTAAGTGGAGTTTTAATGAATCTTTAATCAGATTGAAAAGGTGTTAGAATGGAGTATCACTAGTTTTTCTCCAGGCGATAGTTAAATCTTTAATTAGATTTGAACGTGAAATGATAATTGAATTTACCGATAACACTGTGGTGTTAGATATGAAGTATTACCAGTTTTACTTCATGGGATGAATAGGTTGGGATTGGGAAATTAAAACAAATGATTACTTCGGTAAGTTTCGGTAATCCCGACTAATTGAATCGAAATTCAAAAGGATAGATTAAAGAATAAATTCAAGGAATTTATCTTGGATAAAATTAATGGGAACCTTTCCCTTTGAATGTGAAATTTAGAAACTAACTGTCGGTTAGCCAAGCAGAATGGTTTTCTGGATATTGATCTGATGTTGGTTTCGGCCTTCGGGGTTAATGTTTGGGGAATTATTCTCTTGATTAATTTACGGTTAGTGACTGATGAAGTGGAATGAGGCGTATGTTGTGTTTGTGTAACACTTATTTAAAATATACGCGCGTTATTCGGGAAGACCGGGTTTATCCCATTCTGAATAACCGATACGACGATAAGTCGAAGATGAAGACGATGGTCGAAGACCGGAGGTCTTCACGTCGTTTGGGTGATACTGATGATCTTGATTGGCCTGTACACCCAAGAAGATGGAAACATTTGGTGATCGTCCAGACGTGCTTGGAGATCGATGGATATGCGGGGTACTAGGTGCCTCCGGTTTCGTTCAGACCTAGAACGGACTTGTAAATGGACTGTGTGTCTGACATTGGATTTTTGTCCGTGCGATTGATCTCTATTAAATATATATCTGTTTGGCGGCGGAGAATTTATTCTCTTACTTAACGCCCTTCTCTGAGACGTACGAGCTCAGGGGTTATATATTGATGGATATCTAACGCATGGAGTGAATTGCCTGTGTGGCATGCCTAAGTGGCAATTGATCGAGGCTTCTGTTGAAAAGCAAAGTCTTGTGGGTGATGATCAAAGCACAGCCTGTGTGGCACAGCTTTGTGTAACGTGAATTCGCGAGCCTCACACCCCGGTTGTGAACCAAAAACGGGAGAGGACATCAGGGAGGGCATGCGTTTCTTTCTAGCTAGGGTGGTGTCAGTGACCTACCAGCCCTGACATTTATATACTTTTCACCTGTGTGGTTGTTGCTGTTGCGAGGCGCCTCGGTTTGATCGGACGATCCGGGTCCGATGGAGTCATTCGTTGGCTCGTTTACGCCCCAAAGGGCGGGGAAACGTAGTGTTCAGGCATAATAATCCACATCGGTGGACCGGCCCTGACGATCCAAGGGGCAGTTGCGGCTGTTCCTAAGGCTCGGGCTAGGCAGTCTCGAATCGGTAGAGGACGGTCCCTGGCCTCGGTTCGCAGACGGAAACCAAACTTCCAAATACGTGACATTTGCGGTTTTATTTGTAGAACCTAGTATGGTGACATAGTGGGATGGGGCGCTTATGCCACCTAGGATTGATACTTATGATTTGAAGTTGTTTTATACACTATGCACTTATAATAATATCAAATGATTTGTTTTTCAACGTATCAAGCATTCTTGGCTATTATAAGGTAAAAACCCTATCCTCCGGCTTGCGTTGCATTGTGTGATGGGAACTGTGTCTTATAATAGCTTCATTTTTCTTTATTTAGCATTGCGCTGTTGTTTTATGCACTGGTATTCTTGGGAGGAAACCCGTTCCGTGTTATACGGCGTGGTCCCTTGATTTACCTAACTTTAAAAATAAAGATTTACAACTGTTTTAGTTCTCACACCAGTCACATGACTGACCTGGAGTTTATTGTTTTTAACCTAAACTCTGGGTGCCCTTATTTTGACACGGGCAGCTAGTAGTTTTGGTTTTGCAGATTTATATTCACAGGATTCTGGTTTACAGCTGGAACGATATTCGGAAAGCTTTGTATCCGTATATATCCTTCTAGTTGTGTATTGTATTATTTTCCGCTGCTATGTAATTTATTGTAATCTCTGATATTTCTGTGTAATATTCATTTATACTCTGTATATTCTTGTAATCTGATGTATTGTTGTAATATACAATGAAATGTTCTTCCGTCTGCGTTCTATTTTGTCGTGTTCTCAAAACAATTCGTTCTTTCTCTTCTCTTCGGAGACCGGGGAAGTTCGGGTCGTTTCATAATCGATGTTAGTTTAATAGAGTAAAAGGAGTTAATCGAATATGTAGTTTATTCGAATAGAGTAAAAGGAGTTAATCGAATATATAGTTTATTCGAATAGAGTAAAAGGAGTTAATCGAATATATAGTTTATTCAAATAGAATTAAAAGAGTTATCGAATATAGTTTATTCGATAGGAGTTAAGTGAATAGAGTTAGAGTTAAAAAAAAAAGAGTTAAGTGAATAGAATAAATTGAATAGAGTTATCGAATATACCTTATCGAAGGAAAGAATTATCGAATAGAAAAGATTTGAAAGAGAGTTACGTAAGGAAGTTTGTTAAAGAAATATAAAGTGAACTTTGCCTATTTCAAGGTTAGAAACGTTGTTCAGTTAAGGTCTGAGAGGTAGTATTACCCCAACTTGATTGACTTCATTTTTAACTAAGGAATGGTTAAGATTCGATAGTAAAGGATGGTTAAGTGAATTCAGTAATTAAAGGAAATGGTTTGAGTTGGCATCGCGATGGTTTGTTTAAATATCTGTCTAAGTCCAATGAAGAAGCTTTGGAAATGTTTTCCAAATAAGAAACCAGAAATGTTTTCTAATAATGAAAACAAGAAATGGAAATGTTTTCCATTGTTAATCACGTATATTTTCCAAATTTAGAAAATAAGAAATATTGAATATAGGGAAACATGAGATAAGTAAATTAATGAAATAAAGAGATAAATGTTGAATGATGTTTGATCGATATAAATTTCCATTTGGAAATAATATCGTTGTTTGCACACCTGTTTTTCTTCGATAGTTAATCAAAGAATATTGAAGTTTTGACCATTTTAACGTTGTTAATATGGAGAGACCGGTTGGATTATTATCCAAAGAACCACTCTGTATTGGCATAAGTGTTGCGAATCATATATGCCAAAGGAAATTGAAGACGGAGTTATGCAAGGGCTATCCTATTTACAGAATAGTGCCTTCGGTTCATCCTATTCCTGCATGACTTGTATGGACGGATGTCTGACAGAGTATTTCCAGACGATCACGTATATTGATTTCTCCAACCGTACCTAGAGTGGAATCGGAGAAGGAAACTTCTTTTAGCTAACACATAATGTATGGTTGAGGACGTCAATCAGTGATTTGATGGATTTGACGATGCGGCAATTCAAAGTGAATCTGATGTGATGATAAAGCGTAGCTTCTAGCCTCATCAACCGGTAAATGACATAAATCGTGCAGGCAGCATGGCTAAGTCGGTCGCACCGAAGTAGGGTGTATAATCACCTGATCTAGAGTTTCATTTACTTCAAAAAATCTATTGTTGATGCTGTCCCATTCGGGAAACGGTTGCTGATCCCAACCGTTGGTGATATACATTCGATACACTCAAGCGAAATGAGTGGTCGGTCATGTGTGGCCGGGTTGCAAGATGTTCTTGTTGAACCCAGTGTATTCCTTTCTAGAGGTACAATAGCGAAAGGTGGTTCCATACCTTGTCATAGTTGGAAATCCATTACCCAATACGTGCTTGCGGTTTTTGATTGTATACTATATCTGTAGAACGTGAGATGAAAGCGTTTCTGCTAGATGATAATTATATTGTGTTGATAGACATTATTATAATATCATAAGGTTTTTGATATAAAGATATTTGGATTCTCATAAGGGAGAAACCCGTTCCGTTATACGGCGTGGTCTTATGAGATATCGTTTACGAGTTTGAACTGTTTTAACTGTTTTACTCATACCAGTCCCATGACTGACCCGGAGTTTATTTGTTTGTTTCCCTAAACTATTGGGTGCCCAATTTTGTACGGGCAGTCAAGTAGTCGGGATTTACAGATACATTGAAGAGCTGGAGCATGAGGCTTCAGAATTATATAGCTATTATTTTTCCGCTGTGTTGTAAGTGCTGTACTTTGATAATGATGTGTATATTCAAGTACATATGTATATTTCAAGTTATGTTATATATATATATATATATTATATTATTCGTTCCGCTATGAGATTCGTGTTACTCTGATGTTGTGTTCTTCTTCTTCTTCTATTCTAAGTTTCTATCTTATCTATTCTCACCCTCTAATTTCTTTCATTAATGACCGATATTTTTCAACGTTTGGTAATCATCATTGAGTTTATGGCAATAACCAAAGTCGTCAAAAACCCGGGTCGTTACACATACAAAGGAGGTTATGGCGAAATTTTCAGAAATTTCAAGGCGTCAGCCAAAATTTTGGAGTAGAAACGATTTGGAAGTCGTCAAATGAATTATATTTATATATATAAATATAAATTAAATAAAACAAACAACAACGCTACAGTTCGCGTTTTGGAATCGTAATTTTAAACGATTATACCGAGAAATCCAACCATCGGACTTCCCCGTAACTGAAACTATCGGGTTCGCTTCGAAAGTATCTTTCCAACGATATAAAATTTGTTGAGATCCAATGGTTAGATTGTGTGAAATGTTTAAATCAAATCTGAGGAAAAACAGCGCCAGAATGAATTATATATATATATATATATTTAAAATTAAACAAATAACGACGTTACAGTTCGCATTTTGAAATCGTAATTTTGAACGATTATTACGGGAGATCCGACCATCGGATTTTCCCGCAACCGGAACTGTTGGGTTCGCTTTGGAAAGATCTTTCCAATGATATAAAATTCATTAAGATCCAACGGTTCGATTTTACGAAATGTTTAAATCAAATTTGGATGAGAGCAGCGCCAGAGCCATTGAATGACCAGAAACGTCGTTCGATGGAAATGGGCTATTTTTAAATAAATTAAATAGTGAAAAATCATTTTAAAATATTTTAAATGATGTGGGATGGAGATAAACCGATTTTACTTAGTTTATCAGATATTTTGATGGTTGGATGTATTTGACATGGAAATTATACTAATGAACTTAAATGTGGATGTCAAATAGTTTAACCATTGACATAATTGATTTGAATTCTATACATGCGTGAATTATTTGAAAAGGCCGAGTTAATTCTCATTTCAAATAATTTATGGACGATGAAAATTAGAAGATGCGAAGATGGTGGTTGAAGACTGGAGATCTTCACATCGTTTGGATGATTACTGATGTCTTGATTGGGAGGCATCCCAAGACAAGGTAATAAGTGGTGATCGTCCAGATGTACTTGGAGATCGATCGGATATGCGAGGGCCTCTCTCCTGTATTGGACATACAGGACAAGGAATAAGGGGCCTCCGGTTTCGTTCAGACCTAGAACGAACTTGTAAATGGATGTGTGTCTGACGTTGTAGATTGAAAACGTGGCATGCTGAGATACAGTGATCAAGGCTTTTGTTGAAAAGCAGAGCATTGTGGTCGTGATCAAAGCACGACTTTAAGATAGCAAAGGTTTGTGTATAGCGTTAATTCGCGAGCCTCACACCCCAGTATGAACCAGAAACAGGAGAGGACCTCAGGGATGACATGTGTTTCTTTCTAGTTAGGAATGGTGTCAGGGTTTTGCAAGCCTTGGCGTTTTACTTATGTGGATGATGGAAAGCGAGGCGCCTCGGTTATATCGGTCTCTGCGGAGCCGATGGATGGTTTGGTCGATATATGACCACTTTACGCCCCATAGGGCGGGGAAACGTATTGTTCAGGCATTTTAATCCACTTCGTGTGGATCGGCCATGTCGCTCCAAGGGTCACTCGAGCTCTGATCCTGAGGCTCGGGCTAGATATATGACCAGTTTACGCCCCATAGGGCGGGGAAACGTATTGTTCAGGCATTTTAATCCACTTCGTGTGGACCGGCCCTATCGCTCCAAGGGTCACTCGAGCTCTGATCCTGAGGCTCGGGCTAGAGAGTCTCAAAGTCGGTAAGGACGATCCTTGCCTTGGTTCATGATGGAAATCCAACCTCTAATACAACATGTGCGGTTTTGATTGTAAACCAATATTTGGCGACATGGTATATGGTACCCATGCCATCTATGATTGATAGATTATGATTGAAATTGTTTTTGAAACATATATGCACTAGTAATAATATCAAATGATTTTGATTTATATGTATCAAGCATATTTTGGCCATTATAAGGTAAAACTCTATCCTCCGGTTTGCTTTGCATTGTGTAATGGGACATGAGTCTTATAATGGCTTCATTTTCTATAAAAAGCATTACGTTGTTTAAATGATTTACTTTATTTATGCACTGACAATCCAATGAAGTAAGCCCGTTCCGCGTTAGCGGCGTGGTCCTGTGATTGACCTTATTGTTAAATAAGTTAAATAAGATTTCTCATACCAGTCGCATGACTGACTCGTAGTTTGTTTCACTTGCAAACTCGGGTGCCCCTATTTCTACACGGGCAGCCTTGTATTCAGGTTTTAGCAGGCTCATTCTGGGTAGCTATGGAGCTGAAGATGGATTCTATCATTTCTGTTATGCTGTTCAGACTTTGTTATGTATATTATGTTTGATTCGGCTGCAGACATTTTATATAAAGCTGAAACTGTATTTTGTACTAAGTATGATCCTGTTATAATGTGTAACTCTGATGATTATATTCGTTCCAGTGTAATTTGATGTACATTATCTGCTGTAATTATATATTTTTGTTCTGCTGTTATTTGTTTATGTGTTATATTCTAAAGATTATCCTTGCCTCCGTGCCACGGGAGTTTAGGGTCATCACACATTTTTACTGTTAAGTTATACAGTATAAATTGTATGTAAATGAAAAATGACATTTTTATCGTTATGTTATATATTAGAATTTTATACGAATTAAAGATACATTTTTATGGTCAAGTTATACATTAGAAATTGTGTGCAAATTAAAGATACATTTCTACTGATAAGTTATACATTAGAAATTGTATGCAAATTAAATATACATTTTTACTGTTAAGTTATACAGTAGAAATTGTATGCAAATGAAAAATGACATTTTTATCATTATGTTATATATTAGAATTTGTATACAAATTAAAAGGACATTTTTATTGTCAAATTATATATTAGAATTTGTATACAAATTAAAAAGGACATTTTTATTATCAAGTTATACATTAGAATTGTATACAATTTAAAGGAGACATTTTTATCGTATGTTATACATTGAAATTATATACAAATAAAAATATTTCTTTTTATTTGTTAAAGTAAAAAATAAAAATTGCATACAAATAATGAAAATAAAAATTATCTTTTTATTTGTCATTAGCAACAATATCATGCAGATAAATTACATACAAATAAAAATATTTCTTTTTATTTGTTAAAGTAAAAAATAAAAATTGCATACAAATAATAAAAATAAAAATTATCTTTTTATTTGTCATTAGCAACAATATCATGCAGATAAATTACATTTTATTTGACATTGGAAAACATGTAGTAATATATGCAAATAAATTACATTTTATTTGACATTAGAAAACATGTAGTAATATATGCAAATAAATTACAGTTTGTTTGACATTAGAAAACATGTGGTAATATATATGCAAATAAATTACATTTTATTTGACATTAGAAAACATGTAGTAATATATGCAAATAAATTACATTTTATTTGACATTAGAAAACATGTGGTAATATATGCAAATAAATTACATTTTATTTGACATTAGAAAACATGTAGTAATATATGCAAATAAATTACATTTTATTTGACATTAGAAAACATGTAGTAAATGTATGCAAATAAATTACATTTTTATTTGACATTAGAAAACATGTAGAAAGTCATGCAAATAAAACTTCTCCTTGTATTTGACATTAGAATACATCAGAAATGTATGCAAACAAACTTCTCTTTTATTTGTTATTAGAAAAATATAGGAATTTGTTTGCAAATACAATATCTCTTCTATATATCACTAGAAACATTTAAATGGTTATGTAAAATAGAACATCCTTTTATTTGGCATGTTAAACATGTTAGTGGGATCGTCGAATAATTTATAGTTATATATAATTTTTTATATATAAATTAAAATTAAACGAATCGCATGTGGTAGTTCACGTTTCGGAATCGTAACTTTAAACGATTATACCGAAAGATCCGACTGTCAGATTTTCCCAAAACTGAAACCGTGAGGTCCGCTTTGGAAGATCTTTCCAACAATATAAAATTTGTTAAAATCCAATGGTTAGATTTCAAGAAATGTGTAAATCAAACTTGGGTAAAAATAGCGCCAGGGTCGCCCATTGACTCGAAGCGTCGTTGAATTAAACTGGACTATTTTTATATAAATAAAAATAGCGATAGATCGTTATAAAATAATATTAACGTTATGAAATGATTTTAAATTATATATATTCGAGAATTATTTTAAAAGACCGAGTTCAATTTTATTTCAAATAATTATTCGACGATTTAAAGTCGAAGACATTGAAGATGGTGATTGAAGACCGGCGATCTTCATATCGAATGGATGACTACTGATGCCCTGGACTGATTTGCTCCCAGGAAAGGGTTACAGTGGTAGTTGTCCAGACGTGCTTGTTGATTGTCTGGACATGCGAGAACCTCTCTTCCGTATTGGACATACGGGATGAGGAATAAGATGTCTTCGGTTTCGTTCAGACCGAGAACGAACTTGTAAATGGATGTGTGTCTAACATTAGATTTCATTCTATGCAAATTGATTTCTATTTAATATATATCTGTTTGGTCGCAGAGAATTTATTCTCTTGCTTAACACCCTTCTCTGAGACACACAAATTCGGAGGTTATATATTGATAGTTATTGATCGCATGGCGTGGATTGTCAATGTGGTATGCCAAGATGCAAATGATCAAGGCTTTTGTTGAAAAGCAGAGCCTTGTGGTTGACGATCAAAGCACAACCCATTTAGGCATAGTTTTGTATATAGCGTTACTTTGCGAGCCTCACACCCTGGTAAGAGTCAGAAACGGGATAAGGGAACACAGGGAGTGCCCAATTTCTTTATAGTTAGAAGTGGTGCCATAGTATGGAGCCCAGACAATTTTATTTATGTGGATGATGGATTACGAGGCCTTGGATATATTGGTCGAAAGTGGCCAATTAATAGGCCCAATAGGACCGGGAAACGTGTGTTCAAGCATAAATAATCCACTAAGGTATATTTGTGGACCGACCCTGCAGGTTCCAAGGGTTGCCCGTAGGTGTGATACTAAGACATTTGCTACAGTGTCTCGAATCGGTAAGGAGATCGTCCCTAGCCTTGACTCATGATGGAAACCTAATTTCCAATACGACATTACGGATTTGATTATAAACCTATATATGGCGACATAGTAGGATGGGGTACTATGCCATCTAGGATTGATACATTTACTTTGAAAGTATTTTAAAACCGATTAGACACTAATAATAATATGAAATATTATTTTCTACGTACCAAGCATGTTTGATCATTATAAGGTAAAACTCTATCCTCCGGTTTGCGTTGCATTGTGTGATGGGACATGAGTCTTATAATGATTTTATTTTTCTAAAAACATTGCGTTGTTTTGAATAAAAATTTATTTAATTTATGCACTGGCAATCCAATGGAGTAAACCCGTTCCGCGTTAGCGGCGTGGTCCTGTGATTAGCCTTATTATTATTAAATAGGTTAAGTAAGATTTCTCATACTAGTCCCATGACTGACCCGTAGTTCATTTCACTTGCAAACTCGGGTGCCTTTATTTTCCACATGGGTAGTCAAGTAGCTTATTTTGCAGATATATTGAGCAGGATTATGGATCGAAGCTTAAATGTAACACCCCGTGTATTCTATAACAGTGAAATTCACAAATTAAAGTATAATTAATTTCAAATCAAAGAATTAAGGGAAATGGGATACGCCATTGCGTTCGTCTCGGAATTCTGCTTGGGATAGAGTCCGAGTTTGCGTAAAACGGACTCCGTATGAAGAAGATACGACCTCCGGAAGTTTCAGAATTCAGGTTAAAATTCAAAACAGCTTAGAAAAACCAATTCAAAATTCAAAATCGGGCCGGATTGGCAAGGGCGGGAATTTTCCCGCCCAAGGCACCCAGTTCGACTGGGTAGTCGACCTGGGTCACCCGTGTCGACTGCCAAGTCGACACGGTGTCGACTGGCGTGTCGACCTGGCCCCTGAGCCAGGTCGAACCCAGCCCCCCTGGCCGGCCTGGTCTGTGCTTGGTCGATTTTATGAGCCTTGCCTTGTCACTAGGGCTAGGTGTCAGCTCCTGATTGGTCTCTCCTTAAAATGAACGGCTATTATTAAACCAAGCTCCATCGACGGTCCTAATCAACTCACAAACTCTATAAAAAGGACCTAAGACTCACCCTAATTCATACAAACAAAAATGGAGATGAGACCGTCATGCTGCTGAGGAAAGACTAGGAATAGCCGTCAGAAATTGAGAGACAATTAGGAGACAATTCGAAAGCTTAAAGCAACGTCAATTAAATAAAAACAACGCCTACAACAAAGGATAGCATCTCCAAATTCAGAATTCAGATTCCTGAATTGAAGATTCGTCATACGTTGTAAGTAGAGTGCTATTCCGATGTAAATTAATAATTGTGTTTTGATTTGTGTAAAATGAGAAATGGAATTGTACTTAATTTGTGGTGATAATAATTCATAATTGTACGTTGCTATGATTCTAATTACGAATCGATTTGGGATACTGTGGTATAACGATGTTATGCCTATTGGATATTTGCAAGTAATGTGATTCATGTTGAACGTTAACAACTATATGTTTGTGGTAGTTTATTTCAACACCTATTGGATAATTGCAAGTATATGATTTATGTTAACGACTATATGTTTGTGGTAGTTTATTTGGGATTCATGCAAGTATATGATGCACTATTATGCCAACATGATGTACATTTTTTATGATCAGTTTTAGTGTAGTTGGATCCATTTGGGTATTATGATTTATATGAATTTATGTTGGAATTGGCGTCATGATTCAAGTGTAAAACCATACTTTTGTATTAATGACAAAAGCAAGCATCTTTGTGAACTTGTGTTAATCCTATGAACATGACTAGAATACGTTTGGTGTTATGCCTAATTGGAAACATGTTTTAGGCCTGTGTTGTTATCAAACTCATATGATAATTTTATGTGACATATAATTAAGTTAGATTTACATTCCAATTGCAAGTTTACATGAATAGATTAAAAACCATGATTCATGTTTAGGTATGTTTATGCCATGATTATGTGAATAGATTAAAACCCATGATTCATGTATAGGTATGTTTATGCCATGATTATATGCTATTACAATGCGAGTTCACAAGTGCCTAATTCATGTTAATTTGATCGTTATGTTGCAAGTTCATGCGTTCACACTCCCCTTTTATGTTGCTTAGAATATATAAACACCATGTTCTAAGCCTCCCCTTTTTCATGTGGCTAAGTTGGGTTTAAATGCTAAACCCAACTTATGTTATATTATAGCGAACGTATAAAACGGGGGTAATGACGTTTGGGTTAAAATATAGAATATGTGTGTTGGCATGTTTGACGCATGCCAACGACCTTGAAAAACAATTAAGTGGTGTAAATTAATTTTACCCAATAAAGATGAATTTGAATAATGGGCCGCAAATATTTACATATAAAAAGAAAAGAGACAAAATATGTAAATTTAGAAAGTACGAGGTGTTTAACCCGAGGTTGGATTGAGTTGTGATGTAAACCTGCCCGGAACCGCCAGGCTGTCCAGTAGTCACAACAATACCTATCCAATGTGGGTGGTTAAACACGGAGCCCAATAATGACCCGAGGTTAGACTGAGTGGTGGCGTAAGACTGCCCGAACCCAACCGGCAACAGGAAGCCACAACAATACCTGTCTAATGTGAGAGGTCGAGGCTTTAACAAGACAATTAAGGCTGAGTCAGGATTGATAGGATTAACTAAATTGAATTAATACTTAATCAAAATGGAACATGCTAAACTAAACAGACTGATTGGGGGTTAGGTTTACAAAACACTTAACCAACTCGGCATATTGGCTAGAAATAGAAAACCTAGTAGTGGGGGACCCTTTTCAACAGTAACCCTACAAGGTGTATCAGGATACCCTGAACTAGGCAGGGTGGGGCACGATTACTGGGCTGACTATAAGAGGTCAAATCGACGGCGGTGGTGCAGCAGTGTAGGTTCTAACGGGGTTCGGGCGTGCACACACTCTGGCGTAGAAAAATAAGGCACTAGGCACCAGTAGTATACCTTTGCATTCTAGAATTGTGTCGGGCCGCCACCATGGGACTTGATACACCCCATGGTGGGACCAGCATAGGTAAGTACAACATCGGGGGTCGTAAGACACATATAACTGTGCGAGTAGGAGCCGATCATTTGAAATGGATCACTTCACCCTGATTATGGGGTGCCTGTTGGGAACTAGTTTACAGGGGTGCAGAGATTAATATAGGGTACGATAGTACATTCGACTCTAGACAACTTAACCTAGTTTATAGTGCTTTCCCATTTCCATTTTATACTTATCATGCCCAATTCTTTATTCATAGACTGAATAGTCCTAGACTTACTCAGGCTTTATGTCTGACTCTACTTTTCTTTCGTCTTCTTTTCTTTCGTTTCCACCCCCAGGTCCACAGGGAGGGAATACCGCAGCTTGACCAGTTTTCACACCCAGCTTGAAGAGAAAGAATGTATTGCTTGGATCTTTTTCGTTTTGGACTATGGCTTTGGACAGCAATTATGGGACTTATGCAGTTTACTTATGTTTTTATGCTTCTTTAAATAATGTAATCAAGACAGTTATGAAGATGTTATGTTTTTGGAAGTATTGTAAGACAAATTATGGCATGGTTTGTGTAACTCGTATTTTAATGAAATAAAAGTTGCTGTTGTTTTCCGCTGTTCAAAAATATGTGTTTTTATATCTGTCTTGTGTATCTGTGACTTATACTTATAAACCTCCACCAAAATTAGGGCATTCCCTTTTAGAGTGACCCTAACGGAGGTGGGGTGTTTCACTTGGTATCAGAGCATAGGTTTACCAGATAAGATAAAAAATTTTGAAAATTTATTTTCAAAAGAAAATTTAAAGAAGCATTTTTAAAGATAAAATATTATTTTATTTTAAAAATGGCAAAGTCCCCCAAAGCCATAGGTACTATCTTTTATCCTTCGTTTTGAATCTATCCTTTTTGTTTCAGCATGTCCGAAGAACTTAACTTGCCAGAGGGTGTACCAATACCTGGTTGGTTCAGACGATTCTTGGAAGCAAGGGCCACTCAGCCAGGTCCTACCGTTCCTCCTCCCCCAGCTGCAGGAAATCAACCAGCTGCAGCAGCACCTCTTCCTCCACCTCCTCCGCGGGGTAATACTTTTTCTAAGATATGTAAAGATTTTAAAGCTATAGGAGGAAAGGACTTTCATGGAACCGAGTCCTTCGTGGCAGCCAGGAATTGGCTAAAGGAAACCGAGGACTTATTCGTCATCTTTGAGGTAGAAGATAGGCATAAAGTACAACTGGCAGTATGGCTACTTAAAGGCGAGGCTTCCTACTGGTGGGAAGTCACCAATGCAGAAAGACTAGTGGAAACATGGGAGGACTTTAGGGCAAGGTTTGAGGCTAAATTTCTCTCAGAAGCTGAAAGGAGTCTTCAGTTGGAAAAATTCTTATTTCTTAAGCAAGGGAATATGACAGTCAAAGAGTATGTTAATCAGTTCGATCAGCTGGCTAGTTTCGGACTGGACCTAGTCAACACTCCGCACAAGAAGGCTCTCCGTTTTGTCAAAGGGTTGAATGAGCCATTACACAGTTTGGCCATGACCCATATACCCATGGGAGCTATGTATGAAAGATTGGTACAGATGGCATTGTTGAACGAAGAGGATAAGGGCAAGAAGGAGACAAAGGCAGAAAGCTCTCAAGGGAAGAAAGAGGGTTTACAGCCTAAGAAGACAGACTTTAAGAAGGGCGGGAAAGACAACAAAGAGAAGAGGAAGTGTAATTTCTGTGGAAAAGTGGGGCACTTAGTGAAAGATTGCCGTAAAAAGAAGGCCAAGATGAATGGTGGGTGCTTTTCTTGCGGTGAGACAGGCCATATGGCTAAGGATTGCCCAAAGAAACGAGGGCAGGGGCAGAGGGCTGGATCCACCTCAGGGGCACAGGTTCACGTGCTAGAAGCGCCACCTCTGCAACAACGAGGTATAAATACTTCTGTAGAAAGTGTAGTTTATCTTTATGATCACCCAGTTCGCACTTTATTTGATTCTGGCGCATCACACTCCATTATTTCATCTGCTTTAGTAGAATCTCTGCACCTAGAAACTAGTATGGTAGAGGACCCCTTAATTGTTTCAAACCCAATTGGGGGCCCAACTTATTTGTCTATGATCTGTGTGGGATTGAAAATTTCTATTCTAAGCGTAGAATTTAGATGTAGTGCCTTTGTTTTGGGCTTCTCGGGATATGGTTTGATTTTGGGCATGGATTGGCTATCCAGTAATGGTGTCATCCTGGATTGTGAGAAAAGGGTGGTTAGGCTTCTGACCCAACTCGGTAACACTCTAGAAATTACTTGTAATCCCTTGTATGCGGTTATGCTTAGTTATCTTGAATCGCTAGATGCCTCTGTTGAAAGTTTGCAATCGGTTAGAGTGGTCCGGGAATATCCGGATGTCTTCGAAGAGGTGAAGGGCTTGCCTCCGAAGCGGGAGATAGACTTCCGCATATATCTTGTAGATAATGCAAAGCCCGTTGCGTTGCCCGTTAGACACATGGCTCCACGGGAAAGGAAGGAGCTCAGTAAACAGATTAAAGAGCTTCTAGAGAAGGGGTTCATTAGAAGGAGCATTTCAGAATGGGGCGCTCCAGTGGTGTTCGCTACAAAGGCGGATGGTTCACTCCGTCTATGTGTTGACTATAGGGAGCTCAACAAGCTAACGAAAAAGAATAGGCACCCTCTCCCCAGAATTGACGATCTGTTTGATCAGCTTGTAGGAGCGTCTGTTTTCTCCCAACTCGATTTGGCGTCCGGTTTTCATCAGCTAAGGGTGGCTGAAGATAGCATCGATAAGACGACATTCAGAACCCCAGACGGCTTCTTTGAATGGCTTGTCATGCCTTTTGGCTTGACAAACGCACCTGCTTACTTCGTGGACCTGATGAGTAGGGTGTTCAGAGAATTCCTCAACAAGTTCGTAGTGGCTTTCGTAGACGATATCTTGATCTTCTCAAAGAGTGAAGAGGAACATGCTCAGCACCGAAGGGCAATCATGGGAACTCTGCGAGTCCATCAGCTAAAAGCCAAATTCTCCAAGTGCCACTTTTGGAGAGAGGAAGTGAGGTTTCTTGGGCACATAGTATCCAAGGAAGGGTTAGCTGTGGACCCTGCTAAGGTAGTAGCGGTACAGGATGGGAAGACACCAAAGAACGCAATAGAAGTCCGATGCTTTCTCGAGCTAGCAGGCTTCTATCGGAAATTCATCAGAGACTTTGCAAAAATATCAGCTCCGCTCACAAGGCTAACAAAGAAGAATCTAGTGTTCAATTGGGACTTGGATTGCGAGTTTGCTTTCCAACAACTGAAAAGGGCTCTTACAACGGCCCCAGTTCTGACGTTGCCAGATGGAAGCAAGATGTTCACAGTTTATACAGATACATGTGGGACAGGACTAGGCGTTGTCATAATGCAAGAAGGAAGGGTAGTAGCTTATGGCGGAAGATAGTACTTGAAAGTGCACGAAAAGAACTACCCGACCCACGATCTTGAGTTAGCTGCCATCGTCTTTGCACTCAAGTCTTGGCGACACTATCTCCTAGGTGAGAAGTTCGAACTTTACACTGACCATAAATCGTTGAAATATCTTTTTTCGTAGAAAGATCTTAACCTAAGGCAACAAAGGTGGATGGAGTTTCTTGCCTCGTACGATTTCGAGATCTCCTATACTCCGGGCAAAGGCAACGTAGTGGCAGACGCGTTGAGCCAAAAGAAACTGACCCTAAGCCCGCTGTTTGTGGAAAGGCAAAGCCTAGAGTTTATAGCCAGCTTTGACTTTAGGCCCTCCTCCGATTTTGTACCGGGTTTGCTAGCATCTCTCGAAGTACGCCCGACTTTAGTGGACTCAATAGGGATAGCACAACGCGAAGACCCTCATCTTGTGGAGACGATTGATAGGCTAATTAGGGGTGAGACTTCAAGTCACCTCAACAGATACTCCATCGACGATAAAGGTTGGCTAAAGCGGGACGGAAGACTATGCGTCCTATAAACAAGGGATTTAGTAAAGAAGGTTCTCGAGGAAGCACATCACTCCAAGATGACGATACATCCAAGCGGAGATAAAATGTACAAGGACATAAAAGGAACTTTCTTTTGGAACGGCATGAAGAAGGACGTGGCAGATTTCGTTTCTAAGTGTATGGTGTGCCAACAGGTTAAGGCAGAACAGAAAAAGCCTGGCGGTCTGCTCCATCATCTAGAGGTCCCGCAGTGGAAGTGGGATAGCATCTCAATGGACTTCATTGATGGGCTGCCTAGGTCTAGAAGAGGCAACACTAGCATTTGGGTAATAGTGGATAGACTTACTAAAAGCGCCCACTTTTTACCTGTCAAGAGTAAAAGAACTGCCTCATCCCTAGCATCTCTTTACCTCAAGGAAATTGTTCGACTCCATGGAATACCCTCCAGCATTGTTAGTGACCGAGACCCTATCTTCACAAGTGAGTTTTGGCGGAGTCTGCAAGAAGCGGTAGGCACACAGTTATGCTTGAGCACAGCCTATCATCCCCAAACCGACGGCCAGACAGAAAGAGTGAACAGAGTTTTGGAGGACCTTTTAAGATTGTACGTCCTTGACTTCGGAGGGACGTGGGAAGAACATCTTCCTTTGGTGGAATTTGCCTACAACAACAGCTACCAAGCCACCATCGGAATGGCACCCTTCGAAGCTTTATATGGAAGACCGTGCCGATCACGCACTTGTTGGTGGGAGTCTACTGACAAGCTCATACTTGGACCAGATATGATCCGAGAGACTTTAGAAAAAGTAGACTTAATACGGAGAAGAATGAAGACAGCCCAAGATAGACAAAAATCCTACGCCGAAAAGAGGAGGACCGACCTTGAATTTGAGGTTGGGGACAGAGTTTTTCTTAAGGTATCTCCGCTAAGGAACGTTGTTCGTTTTGGAACCACAGGAAAGCTAGCACCAAGGTTCGTAGGACCGTTTCCTATTATTGAGAAAATTGGGAAAATGGTCTATAAATTAGAGCTACCCGAAAAGTTGGCCGGAGTTCACAACGTCTTTCACGTTTCGCACCTCCGAAAATGTCTACATGAATCTGCTGAAGTGGTAGAGCCAAATATCCTAGAAGAAGCTGAAGTGGAACGCGAAGCAACCATGAGAAAAGTTCCAACCCGCATATTAGGAACGGAAGTGAAAAAGCTACGCAACCGCGAAGTCAAGCTCGTCAAAGTTCAGTGGAGTGACGCCGAGGGAGATGCAACTTGGGAAACTGAAGCTAGAATACGCGCAGTCTACCCTTTTCTTTTCGAGGGTACATATTTGATCTTTCCTTTTCCTTAAGTTGCGCTTTTATCTATCTTTTTA
This sequence comes from Allium sativum, assembly GCA_030737875.1. Lineage (NCBI taxonomy): Eukaryota > Viridiplantae > Streptophyta > Magnoliopsida > Asparagales > Amaryllidaceae > Allium > Allium sativum. The sequence goes on along the minus strand of JASFAX010000062.1, from coordinate 1,745,639 downwards.
GGTATATCTCCTCGACCTTATCTTTTAGGTAGAAACTCTTTGGATGAAAACATGTAATTGAAACATGTTATGGATGATGGTTGCAAGTGATTGCTAGTGGTTGCTCGTGGTTGCATATACACACACAATTTAGGTTTTAGATCGGCTCAGTCACTTCATATTGCATATGCATATATGTATTTATATTCGTATATGGTTGAAGTTTAATGTGTTGTCATATGGATGTTGCATTTATATGAATGATTGTGCACTCATGTAGAATCATGAATAGGAAAATTTGCATACATAATGAGTTCATGACACTTACATAATTTGCATTAAGGAGGTCAACTGAATCAGTAGACCGACTGATTTTGCATTAGATAAGTACATGTACACACACTTCGCATATGATCATGAAGCATTAGAAGTCTTTTAAGGACAATGGATGCTCGTGTTTGATGGATGAGTAGATGGATGTTTGGATGTTAGGATGTACATTCTTCCTAAACTTGAAGATTTCGGGGACGAAATCCTTTTTAAGTGGGGGAGAATGTAACACCCCGTGTATTCTATAATAGTAAAATTCACAAATTAAAGTATAATTAATTTCAAATCAAAGAATTAAGGGAAACGGGATACGCCATTGCGTTCGTCTCGGAATTCTGCTTGGGATAGAGTCCGAGTTTGCGTAAAACGGACTCCGTATTAAGAAGATATGGCCTCCGGAAGTTTCAGAATTCAGTTTAAAATTCAAAACAGCTCAGAAAAACCAATTCAAAATTCAAAATCGGGCCGGATTGGCCAGGGCGGGAATTTTCCCGCCCAAGGCACCCAGGTCGACTGGGTAGTCGACCTGGGTCACCCGTGTCGACTGCCAAGTCGACACGGTGTCGACTGACGTGTCGACCTGGCCCCTGAGCCAGGTCGAACCTAGCCCCCCTGGCTGGCCTGGTCTGTGCTTGGTCGATTTTCTGAGCCTTGCCTTGTCACTAGGGCTAGGTGTCAGCTCCTGATTGGTCTCTCCTTAAAATGAACGGCTATTATTAAACCAAGCTCCATCGACGGTCCTAATCAACTCACAAACTCTATAAAAAGGACCTAAGACTCACCCTAATTCATACAAACAAAAATGGAGATGAGACCGTCATGCTGCTGAGGAAAGACTAGGAATAGCCGTCAGAAATTGAGAGACAATTAGGAGACAATTCGAAAGCTTAAAGCAACGTCAATTAAATCAAAACAACGCCTACAACAAAGGATAGCATCTCCAAATTCAGAATTCAGATTCCTGAATTGAAGATTCGTCATACGTTGTAAGTAGAGTGCTATTCCGATGTGAATTAATAATTGTGTTTTGATTTGTGTAAAATGAGAAATGGAATTGTACTTAATTTGTGGTGATAATAGTTCATAATTGTACGTTGCTATGATTCTAATTACGAATCGATTTGGGATACTGTGGTATAACGATGTTATGCCTATTGGATATTTGCAAGTAATGTGATTCATGTTGAACGTTAACAACTATATGTTTGTGGTAGTTTATTTCAACACCTATTGGATAATTGCAAGTATATGATTTATGTTAACGACTATATGTTTGTGGTAGATTATTTGGGATTCATGCAAGTATATGATGCACTATTATGCCAACATGATGTACATTTTTTATGATCAGTTTTAGTGTAGTTGGATCCATTTGGGTATTATGATTTATATGAATTTATGTTGGAATTGGCGTCATGATTCAAGTGTAAAACCATACTTTTGTATTAATGACAAAAGCAAGCATCTTTGTGAACTTGTGTTAATCCTATGAACATGACTAGATTACGTTTGGTGTTATGCCTAATTGGAAACATGTTTTAGGCCTGTGTTGTTATCAAACTCATATGATAATTTTATGTGACATATAATTAAGTGAGATTTACATTCCAATTGCAAGTTTACATGAATAGATTAAAAACCATGATTCATGTTTAGGTATGTTTATGCCATGATTATGTGAATAGATTAAAACCCATGATTCATGTATAGGTATGTTTATGCCATGATTATATGCTATTACAAAGCAAGTTCACAAGTGCCTAATTCATGTTAATTAGATCGTTATGTTGCAAGTTCATGCGTTCACACTCCCCTTTTATGTTGCTTAGAATATATAAACACCATGTTCTAAGCCTCCCCTTTTTCATGTGGCTAAGTTGGGTTTAAATGCTAAACCCAACATATGTTATATTGTAGCGAACGTATAAAACGGGGGTAATGACGTTTGGGTTAAAATATAGAATATATGTGTTGGCTTGTTTGACGCATGCCAACGACCTTGAAAAAAAATTAAGTGGTGTAAATTAATTTTACCCAATAAAGATGAATTTGAATAATGGGCCGCAAATATTTACATATAAAAAGAAAAGAGACAAAATATGTAAATTTAGAAAATACGAGGTGTTTAACCCGAGGTTGGATTGAGTTGTGATGTAAACCTGCCCGGAACCGCCCGGCTGTCCAGTAGTCACAACAATACCTATCCAATGTGGGTGGTTAAACACGGAGCCCAATAATGACCCGAGGTTAGACTGAGTTGTGGCGTAAGACTGCCCGTACCCAACCGGCAACATGCAGCCACAACAATACCTGTCTAATGTGAGAGGTCGAGGCTTTAATAAGACAATTAAGGCTGAGTCAGGATTGATAGGATTAAGTAAATTGAATTAATACTTAATCAAAATGGAACATGCTAAACTAAACAGACTGATTGGGGGTTAGGTTTACAAAACACTTAACCAACTCGGCATGTTGGCTAGAAATAGAAAACCTAGTAGCGGGGGACCCTTTTCAGCAGTAACCCTACAAGGTGTATCAGGATACCCTGAACTAGGCAGGGTGGGGGCACGATTACTGGGCTGACTGTAAGAGGTCAAATCGACGGCGGTGGTGCAGCAGTGTAGGTTCTAATGGGGTGCGGGCGTGCACACACTCCGGCGCAGAAAAATAAGGCACTGGGCACCAATAGTATACCTTTGCATTCTAGAATTGTTTCGGGCCACCACCATGGGACTTGATACACCCCATGGTGGGACCAGCATAGGTAACTACAACATCGGGGGCCGTAAGACACATATAACTATGCGAGTAGGAGCCGATCATTTGAAATGGATCACTTCACCCTGATTATGGGGTGCCTGTTGGGAACTAGTTTACAGGGGTGCAGAGATTAATATGGGGTACGATAGTACATTCGACTCTAGACAACTTAACCTAGTTTATAGTGCTTTCCCATTTCCATTTTATACTTATCATGCCCAATTCTTTATTCATAGACTGAATAGTCCTAGACTTACTCAGGCTTTATGTCTGACTCTACTTTTCTTTTGTCTTCTTTTCTTTCGTTCCCCCCGGTTCACAGGGAGGGAATACCGCAGCTTGACCAGTTTTCACATCCAGCTTGAAGAGAAAGAATGTATTGCTTGGATCTTTTTCGTTTTGGACTATGGCTTTGGACAACAATTATGGGACTTATTCAGTTTACTTATGTTTTTATGCTTCTTTAAATAATGTAATCAAGATAGTTATGAAGATGTTATGTTTTTGGAAGTATTATAAGACAAATTATGGCATGGTTTGTGTAACACATATTTTAATGAAATAAAGGTTGCTGTTGTTTTCCGCTGTTCAAAAATATGTGTTTTTATATCCGTCTTGTGTATCTGTGACTTATACTTATAAACCTCCACCAAAATTAGGGCATTCCCTTTTAGAGTGACCCTAACGGAGGTGGGGTGTTTCATTAAAGCTGTGTCCAGAGCAATGATAGTCTTCCGCTATGTTAGTTTAATTGTTCCGCTGTGAATTGTATTACATTTATTGTAAATTAATCTTCCACTGTATTATTGTTTATCGATGTACTCTGATATATTCTGTACTCTGATGTAACATTATTATAATGTTTATAAAAGTCTTATGTTATTTGTTCTGATGTGTTGTATGCCTAGAGTTAGCATATGCGGGATTCAAACGGTCTTGGTCAATTTAGCGATCGATTAGGTCCGGGCGAAGTCCATATCATTACACTATACATAATCAAGTAGCATAGGCATCCTAGCCTGTTTGTATTGATTTATACATTTTGGCAAATAGACAAGCATGGATTTTATGGCATTTGCTCGGATTTTTTATTGATTTATACATTTCAGCAAAGATCTAGTTATACTCAAATTTCTACTTTCATAGCCTATTTTAGCAAAGATCCGTTGCATAGCCTATTTGTATACATATAGCTATCATCCTAGCCTATTTGTATTGATTTATACATTTTAGCAAAGATCCAGTTATACTCAAATTTCTACTTTCATGTGTTAGACCTTTGCATGGCCTCAAACTCACCAATTTTGTACATATTTATACCCAAACTCTTCAAGGTTATCAATTAATATTTTCTTCTAACTGTTCATTTGTATATTAATTTTAGCCAGTGCCAAAAGATGAAACATGAATTGTACAACCTTTTTTATTTTTCTAGTTTGAAAATAAATTATACAGTCCTGTGTAGCGACGAATTAAACAGTGGAGTGATGAGCTTAAACTTATTGAGTTTGGTTGTCAATTAATTGAAATACTAATTTAAATACTGTGTCGAATGCCAAAAATGTGATAACAAATGCCTGCATACACTGCTCATTAACATCAAAATATTCTAAAATATATATAAAAATAAAAGTCTAATGCAATATGAGAACATGGTAAGCAAAATCATACTACCGAATTCTATTCGGATAAGAGAAAACAGGTTGGTACAACAGGTAAACAATATTCTGGAAACTGATTCCAGTGAATATATATACTAAACTATAATTTAATTAACTGATATTGCAATCAACGGTCACCTAACTAAAGAGAGTTAGGTACCATTTCCTTTTCCCTTTATTTGATGGGAGAAGATCAGCTAATCCTAAAATCTTTATTGATTCACAAAATAGAAAGATAAAAACTTTGAAAAAGTAAACTAACAGTACAAACAAAAAAATATTGTCTTAATCGCTTGAATAGATTAGCGCAATTTGTTACCTTAATCTGAATCGCTTGAACAAAAATACAATTTGAAAGCAGAGCTGTAGATCTGTGAATCAAAAAACAAAAATAGTTAGAAAACAACTGCAAAACATACGTGGATCTAATTGAAATCGAAGAGGAGAAGGAGCGAACGTGGATTTGTCGGTTGAAGGAGAAGGAGTGAATGCGGGAAGAGGAGGAAACCAATCTAAAAGGACAAATTGTTCAGGATTGTTGATTGAAGAAGAAGCCAGGAATTGTCGATTGGAACAGAAATTGTGATGAAAGGAAATAATATGAGGATAACGAGGAATGGAAATCAAGCTTTGGGTGGAAAAACGAAATAAAGGGTGCGAGGGAAAAATTAAATGCAACAGAACCGTATAAAATAAAAAAATTTGGCTGTAGTATCACGTAAATGCAACCATCATTAGCAAACGTATCCATATTTTCTTGTAGTGTATATTTTTAACAAAGAGTTCTAAACATTAGCCATTACAAATTCCTAATCAATTACCAGAATTTCATAATCAACTATAACATCAGTTCTATCAGTGCTTGTTAGCTATTTCCAGATATGTATTATGTTACTTAAACGTGTAATATTTGATACCAAGTTGATTTTGTTTGTAGTGACTAGGGTCACACTGAATTGGATAAATAGAAAATACTATATCCTAATAACAAACAGTACAAACAACGATACATTTAAACAAGTTTTCTATTTATATTCATTATTTAAAATTATTACGTACCATATAAAATAGATTTAAAGCTTACATAAAAATGACAAAATCATTTCAATATTTAACTGGTGAAAAGGATAAAAATGTTTAGCTTTATCATTATTGGATTTAATTAGATGTTAGATATACTCAAATTTAAAAGTAAGTGATATATGTTACACAAGTTTCTTGTTTTAATGATTATTTCAAATTACTACACTCCATATAATCCCGCTTTTCAAACTATGTCAAAAAAATAAATCATATTATCTTTTTATACACATTATTGTGCATGTTTGATATTGTCTGAATGATATAGCATTTAATTTCTGTTCAGTATTGTTTTCATACACTATGATAATATATTAAACATCCTAAACTAATAATAAGATTTTCATGAATGCAGGAACAATTTGAACCAACACAGTATGAACCAAAAAATACAGAAATACAAATAGACTCTGATGAAGAAAATACAAAGTCAGATAACTAAAGTGAGGAACCAAATACTGACTTGGATGATGCAGATAGCCAAAGTGAGGGAACAAATACTGAATTGGACGATGTAGATAACTATGAAATCGTGGAAATAGGGAGAAAAAGAAAGCAACAGTACACTAGCACATATAGATGCAATTTAGATGCAATCTATAAAGCGATGTCGGTTATTAAAAAAGAAAAAATTCTTTCCCAGGAAGCAACAGATTTCATAGAGAAAACACCTTTTAAAAATTTGTTTAAATTTTTTATTAATAATTCAATATCAAGACAAGATTTAAGAAAATGTGCTTCAAATCTAGATGATATAATCACTTCTTTCGATGCTATTGAAAATGCTTTTAAAGTGGGAGACAAAATTTTGAAAATAACTCCCAAAGAAGTGAGTCTTATATTTGGAACGCCACTCGATGGAGAGGAATTATTTCCTATTCCGGCTTCAAACAAGGCTTCCACCATGGAAAGTTTTTCTAATTTTTTAAGTTCCGATTTCAAAGAAGAAAATGTAATAAGTAAAAAAAACAGTGACAAAAAGGTTGAATTCATTGATTAAAAAGAAGAAAGGAGATAAAAATTTAGTAAAGTTATTGTTATTACTACTTATCACTACATTCCTTTTTCCCAACAGTCAAAGCTATTTGCCATGGTTTTTTGGGTAAATTGTTAAATCTTAAAAAAATGAATTCAATCTCTTGGCAGCGAGCAATTTGTGAAAATGTTTTAGAAAATATTAAGAAATACCATGCTCAGAGCCGGTCCTGAGACTTTTGATGTCTAGTGCGGTATACTAAATGATGCCCCCAAGGATACAAAAAATTCACAACAATACTAAATAATTTTCATCTACTATTTGTTGCGGTGAAATCTTAATATCATGTGCAGTTTCTTCTGTATCATTAATTCCTTCATTCACCGCAGTATCATTTTCTACTATATTGTCGGAACCAAGTGCATGTTCAAAATCACAAGGTTGATCAACATTATCAACTGAATCGGTCGTTTTTGAAAAAATACTTGCTAAGAGACCCTCTTAATGATATGCAACAAAATTCAAATTCTCCTCTACACTCTTAAATGAAAAAAAAACTTTTTTTGTTAGTTGAAATAAGAGAAAAAATTAGGAGTAGTCAGCTATGATCATGATTTAATTTATTCATTTCATTTTTATTAAATTGTTATTGTCTGGCATTGAATACTACAAAATATATACACATACTAAATAGTTTAAAAGCAACGTTTCTTAACAATTGTGGTATACCGAAAAACAAAGTAATTTAAAGGCGTCAACCGGTGTTGTCATCCTACAATATACAATCATAATTGTAGACATTAACCAAAAATTAAACTAGATAGGATAATTTTGAAATTTGGGATACCTGAAATCAGAACTGAGATGTTGAAATTGTTCTTCTTTAAATGAAATGATTGTCGTGCCCCTTGCATGTTTCACTCTTTAGGCTTCATATGAATATTCCCCTTGCGTGTTCAGTTTTTTTTTTGAACTGCAGAATAAAAAAATAAACTTGGAACAAGTCTGAAACTTCAGCTGAAACTGAATATTGTAATGTACATAATAAAATTTCTACAACTTAATGAGATAAGTACTGGTACAGCGATACAAAATTCATTAAAAGAAAATTGGAAAGGGACAAAAATCCAGTGTAAATTTTACATTCTACCTGAGGCATTTACAACATATTCCGGCAAAATTTCATGTTTGGAAATCTACTGAGGACGGTGGACTGCCTCCTGACTACCAAGACACTTTTAGGGATGTTCTTAGTTCTTCCTTCAACCATCGCCAAAAGAAATGAATTGGTTGCAAAATTCTGATTTCCACGTAACTTAATTTATATTTATACCATTATTAAATCTTTATTCAATGGCTCAGATCCCTAATTTACACAATTATACTATCAATCTCGCTTCTCTCAGGTGCTTGATTCATAATTTTAGTTGCTACCGTTATCAAAGAAAAAAAAATCGAAAAGGAAACAACAGTTGAGAAAAAGAATTCACGACACCCGCATTAGGAATTGACGATGCCCTTTCTTTCTCTATTTGCCCACTCCATAGTCCACCCTTCTTCTCCAATGCGCAACTCATTTTTTCGTGTTTTCTTTATTTTTTTCGCTGTACGCGATGGATGGAAATTTTATGCTCTAGGCCAGATGCTGCCCCGTGCATGCGCCCCGTTCACACAGGGCCAGGGCCGGCTGTGACCATGCTGATCCAAGGAATACACCGGGTTGCACTATGGTGTTGTTGGTATGTTTTTATAATATTTACTTAATACAAATACACTGAATATTATGTTTATTATAAAAATAAAACTATTTATCTTTTTCTTGCAGTGCTGGTTCTGTGAAAGAACCCAAATCATTGCTCAAATGAAGACAAGATCCCAAGAATGAGGAAATGGGTTATCGAAATTGAAGAACATCGACTTAACCGAAGTTGATGATAACAGGGTATCCTGGTTATAAATATTTAGTTTTGTATTTAATTTAGTTAAATGTTTATATTAGTTTCTTCTTATAAATTTCAGTACTATAGTACTATTTCTTTAAATGATTGTTCAAGTGAATTTTGTTGTGTACATACTGCATTATGTTCAACTGATTTTTCTAATGCTATAAAATACTGTTTCAAAGATAGTTCAAAATTATACTACATGTTACTGTATACAACAGTTTAGAATGATAATTGCTTTCATCTTTTCATATTAATTAATAAATAACATATTAATCTGTAATTATATATCACACTTACTACTACATGTTAAACAAGTTTACCATTTTTTAAATGATTTGAAGTTCTTACATAAGGTATATAAATGATTTAAACAACATATAGAAAACATAAATGCATTAATCTTTTCAGATTAATAAATAAATAGCATATTAAACTATAATTATTTATCGTACTTCCGAATACATATTAAACATATTTTTCATTTTTATCATGTTTTGAAGTTCTTACATAAGGTGTACAAATGATACAAAAAGCGTATAGAAAAGATAAATGCGTTTATCTTTTAGAAATTCGAATATAAGTCTTGGTATTGTATGCATGAATTGTGTAACATATTTTTGCAATTTGTACCTTTCCTGCATAGACTACACATTCAAGTAAGAAAAAGGAAAAAAAATTATGAATTGCCTCTTAGACTACAGATTCAAGCTAATATTGACTACAAGAATTACATATATAGTAATGATTGTCTTGCCCAATACAGTTTTTGTGTAATAGTGATGAATAGTTGATCTGACTATTTTTTTAAATATTTTCCTTGTAGATTTTAATTTTTTTCAAATGTTACGAAAGAGGAGAAGGATCTTTTGTCAAACAAAATGAAACCAGTTCAAGATGAAGAGGAGAAGTCTAAAAAAGGAAATTTTATGACAATATGGAAGTTGAAAGTTTGAAAAAGAGTTTGAAGGAGCTGGAAAAAAAATCAACTTATTGACTACTGAGTTGAAAAGTTTTGAGAAGCAATTAAATGAAGAAAGAGTTTTTACATGCAGTAGCTGAAAGAAGAATCCAAATTCTAGAAATGAAGATTCAAAACTTTGAAGACCGCGATGTCAGGGAAAGGGAAGATTTGAAAGAAAAGACTGATGATACTAAAGGTAAGAAGAAAAGAAAAATAGTTGGTACGACGCACATAAATAGCTAAGCTAACTTTCCATTTTTTGATGTGATAAATACTCATGATTTCGTTTTAGAAACCGAAGAAGGTTTAACATATGAAAACAATAAACAAGCTAGTAAGGACATTCCTGCTGAAAAAGCAATCACTGTTGAGGATGAAAGTAGTCCTAAAGAAGAAAAGAAGAAGAAGAAACAAAAAAATGTTTAAAAATGTCCACTACTGCAGCATCTTAGTGAAGAACAACAAGAAGTTGTAAAAACTTTTTTTAAAGTTTTGGAGGGAAACAAGTAAGCAATTAACCTACTTTATACTCATACAAACTTTTTTTATCTTATTAACAATCGTCTAATTTTATACAATGAAACATTCAGTTGTGATGATGAAAATTTCATCACCATAACAAAATGCATGATAGAGGCCTCCTATATCAACATAATATTTGTGGTCAAGTAAGTACAACAAAATATACTTTCCATTAATATAAATTTTCTCATTTTATTAATATTATTATTCAAATGTAGGCCATCAATTGTGTAACGAACCAGAATTTTCTAAATTTAAATATGAATTTCCATAGCACATTTTGAGATTCTCTGAATACATATTTCTGGAGTTAATAAGATTTAATATTTGAAATTTCCTTTTTATTGGTTTGGAAAATTTATTTTTATTTTGTATAAGACTTATTTTAAAGATTTTGTATAAAAATGATTTTTGTAATTTTATATATAATGGTTTTTTTATTTATGGATAGTAATATTTTTGTATTTATATATATATATATAAATGTTTTATAATATGAATTTTATAATTGAAAGATTTGTTTTAAGAAATATTTAATATATAAAGATTTTAAAACAATTAGATATGGAGTTTATATGGATTTTTAAATTTTAATAATTGTTTGACTTGAAAATAAATTATAATTAAATATCAGTTAAAAATATTCATCCGATTTCTGCACGCGCTGTTTTAAAATAATTTTTATAATTTTTCTGTAATTTTTGATTTGAAAAATAAGCAGATAATTTTTCAACGTATTTTGGGTATAAATGTGGTCCTTTAGACGCTTTACAAAATTTATCAATCAGACCGGTTTTATTGCTGTTTTCAAATCAGAGCGTGTTGTTGTTTACGATGATGGTCTTATCTCAGTACAACTCACGATAGATAACTCTAAAAATCAAAAATTGGAAGTGAACATACTAGTACACTCCATATGAATACACTACATTGGACATAAAGCATGGATGGATATGTTCAAGTATGGGTGCAGCGCATGGACTGTCCTCACGTTTTGAAAGGGCTTTATATATATTACAATGTTATGGTAAAAAATTAAGTTTTAATTAGTTAAATAAATAATGTATATTTGGCATGCATGCATGAATTAGTTTAATGCCAAGACAAGTGTGCACTGATGTGGAGTAATGCATGCAAGTTGAATTTTAAAGAAGGCCAAGTGTCCTAGTTATAATTACCAATATACCCTTAAACACATATATAAAACGTCCGCACCATCAAAACCCAGTCTCTTTTCCTCCCAAACGACCATTCCAGCGCCTTTATCCACTACCGCAACCATCTGCAAGTCCTTCCGCACCTTCAAAGCAGTCCCGCACTATTCCCCCTCTCGCTCTCTTCTCTCTCTCCCTTACCTTCTTGCGTTAAAGGACAGTCCCTCCCAAAGCATCAACAGCCGAACCCCTTTCAAATCCGCAAGTTCCCTTCACTTTCCTCCTCCACTTTAACGTCCAGCTCACCCACCAACTTGCATGGTCCTCTCGCATGCACCACCCATCCTTTGCGCCCCAATGTCCACTTCTCTTTCCTCTTTTCTGTCTGGTTTCGCAGCTTTCCCCTCCTCTTTTCCATTTGCAACCCACGGCCTCACACCTCTCCTCTTACTTCCTTCCTTAGCAGCGTGTTCTAGCTTGCATGCATCGCTTTGATCCGCTCAACTTAAGTTCTCCGCTGGTCTATCCGTCCGCCAGTGCATCGTCTTCATTTAAACTCCACATCCGCGCAGTCCGCCATCGCATGCTAGTCCGCTCGCCAACCCTTGGTCCGCAACCATTCAGTCCGTCCTCTTTGAAAAATATATCTTGATCCTTAGTAGATTTGTGCTCAGTTGATATGAGTTTTGGCGACGGATATTTGGAGACCTAGTTCGGTGAGAATTCTAATTTAAATTTATTTAAATTAGTTATTAATCGTTAATTATAATTGTTGGTGAATATGATTTGATATGAATACTTGTTATCAGTTGTTTGATGGTTGTCCATGCAGTTGAAACACCGTAATACACGGAGCGTTACTGACAGTAACGCTTTGTACGCACAGCTAATTGATTTCTGTTGTGGTTGTGATGGATGATAGTGTGTTGTATGATCGCGATGTTTGGTTTGTTCTGTTTTCACACATACCCCGTTGCTATGTTTGCTATGTGATTTGGTTCATCAGTTTAAAATTCTCCTTTCAAAATAAATAAATTAAACTAATAAAATTTTATGGTGAAATAAATTGAGAATATAGTTTTAATAAATTTTAAATTTGTTTAGCAATCAAATCGAGTAATGATCACTGATTTACATTCCAATCGCATATGAGTTATTTAAACACCGTAATAGGTTTTGAAAATTTGTTCGGGAAATGGTTGGGATGCGTTCCAATATTTGTTTACGGTTATTTGTTGACCGAGTCGATGAAAAATATTATCTAGATCTCACTCAAAATAAAAGTCGAGAATTTGAAACGATAGTCTTTGAAATAGTTGTTTTGTGAATGTTTGAACGGGTTTTACAAATATTAACATTTCAAAATAAAGTGAATTTGCGAAGCAAATTAATTTGGAATATTTATGTTGAAAATGGATTTAACAAGTTGAAATAAACATTTAGTGTTAACTGAAATGAAGAATTTGACAAATTTTAAATAAACATGAATATTCAATTTCATAGCATTTTGAATAATAATAGAATGTGTTCAAATTAAATATTACTTTATTTAATTTGTTTTGAATTGGGAGTTTGAAATTTAAAATGATTTTTGAACTAAGGTATTATTTTAGGGAAAACGAACGAGATGATTTATATGGGAACGTTATATAGCGTCAATCGAGTGCGTCGTGTTGCGACAGTTCGATAATATCGACTTCAAACTTCAAATAGCTATAACTTGAACATGCGGAATCGAATTGACGCAAAACAGAAAACAACGGATTTATAATAATAATGGGTTTCGTATAAAAAGGAATTTTCAAATTCCATCGTATGATTTTCGAGTTAGGTTTAAATTTAAATCCGGAAAGGTCGCCATACACGCAGTTCGCCAACCGCAATGAAAACAGAATAGAATGAATTTATATTATTTAAAGGTGATTTATGGTCAAATTTTTGAATTTAGAATGATTTGGAGTTATTTGATTTAATAACCATTTTTCCTAACGCTTTCAGTAACGCTTTAACGTTATTTGAAATGATTTGAATTTGAAGACTTCAAACATGAATCATTATGGAAAGGACTTGATTCGTCCATATGATATGGAATTGAGATGGGTTTTGAATAAAATTGGTCGCTTGATATTCGATATGGATTTATAGGAACAGAAATACTAACATATCCATATCCTGATTCTGATCGTGTTGCCTGAGTTTGTGAATCAATATCGAGTATAAGTCGATTGATTCTATATGAACTGATATGTGAAATATAGGTGTTTAAATGGAAATCCAAGATCCAAATTAAGATTTGGTTACTTAAGTGACGACGGATTAATTAAGTTGTTTTGAAAATGAAGTTTGGAAACAAACGTTAAATTTGAAGAGGGGTTAAGAATAATGGGTTTCCGGGGAATTTAATCCAACATTTAATTCAAAGTAAATTGGAAATGTTTGGAAAGGAGATTTGAATTGGGAAACCCGTGTGATTGGTAACTATTGTTTTAAGATACGTTGTTACTCGGAAAGTCCGGGATCGGATATAGGTCCGAAAACCATTCCAAGTAATATTACGACGTTATGAAGCAATTCAAGATTTGGAATCGATAAATGAAGACTGGAAAATCCAGATTATTTGGATCGATTGCTGACATCTCGGATCGGGCCGTACACCCGATACGAGGGTGGCAGGAGATTTGAGTATATTTGGAAATTTTCGGATTGTGTTTCGTTCAGACCCAGAACGAACTTGTATGGATGGTGTGTCCGACATTTGTAATTGACCACGTAACACTGATTCGTGTGAATATACATATATGATTGTGGCAATTGAATATTTCCGTCTCTAAGTTACGTTCTTAGAGAATATGTATTAATTCGAATCAGTGATATGTGGAGATATTGACAATGTGGCATACCCAAGTATGATATGAGCTAATGATGATCAAAGCATGGCTTATCGAAGCGGAGCTTTGTGTATGACGTGACATCGACAAACCTCACACACCGGATGATGAGAAACTGGCGGTTTGGTCTGTATATATATATGATTTGATGATGAGTGCTGCAGCAGTGGGAAACCACTTGTGAACTGGGATGGGGTATGTTCGGGGGGCCGCGTCTGGCCGAAAACCGTAGATACTGCCCTGGCGATTTGTTGCGTTACACTTTGCTCAAGTCCCTGATTGATCTTTCGTGCCAGGAATCATCAAGTTGGAAATCCAAATCTCCAATACGAGCCTTGCGATTTTGATTGTATTTATATATGGCGACATAGTGGTATGGGACACTCATGCCGCCTAGGATTAATACATTTAATTGCGAATTTGTTTTCCACACTATATGATAATATCAAAGAGGATTTTCACGTATGCAATCATGTTTGGTTATCATAAGACAAAACTCACCCATCTGGTGTGCGCTTGCATTGTGTGATATGGGACGAGCTTATGATAGCTTCATTTTTCAAAAGGCATTGCGTATTTCTATGCACGGGAATTCATATGGAGTAAAACCCGTTCCGCATTAGCGGCATGGTCCGTTGAATTACCCAACTTTAAAATGAAACCTAAATGATAACTGTTTTGAGTTCTCACACCAGTCCCACGACTGACCTGGAGTTTATTGTTCCTTCCTAAACTCTGGGTGCCCACTAATTTCCACACGGGCAGCTAGTGTTTAGTTTGCAGTTATGGATTGTGGAGAAGATTCAGAGTGCTTCCGGAGTTAGAGTTCACGCTAGAGTTGGAGCTTCCGCTGTATCAGATAATGTTCTTCCGCTGAGAGTTTTATTTCTTCCGCTGTGTATATTTATGTGTAACTCTGATATTCATGTAACTCTGATGTAATATTGAATTATTCAATGAAAAGTTCTGTTGTTTTTGTTCAATGTATGTAAGTACCCATAACAATTCGTCTTTATGAACGATTTGAGTCGGTTTAATTACCGGCGAGAGTCGGCCAAAAAGGCGGGTCGTTACAGTTGGTATCAGAGCTTTGGTTATACAAAGCTATTGGGTACGTACATATTTGGACAAAGTAATAGGACTCCTCAGAGTTACAATATCTCATTAGAGATAGGGTTAGAAAATACCCTAGAATGAGATCTCGGAATAATATGTCGAGAGAGCGTATATTATTGAAACTTGTATAGGGTATTTTTGAACAAGTAAATCATTTTGAAACAATGATTATTTGAAATATAATTTGAAATATAATTTGAAATAAGGATTTCGAGTGTTTTATTCGACGTCATGATTGGACTATCGAGTATGTAAGGATTTTGAATATACGTCTGATCAACGTATATACGAAGTCCAGTATATACTAGCTAGATATAGAATCACATTCTAGTCGCCCGAGGATGATTCTACTGATGACCATGGCACCATCAGTGCTTATTTTCGAGTTTCAAAAGTGGGATGACTATATGATTCCGGTTAAGACGTCGAGAAATACTTAAATGGTTTCGATATGAGTAGAAATATTAAAAGGATTAATATAAGATAGATAAGATAAAAACATACTTAACCTAGATAACATACTAATTATAGAAGTAAATCTCACTTAAAGAACTGAGAATGAATTTTTGGTAATGCATGTAAGTAAGTTTATTCACTAATCATGTATGTGAACATTACTCAGTTTGAATAGAAGGAATTGATCAAATTCTAACCAAGGTTTGAATATAAAAGTAATAAGATATCATGCTTACACATGTAAATGAGTGCTAAATAAATATATTCGAACCTATACCTAGTATGAATTGTAAACACTAAAATGCAAGTTAAACTATTTTCTCGGAAATATATTTCGGCTACCAAACTCCCTCAAGAAATTTGAGAGTGATTTTGGACTTAAGTTAAGAATTTGGTTAAAAAGATGATTTAAAATTTAGCTAAGTGGGGAAGGAAACCAATTTTTTCCTCAATGGGAACTGTATGTGCTTAACTTCTCTATCTTGGCCTAAGTTAGTTCCATCGTTTAATTCGAACCGTTGAGTAGCGTCGTTCATCCCTTTTTCTTAAGCTTAGTCGGATACCTTGACTTGAATCATCGTTTTCAATTGCTTACACTCGTATCCTTGGGTGCACTTGACTTTCTTGTCTTGATCCTGTTTAGAATTTGGACCCCACTTATTTGATCTTGAGTAGTTCATCTTTTGATTTAGGCGTGTTTTGATTTAGGCCATTATACCCTTTTGTGTCAAACTAATAACTTTGATTTATTCAAGATATTATGTTAACGGAACTTAAACAAATAAGTTTTGCATAGAAATTCAGAAGTATTTGATATATAATATAATTATGCAGGGAAAATGGATTTTGAAAGATGAATTTTAAGAATTGGTTCTAAATATTTTGAAACTTATTCTAATGTTGAATAATGATGGTTTGAAACATGCACGTACTAAATTAGAGTGCGCAGCGAA
The DNA here is from genome assembly GCA_030737875.1 of Allium sativum. NCBI lineage: Eukaryota > Viridiplantae > Streptophyta > Magnoliopsida > Asparagales > Amaryllidaceae > Allium > Allium sativum. The sequence goes on along the minus strand of JASFAX010000062.1, from coordinate 1,728,857 downwards.
AGCGTGATGATATATTTGAATAAGAATGAATAAAGCCTTATAGTATGGTTAAAATGAGTTATGTTTGAAGAGGAAGAGAAAAAGGGGTGCCGAACTAGTACAGGTCGCACCAGAGGACATTAATTGGCCTATAGATCCTGTATTCGTTGAGCAGTTAGAAAAGTTGATGCATGAAATGGGATAACCAGCAGTTATGGCTAAGGACGACCCACTCCCAGAGACGGGAAATGGTGGATTTGACGATGTTATAGAAAAGGTGGAGAAACCCCAACATGGTGATGATGTCATAGTATACGATAATGATATTACAGCAGATAAGGGTGATTTTGGATAACCTACATTCGAGGATGACTCGCTTCCAGATATGGGAGATGATGAGATTGGTGAGAAAATGGAGAGTATAGACCAGCCCTCGGACAAGGCTGATAAGGACGAATTTATGGGTAGTAAGCACGATGAATTTATCGTGGAAATAGATGATGATGGCTTCATGGCAGACGATGAAGAGCCATTAGCTGATGAAGAACCCGAGGAGATTGGCTTGACCGATCCACCAGATAATGGGTCGACAGATGATTAGTTGCGATGAGTCTGGACCTTGTATGTATATAGCGTTTATATGTTGTCTTAAGACCCTAGATGCACTAAGTTGTTTTGGCTAGTCTGGTTTTGGGGACTAGTAACAGATATCTAGGTACACCTTTGGTGGATATAGTTTGGACTACCCAAGTACGTGCTCAGGTAAAGTTAGATACATTTTGTATGCTGACTTGAGAGATCGATATGATATGATATGTTGGATTGACTATGATATGCGTGTCCCACTTTTTAAATCTGTTTGTTTTGAATATTTATAAAACCTGTTCCAAACCATATAGAAAAATTGATTTATAGTTTATATAGAGGTTTAAAATTTTACTATCTTCCTTTTCGAGGACGAAAAGTCTTAAGGGGGGAAGAATGTAACGAACCAGAATTTTCTAAATTTAAATATGAATTTCCATAGCACATTTTGAGATTCTCTGAATACATATTTCTAGAGTTAATAAGATTTAATATTTGAAATTTCCTTTTTATTGGTTTGGAAAATTTATTTTTATTTTGTATAAGACTTATTTTAAAGATTTTGTATAAAAATGATTTTTGTAATTTTATATATAATGGTTTTTTTATTTATGGATAGTAATATTTTTGTATATATATATATATAAATGTTTTATAATATGAATTTTATAATTGAAAGATTTGTTTTAAGAAATATTTAATATATAAAGATTTTAAAACAATTAGATATGGAGTTTATATGGATTTTTAAATTTTTATAATTGTTTGACTTGAAAATAAATTATAATTAAATATCAGTTAAAAATATTCATCCGATTTCTGCACGCGCTGTTTTAAAATAATTTTTATAATTTTTCTGTAATTTTTGATTTGAAAAATAAGCAGATAATTTTTCAACGTATTTTGGGTATAAATGTGGTCCTTTAGACGCTTTACAAAATTTATCAATCAGACCGGTTTTATTGCTGTTTTCAAATCAGAGCGTGTTGTTATTTACGATGATGGTCTTATCTCAGTACAACTCGCGATAGATAACTCTAAAAATCAAAAATTGGAAGTGAACATACTAGTACACTCCATATGAATACACTACATTGGACATAAAGCATGGATGGATATGTTCAAGTATGGGTGCAGCGCATGGACTGTCCTCACGTTTTGAAAGGGCTTTATATATATATTACAATGTTATGGTAAAAAATTAAGTTTTAATTAGTTAAATAAATAATGTATATTTGGCATGCATGCATGAATTAGTTTAATGCCAAGACAAGTGTGCACTGATGTGGAGTAATGCATGCAAGTTGAATTTTAAAGAAGGCCAAGTGTCCTAGTTATAATTACCAATATACCCTTAAACACATATATAAAACGTCCGCACCATCAAAACCCAGTCTCTTTTCCTCCCAAACGACCATTCCAGCGCCTTTATCCACTACCGCAACCATCTGCAAGTCCTTCCGCACCTTCAAAGCAGTCCCGCACTATTCCCCCTCTCGCTCTCTTCTCTCTCTCCCTTACCTTCTTGCGTTAAAGGACAGTCCCTCCCAAAGCATCAATAGCTGAACCCCTTTCAAATCCGCAAGTTCCCTTCACTTTCCTCCTCCACTTTAACGTCCAGCTCACCCACCAACTTGTATGGTCCTCTCGCATGCACCACCCATCCTTTGCGCCCCAACGTCCACTTCTCTTTCCTCTTTTCTGTCTGGTTTCGCAGCTTTCCCCTCCTCTTTTCCATTTGCAACCCACGGCCTCACACCTCTCCTCTTACTTCCTTCCTTAGCAGCGTGTTCTAGCTTGCATGCATCGCTTTGATCCGCTCAACTTAAGTTCTCCGCTGGTCTATCCGTCCGCCAGTGCTTCGTCTTCATTTAAACTCCACATCCGCGCAGTCCGCCATCGCATGCTAGTCCGCTCGCCAACCCTTGGTCCGCAACCATTCAGTCCGTCCTCTTTGAAAAATATATCTTGATCCTTAGTAGATTTGTGCTCAGTTGATATGAGTTTTGGCGACAGATATTTGGAGAGCTAGTTCGGTGAGAATTCTAATTTAAATTTATTTAAATTAGTTATTAATCGTTAATTATAATTGTTGGTGAATATGATTTGATATGAATACTTGTTATCAGTTGTTTGATGGTTGTCCATGCAGTTGAAACACCGTAATACACGGAGCGTTACTGACAGTAACGCTTTGTACGCACAGCTAATTGATTTTTGTTGTGGTTGTGATGGATGATAGTGTGTTGTATGATCGCGATGTTTGGTTTGTTCTGTTTTCACACATACCCCGTTGCTATGTTTGCTATGTGATTTGGTTCATCAGTTTAAAATTCTCCTTTCAAAATAAATAAATTAAACTAATAAAATTTTATGGTGAAATAAATTGAGAATATAGTTTTAATAAATTTTAAATTTGTTTAGCAATCAAATCGAGTAATGATCACTGATTTACATTCCAATCGCATATGAGTTATTTAAACACCGTAATAGGTTTTGAAAATTTGTTCGGGAAATGGTTGGGATGCGTACCAATATTTGTTTACGGTTATTTGTTGACCGAGTCGATGAAAAATATTATCTAGATCTCACTCAAAATAAAAGTCGAGAATTTGAAACGATAGTCTTTGAAATAGTTGTTTTGTGAATGTTTGAACGGGTTTTACAAATATTAACATTTCAAAATAAAGTGAATTTGCGAAGCAAATTAATTTGGAATATTTATGTTGAAAATGGATTTAACAAGTTGAAATAAACATTTAGTGTTAACTGAAATGAAGAATTTGACAAATTTTAAATAAACATGAATATTCAATTTCATAGCATTTTGAATAATAATAGAATGTGTTCAAATTAAATATTACTTTATTTAATTTGTTTTGAATTGGGAGTTTGAAATTTAAAATGATTTTTGAACTAAGGTATTATTTTAGGGAAAACGAACGAGATGATTTATATGGGAACGTTATATAGCGTCAATCGAGTGCGTCGTGTTGCGACAGTTCGATAATATCGACTTCAAACTTCAAATAGCTATAACTTGAACATGCGGAATCGAATTGACGCAAAACAGAAAACAACGGATTTATAATAATAATGGGTTTCGTATAAAAAGGAATTTTCAAATTCCATCGTATGATTTTCGAGTTAGGTTTAAATTTAAATCCGGAAAGGTCGCCATACATGCAGTTCGCCAACCGCAATGAAAACAGAATAGAATGAATTTATATTATTTAAAGGTGATTTGTGGTCAAATTTTTGAATTTAGAATGATTTGGAGTTATTTGATTTAATAACCATTTTTCCTAACGCTTTCAGTAACGCTTTAACGTTATTTGAAATGATTTGAATTTGAAGACTTCAAACATGAATCATTATGGAAAGGACTTGATTCGTCCATATGATATGGAATTGAGATGGGTTTTGAATAAAATTGGTCGCTTGATATTCGATATGGATTTATAGGAACAGAAATACTAACATATCCATATCCTGATTCTGATCGTGTTGCCTGAGTTTGTGAATCAATATCGAGTATAAGTCGATTGATTCTATATGAACTGATATGTGAAATATAGGTGTTTAAATGGAAATCCAAGATCCAAATTAAGATTTGGTTACTTAAGTGACGACGGATTAATTAAGTTGTTTTGAAAATGAAGTTTGGAAACAAACGTTAAATTTGAAGAGGGGTTAAGAATAATGGGTTTCCGGGGAATTTAATCCAACATTTAATTCAAAGTAAATTGGAAATGTTTGGAAAGGAGATTTGAATTGGGAAACCCGTGTGATTGGTAACTATTGTTTTAAGATACGTTGTTACTCGGAAAGTCCGGGATCGGATATAGGTCCGAAAACCATTCCAAGTAATATTACGACGTTATGAAGCAATTCAAGATTTGGAATCGATAAATGAAGACTGGAAAATCCAGATTATTTGGATCGATTGCTGACATCTCGGATCGGGCCGTACACCCGATACGAGGGTGGCAGGAGATTTGAGTATATTTGGAAATTTTCGGATTGTGTTTCGTTCAGACCCAGAACGAACTTGTATGGATGGTGTGTCCGACATTTGTAATTGACCACGTAACACTGATTCGTGTGAATATACATATATGATTGTGGCAATTGAATATTTCCGTCTCTAAGTTACGTTCTTAGAGAATATGTATTAATTCGAATCAGTGATATGTGGAGATATTGACAATGTGGCATACCCAAGTATGATATGAGCTAATGATGATCAAAGCATGGCTTATCGAAGCGGAGCTTTGTGTATGACGTGACATCGACAAACCTCACACACCGGATGATGAGAAACTGGCGGTTTGGTCTGTATATATATATATGATTTGATGATGAGTGCTGCAGCAGTGGGAAACCACTTGTGAACTGGGATGGGGTATGTTCGGGGGGCCGCGTCTGGTCGAAAACCGTAGATACTGCCCTGGCGATTTGTTGCGTTACACTTCGCTCAAGTCCCTGATTGATCTTTCGTGCCAGGAATCATCAAGTTGGAAATCCAAATCTCCAATACGAGCCTTGCGATTTTGATTGTATTTATATATGGCGACATAGTGGTATGGGACACTCATGCCGCCTAGGATTAATACATTTAATTGCGAATTTGTTTTCCACACTATATGATAATATCAAAGAGGATTTTCACGTATGAAATCATGTTTGGTTATCATAAGACAAAACTCACCCATCTGGTGTGCGCTTGCATTGTGTGATATGGGACGAGCTTATGATAGCTTCATTTTTCAAAAGGCATTGCGTATTTCTATGCACGGGAATTCATATGGAGTAAAACCCGTTCCGCATTAGCGGCGTGGTCCGTTGAATTACCCAACTTTAAAATGAAACCTAAATGATAACTGTTTTGAGTTCTCACACCAGTCCCACGACTGACCTGGAGTTTATTGTTCCTTCCTAAACTCTGGGTGCCCACTAATTTCCACACGGGCAGCTAGTGTTTAGTTTGCAGTTATGGATTGTGGAGAAGATTCAGAGTGCTTCCGGAGTTAGAGTTCACGCTAGAGTTGGAGCTTCCGCTGTATCAGATAATGTTCTTCCGCTGAGAGTTTTATTTCTTCCGCTGTGTATATTTATGTGTAACTCTGATATTCATGTAACTCTGATGTAATATTGAATTATTCAATGAAAAGTTCTGTTGTTTTTGTTCAATGTATGTAAGTACCCATAACAATTCGTCTTTATGAACGATTTGAGTCGGTTTAATTACCGGCGAGAGTCGGCCAAAAAGGCGGGTCGTTACAAATTGGTTCTAGTTCTGGAAAACAAGGTTGCAAGAAGAAAGCAACAACATTGTCTATGTGAACACAACAATGACAGTAAGTGGAGTATATTATCAAATTAATATTTTTTTAAAAAAAAAAATCTAAAACATAATTTTAACAAAAAGTGCAACTGATGGAAACTTGGAAAAAAAATCAAAAAACAAATGTTCATTTCATTCATGAAAAAAACACTTTTAAATCTGTTATGTTGTAACATATTGTTCTCCATACATGGAAATGAACATTGGAGTTCGCTAGAACTAGTTGTTGGAGATTGCACTTGGAATCACTATGACTCTCTACACTTAGCCACAAGATCAAAAACTAGAAGAAGCGGTCATGCAAATTTTGCCATGAATGTGGTAAGTGCAAATAAAAAAAGTAAAAAGATAAATGTGTTTATATTTATTATAAATTTCTTTCAATTATTGCAAAAAGCAGCAGTCAACACGCTGAATAGAGACTTACAAGATAAAGGACAGAAAACAATTCTGAAAAAAAATCCAATGATAAATAATGTTGACTGTGCTCAACAAAATAACGGGTAATTTTTAGCCATTCAATTTGACAATTAAATTTCGTAGTAATCATATATGTAATATGTTATATAAGTTGAACAAATTTGACCATGACTAATTCCTAGTAAGCATATACGTAGTATGTTATATAATTTGGAAGAAATTTGGCCATTATGAGTAAATAATAGCATTGAGTTCTGGAAGAGATAAATGGTTTCATATTTTCGTGAAAAGTGAGCTAAAAAATAATTTGACATGTGCTAAGTTATGTTAACAGTTGTTATTTAAGATGACATGTTTTCGAACATTACACAAATGGTCTAAAACTTTATGGAAGGATTACAAATTACTGGTAACTTGATTTTATGGGAAAGATAAATGTTTTATCTTTTCCTGACACTAGGCTACAAAAGGATTTTTGTATAAAGTACCGCTTGTTTGCATTATTATAGTACTAATTACAAGGAATGCAAGTACGACTGTGGAATATCTGTAATGATGTTCATCCAAAAAATAACTCAAGAAATGCAAAATTCGTCAAAAATAAGTCTAGAGCAAGTAGATGCATTCCGAGCAAATATAGCTGCCCAAATACTTACTAATGAACCATACTGTTGGAACTTTGAAGAGTTTTGCAGCTCTAGGTAAAACCTTTAAAACATAATTGATCATGAATGATGTCTTTAATTTGTAAATACTGATGTTAATAATTAGATATTGAATTTCGTGTTTAGTTTGTAATAGCCGATACTGATTTGATCGTAGGTGTTAGTGATTATATTTGAGTTTGGAGATTAATTATAAACTGTTGATATACTGTTCTGTATACAATCTTATAAATCAAAAGCTAAATGCTTTTATCTTTTGTTTGAAAAGTCAATTACTTTTATTTGTTGGTTAAAGAATTAAAATAGTAATTTTTTATGTATGTATTTAGGTTTATCTTTGTTATTTAAGTTAATGCTAATATACGATCTTTATGCAATTGGGAAAAAAAAAATTGAGATAACAAGTGGTCTTTTAACAAAAAGATAAATACATTTACCTTTTCATTAATATCCCACTTTTTGTTAGTGTATATGATTAATTGCTGGATTTTGTTAGTGTGTATGATTAATTGATATCAGAATTGTAATCATTTTAATTATTAATTCATTACTGTTAACAGCAAAATATAAAATAAAAAGTTAAAAATATTTATCTTTTTCATCCCGTAAACCACCTAATATAATAATTTAAAAGTGAAACCATTGTGCAATTATTTACTAATGTATTGAAACAAAAATACCTTATAGGACACACATACTCAGACAACGTGAATCTATTAAATTTAGTACATACAACAAACTTAAAATATTTCCTTTACATGAAAATATAAACGCAATTATCTTTTCAAACCTTTGTTGTCGAAATAACGAAATAATCAAATAATCATTCAACATAACACAACATAAATTTCAGAAAGCCAAATAACCAAATAATCATTCAACAAAATAACCGGTTGCATAATATAAAATAAAAAGATAACATTTATTATCTTTTTAATTACCTAAACCAAAACATATAACAAAACGTAAACATAAACTTGCAGAATTTTAATCAGTTCTTAACATTAATCACTCCTAAAAATCAACATTCATCATATCCATATAACCAAAAATTCATTTTACCACATTATTCAACTATAACACTAAATTTAAAATAATCAGTCAAATATAATGAATTTTTAGCCCCTTTTTATGGCTTACCTTCGTACCCAAGAAAGCCAGCCAAGTCCAGCTTTTTTGTGAAAGTCTTGGCTTGCTCTTTTTCCATGTCTGTTGATGGAGGATTATTTCCGATATAAATAAAATGCAGAAGACAATAGAGATTCCTAACAGTTAGAATCTGATTTGCAGACATGAAACTTAAAGAAGGGATGACTCCTAAAAGGGCCGGTTAGCTTGTGCACAGGAATCCGATCTGGGATCTGGGCTACTAGGCTAGGAAGGTAGGTTGTTGGGACGAAGAAGAACAGGTTTCACGAATGAATGCCCTGTTGGAAGTTACGGGAATAATTTCTTCTATTATGTCCTAGTTTTTTACACTTTCCACATTTGTTTTATTCAGCATGAAAATCAACACATTCAATTCTATTCACTCTAGACCTACCAGCTCCACGAACAACTTTAAGAGGAAGAAAAGTACATGATTCTTCAGCTTCAATTGCTTCTTTATCAAAAGTTGGAATTGGATTTATTGTATGTAAATAAGTAGCTCGATAATACTTAACAGTGAAGTAAGGCTCAATGTAATCATAAACGGAATTTTTAGACAAATATATACACTTCAAAGCATGGGCACAAGGAAAACCCTTCATTTTCCATTGATTGCAGCTGCAAATGCGATTTTTAAGATCTAATTTTTGCGATGTTGGAGAATGAACTTCAAAAATAAATTTGCAAAATTCAAAAAGGCATATTTAAATAAATAACATTATTACATTAACAAACAAATTTTTTTTCTACATTAACAGCCAATCGTATATAATGCGTCTAATATCCTGATATCTCTATAATAAGCATTTTTTCATGCATTGCATAATATCACACTACAAATTCATAAACCCTTAAATTTATAGTACAAAGTTTAATAATACAAAAATTATCCTATTGTCACATATTTCTCATTCAAATTTTTCATAAACCTAATGAGCAAAATATAAAAAAGATAAATGCACATATCTTTTTCAGAAATAGTTTGCACTAAAAAATAAATCTTTGTTAACTGTTTGCATCATAATCCAAAAAGGAAAAACACATACCTATATGATTTAGTAACACTCTACCCAAACCCTTCCTCCTTCAATTTCAACAAACACACTTCCATTTTTGGATAAAGAGCACTATTCCAGTTAGCTGCCTCTTCTCTTTGATTAGAAATTTGCAACATAAGCTTAATCCGAATACCATCAAGACATGCAGTTACATGCAGACTTCTTTCATTCAAGATCCATGGAATGAAACTTTCCGCTACATTAGATTTATTTTCACCATATCTTTTTCTAGGAGAAAATAAATCAGCCTAATGATTATATGGTGAGACGACCCGAAACTTCCCCGTGAAGGAAAGCCCGGATTGCTATGAGGACAAGACGAATCGGACACAAACAGAAGAACATTTATTTGCTTATTACAACAATTCATCAGAATACAGGAATAAAGCAGAGTATAAATAAATATTATACATCAGAAAAATATCAGAGATTCAATTTACATTACATAGCAGCGGAAAAATAATACAAAACACAACTGAAAGTAATACACGGATACAGAGCTTTCCGAGTATCGTTCCAGCTGTAAACCAGGATCCTGTGAATATAAATCCGCAAAACCAAAACTACTAGCTGCCCATGTAAAAAATAGGGGCACCCAGAGTTTAGGTTAAAACAATAAACTCCAGGTCAGTCATGTGACTGGTGTGAGAACTAAAACAGTTATTTAAAACTTTACTTTAAATCAAATATATCAAGGGACCACGCCGTATAACACGGAATGAGTTTCCTCCCAAGAATACCAGTGCATATAACAAAACAGCGCAATGCTTTTCGGAAAAATGAAGCTATTATAAGACCCAGGTCCCATCATATAATGCAACACAAGCCGGAGGATAGGGTTTTCCCTTATAATAGCCAAACATGCTTGGTACGTTAAAAACAAATCATTTGATACTATTATAAGTGTATAGTGTCAAAACAATTTCAATCATAGATGGCATGGGTACCATATATCATGTCAGCATACTAGGCTCTACAATCAAAACCGCAAATGTCACGTATTGGAAGTTGGGTTTCCATCTGTGAACCGAGGCGAAAGATAGTCCTCTACCGATTCGAGATGCTCTAGCCCGTGTCTCAGGTCAGAGCTCGAATGACCTTTAGATCGTCAAGGCCGGTCCAGCGATGCTGATTAAAATGCCTGAACACTGCGTTTCCCTACCCTTGGGGCGTCAATGAACCAAAAGACTCCATCGGCTCCACATTGTCACCGATATATCTGAGGCGCCTCTCAATCCAACAACCACACAGGTGAAAATAATATAAATGTCAGGGATGGTAGGCTACTGACACCACCCTAGCTAGAAGGAAACACATGCCCTCCCTGATGTCCTCTCCCATTTCTGGTTCACAACCGGGGTGTGAGGCTCACGAATTAACGTTACACAAAGCTATGCCACACAGGTGGTGCTTTGATCATCAACCCCAAGACTCTGCTTTTCAACAAAATCCTTGATCATTTGCCACTTAGGCATGCCACACAGGAAATTCACTCCATGCGATTGATATCCATCAATATATAACCTCTGAGCTCGTACGTCTCAGAGAAGGGAGTTAAGCAAGAGAATAAATTCTCCGCCGACAAACAAATATATATTTAATAGAAATCAATCACACAGAATAAAATCCAATGTCAGACACACAGTCCATTTACAAGTTCGTTCTGGGTCTGAACGAAATCGGAGGAACCTTGTACCTCGCATATCCATCGATCTCCAAGTACGTCTAGACGGTCACCAACTGATTCCCTCCTCTTGGGTGTACATCCCAATCAAGATCATCAGTAATTATCCAAACGACGTGAAGACCTCCAGTCTTCGACCACCGTCTTCATCCTCGACACATCGTCGAATCAGTTATTCAGAATGGGATAAACCCGGTCTTTCTGAATAACTCGCGTATATAATAAACAAGAGGTACACAAACACAGCATACGCCGCATTCCAATTCAGAATATTCTTTTATTCAAATATTTTATACTTTGGGAAAGGTTCCCTTTAATTTTATCAAAGATAAATTCTTTAAAATTTATTCTTTAATCTTCTTTTGAATATCAATTCAAACCAAATTATGGTTTGTCCAAACTAGTCGGGATTAACGAACCTTACCGAAGTAATCATTTGTTTTAATTTCCCAATCCCAACCTATTCATCCCATGAAGTAAAACTGGTAATGCTTCATATCTAACACCATGGTGTTATCGGTAAATTCAATTACCATTTCACGTTCAAATCTAATTAAAGATTTAACTATCGCCTGGAGCAAAACAGGTGATACTCCATTCTTAATCATTTCAATCTAATTAAAGATTCATTAAAACTCCACTTGGTTTTAATCTTCCCAAAAATCACTATAAATGATTATTTAACTTGGGAAATCATTTCCTGTCTTTAACTGGGTTCAAGAACCAAAGTCATTTAAAACACGATTCACTATAAACCCAAAATCACATTCCATTCTATCAGCCTTTAATCGTAAATTAGCAAGTGAACAATTCCCCAAGTATTAACCCCGAAGGCTGAAACCGACATCAGATCAATACCCAGGAAACCATTCAACTTGACAATCTCCAGTTTGTTTTTGATTTTCTTAACTCCGTTGGGTCTAAGAACAGTATCATTAAACATACCGTTCACGACAACCCAAATCCCATTTGATATTAAATACAAGGCTCTGAATAGAAAATATATTGGCTTACATTCAATATCAAATTCTACGACCAACAAATATCGTATTGGAAATAACGATATAAATATATCTTTCAAATTTCCTTAACAATATCTGTATAATCACGAAATCCAACATCGAAATATTCCAAAGACAATTTCGATTCAAATCCATTCCAATTCAATTATTGGAAATTCTGTTTACTTTTAAAACCCTTTCAAATCCAATTTATTTATTTCAAAAATAAATAGATTATAACTCTAGTTCAAAACTAGTTCATTTCGATAAAAATCTATTTTTATCTTTCCAAATGTGGAATTTTTCATCCCAATCCTTTCCAAATCATTTCTTATGATTTTACACAAATTATTACTATTTTTAATAATTTTATCAAGGCCCGTACAGTCGATTTCCATCAATGGCCATCGAATTGCACTTAAAGCGACCTTTCCCAAATTTGATTTGGACATAATTTCAAATCCAACCATTAGATTTCAAATCTCTAATATTTAGAAAGCTCTTTTCGATATGAACCCAAAGGTCCCGGATTTAGGAGAATCCGACGGTTGGATCTGCCGTAATGTCCATGCGAAGTCAATGGTCGAAATTCGCGAACTGCCGAAATGCGGCGCGTTCTATTCTGGCCATTATATATATAATATAAATATATATTATATATTTCATCGATTTCCTTTCAAAACGTATTTTATAAAACGTTTTAAATTCGATTTCAAAACGATTTCAACTTCATATTCAATTTCTAATCAAAATTGAATATTCCATATCATCGATATATAAATGATAATATTTTCAAAACATTATATTTTTAAATCACTTCCTTTTCTATATTCATTATAAAATGAATATAATCGATATTAATATCGTTCATGTCAAAATGGCGCAAATCTAATCAACACGGCTTTATATCTTTCAATAACTTCGTTATTCTATTCAACAAATGAATATTTTCTTCAACACATGAATTTTCTTTTATTCAACACATGAATATATATTTTATTCAACACATGAATTTTCTTTTATTCAACACATGAATATTTATTTTATTCAACACATGAATTTATATTTTATTCAACACATGAATTTTCTTTTATTCAACAAATGAATATTTATTTTATTCAACACATGAATTTTCTTTTATTTTCCAAATTGGAATGAGGCCCAATCAATTACCATATATGTTAATTATATGGATTCCATACAACACATGTATATAATAGCAATGATAAATAATCAACCATCATCCAGGGTGCACTACCCAACTGCATAAGCATTAAATATAAATAATTAATGCTTACACAGTCTGTCAACCGATCGATCAACATACAATTAAATAATTGGGATTAATATCAAGCCAACACCCGTGTGGGGTTTCAAATCAACAAACACAGATTTTTATTTGTGCAGTTGGGCGATGTGTAAAATTTATCGTCCAAATCAATATCCGTCAAATTTGTGTACATAAACAAATCGTCCGATTTGTTTATAAATATTTATTTTATATACACATTAAAAATTATATTTTTAACTATAACATATTTATTCATTTCACATCACACAATAAACTTTCACAACGCATCAATTAGACAAACATGTCATCCATGGTCTATGGACGACGGTTGTCGGGTGCTGCTAAGCACCGTCTGCATCCTAGTATATATTTCAAACTAGAAATTAAAATAAAAGTGAGGAGTTCTCACCCAAGCTATACCAATCGCCTCGACACTTCGTATGTAGAAAATCTTCGCCGTGCCTTTTGTCACTTTCGTTGCCCGTATTTACTACATATATAAAAATCACATATTTTTACTTCGCTTTCAAGATGATAAAAATAGCATCTTTAGCACGATGTTTTCATTATAAAGATAATATTTTTATTCTAAACCTTTTCTATCAAAATCATATTTTTATATGGTTATTAAATATATATAAATCATATTTTTATTTTCTCTATAAGATAAAAAATCATATTTTTATATCGCTACTATGTTGATAAAAATTCTATTTTTATAAGGGTGTTCATATAATGAAGATCATACTTTTATTATCTATATCTATAAATAAAAATCGTTTCTTTATTTACTAAAAATCAAATCTTTACACAAGGAAAAAACTAATTTTTCATAAGGAAAAATCCAATTTTTCTGTTTCTAAAAATCTATTCTTTTTTATCATAAAAATATAATCATTAACCTTTCTAAAAATCTTGTCTTTCTATTATAAAAAATCAAAGCTTTCTATTATAAAATCAAAACTTTTTAATGAAGGAAAATCAGATTTTTTTATCAAAGAAAACAAATAAAATCACAAAAAGAAAAACTTACTTTTACTGTTGGAGGAGGGGTGGGGGCTTCACGTGGCTGTGGAGTGGTCGGAGGAGGTTCAGGTGGCGGCTTTGCTCGTCGACGGCAGTGACATAGGGCAGGGGCGGCGGCTACATTAGGGTTTGGGGCTAGGGTACGGTTTGGAGAGGGAAGGGGGTGCGACTGGGTCGTGGTGGCCAGGGGAGGCTGACGCGGCGGAGGGAAGCTCCAGGCGGTGGCGATAGGGGGCGCGATTAAAGGTTGTCGGATTATTTTTCTAAATCGAGAAAACCGATTTGAATGGGGGTGTGGGGGTTGACCGGTAAGGGGAAGGAAGAGGGTGAGTTGGAATTTATATATATATATATATTAAATTCTTTAATTAACACCAAAAAGTAACTTTCTGTAATAACGCAGAAATCTGAGCCAATTTAAAATTTTTATTTTGGCAATTTTTACGGATTTTGAATATTTAAAATGAATTATTTTAAATAATAACGGCTAAAAATTTATTTTTGACAAAGTTAAAATGAATAATTTTATTTTAATTAAATAACGAGCCTGAAATGACGCGGTAGTTTGAAAAATCGATTTTGAATTTCAATTGAATATACAAAATTTGTTTTAAGTCGAAATTGGACAAAACAAGAAATATTTGAATATATTTAATCATATCCTTCCAAAGGATGTAAGAAACTGAGATTTCAATTTATAGAGTGAAAGATATGTCCAATTTAAAATTCAAAAAAGTCGCTGTGGAATTTATATATATTTTAATATATAAAGGCCCTTAAAAATGGAAATTTTGCAAACGACCTCTGTTTTCGACGAAACCACTTTTGTTGGATCCCGGATGTAAAATTATTGCTAGGTTTCAAAATTCATAATTTTCTGAATCAATATGTGAGCGTGGCGAAGTTAAACGTGTTTTAACAGTTTCAGTCAATTTCGATCGACAGAAAATGGCCATTTTTCAAACGGTCTCAGAATTTGATGAAATTAGATTTGTTAGGACCGTATCGTCAGTACAAAGCTAGAAATAACTTATCTGGAATTTTTAGAGACTGTATGTGGCCCCGGTAATTTAAAATGTACGTTCAAATTGAATATATATAGATTTATATTTTAAAACTTAACGAAAACATATCGTAACAGCCGAACTGGCCTACGATACATATCCAATTGTGTCCGGAATGGGGGTAATATGCTAGGGCCGACAGTCGTCGGGATCGATTTGGTGTTCGATCTAAAAAGCAACCTTATGGAGAATAAAATAATAAAAATATTTGAATTAATTATATAAACACTTGGCCCCCTTCTCTCCCATATCCCTCAGTCAACATTCGATAAAAAAAATCAAAAGGGAAAACCGATGCAGCACCACCATGCATCCCCATCGCTGTCCACCCGTCGCCGCCTGCGGCTACCCTCGCCGGACCCTCGCCTTCGCCTCCGACCGTCCCTCTCTCCTCCGCCCTCTCCTCTTTTCAATTGGAAACCACGCGAGCCCCCAACCTTCTGAAACCCACCGCCTACCCCCTGGATCCGTCGCCACCCCCAGCCTCGCTGCGTCAGCCTCCTCCTCCTCCGATCCCCTCCTCCTCCTTGATCCGCGCATCAGGGAAAATCCCCCCTCCTTCTCCGATTTGTTGTAGAGACAATGGTGCGTTTTTTCCTTCTTCTTTCTCTTTTATTTTATTTGAGTTATAGTTTCTTTTATTCATGTAAAGTTTTAATTTTTAATAGATAGAAAGATTTAATTTTTAATAACGAAAGGATATGATTTTTATGCTAGTCAAAATGAGATTTTGTTCATAGAAAAGGTGGGATTTTTATTCGTATGAAGTCCTGATTTTTATAATGAAGTAGTGATAAAAATTTGATTTATATATATATATAAACAACAATATAAAGAAATGATTTTTGATTTGAAGAGAGTTGATTTTTTTAAAGAAGTAAAGATAAGATTTTTATTTATAGGAAAGGTCGGATTTTTTTTTAAAGTATGAAAAGGATATATTTTTATCAATGAAAAGCATTGAACTTTATAAAGGAAAAGATTATTTTTTTATTTTTGAAAAGTTTATATTTTTATACATGCATGAAGTGTTTTTTTAAATAAAAAGAAACAATTTTTATATATACAATGGCAGTATAAAAATATGATTTTTATATACTAGAGAATATATAAAAATGTGATTTTTATATATGTAGCGAATACGGATAACGAAGGTGATAAAAGGCGAGCACGGCGAAGATTACCTACATTTGAAGAGTTGCGGCGTTTGGTTTAGCTAGTTGGTGAGAACTTCTCACTTTAAATTTTCTTTTCTAGTAAAATATATACTAGGATGCAGACGGTGCTTAGTAGCACCCATTGTCCACAGACCATGGATGACTTGTTTGTTTGGTTGCTATGTTGTGAAATTTGATTGTGTGATGTGGAATGAAATAAAATATTTTATAATGGAAAATATTTTATGGTTAAAAATATAAATTTTAACGTGTATATAAAATAAATATTTATAAACAAATCGGACGATTTGTTTATATACACTGATTTGACTGATATAGATTGGGACGATAAATTTTACACATCGCCCAACTACACAAATGAAATCTGTGTTTGTTGATTTGAAACCCCACACGGGTATTGGGATGATATTTGACGTGCACTAATCCCGATTGTTTAGTTGTATGTCAATCAATGAGTTGACAGAATGTGTAAGTGTTAATTATATATATTTAATGCTTATGCAGTTGTGTGGTGCACTCTGGATGATGGTTGATTATTTATCGTTGCTGTTATATGCCTGTGTTGGGCAACATCCATGTAATTAACATTATATGGTAATTGATTGGGCCTCATTCCAATATAGAAAATAAATTCATGTGTTGAATAGAAAATAAATTCATGTGTTGAACAGAAAATAAATTCATGTGTTGAATAGAAAATAAATTCATGTGTTGAATTGAAAACAAATTCATGTGTTGAATTGAAAAATATTCATGTGTTGAATAGAATAAACATTCATCTGTTAAATAAAAGCCGTGTTGATTAGATTGACGCCATTTTGACGTGAACGATATTTATATCGATTTTATTCATTTTTCAATGAATACTGAAAGTGATTTTGAAATTCGAATGAATATTGAAAGTGATTTTGAAATTCGAATTAAATTGAACTGAATTGAAATTTGAATTAAATTGAAAAGAATTGAAATTCGAATTAAATTGAAATAAATTGAAATTCGAATTAAATTGAAATTTGAATTAAATTGAAATGAATTGAAATTCGAATTAAATTGAAAAGAATTGAAATTCGAATTAAACTGAAAAGAACTGATATTCGAATTAAATTGAAATGAATTGAAATTTGAATTAAATTGAAAAGATTGAAAATCGAATTAAATTGAAATAAATTGAAATTCTAATTAAATTGAAATGAATTGAAATTCGAATTAAAGTGAAAAGAACTGAAATTCAAATTAAATTGAAATGAATTGAAATTTAAATTAAATTGAAATTGAATTGAGATCGATTTGAAATGAAATTAAAATGAATTTAGATTGAAAAATTCAATCTTGATTTGAATTTGAAATGGAAGTTGAAATCGTTTTGAAAACGAATTTAAACGATTTATAAAATACGTTCTGAAAGGAAATCGACGAAATATATATAATATATATATATATAGAATGGCCTGAATAGAACGCGCTGCGCCGCGGTAGTTCGTGAATTTCGACCATTGACTTCGAGTGGACATTGCGGGAGATCCGACTGTCGGATTCTCCTGAAACTGGAACCGTTGGGTTCGTATCAAAAAGAGCTTTCTAAGAATATTAGAGATTTGAAATCTAATGGTTGGATTTGGAATTATATCCAAATCAAATTTGGAAAAGGTCGCTGTAAGTGCAGTTCAATGGTCGTTTGTGGAAATCGACTGTACGGGTCTTGATAAAATTATTAAAAATAGTAATAATTTGTGTAAAATCATAAGAAATGATTTGTGAAGAATTGGGATGAAAAATTCCATATTTGAAAAGACAAAAATAGATTTTTATCGAAATGAACTTGTTTTGAACAAGAGTAATAATTTATTTATTTTTAAATAAATAAATTGGTTTTGAAATGGTTTTAAAAGTAACCAGAATTTCCAATAATTGAATTGGAATGGATTTGAATCGAAATTATCTTTGGAATATTTCGATGTTGGATTTTGTGATTATACAGATATTGTTATGGAAATTTGAAAGATATATTTATATCATTATTTCCAATATGATATTTGTTGGTCGTAGAATTTGATATTGAATATAAACTGATATATTTTCTATTCACAGCCTTGTATTTAATATCAAATTTGATTTGGGTTTGTCATGAATGATGTCTTCATTAACACTGTTCTTAAGCCCAGTTGAGAAAAAGATTAAATCTTTTTATTTAGATTTAATGAAGTGTACCAATTAAATGGTATTTAATTGGAATTGAATTTGAATAAATTTTGGGTTTATCGTGAACGGTGTTTTAAATGACACTTGTTCTTTAACCCGATAATTAATGGGATGTGATTTTGGGTTTATAGTGAACCGTGTTTTAAATGGCTTTGGTTCTTTAACCCAGGTAAAGACAGGAGGTGATTTCCCAAGTTAAATAATCATTGATATTGATTTTTGTGAAGATTAAAACTAAGTGGGGTTTTAATGAATCTTTAATTAGATTGAAATTATCGAGAATGGAGTATCACCAGTTTTGCTCCAGGTGATAGTTAAATCTTTAATTAGATTTGAACGTGAAATGGTAATTGAATTTACCGATAACACCGTGGTGTTAGATATGAAGTATGACCAGTTTTACTTCATGGGATGAATAGGTTGGGATTGGGAAATAAAATAAATGATTACTTCAGTGTGGTTCGCTAATCTCGACTAGTTTGAATTGATATTCAAAAGAAGAATAAAGAATAAATTTAAAGAATTTATCTTTGATAAAATTAATGGGAACCTTTCCCAAAGTGTAAGAATATTTGAATAAAAGAATATTTTGAATTGGAAAGAGGCGTATGTTGTGTTTGTGTAACACTTGTTTATTTTATACGCCAGTTATTCAGAAAGATCGGCTTTATCCCATTCTGAATAGCTGATTCGACGTGGTGTCGAGGATGAAGACGGTGGTCGAAGATCGGAGGTCTTCACGTTGTTTGGGTGATTACTGATGATCTTGATTGGGCCGTACACCCAAGAGGAGGGAATCAGTTAGTGATCGTCCAGACGTACTTGGAGATCGATGGATATACGGGGTACTAGGTGCCTCCAGTTTCATTCAGACCTAGAACGAACTTGTAAATGGACTGTGTGTCTGACATTGGATTTTATTCTGTGTGATTGATTTCTATTAAATACATATATCTGTTTGGCGGTGGAGAATTTATTCTCTTGCTTAACGCCCTTCTCTGAGACGTACGAGCTCAGAGGTTATATATAGATGGATATCAAACATGTGGAGTGAATTGCCTGTGTGGCATGCCTAAGTGGCAAATGATCAAGGCTTCTGTTGAAAAGCAAAGTCTTGTGGGTGATGATCAAAGCACAACCTGTGTGGCATAGCTTTATGCAGCGTTGATTCGCGAGCCTCACACCCCGGTGTGAACCAGAAACGGGAGAAGGATGTAATAACCCGGAAAATCTGGGCCAGTTTGAAATTTTTATTTTGGCAATTTTAGCGAATTTTGAATATTTAAAATGAATTATTTTAAATAATATCGACGAGAAATTATTTTGAATATAATTCGATCGTATATATTATATACGTCGTCGTTTGAATATAAATAATTATATATAATTATAAATAGAATTGAAAATGGCGCGGTAGTTCGATAATTCGATTTCAAACTTCAATTGAATGTACCGGGTGCAAAACAATCCGGATTTTAGTGAAACCAAAAACATTAGGATCTAATTGATAATATCTTTCCAACGAATCCGACCAATCGAAATTTCATAGCGGGAATCAAAAGATATGTCCAGTTGAAAATTCTGAATAGTCGCTATGGAATTCAGGCCCTTAAAAATGGACATTTTGCAAACGACCTCGGATTTCGACGAAACCAATTTTGTTAGGACCGTATAGTCAATACGAAGCTAGAAAATATTTTTCTGGAATTTTCCTAGTTAGTATGTGACCCCAGTAAATTGAAATGCGTGTTCAAATTTAATATATAGATTTAAATGTAAATTCAACGGAAACTGATCGAGACGTCCGAATCAACCTACGATCCATATCCCATTGTGTTCAGAATGGGGGTGAAACGCTATGGACGACAGGCGGTGGGCCTCGTTTCCAGGTCGTATGTAAAAGTCAACTTTTAGTAAATAAATTAATTAAATAATTAAATAAATAAAAAAACCCTCTTTCCCTTCTATACCCTCTGGCCCCCTTTATACTTCAAATCGATGTTAAATAAAAAAAAAGGGAAAGAGAAAGGAAGGCGATGGCGGAGGAAGCCGCCGCTCCAGGCGTCGCCGTGCCCCAGTCGCCGACCTCCCCTCCGCCTCACTCCCCCCTCGGCCAACCTCCCCGTCGCTTCTCCCCTTCCATCCCCTAAACCGACGCGAAGCCCTCTGGTGACCTCGACGAACCCCAAGCGCCGGAAAACCCTATCTCCGACCGCCAGAGCTCCGGCGCCGACCCTCTTGGCTCCAACGACGAGAGCAGTTCTTCACCCCTCCCTCGAAAATCAGTATGTTTTTTTTTATTATTCTATTGAACTTCCTGTTCAGTTTCTTTTTTCTTTTCCTAGATTAAAATTCGAATTATTAAAATATAAAGCATTGTCTTAAAAACTGATTTTATTTTGATTACAAAACATTTTAAAATCAGTTTATATTTATATAAAATATAGTGTAAAATCAGTTTTTATATATAAAAAGCAATAATTTTAGAATTAAGTTTTTATATGAATAGCCTATAAGAGATGAGATTTTTTTTGCAATAAAAAGATTTGATTTTTAATTCTAAAAAGATTTGATTCTTAGTGAAGTAAAGACGATGTTGTTATAAGTAGAAAGGCGAAATTTTTATAAGATGTAGATTTCTATTATGAAACTATCGAAATAAAAATATGATCTTTGCACAGTAGGAACTATAAAAATATAATTTTTATATAGTATAGAAGTTAAAAATATGATTTTTATATTTTTAAAGTAATAAAAATATGATTTTTATATTTTTAAAGTGTTAAAAATATAATCTTTACTATATAGAAGATGTAAAAATATGATTTTTGGTTAGGTAGAGAATTAAAAATATAATTTTTACATGATAGGAATATTAAAAATATCATCTTTATATGTGTAGAAAAATAAAAATGAGATTTTTATAAAGATGAAATCTTTAAATTTGAAAAGGCGAAGTCTATGTTTTTATAAAGGCGAAATCTTTATTTTAGAAAAGGCGAAATCTTTATATGGAAAATAGCGTGATAAAAATATAATTTTTATCTATATAACATAGTAGTAAAAATTCGATTTTTATATATTGAATAACGAAGTAAAAAATTCGATTTTTACATATGTAGTGGCTACGGGCGAAGAAAGTGATAAGAGACGAGAACAGTGAAGATTTCCTGCATTAGAAGTGCCGTGGGGTTAGGATAGCTATCGGTGAGAATTTCTCACTCTTCAATTTATTTTTCTAGTTATATATATATATACTAGGATGCAGACGGTGCTTAGTAGCACCCGACACAATCGTCCACAGACCATGGACTTATTTGTTTGGTTGCATAGATTAGTTAGATGATTTGATTTGAAATTGAATTGTTTGGTGAAATAAATTGACTTGATTGATGTGTGAATGGCGTGGGCCTTCACTAGACCGGGGATAAGGCTAGGCCTTGTCCCGTTTCTAGTATCGTGCCGTTATGCCGCCGAAATTTTCTAAAATAAGTTAGAAAAATAAAAATATCATTTTATTTAAAGAATGAACTGAATAGGAATTCATGTGTTGAAATAAAATATTTTATCGTTAAAAATATAATTTTATCGTTAAAAATATAATTTTTAACGTGGAAGTGAATAAAGTAAAATATTCATTTACAAACCGGACGGTTTGTTTATGTACACCTATTTGAAGGACTTTGATTGGGTCGATAAATTTTACACATCGCCCAACTGCACAAATAAAATCTGTGTTTGATTGTTTGAAACCCCACACGGGTGTTGGGATGAAATTTGAAGTTCACTCATCCTGATTGATTAAATATGTCGATCGATTGATTGACAGGCTGTTATAAGCGTTGAATATCTATATTTGATGCTTATACAGTGTAGTGCACTTTGGTTGATGGTTGATTATTTTCAATGCTATTATATACATGTGATGTATGAAAATCCATATAATTAATTTTATATGTTAATTGATTGGGCCTCATTCCAATTTAGAAAATAAAGAATAATATAAAATAAAGGTTCATGTGTTGACAGTACTCATCCATTGAGATTGGTCATGTGTTGAACGATATATTTTAGTAATAAAATTTACATCTTTATCAATATAAAATAAAGGTTCATGTGTTGACAGTACTCATCCATTGAGATTGGTCATGTGTTGAACGAAATATTTTGGATAATAACAACTATTTTGAAAAAGAAATATTTGAAATAGAATATTGGAAAATAGAAATTTATGAAGCCATGTTGATTAGATTGACGCCATTTTGACGTGAACGATATTTATATCGATTTTATTCATTTTGAAATGAAATGAATTGAAAACGATTTCGAAATGAATTGAATTGAAAACGATTTCGAAATGAATTGAATTGAAAACGATTTCGAAATGAATTGAATTGAAAGCGATTTCGAAATGAAATGAATTGAAAACGATTTCGAAATGAATTGAATTGAAAACGATTTCGAAATGAATTGAATTGAAAACGATTTTGAAATGAAATGAATTGAAAGCGATTTCGAAATGAACTGAATTGAAAACGATTTCGAAATGAACTGAATTGAAAACGATTTTGAAATGAATTGAATTGAAAACGATTTCGAAATAAACTGAATTGAAAACGATTTCGAAATGAATTGAATTGAAGTTGAATTGAATTCAAATTGAATTGAAATTTGAATTGAATAGAAACGAATTTATAAAGAAGAATTCAATTTTGCTTTGGATTGAAATGGAAGTTGAAATTGTTTTTGAAACGAATTTAAAACTATTTATATAATTCGTTTTAAATAGAAATCGACGAAATATATATTATATATATTATATATATATAATATAATGGCCTGAATAGAACGCGCCGCGCCGCGGCAGTTCGTGAATTTCGACCATTTATTTCAAACGGATATTACGGGAGATCCGACCGTCGGATTCTCCTAAAATCGGAACCGTTGGGTTTGTATCGAAAAGAGATTTCTAACGAATATGAGAAATTAGAAATCTAACGGTTGGATTTGGAATTATGTCCAAATCAAATTTGAAAAAGGTCGCTGTAAGTGCAGTTCGATGGCCGTTGATGGAAATCGACTGTACGGGCCTTGATAAAATTATTAAAAATAGTAATAATTTGTGTAAAATCATAAGAAATGATTTGGGAAAAATTGGGATGAAAAACTCCATATTTGAAAAGATAAAAATAGATTTTTATCGAAATGAACTGGTTTTGAACTAGAATTATAATTCTATTTATTTTTAAATAAATAAATTGAATTTAAAAAGGGTTTTAAAAATAACCAGAATATCCAATGATTGCATTAGAGCGGATTTGAATCGAAATTGTCTTCGGAATATTTCGATGTTGGAATTCGTGATTATACAGGTGTTGTTATGGAAATTTGAAAGATATATATTTATATCGTTATTTCCAATACGACATTTGTTAGTCGTAGAATTTGATATTGAATATAAGCCGATATATTTTCTATTCAGAGCCTTGTATTGAATATCGAATGTGATTTGGGTTTGTCGTGAATGGTGTCTTCACTAACACTGTTCTTGAACCCAGTTGAGGAAAGATTAAATCTTTTTATTTAGATTTAATGAAGCGTACCAATTAAATAATATTTAATTGGAATTGAATTGATATTGATTTTTGGGTTTATCGTGAACAGTGTTTTAAACAACACTCGTTCTTTAACCCGATAATTAATGAATGTGATTTTGAGTTTATCGTGAACTGTGTTTTAAATGACACGGATTCTTTAACCCAGTTAATGATTAAAACTAAGTGGAGTTTTAATGAATCTTTAATTAGATTGAAATGGTCGAGAATGGAGTACCACCAGTTTTGCTCCAGGCGATAGTTAAATCTTTAATTAGATTTGAACGTGAAATGGTAATTGAATTTACCGATAACACCGTGGTGTTAGATATGAAGTATTACCAGTTTTACTTCATGGGATGAATAGGTTGGGATTGGGAAATTAAAACCAATGATTACTACGGTAAGGTTCGCTAATTCCGACTAGTTGAATCGAAATTCAAAGGAAAATTAGAGAATAAATTCAAGAAATTATCTTGGATAAAATTAATGGGAACCTTTCCCTATGAATGTGAAATTTAGAAACTAACTGTCGGTTAGCCAAGCAGAATGGTTTTCTGGATATTGATCTGATGTTGGTTTCGGCCTTCGGGGTTAATATTTGGAGAATTATTCTCTTGATTAATTTACGGTTAGTGACTGATGAATTGGAATGAGGCGTATGTTGGGTTTGTGTAACACTTATTTAAAATATAAGTGAGTTATTCGGAAAGACCAGGTTTAACCCATTCTGAATAACTGATACGACGATAAGTCGAAGATGAATACGGTGGTCGAAGACCGGAAGTCTTCACGTTGTTTGGGTGATTACTGATGATCTTGATTGGGCTGTACACCCAAGAAGATGGAAACAGTTGGTGATCGTCCAGACGTACTTGGAGATCGATGGATATGCGGGGTACTAGGTGCCTCCGGTTTCGTTCAGACCCAGAACGGACTTGTAAATGGACTGTGTGTCTGACATTGGATTTTAGTCCGTGTGATTGATCTCTATTAAATATATATCTGTTTGGCGGCGGAGAATTTATTCTCTTGCTTAGCGCCCTTCTCTGAGACATACGAGCTCAGGGGTTATATATTGATGGATATCAAACGCATGGAGTGAATTGCCTGTGTGGCATGCCTAAGTGGCAATTGATCGAGGCTTCTGTTGAAAAGCAAAGTCTTGTGGTGATGATCAAAGCACGGCCTTTGTGGCGTAGCTTTGTGTAACGTTTACTTCGCGAGTTTCACACCCGGTATGAACCAAAAACGGGAGACGGACCTCAGGGAGGGCATGCGTTTCTTTCTAGTTAGAAGTGGCGTCAGTGGTTTTACACGCCCTGACGAGTTTGACTTATGTGGTTGTTGCTGTTGCGAGGCGCCTCGGATCGATCGGTCGTTCTCGAACCGATGGAGTCATTTAGTTGGCTCATTTACGCCCCAAAGGGCGGGGGAACGCATGTTCAGGGTTTAAGTTTAATCCACATCGGTGGACCGGCCCTGTCGCTCCAAGGGTCGATGCGCTCTGACCCTGTGGCTCGGGCTAGAGAGTCACGAATCAGTTGAGGACTATCTTTTGCCTCGGTTCATAGATGGAAATCCAATTTCCAAATACGTGACATTTGCGGTTTTATTTGTAGAGCCTAGTATGGCGACATGATATATGGTACCCATGCCGCCTATGATTGATACTTATGATTTGAAGTTGTTTTATACACTATGCACTTATAATAGTATCAAACGATTTGTTTTAACCGTATCAAGCATTCTTTGGCTGTTATAAGGGAAAACCCTATCCTCGGCTGCGTTGCATTGTGTGATGGGACCTGGGTCTTATAACAGCTTCATTTTTCTTTATTTAGCATTGCGCTGTTTGTTTTATGCACTGGTATTCTTGGGAGGAAACCCGTTCCGTGTTATACGGCGTGGTCCCTTGATTTACCTAACTTTAAAATAAAGATTAATAACTGTTTTAGTTCTCAAACCAGTCACATGACTGACCTGGAGTTTATTGTTTTAACCTAAACTCTGGGTGCCCCTATTTTCGACACGGACAGCTAGTAGTTTTGGTTTTGCAGATTTATATTCACAGGATCCTGGTTTACAGCTGGAACGATATCCGGAAAGCTTTGTATCCGTATATCTCTTTCTAGTTGTGTATTGTATTTTTTTCCGCTGCTATGTATTTAAATGTAATTTAAATCTCTGATATTTCTGTGTACTATTCATTTATACTCTGTATATTCTTGTAATCTGATGCATTGTTGTAATATACATTGAAATGTTCTTTTATATGCGTTCTGTTGTGGCTTGTTCTCGAACTATCCGACGCTTTCCTTTATGGGGAAGTTACGGGTTTTCACAGTTGGTATCATGTGACGAGAAGGATTTTCGCTCGGTCCGAACCAGTCGCTAAACCGATCCAGGCCGTTCGAAACGCCCTATCGTTGAGAACACAACAAAATAGAACGCATACACAAGAACATTTCCTTGTATATTACAACAATGCATCAGATTACAAGAATATACAGAGTATAAACGAATATTACACAGAAATATCAGAGATTTAAATTACATTTAAATACATAGCAGCGGAAAATAATACAATACACAACTAGAAGAGATATACGGATACAAAGCTTTCCGGATATCATTCCAGCTGTAAACCAGGATCCTGTGAATATAAATCTGCAAAACCAAAACTACTAGCTGCCCGTGTCAAAATAGGGGCACCCAGAGTTTAGGTTAAAATAATAAACTCCAGGTCAGTCATGTGACTGGTGTGAGAACTAAAACAGTTATTAATCTTTATTTTAAATCATTAGGTAAATCAAGGGACCACGCCGTATAACACGGAACGGGCTTCCTCCCAAGAATACCAGTGCATAAAACAAACAGCGCAATGCTAAATAAAGAAAAATGAAGCTGTTATAAGACCCAGGTCCCATCACACAATGCAACGCAGCCGAGGATAGGGTTTTCCCTTATAACAGCCAAAGAATGCTTGATACGGTTAAAACAAATCGTTTGATACTATTATAAGTGCATAGTGTATAAAACAACTTCAAATCATAAGTATCAATCATAGGCGGCATGAGCGCCCCATCCCACTATGTCACCATATATAGGTTTACAAATAAAACCGCAAAGTCACGTATTTGGAAATTGGATTTCCGTCTATGAACCGAGGCCAGGGATCGTCCTCTACCGATTCGAGACAATCTAGCCCATGTCTCCGGAGCAGCCGCAACTGCCCCTTGGAGCGACAGGGCCGGTCCACCGATGTGGATTATAGTGCCTGAACAATACGTTTCTCCGCCCTTTGGGGCGTAAACGAGCCAACGAATGACTCCATCGGACCCGGATCGTCCGATCAAACCGAGGCGCCTCGCAACATCAACAACCACACAGGTGAAAAGTATATAAATGTCAGGGCTGGTAGGTCACTGACACCACCCTAGCTAGAAAGAAACGCATGCCCTCCCTGAGGTCCTCTCCCGTTTTTGGTTCACAACCGGGGTGCGAGGCTCGCGAATTCACGTTACACAAAGCTGTGCCACACAGGCTGTGCTTTGATCATCACCACAAGACTTTGCTTTTCAACAGAAGCCTCGATCAATTGCCACTTAGGCATGCCACACAGGCAACTCACTCCATGCGTTTGATATCCATCAATATATAACCCCTGAGCTCGTACGTCTCAGAGAAGGGCGTTAAGCAAGAGAATAAATTCTCCGCCGCCAAGCAGATATATATTTAATAGAGATCAATCACACGGACTAAAATCCAATGTCAGACACACAGTCCATTTACAAGTCCGTTCTGGGTCTGAACGAAACCGGAGGCACCTAGTACCTCGCATATCCATCGATCTCCAAGTACGTCTGGACGATCACTAACTGTTTCCATCCTCTTGGGTGTACAGCCCAATCAAGATCATCAGTAAGCACCTAAACTACGTGAAGACTTCTGGTCTTCGACCACCGTCTTCATCTTCGACACCACGTCGAATCAGTTATTTAGAATGGGATAAACCCGGTCTTTCTGAATAACTCGCGTATATATTATAAAAGTGTTACACAAACACAACATACGCCTCATTCCAATTCAGAATATTCCTTTATCCAAATATTCCCATAAATTTTATCCAAGATAAATTCTTTAAATTTATTCTTTAATCACCTTTGAATATCAATTCAAACTAGTCGGGATTAGCGAACCACACCGAAGTAATCATTTATTTTATTTCTCAATCCCAACCTATTCATCCCATGAAGTAAAACTGGTAGTACTTCATATCTAACACCACAGTGTTATCGGTAAATTCAATTACCATTTCACGTTCAAATCTAATTAAAGATTTAACCATCGCCTGGAGCAAAACTGGTGATACTCCATTTTCGATCATTTCAATCTAATTAAAGATTCATTAAAACTCCACTTAGTTTTAATCTTTAACTGGGTTAAAGAATCAGTGTCATTTAAAACACGGTTCACGATAAACCCAAAATCACATTCCATTAATTATCGGGTTAAAGAACAAGTGTTATTTAAAACACTGTTCACGATAAACCCAAAAATCAATACCAATTCAATTCCAATTAAATATCGTTTAATTGGCACACTTCATTAAATCTAAATAAAAAGATTTAATCTTTTCTCAACTGGGTTCAAGAACAGTGTTAGTGAAGACACCATTCACGACAAACCCAAATCACATTTGATATTCAATACAAGGCTCTGAATAGAAAATATATCGGCTTATATTCAATATCAAATCCTACGACTAACAAATGTCGTATTGGAAATAACGATATAAATATATATCTTTCAAATTTCCATAACAACATCTGTATAATCACGAATTTCAACATCGAAATATTCCGAAGACAATTTCGATTCAAATCCACTCCAATGCAATCATTGGAAATTTTGGTTATTTTCAAAACCCTTTTCAAATTCAATTTATTTATTTAAAAATAAATAGAATTATAATTCTAGTTCAAAACTAGTTCATTTCGATAAAAATCTATTTTTATCTTTTCAAATATGGAGTTTTTCATCCCAAATCTTCACAAATCATTTCTTATGATTTTACACAAATTATTACTATTTTTAATAATTTTATCAAGGCCCGTACAGTTGATTTCCACCAATGGCCATCGAACTGCACGTATAGCGACCTTTTTCCAATTTGATTTGGACATAATTCCAAATCCAACCGTTAGATTTCAAATTTCTAACATTCGCTAGAAAGCTCTTTTCGATACGAACCCAACGGTTCCGGTTTTAGGAGAATCCGACGGTCGGATCTCCCGTAACGTCCATTTGAAATCAATGGTCGAAATTCGCGAACTGCCGCGGCGCGGCGCGTTCTATTCAGGCCATTATATTAAATATATAATATATATAATATATACTTCGTCGATTTCTATTTAAAATGAATTATATAAGTAGTTTTAAAATTCGTTTCAAAATCTATTTCAACTTCCATCTCAATTCAAAGCAAAATTGAATTCTTCTCTATAAATTCGTTTTCAATTCAATTCATTTCGAAATCACTTTCAATTCAATTCATTTCGAAATCACTTTCAATTCACTTTGAATTTGTTTTCAATTCAATTCATTTCGAAATCACTTTCAATTCACTTTGAATTCGTTTTCAATTCAATTCATTTTGAATTCGTTTTCAATTCAATTCATTTCGAAATCACTTTCAATTCACTTTGAATTCGTTTTCAATTCAATTCATTTCGAAATCACTTTCAATTCACTTTGAATTCGTTTTCAATTCAATTCATTTCGAAATCACTTTCAATTCACTTTGAATTTGTTTTCAATTCAATTCATTTCGAAATCACTTTCAATTCACTTTGAATTCGTTTTCAATTCAATTCATTTCGAAATCACTTTCAATTCACTTTGAATTCGTTTTCAATTCAATTCATTTCGAAATCACTTTCAATTCACTTTGAATTCGTTTGCAATTCAATTCATTTCGAAATCACTTTCAATTCAATTCATTTCGAAATCACTTTCAATTCACTTTGAATTTGTTTTCAATTCAATTCATTTCGAAATCACTTTCAATTCACTTTGAATTCGTTTTCAATTCAATTCATTTCGAAATCACTTTCAATTCACTTTGAATTCGTTTTCAATTCAATTCATTTCGAAATCACTTTCAATTCACTTTGAATTCGTTTTCAATTCAATTCATTTCGAAATCACTTTCAAAATCGATATAAATATCGTTTACGTCAAAATGGCGTCCATCTAATCAACACGGCTTCATATATTCCTTTATTTTCAAATATTCTATTTCAAATATTTCTTTTTCAAATATCTCTTTTTCAAAACTGGAATGAGGCCCAATCAATTACCATATAAAATTAATTATATGGATTTTCATACAACACATGTATATAATAGCATTGAAAATAATCAACCATCAACCAAAGTGCACTACACTGTATAAGCATCAAATATAGATATTCAACGCTTATAACAGCCTGTCAATCTAATCAACACGGCTTCATATATTCCTTTATTTTCAAATATTCTATTTCAAATATTTCTTTTTCAAATATCTCTTTTTCAAATCTGGAATGAGGCCCAATCAATTACCATATAAAATTAATTATATGGATTTTCATACAACACATGTATATAATAGCATTGAAAATAATCAACCATCAACCAAAGTGCACTACACTGTATAAGCATCAAATATAGATATTCAACGCTTATAACAGCCTGTCAATCAATCGATCGACATATTTAATCAATCAGGATGAGTGAACTTCAAATTTCATCCCAACACCCGTGTGGGGTTTCAAACAATCAAACACATATTTTATTTGTGCTGTTGGGCGATGTGTAAAATTTATCGACCCAATCAATGTCCTTCAAATAGGTGTACATAAATAAACCGTCTGGTTTGTAAATGAATATTTTATTTTATTCACTTTCACTATATTCATTCTCACGTTAAAAATTATATTTTTAACGATAAAACATTTTATTCCAACATATGAATTTCTATTATTCATTCACACAATAAAATGATATTTTTATTTTCTAACTTATTTTAGAAAATTTCGGCGGCATAACGGCACGATACTAGAAACGGGACGAGGCCTAGCCTTATCCCCGGTCTAGTGAAGGCCCACGCCATTCACACATCAATCAAACCATTTTCATCTCACCAAACAATTCAATTCAAACAAATAATTCAACTAATCTATGCAACCAAACAAACAAGTCCATGGTCTGTGGACGATTGTGTCGGGTGCTACTAAGCACCGTCTGCATCCTAGTATATATATATATAACTAGAAAATAAATTGAAAGGTGAGAAATTCTCACCCATAGCTATCCAGCTCCACGGCACTTCTTATGCAGGAAATCTTCACTGTTCTTGCCCTTTCGTCATCTTCGTTGCCCGTAGCTACTACATATATAAAAATCGAATTTTTACTTCGCTATTCAATATATAAAAATCCATTTTTACTTTTGCTTTCAACATATAAAAATATGTTTTTTTTTCTTTTGCTTTCCAAATCTTTTTCTACTAAAAGATTAAACCTTTTTCCTATTTTAAAGTTCAAAATAAAATCAGTTTTTCTCTTTTATAAAAACAGTTTTACTTTTATAAAAATTTCTGTTTAAAATTCTTTTATAAAAACAGTTTCACTTTTATAAAAATTTCTGTTTAAAATTCTTTTATAAAAACAGTTTCACTTTTATAAAAATTTCTGTTTAAAATTCTTTTATAAAAACAGTTTCACTTTTATAAAAATTTCTGTTTAAAATTCTTTTATAAAAACAGTTTCACTTTTATAAAAATTTCTGTTTTAATCTTATAAATAAATCAGTTTTAACTTTATAAATAAATCAGTTTTATTCTCTGTTTTTAAAAATCGAATTTTTTTTTTGATTAAAAATAAAAATGAAATAAAATAGATAACGTACATGCGAAGGGGGGGCGACTCGCCTTCGTCGGCGGCTCTCGGCGGCAAGGCGACGCTTCAGGGGGGGGTTCGAAGTACGAGGGAGGGGGGTACGGTGAGGGCGGCGGCTTCGCTTCAGGGGGGGGGAGAAGATCGGAGGGCGTGCGATGGGGGGTTCGGCGGTCGTGGGCTGTCGGGGGGCGGTGGCGTCGAATCGATTGCTAGGTTTTTTTTTTTTTTTTTTTTTCTTTTTTTTTTCTCTGGTTATAATCGAATGAGGGGGGGGGGGGCAAGCAGGAGATAAGGAGGGAGGGAAGAGTTTTTTTTTTTTTTTTATTTAAATTTGCAAAAGGGTTGACTTTTACATACGACCTCGAAACGAGGCCCACCGCCTGTCGTCCCTAGCGTTTCACCCCCATTCCGAACACAATGGGATATGTATCGCAAGCTGATTCGATTGTTACAATCAGTTTCCTTTTGAATTTTCATTTAAATCACTATATTGAATTTTAAACGTACATTTCGATTTACCGGGGTCACATACTAACTAGAAAAATTCCCGAAAAATATTTTCTAGCTTCGTATTGACGATACGGTCCTAATAAAACTAGTTTCGTCGAATTCTGAGACCGTTAGAAAAATGGCCATTTTCCAGTTGATTAAAATCAACTGAAACTGGTCAAACGCGTTTTCCTTTGCCACGCTCACATATCGATTCGAAAAATTATGAAATTTGGAATCTAGCAATAACTTAACATCACGGACCCAACAAAACTGGTTTCGTCGAAATCCGAGGTCGTTTGCAAAATTGCTATTTTTAAGGGCCTTATATATATAAAAATATATATAAATTCCACAGCGACTATTCAGAATTTTCAACTGGACATATCTTTTGATTCCTGATATGAAATCTTGATTTTTCGGATTCGTTGGAAAGATATTATCAATTAGATCCTAAGGTTTTTGGTTTCACTAAAATCCGGATTGTTTTGCACCCGGTACATTCAATTGAAGTTTGAAATCGAATTATCGAACTACCGCGCCATTTTCAATTCTATTTATAATTATATATAAATATTTATATTCTAGCGACGACGCGTATAATATATACGTTCGATTTATATTCAAAATAAATTTTCTCGTCGTTTTATTTAAAATAATTCATTTTAAATAATCAAAATTCGCTAAAATTGCCAAAATAAAAATTTTAAACTGGCCCAGATTTTCCGGGTTGTTACATATCAGAGCTTTGGTTTACAAAGCAGAGAACAAGGCACATTAGAACCATACGAGAGAATTCATCGGATATTGGATTAGTAATATCCAACGAGGATGACTCGTTAGAGATGGGATCAGTAGTATCCTAGAACGAGTGTGAAGAGTAAATTTTTAAAATAAAAATGAAAACCAATTTTGTTTTGAAAATTTAAAATCAATTATTCGTATTTGATTATTTATATTATATTGATCGGGACAATCCAATATATAAAGATTTTGCATATAGGCCTTGCAAACGTGTATTTGAAGTTTTAATATACTGGAAAGATATAGAATTACACTCTAATCGCCCGGAGATGATTTTGATGATGGAGCTCCATCATTAGAATTTATGTTCGTGTGACGAAGGTGGACTTTCTATATACTTCCTATTGACTGGTGTGAGAACCAAAATTAGATAGGGCCTATTGTTGTGATTTGGCATCAAAAACATGATTTTTGTATATATGTATCAAAATTATGAATTTGAAACTCTAATTCACTAATTGATTGATGTTTGGGTTGTTTGTTTATTTGTTTGCTAATTTTTGAACCATTATGCCTAATTGAATCAAATACTGAATTATATTGAAAATTGGTCGCCTTTGCTTGCATATACATATATCATTGAACAGGTCATAGCAAGGAGGCTAGAGCCAGAGAATAAAATTTGTTTGCCCGACAAATAGGTACATGTTTACTACATAATTTACTGTTTTGTTTGGGTGATGATGATTTTATGAGCCTATTGGCTAGCCGCTTGGCTTTTTCTTTTTCTTTTTGAGATTAGAAGGACCGGGGAAGCTATTTGAAATTCCCCGATGCTCCCGGTGCAGGGGAGGTTATGGCGAAATTTTTCGAAAATTTAGGGTGTTAGCCAAATTTTTGAAAATTTCAAAATTCTCAGAAACTGAAAAGTTGGAGAATGGAAGCCAGATCGAACGTAGAGTTGAGTAATCAAACCACTTTCGACTTTGTTCCTTTTCGGGGACGAAAAGTTTTAAGTGGGGGAGATTGTAATAACCCGGAAAATCTGGGCCAGTTTGAAATTTTTATTTTGGCAATTTTAGCGAATTTTGAATATTTAAAATGAATTATTTTAAATAATATCGACGAGAAATTATTTTGAATATAATTCGATCGTATATATTATATACGTCGTCGTTTGAATATAAATAATTATATATAATTATAAATAGAATTGAAAATGGCGCGGTAGTTCGATAATTCGATTTCAAACTTCAATTGAATGTACCGGGTGCAAAACAATCCGGATTTTAGTGAAACCATAAACATTAGGATCTAATTGATAATATCTTTCCAACGAATCCGACCAATCGAAATTTCATAGCGGGAATCAAAAGATATGTCCAGTTGAAAATTCTGAATAGTCGCTATGGAATTCAGGCCCTTAAAAATGGACATTTTGCAAACGACCTCGGATTTCGATGAAACCAATTTTGTTAGGACCGTATAGTCAATACGAAGCTAGAAAATATTTTTCTGGAATTTTCCTAGTTAGTATGTGACCCCGGTAAATTGAAATGCGTGTTCAAATTTAATATATAGATTTAAATGTAAATTCAACGGAAACTGATCGAGACGTCCGAATCAACCTACGATACATATCCCATTGTGTTCAGAATGGGGGTGAAACGCTATGGACGACAGGCGGTGGGCCTCGTTTCGAGGTCGTATGTAAAAGTCAACTTTTAGTAAATAAATTAATTAAATAATTAAATAAATAAAAAACCATCTTTCCCTTCTATACCCTCTGGCCCCCTTTATACTTCAAATCGATGTTAAATTAAAAAAAAAGAAAAGGGAAAGAGAAAGGAAGGCGATGGCGGAGGAAGCCGCCGCTCCAGGCGTCGCCGTGCCCCAGTCGCCGACCTCCCCTCCGCCTCACTCCCCCCTCGGCCAACCTCCCCGTCGCTTCTCCCCTTCCATCCCCTAAACCGACGCGAAGCCCTCTGGTGACCTCGACGAACCCCAAGCGCCGGAAAACCCTATCCCCGATCGCCAGAGCTCCGGCGCCGACCCCCTTAGCTCCAACGACGAGAGCAGTTCTTCACCCCTCCCTCGAAAATCAGTATGTTTTTTTTATTATTCTATTGAACTTCCTGTTCAGTTTCTTTTTTCTTTTCCTAGATTAAAATCCGAATTATTAAAATATAAAGCATTGTCTTAAAAACTGATTTTATTTTGATTACAAAACATTTTAAAATCAGTTTATATTTATATAAAATATAGTGTAAAATCAGTTTTTATATATAAAAAGCAATAATTTTAGAAATAAGTTTTTATATGAATAGCCTATAAGAGATGAGATTTTTTTTGCAATAAAAAGATTTGATTTTTAATTCTAAAAAGATTTGATTCTTAGTGAAGTAAAGACGATGTTGTTATAAGTAGAAAGGCGAAATTTTTATAAGATGTAGATTTCTATTATGAAACTATCGAAATAAAAATATGATCTTTGCACAGTAGGAACTATAAAAATATAATTTTTATATAGTATAGAAGTTAAAAATATGATTTTTATATTTTTAAAGTAATAAAAATATGATTTTTATATTTTTAAAGTGTTAAAAATATAATCTTTACTATATAGAAGATGTAAAAATATGATTTTTGGTTAGGTAGAGAATTAAAAATATAATTTTTACATGATAGGAATATTAAAAATATCATCTTTATATTTGTAGAAAAATAATAATGAGATTTTTATAAAGATGAAATCTTTAAATTTGAAAAGGCGAAGTCTATGTTTTTATAAAGGCGAAATCTTTATTTTAGAAAAGGCGAAATCTTTATATGGAAAATAGCGTGATAAAAATATAATTTTTATCTATATAACATAGTAGTAAAAATTCGATTTTTATATATTGAATAACGAAGTAAAAAATTCGATTTTTACATATGTAGTGGCTACGGGCGAAGAAAGTGATAAGAGACGAGAACAGTGAAGATTTCCTGCATTAGAAGTGCCGTGGGGTTAGGATAGCTATCGGTGAGAATTTCTCACTCTTCAATTTATTTTTCTAGTTATATATATATACTAGGATGCAGACGGTGCTTAGTAGCACCCGACACAATCGTCCACAGACCATGGACTTGTTTGTTTGGTTGCATAGATTAGTTAGATGATTTGATTTGAAATTGAATTGTTTGGTGAAATAAATTGACTTGATTGATGTGTGAATGGCGTGGGCCTTCACTAGACCGGGGATAAGGCTAGGCCTTGTCCCGTTTCTAGTATCGTGCCGTTATGCCGCCGAAATTTTCTAAAATAAGTTAGAAAAATAAAAATATCATTTTATTTAAAGAATGAACTGAATAGGAATTCATGTGTTGAAATAAAATATTTTATCGTTAAAAATATAATTTTATCGTTAAAAATATAATTTTTAACGTGGAAGTGAATAAAGTAAAATATTCATTTACAAACCGGACGGTTTGTTTATGTACACCTATTTGAAGGACTTTGATTGGGTCGATAAATTTTACACATCGCCCAACTGCACAAATAAAATCTGTGTTTGATTGTTTGAAACCCCACACGGGTGTTGGGATGAAATTTGAAGTTCACTCATCCTGATTGATTAAATATGTCGATCGATTGATTGACAGGCTGTTATAAGCGTTGAATATCTATATTTGATGCTTATACAGTGTAGTGCACTTTGGTTGATGGTTGATTATTTTCAATGCTATTATATACATGTGATGTATGAAAATCCATATAATTAATTTTATATGGTAATTGATTGGGCCTCATTCCAATTTAGAAAATAAAGAATAATATAAAATAAAGGTTCATGTGTTGACAGTACTCATCCATTGAGATTGGTCATGTGTTGAACGAAATATTTTAGTAATAAAATTTACATCTTTATCAATATAAAATAAAGGTTCATGTGTTGACAGTACTCATCCATTGAGATTGGTCATGTGTTGAACGAAATATTTTGGATAATAACAACTATTTTGAAAAAGAAATATTTGAAATAGAATATTGGAAAATAGAAATTTATGAAGCCGTGTTGATTAGATTGACGCCATTTTGACGTGAACGATATTTATATCGATTTTATTCATTTTGAAATGAAATGAATTGAAAACGATTTCGAAATGAATTGAATTGAAAACGATTTCGAAATGAATTGAATTGAAAACGATTTCGAAATGAATTGAATTGAAAACGATTTCGAAATGAAATGAATTGAAAACGATTTCGAAATGAATTGAATTGAAAATGATTTCGAAATGAATTGAATTGAAAACGATTTGGAAATGAAATGAATTGAAAACGATTTTGAAATGAACTGAATTGAAAACGATTTCGAAATGAACTGAATTGAAAACGATTTCGAAATGAATTGAATTGAAAACGATTTCGAAATAAATTGAATTGAAAACGATTTCGAAATGAATTGAATTGAAGTTGAATTGAATTCAAATTGAATTGAAATTTGAATTGAATAGAAACGAATTTATAAAGAAGAATTCAATTTTGCTTTGGATTGAAATGGAAGTTGAAATTGTTTTTGAAACGAATTTAAAACTATTTATATAATTCGTTTTAAATAGAAATCGACGAAATATATATTATATATATTATATATATAATATAATGGCCTGAATAGAACGCGCCGCGCCGTGGCAGTTCGTGAATTTCGACCATTTATTTCAAACGGATATTACGGGAGATCCGACCGTCGGATTCTCCTAAAATCGGAACCGTTGGGTTCGTATCGAAAAGAGCTTTCTAACGAATATGAGAAATTAGAAATCTAACGGTTGGATTTGGAATTATGTCCAAATCAAATTTGAAAAAGGTCGCTGTAAGTGCAGTTCGATGGCCGTTGATGGAAATCGACTGTACGGGCCTTGATAAAATTATTAAAAATAGTAATAATTTGTGTGAAATCATAAGAAATGATTTGGGAAAAATTGGGATGAAAAACTCCATATTTGAAAAGATAAAAATAGATTTTTATCGAAATGAACTGGTTTTGAACTAGAATTATAATTCTATTTATTTTTAAATAAATAAATTGAATTTAAAAAGGGTTTTAAAAATAACCAGAATATCCAATGATTGCATTGGAGCGGATTTGAATCGAAATTGTCTTCGGAATATTTCGATGTTGGAATTCGTGATTATACAGGTGTTGTTATGGAAATTTGAAAGATATATATTTATATCGTTATTTCCAATACGACATTTGTTAGTCGTAGAATTTTATATTAAATATAAGCCGATATATTTTCTATTCAGAGCCTTGTATTGAATATCGAATGTGATTTGGGTTTGTCGTGAATGGTGTCTTCACTAACACTGTTCTTGAACCCAGTTGAGGAAAGATTAAATCTTTTTATTTAGATTTAATGAAGCGTTCCAATTAAATAATATTTAATTGGAATTGAATTGATATTGATTTTTGGGTTTATCGTGAACAGTGTTTTAAACAACACTCGTTCTTTAACCCGATAATTAATGAATGTGATTTTGGGTTTATCGTGAACTGTGTTTTAAATGACACGGATTCTTTAACCCAGTTAACGATTAAAACTAAGTGGAGTTTTAATGAATCTTTAATTAGATTGAAATGGTCGAGAATGGAGTACCACCAGTTTTGCTCCAGGCGATAGTTAAATCTTTAATTAGATTTGAACGTGAAATGGTAATTGAATTTACCGATAACACCGTGGTGTTAGATATGAAGTATTACCAGTTTTACTTCATGGGAATAATAGGTTGGGATTGGGAAATTAAAACCAATGATTACTACGGTAAGGTTCGCTAATTCCGACTAGTTGAATCGAAATTCAAAGGAAAATTAGAGAATAAATTCAAGAAATTATCTTGGATAAAATTAATGGGAACCTTTCCCTATGAATGTGAAATTTAGAAACTAACTGTCGGTTAGCCAAGCAGAATGGTTTTCTGGATATTGATCTGATGTTGGTTTCGGCCTTCGGGGTTAATATTTGGAGAATTATTCTCTTGATTAATTTACGGTTAGTGACTGATGAATTGGAATGAGGCGTATGTTGGGTTTGTGTAACACTTATTTAAAATATACGTGAGTTATTCGGAAAGACCGGGTTTAACCCATTCTGAATAACTGATACGACGATAAGTCGAAGATGAAGACGGTGGTCGAAGACCGGAAGTCTTCACGTTGTTTGGGTGATTACTGATGATCTTGATTGGGCTGTACACCCAAGAAGATGGAAACACTTGGTGATCGTCCAGACGTACTTGGAGATCAATGGATATGCGGGGTACTAGGTGCCTCCGGTTTCGTTCAGACCCAGAACGGACTTGTAAATGGACTGTGTGTCTGACATTGGATTTTAGTCCGTGTGATTGATCTCTATTAAATATATATCTGTTTGGCGGCGGAGAATTTACTCTCTTGCTTAACGCCCTTCTCTGAGACGTACGAGCTCAGGGGTTATATATTGATGGATATCAAACGCATGGAGTGAATTGCCTGTGTGGCATGCCTAAGTGGCAATTGATCGAGGCTTCTGTTGAAAAGCAAAGTCTTGTGGTGATGATCTAAGCACGACCTTTGTGGCGTAGCTTTGTGTAACGTTTACTTCGCGAGTTTCACACCCGGTATGAACCAAAAACGGGAGACGGACCCCAGGGAGGGCATGCGTTTCTTTCTAGTTAGAAGTGGCGTCAATGGTTTTACACGCCCTGACGAGTTTTGTAATGACCCGCATTGGCAGGGGTATTATGATTAATTTATTTTATTATATCAATGGTGGTATAGTGAATTAACTGGTCGTGGAATTAAATAATGATGAATATTTAATTTAAAATAATAAATTAAATAATATATTTAATTCTGAAATAATCAGAATTGGCTGAAATGGCGATATGGTGTGAACCGGATCATCTGTGATATATAATTCAGTTTAGAATTGAATTTGAATAACGAATATATTCAATCGTCGACAGTTGAATGTATAGTTTAAAAATAAATATAAACGAGCTTGAAATGGTGCTGCAGTTCGTAAATTGGCAATTCGAACTTCAACTGAATGTACATGATTCGTTTTAAACCGGATTTCTGTGAAACAAGAAACGTGTGGAGCTGGTGGAGTATATCTTTCTAGTGGAAGCGAAAAAATCGGGATTTCGTCGTGTAGATTTTGATATACGGCTAAATCAAATTTTAAAATAGTCGCTATAGAATCGTTTATCGACCGTAACAGTTTATTCGATATAACTAGTGATCGGCTTTGAATTTAGACAAGGTTCTTTTGGGAAGTAGTGATAATTTAATTTTTAGAATTTTTCTGTAATTTTTAATTAATTTAATAAGCGACTTTTTATATGAAGTATTTGGCACCCTGAAATCAACATTTTGAAGTTTCAAAATATGAGTCCATCTACCGGTATTATTATATTTTTAGAATCATGGCATGTTGCTCTACACGATGGTAATTTAATATCTGTCCATAACCATTCGATTCAAGGACAACATGGAATTTTTATATACCTACTAACGTTGGTTTGTTTCTACCTTATCACTTCTACCTAACATGACAACACAGTGCCATCACTATATTTGATACATCAATTTTCGATCCACTCTTCATTTAAGGCAAACAGATCTCCACGTTGGAAAACCAAAGTATGTGTTGTATGGATTGCTGCACGTCTCAGTCCCTTTGGCCTCAAGAAATGGTAGGATGATTTATGCATCCACGTCCGCTCTCCTATAGATAAAACACTTTAACTTCTCCCCATTTCAACCTAATTCCTCTCAGCAGAAAACGACGGCTACTCCTCTTTTCTTCTAAAACGTGCGGAACAAAATACATAAACAAAAATCAAACTGCGAGTAATCCCATATTCTCAATTATATATAAATCGTTGGAGGAAGTGCTACCCTTTCTACGTGTTCAGAAGTTTTGTAGTACCTTGGGTTTGGGTCTTTACGAGAATCCAGAGGGGATGGCCATGCATGTACGTGTAGAAGATTTTAGGAAGTGAGCAAGACATGAGGGACGTGAGCGAGATGAGAAAAAAAGGAGGAAGCTTTCAAGTGTGTTGGTGATCGGACCGGAGTAGGTGGCCATGATGAAACGCGAGTGGTGAAGGGCCAGTGAA
Organism: Allium sativum; assembly: GCA_030737875.1. Lineage (NCBI taxonomy): Eukaryota > Viridiplantae > Streptophyta > Magnoliopsida > Asparagales > Amaryllidaceae > Allium > Allium sativum. Next base: position 1,687,286 of record JASFAX010000062.1, on the reverse strand, counting down.
AGGCGCACGTCAGTTCTGAGCACAGGGGGTGATTTTGTCGAGCTTAAGGTGGTAAACTTGGTGGGGTCAGCTCGTTTTAAATAGAGAAGGAAGGTGATAGTTGGTCTGATTTATATGTTGAAGAAGTAAGGAAATAAGAGAGTACGGTGGGAGAACTTGTGAAAGTGGAGTGCTGTAATAACCCGAAAATCTGGGCCAGTTTAAAATTTTTATTTTGGCAATTTTAGCGAATTTTGATTATTTAAAATGAATTATTTTAAATAATATCGACGTGAAATTTATTTTGAATAGAATTAGAACGTATATATTATACGCGTCGTCGTTAGAATATAAATATTTATATATAATTATAAATAGAATTGAAAATGGCGCGGTAGTTCGATAATTCGATTTCAAACTTCAATTGAATGTACCGGGTGCAAACCAATCCGGATTTTGGTGAAACCAAAAGTCATAGAATCTATTTGATAATATCTTTCCAACGAATCCGAAAAATCGAAATTTCATGACAAGAATCAAAAGGTATGTCCAGTTGAAAATTCTGAATAGTCGCTATGGAATTCAGGCCCTTAAAAATGGACATTTTGCAAATGACCTCGGATTTCGACGAAACCAGTTTTGTTGGATCCGCAGTGTCAAATTATGGCTAGGTTTCAAATTTCATAATTTTTCGAATCAATATGTGAGCGTGGCAAAGGAAAACGCGTTTGATCGGTTTAAGTTGATTTTAATCGACTGGAAATTGGCCATTTTTCCAACGGTCTCAGAATTTGACGAAACTAGTTTAGTTAGGACCGTATCGTCAATACGAAGCTAGAAAATATTTTTCTGGAATTTTTAAAGTTCGTATGCGACCCCGGTAATTAGAAATGTACGTTTAAAATTCAACATAATGATTTAAAATGTAAATGCAACGGAAACTGATCGAAACGGTCGATTCAGCTTGCGATACATATCCCATTGGGTTCGGAATGGGGGTAAAACACTATGGACGACAGGCGGTGGGCCTCGTTTCGAGTTCGTTTGCAAAAGTCAACTTTTTGCAACTAAAAAAAATATATATTATCTTTCCTCTTTAACTCATCTGGCCCCCCACGTTCAGGAATCATTCGAGCAGAAACAAAAAAAAAAGAAGGGGAAACCTAAATCTAAAATCGCGTCGCCCACCCATCGACATCGCCACCGCCGCCTCGCGTCAACGCCGCCCCACCTCAGCCCAGCTGCGCCTCCTCCCAGACCCGCTCCTCCGATTCCCCTTCCTTCGATCGATCACCAGCGGCGCCCAAAAGCCCCTGTCGCCTTGCAGCGCCTCGCAGCACTCCCTCCGACGATCTTGAGCCACCCTCCGACGCTGGCGCACAGAAGACCCCCTCCCCTCTTCGCAGGTAAAAGTAAGTTGTTTTTATTTTATTTCATTTTTATTTTTAATCTGAAAATTTCGATTTTAAGGATTTAAAACTAATTTTGTAAAACTGATTTTGTAAAAAAGAATTTGAAAACTGATTTTTTTAAAGTTTTAAAACTGTTTTTTTTTTTAAGTTTTAAACTGTTTTTTTAAAAGGGTTTAAAAACTGATTTTATTTTGAGATTTAAAAAGAAAAAGATTTGAGATTTTTTTTTATATTGAAAGTCGAAGTAAAAATCATATCTTTATATATTGAATAGCGAAATAAAAATTCGATTTTTATATATTGAATAGCGAAATAAAAATTCGATTTTTATATATTGAATAGCGAAATAAAAATTCGATTTTTATATATTGAATAGCGAAATAAAAATTCGATTTTTATATATTGAATAGCGAAATAAAAATTCGATTTTTATATATTGAATAGCGAAGTAAAAATTCGATTTTTATATATTGAATAGCAAAGTAAAAATGTGACTTTTATATAGGTAGTGAATACGGGCAACGAAATAGACGAAAGAAAAGCACAGTGAAGATTTCCTACCTATGAAGAATTGCGTCATTCAGTTTAGCGAAAGGGTGAGAACCTCTCACTTTAAATTTCTTTTTTTCTAGTTATATATATAGATATATATACTAGGATGCAGACGGTGCTTAGTAGCACCCGACACCCGTCATCCACAGACCATGGATGGCTTGTTTGTTAAATTGTTTGGTTGTGTAGTTGGTTAGATTATTTGGTTTGAACTGAATTGTTTGGTGAAATAAAATTGATTTGATTGATGTGTGAATGGCGTGGGCCTTCACTAGACCGGGGATAAGGCTAGGCCTCGTCCCGTTTCTAGTATCGTGCCGTTATGCCGCCGAAATTTTCTAAAATATGTTAGAAAAATAAAAATATCATTTTTATTGTGTAAATGAAATGAATAGAAATTCATGTGTTAAAATAAAATATATTATCAAAAAAAAATAGTTTTAACGTGAAAGTGAATAAATAAATATTTATAAACAAATCAGCCGATTTGTTTATATACACTGATTTGACTGATATTGAATAGGTCGATAAATTTTACACATCGCCCAACTGCACAACTAAAAATCTGTGTTTGATTGTTTGAAACCCCACACGGGTGTTGGGATGAAATTTGAAGTTCACTCATCCTGATTGATTAAATATGTCGATCGATTGATTGACAGGCTGTTATAAGCGTAAGATATCTATATTTGATGCTTATACAGTGTAGTGCACTTTGGTTGATGGTTGATTGTTTATTATTGCTATTATATACATGTGTTGTATGGAATCCATATAATTAACGTTATATGGTGATTGATAGGGCCTCATTCCAATCGGGAAAGTAATGAATATTATAAAAGAAAATTCATGTGTTGAATATAAAAATAGTGATGTGTTGACAGTACTCATGTGTTGAGATTAGTCGTGTGTTGAAATAAATATAGATTCATGTGTTGAATGGGATAAATATTCATTTGTTGGATAGAATAAAGAAGTTTGGAAAATATAAAGTCGTGTTGATTAGATTGACGCCATTTTGACGTAAACGATATTTATATCGATTTTAAACGATTTCGAAATGAATTGAATTGAAAACGATTTCGAAATGAATTGAAAACGATTTCGAAATGAATTGAAAACGATTTCGAAATGAATTGAAAACGATTTCGAAATGAATTGAAAACGATTTCGAAATGAATTGAATTGAAAACGATTTCGAAATGAATTGAATTGAAAACGATTTCGAAATGAATTGAATTGAAAACGATTTCGAAATGAATTGAATTGAAAGCGAATTCGAAATGAATTCAAATTGAATTGAATAGAAATGAATTTTAAAACGAATTTATAAAGAAGAATTCAATTTTGATTTGAATTGAAATGGAAGTTGAAATTGTTTTGAAACGAATGTAGAACTATTTATAAAATTCGTTTTAAAAGGAAATCGACGAAATATATATAATATATATATATTATATATATAATGGCCTGAATAGAACGCGCCGCGCCGCGGCAGTTCGTGAATTTCGACCATTTATTTCAAACGGACATTGCGGGAGATCCGACCGTCGGATTCTCCTAAAACCGGAACCGTTGGGTTCGTATCGAAAAGAGATTTCCAATGAATATTAGAAATTTGAAATCTAACGGTTGGATTTGGAGTTATGTCCAAATCAAATTCGAAAAAGGTCGCTGTAAGTGCAGTTCGATGGCCGTTGTTGGAAATCGACTGTACGGGCCTTGGTAAAATTATTAAAAATATCTATAATTTGTGTAAAATCAGAATATATGGATTGGAAAGAGTTGAGCTAGAAAATTCCACATTTGAAAAGATAAAAATAGATTTTTATCGAAATAAACTAGTTTTGAACTAGAATTAAAATCAATTTATTTTTGAAATAAATAAATTGAATTTGAAAGTGATTTTAAAAATAATCAATACTCCCAATACGTGGATTGGACTGGAGTTGAATCGAAATTATCTTCGGGATATTTCGATGTTGGATTTCGTGACTATACAAATATTGTTATGGGGATTTGAAAGATATATTTTATATCGCTATTTCCAATACGATATATGTTGGTTTCAGAATTTGATATTGAATGTAAGCCGATATATTTTCTATTCAGAGCCTTGTATTTAATATCAAATGTGATTTGGGTTTATCGTGAATCGTGTTTTAGAAGACATTGGTTCTTTAACCCAGTTAAAGGCAAGATATCGATTTTTGAGGAGATTAAAACTAAGTGGAGTTTTAATGAATCTTTAATTAGATTGAAAAATGAAGTGATTATTTAAATTATCAAATCTGAAAGGTGATCGAGAATGGAGTACCACCAGTTTTGCTCCAAAGCGATAGTTAAATCTTTAATTAGATTTGAACGTGAAATGGTAATTAATTTTACCGATAACACAGTGGTGTTAGATGTGGAGTATTACCAGTTTTCTCCATGGGATATATAGGTTGGGATTGGGAAATAAAATAATAATTACTTCGGTGTGGTTCGCTAATCCCGACTAGTTTGGAAAACCATATTATGGTTTGAAATGATATCCAAAGGAAGATTAAAGAATAAATTTAGAAGAATTTATCTTGGATAAAATTAATGGGAACCTTTCCCTAAAAATGTGATTTTGTGAATAAAAGAATATTCTGATTTGGAATGAGGCGTTTGATGTGTTTGTGTAACATTTGTTTATCATATACGTGGGTTATTCAGAAAGGCCGGGTTTACACCCATTCTGAATAACCGATTCGACGAGATGTCGAAGATGAAGACGGTGGTTGAAGACCGGAAGTCTTTACATCGTTTGGATAATTACTGACGATCCTGATTGGGCTGTACACCCAAGAGGATGGAAATAGTTGGCGGTCGTCCAGACGTACTTGGAGATGGATGGATATGCGAGGAAAGTGCCTCCGGTTTCGTTCAGACCTAGAACGGACTTGTAAATGGATGGTGTGTCTGACATTGTATTCCTTTATATTGTATTTGTTGATCTCTGCTAAATATATATCTGTTTGGCGGCGGAGAATTTATTCTCTTGCTTAACGCCCTTCTCTGAGACATATGAGCTCAGAGGTTATATATTGGCAGAAATCAGTGGTACGATATGGATTGATAGTGTGGCATACTGAGATGCAGTGATCCAGACTTTTGTTGAAAAGCAAAGTTTGGTGGTTAATGATCAAAGCGCAGCTGATATAGCATGGCTTTGTGTATAGCGTTGATCCGCGAGCCTCACAACCCGGGATGGTGGTAAACTGATGGTTTGATCAGTATACATTTTTAGTGTAGTGGATTCGGTCGACCGATATTGAGCTTCGTGCTCGGAGGGATAGAGTAAGCGGTGTTTTCTCTTGCTGGGACGTAAGCCGCGGTGATACTTGAGTCCCAAAAGTGCGGATGTGCATAGCGGTGTTTTCTCTCGCTGAGACGTAAGCCGCGGTGATTTGTACTACGCGATCGATCTTTCGAATCAGGAGCCACCATGATGGAAATCCAATTTCCAATACGTGTATTTCGGCTTTATTTGTAGAGCCTAGTATGGCGACATAGTGGGATGGGGCACTCATGCCGTCTATGATTTATATTTATGATTGAAATTGTTTTTGACACTATACACTTATTATAGTATCAAATGGTTTGTTTTAAACGTATCAAGCATGTTTGGCTGTTATAAGGTAAAACCCTATCCTCCGGCTTGCGTTGCATTGTGTGATGGGACCTGGGTCTTATAATAGCTTCATTTTTCGAAAAAGCATTGCGCTGTTTATTCTATGCACTAGTATTCTTGGGAGGAAACCTGTTCCGTGTTATACGGCGTGGTCCCTTGAATTACTCTCTTTTAAAGTAAAGTTTTAAATAACTGTTTTAGTTCTCACACCAGTCACATGACTAACCTGGAGTTTATTGTTTTAACCTAAACTCTGGGTGCCCTTATTTTCGACACGGGCAGCTAGTAGTTTTGGTTTTGCAGATTTATATTCACAGGATCCTGGTTTACAGCTGGAATGATATCCGGAAAGCTTTGTATCCGTATATCTCTTCTAGTTGTGTATTGTATTATTTTCCGCTGCGATATATTTAAATGTAATTTAAATCTCTGATATTTCTGTGTAATATTCATTTATACTCTGTATATTCTTGTAATCTGATGCATTGTTGTAATAACAGTGAAATGTTCTTCTGTTTGTGTTCTGATTTGTCTTGTCCTCACAGTAATTCGTTCTTTCTCATCTCTTCGGAGACCGGGGAAGTTTCGGGTCGCTTCATTTGGTATCAGAGCTTTGGTTAAAAAGCTCAGAGAACAAGGCGCCTTAGAACCAAACGAAAGAATTCTTCAGAGATTGGATTAGTAATATCCAATAAGAATGACTCGTTAGAGATGGGATCAGTAGTATCCTAGAACGAGTCAAAAGGGTGTTATTTTTAAAATAAACATTTAAACAAACTTTGTTTTGGAAGTTTAAACCATTTTATACGTATTTGAATATTTGTTTTATATTGAATTTGGACAATCCAATATATAAAGATTTTGCATATACGCCTTGCAAACGTGTATTCGAAGTTTTAATATATTGAATAGATATAGAATCACACTCTAGTCGCCCGGAGATGATACTGATGATTGAGATCTCATCATCAGTGTTTATGTTCGAGTTTCGAAAGTGAGATATTTATATATTTCCAATTGACTGGTGTGAGAACCAAACTAGATAGATTTATTGTTGTGATTTGGCATCAAAAACATGATTTTTAGTATATATATATAAAAAAATTATATACCTTTGAAAGTTAAGCAACACATTGATTGCTAGCTGCGATGATTATTAATTCAACTAATAGAAATACTGGAATGATATATAAAGCATGAATCAAGATATTTGTTAACGAAAAGTAATGCAAACTCTCTTGATAAAATCCTCAAATATAATGTAGGAGATGGTTCTCTATGGCTTATCTAATGCTGACTTCAGTATGACTCCGAAACAAACAAGGAGGGCCCGGCAGAAAGCAGAAAAAGAAAGGGAGTTGAACTTAGGAACATACGTGGGTGTTTATTGTCGTATATGCAGAGAAGAAGGGCATTATGCGGTTCGGTGCCCTGAGAGAAAGAGAAGCAAGGAGAAAGAGATAAGAATGGACATAGTTTGTTTTAAGTGCAAAGAAACGGGACATTTTGTGGATAAGTGTCCAAACGTTAAGAAAAAATCCAGAAAATTAGGAAAAGAAAAGAAGTGTTTCCGATGCAAAGATATAGGGCATCTAGCCCGAAATTGCCCGTTAAAGAAGGGTGATAAGAAATCCAAAGGAAAGGAGATATCTACTTTGGAAATTATGCAAGGAGGAGGCACGACTTCCTAGAAAGTTGGGTTTTAATGTAATGAACTAGCATTTTGGATATATGTACGTATGTGTATGATGCTTGTATGAACTTAAATATGCTTTTGTTTTAAAATTATATCGATATTGTATAATATAGCTAGTGTAAGAGGAATGATTGAACTAAGGTGAATTCAGCACCGCATATTAGAATGTTTTGGAATTTGATTGAAATTGCATGCATATACTTGTACTTACATTGAACAGGTCATAGCAAGGAGGCTAGAGCAGAGAATAAAATTTGTTTGCCCGACAAATAGGTACATGTTTACTACATAATTTACTGTTTTGTTTGGGTGATGATGATTTTATGAGCCTATTGGCTAGCCGCTTGGCTTTTTCTTTTTCTTTTTGAGATCTGAAGGACCGGGGAAGCTATTTGAGATTTCCCGATGCTCCCGGTGCAGGGGAGGTTATGGCGAAATTTTTCGAAAATTTAGGGTGTTAGCCAAATTTTTGGAAATTTTTGAAAAGTTCTTAGAAACTGAAAAGTTGAAGAACTTAAGCCGTAATCAAAACAATGGAAGTTGAGTTGAATTGTTAAACAACTTTCGACTTTGTTCCTTTTCGGGGACGAAAAGTTTTAAGTGGGGGAGATTGTAATAACCCGAAAATCTGGGCCAGTTTAAAATTTTTATTTTGGCAATTTTAGCGAATTTTGATTATTTAAAATGAATTATTTTAAATAATATCGACGTGAAATTTATTTTGAATAGAATTAGAACGTATATATTATACGCGTCATCGTTAGAATATAAATATTTATATATAATTATAAATAGAATTGAAAATGGCGCGGTAGTTCGATAATTCGATTTCAAACTTCAATTGAATGTACCGGGTGCAAACCAATCCGGATTTTGGTGAAACCAAAAATCATAGAATCTATTTGATAATATCTTTCCAACGAATCCGAAAAATCGAAATTTCATGACAAGAATCAAAAGATATGTCCAGTTGAAAATTTTGAATAGTCGCTATGGAATTCAGGCCCTTAAAAATGGACATTTTGCAAATGACCTCGGATTTCGACGAAACCAGTTTTGTTGGATCCGCAGTGTCAAATTATGGCTAGGTTTCAAATTTCATAATTTTTCGAATCAATATGTGAGCGTGGCAAAGGAAAACGCGTTTGATCGGTTTCAGTTGATTTTAATCGACTGGAAATTGGCCATTTTTCCAACGGTCTCAGAATTTGACGAAACTAGTTTAGTTAGGACCGTATCGTCAATACGAAGCTAGAAAATATTTTTCTGGAATTTTTAAAGTTCGTATGCGACCCCGGTAATTAGAAATGTACGTTTAAAATTCAACATAATGATTTAAAATGTAAATGCAACGGAAACTGATCGAAACGGTCGATTCAGCTTGCGATACATATCCCATTGGGTTCGGAATGGGGGTAAAACACTATGGACGACAGGCGGTGGGCCTCGTTTCGAGTTCGTTTGCAAAAGTCAACTTTTTGCAATTAAAAAAAAAAATATTATCTTTCCTCTTTAACTCATCTGGCCCCCCACGTTCAGGAATCATTCGAGCAGAAAAAAAAAAAAGGGGAAACCTAAATCTAAAATCGCGTCGCCCACCCATCGACATCGCCACCGCCGCCTCGCGTCAACGCCGCCCCACCCCAGCCCAGCTGCGCCTCCTCCCAGACCCGCTCCTCCGATTCCCCTTCCTTCGATCGATCACCAGCGGCGCCCAAAAGCCCCTGCCGCCTTGCAGCGCCTCGCAGCACTCCCTCCGACGATCTTGAGCCACCCTCCGACGCTGGCGCACAGAAGACCCCCCCCTCTTCACAGGTAAAAGTAAGTTGTTTTTATTTTATTTCATTTTTATTTTTAATCTGAAAATTTCGATTTTAAGGATTTAAAACTGATTTTTTAAAACTGATTTTGTAAAAAAGAATTTGAAAACTGATTTTTTTAAAGTTTTAAAACTGTTTTTTTTTTAAAGTTTTAAACTGTTTTTTTTAAAAGGGTTTAAAAACTGATTTTATTTTGAGATTTAAAAAGAAAAAGATTTGAGATTTTTTTTATATTGAAAGTCGAAGTAAAAATCATATCTTTATATATTGAATAGCGAAATAAAAATTCGATTTTTATATATTGAATAGCGAAATAAAAATTCGATTTTTATATATTGAATAGCGAAATAAAAATTCGATTTTTATATATTGAATAGCGAAATAAAAAATCGATTTTTATATATTGAATAGCGAAATAAAAATTCGATTTTTATATATTGAATAGCGAAGTAAAAATTCGATTTTTATATATTGAATAGCAAAGTAAAAATGTGACTTTTATATAGGTAGTGAATACGGGCAACGAAATAGACGAAAGAAAAGCACAGTGAAGATTTCCTACCCATGAAGAATTGCGTCATTCAGTTTAGCGAAAGGGTGAGAACCTCTCACTTTAAATTTCTTTTTTTCTAGTTATATATATAGATATATATACTAGGATGCAGACGGTGCTTAGTAGCACCCGACACCCGTCATCCACAGACCATGGATGGCTTGTTTGTTAAATTGTTTGGTTGTGTAGTTGGTTAGATTATTTGGTTTGAACTGAATTGTTTGGTGAAATAAAATTGATTTGATTGATGTGTGAATGGCGTGGGCCTTCACTAGACCGGGGATAAGGCTAGGCCTCGTCCCGTTTCTAGTATCGTGCCGTTATGCCGCCGAAATTTTCTAAAATATGTTAGAAAAATAAAAATATCATTTTTATTGTGTAAATGAAATGAATAGAAATTCATGTGTTAAAATAAAATATATTATCAAAAAAAAAATTGTTTTAACGTGAAAGTGAATAAATAAATATTTATAAACAAATCGGCCGATTTGTTTATATACACTGATTTGACTGATATTGAATGGGTCGATAAATTTTACACATCGCCCAACTGCACAACTAAAAATCTGTGTTTGATTGTTTGAAACCCCACACGGGTGTTGGGATGAAATTTGAAGTTCACTCATCCTGATTGATTAAATATGTCGATCGATTGATTGACAGGCTGTTATAAGCGTAAGATATCTATATTTGATGCTTATACAGTGTAGTGCACTTTGGTTGATGGTTGATTGTTTATTATTGCTATTATATACATGTGTTGTATGGAATCCATATAATTAACGTTATATGGTGATTGATAGGGCCTCATTCCAATCGGGAAAGTAATGAATATTATAAAAGAAAATTCATGTGTTGAATATAAAAATAGTGATGTGTTGACAGTACTCATGTGTTGAGATTAGTCGTGTGTTGAAATAAATATAGATTCATGTGTTGAATGGGATAAATATTCATTTGTTGGATAGAATAAAGAAGTTTGGAAAATATAAAGTCGTGTTGATTAGATTGACGCCATTTTGACGTAAACGATATTTATATCGATTTTAAACGATTTCGAAATGAATTGAATTGAAAACGATTTCGAAATGAATTGAAAACGATTTCGAAATGAATTGAAAACGATTTCGAAATGAATTGAAAACGATTTCGAAATGAATTGAAAACGATTTCGAAATGAATTGAATTGAAAACGATTTCGAAATGAATTGAATTGAAAACGATTTCGAAATGAATTGAATTGAAAACGATTTCGAAATGAATTGAATTGAAAGCGAATTCGAAATGAATTCAAATTGAATTGAATAGAAATGAATTTTAAAACGAATTTATAAAGAAGAATTCAATTTTGATTTGAATTGAAATGGAAGTTGAAATTGTTTTGAAACGAATGTAGAACTATTTATAAAATTCGTTTTAAAAGGAAATCGACGAAATATATATAATATATATATATTATATATATAATGGCCTGAATAGAACGCGCCGCGCCGCGGCAGTTCGTGAATTTCGACCATTTATTTCAAACGGACATTGCGGGAGATCCGACCGTCGGATTCTCCTAAAACCGGAACCGTTGGGTTCGTATCGAAAAGAGCTTTCCAATGAATTTTAGAAATTTTAAATCTAACGGTTGGATTTGGAGTTATGTCCAAATCAAATTCGAAAAAGGTCGCTGTAAGTGCAGTTCGATGGCCGTTGTTGGAAATCGACTGTACGGGCCTTGGTAAAATTATTAAAAATATCTATAATTTGTGTAAAATCATAATATATGGATTGGAAAGAGTTGAGCTAGAAAATTCCACATTTGAAAAGATAAAAATAGATTTTTATCGAAATAAACTAGTTTTGAACTAGAATTAAAATCAATTTATTTTTGAAATAAATAAATTGAATTTGAAAGTGATTTTAAAAATAATCAATACTCCCAATACGTGGATTGGACTGGAGTTGAATCGAAATTATCTTCGGGATATTTCGATGTTGGATTTCGTGACTATACAAATATTGTTATGGGGATTTGAAAGATATATTTTATATCGCTATTTCCAATACGATATATGTTGGTTTCAGAATTTGATATTGAATGTAAGCCGATATATTTTCTATTCAGAGCCTTGTATTTAATATCAAATGTGATTTGGGTTTATCGTGAATCGTGTTTTAGAAGACATTGGTTCTTTAACCCAGTTAAAGGCAAGATATCGATTTTTGAGGAGATTAAAACTAAGTGGAGTTTTAATGAATCTTTAATTAGATTGAAAAATGAAGTGATTATTTAAATTATCAAATCTGAAAGGTGATCGAGAATGGAGTACCACCAGTTTTGCTCCAAAGCGATAGTTAAATCTTTAATTAGATTTGAACGTGAAATGGTAATTAATTTTACCGATAACACAGTGGTGTTAGATGTGGAGTATTACCAGTTTTCTCCATGGGATATATAGGTTGGGATTGGGAAATAAAATAATAATTACTTCGGTGTGGTTCGCTAATCCCGACTAGTTTGGAAAACCATATTATGGTTTGAAATGATATCCAAAGGAAGATTAAAGAATAAATTTAGAAGAATTTATCTTGGATAAAATTAATGGGAACCTATCCCTAAAAATGTGATTTTGTGAATAAAAGAATATTCTGAATTGGAATGAGGCGTTTGATGTGTTTGTGTAACATTTGTTTATCATATACGTGGGTTATTCAGAAAGGCCGGGTTTACACCCATTCTGAATAACCGATTCGACGAGATGTCGAAGATGAAGACGGTGGTTGAAGACCGGAAGTCTTCACATCGTTTGGATAATTACTGACGATCCTGATTGGGCTGTACACCCAAGAGGATGGAAATAGTTGGCGGTCGTCCAGACGTACTTGGAGATGGATGGATATGCGAGGAAAGTGCCTCCGGTTTCGTTCAGACCTAGACTTGTAAATGGATGGTGTGTCTGACATTGTATTCCTTTATATTGTATTTGTTGATCTCTGCTAAATATATATCTGTTTGGCGGCGGAGAATTTATTCTCTTGCTTAACGCCCTTCTCTGAGACATATGAGCTCAGAGGTTATATATTGGCAGAAATCAGTGGTACGATATGGATTGATAGTGTGGCATACTGAGATGCAGTGATCCAGACTTTTGTTGAAAAGCAAAGTTTGGTGGTTGATGATCAAAGCGCAACTGATGTAGCATGGCTTTGTGTATAGCGTTGATCCGCGAGCCTCACAGCCCGGGATGGTGGTAAACTGATGGTTTGATCAGTATACATTTTTAGTGTAGTGGATTCGGTCGACCGATATTGAGCTTCGTGCTCGGAGGGATAGAGTAAGCGGTGTTTTCTCTTGCTGGGACGTAAGCCGCGGTGATACTTGAGTCCCAAAAGTGCGGATGTGCATAGCGGTGTTTTCTCTCGCTGAGACGTAAGTCGCGGTGATTTGTACTACGCGATTGATCTTTCGAATCAGGAGCCACCATGATGGAAATCCAATTTCCAATACGTGTATTTCGGCTTTATTTGTAGAGCCTAGTATGGCGACATAGTGGGATGGGGCACTCATGCCGTCTATGATTTATATTTATGATTGAAATTGTTTTTGACACTATACACTTATTATAGTATCAAATGGTTTGTTTTAAACGTATCAAGCATGTTTGGCTGTTATAAGGTAAAACCCTATCCTCCGGCTTGCGTTGCATTGTGTGATGGGACCTGGGTCTTATAATAGCTTCATTTTTCGAAAAAGCATTGCGCTGTTTATTCTATGCACTAGTATTCTTGGGAGGAAACCCGTTCCGTGTTATACGGCGTGGTCCCTTGAATTACTCTCTTTTAAAGTAAAGTTTTAAATAACTGTTTTAGTTCTCACACCAGTCACATGACTGACCTGGAGTTTATTGTTTTAACCTAAACTCTGGGTGCCCTTATTTTCGACACGGGCAGCTAGTAGTTTTGGTTTTGCAGATTTATATTCACAGGATCCTGGTTTACAGCTGGAATGATATCCGGAAAGCTTTGTATCCGTATATCTCTTCTAGTTGTGTATTGTATTATTTTCCGCTGCGATATATTTAAATGTAATTTAAATCTCTGATATTTCTGTGTAATATTCATTTATACTCTGTATATTCTTGTAATCTGATGCATTGTTGTAATAACAGTGAAATGTTCTTCTGTTTGTGTTCTGATTTGTCTTGTCCTCACAGTAATTCGTTCTTTCTCATCTCTTCGGAGACCGGGGAAGTTTCGGGTCGCTTCAAGTGCGGAATTAGTTGGATCACTGTTCGAAACATTTACTGGAGCAGTGGACTTCGTTTGGGGAAGAAGGTGTCTGGAGCGAGAATCATACGGTGAAGAAGGAAGGCAAACGCGGGTATGGGTTTTTGAAGGAATGGTTGGGCCAGATTTTTTAATGTGAGGCCCAGAAACTATTATATAGGTTTGTTTTGTTTTAAATGAAATTGTATAAAGTTATAATGGGTATAACTTGAACATATGTTATCAGAATTAAGCGAAACAAGATCTGATGGGATCGTATGGACGGGAGCAACACAATGAGACTGACCGAGAGTGGATCAGAGACAGTTACAATTTATGGCAAAATAAATTGTCGGACTGAATCAAATAACGCAAACCGTTATTTAACGGTTAACGCTCCAAAGTGAGTAAATCTCACTAACTCTGAACAGTTTATAATTTCATGTTATATTTTTAGAACTGTTAGATATTGGCTGATTGACTGTGTGTTGACCGTTTGATTGAACTGCTAGTCAGTTAGTTAATTTTCTATATTGATTCTGTTTAACAGAATATATCATATAGAACTGAAAGGTGATGTTATCTATATGGTTTAACATCTGTGATGCAGGGAAACAGGTTGGAGGAATCCAACTGGATTCCTCAACATTTATTTTACTGTTTTCATATATTGTGATATATGATGTGTTATATAATCTGGTATGGATTATGGGTGTTGGAATGATATTGATCATTGTTATTCGATATTTTAAATATCATAAGAAACCCTGGGGTGAGAAAAAAAAGAAGTATTTCAATGTATATTGAAACAAAGAAATTTTATAAAATCACAGGATTTTATAAAAGGAAATATTTATAAAACGAACACGGTTTTATAAAAAGGGATATTTATTTAGAAAATAAATAGAAATAGAAAAGGAATATTTATTTAGAAAATAAATAGAAGTTATAAATAGGAAATATTTGTAACGGTAAATAGAAGTTATAAATAGGAAATATTTGTAACGGTAAATAGAAGTTATAAATAGGAAATATTTGTAACGGTAAATAGAAGTTATAAATAGGAAATATTTGTAACGGTAAGTAAACGTTATAAAAAGGAAATAGTTGTAACGGAAAACATAGTAAAGTAAAAGGAACTAATCGATGTTAGTTTAATCGATTAGCGTTAAAGTAAAAGGAACTAATCGATGTTAGTTAATCGATTAGTGTTAAAGTAAAAGGAGTTAATCGATGTTAGTTAATCGATTAGAGAATAAAGTTAAAAGGAGTTAATCGATGTTAGTTAATCGATTAGTATTAAAGTAAAAGTAGTTAATCGATGTTAGTTTAATCGATTAGAGTAAAAGGAAAGTAGTTAATCGATGTTAGTTTAATCGATTAGAGTTAAAGCAAAGGAGCTAATCGATGTTAGTTTAATCGATTAGAGTTAAAGCAATAGAGTTAATCGAATATAGTTATTCGAATAGAAGCAAATGAGTTAATCGAATATAGTTTATTCGAAGAAAGTAAAAGGAGTCATCGAATATAGTTATTCGAAAGGAGTTAAGTGAAATGGGTAAATCAATAGCATTAGTCGAATAGAGTTAATCCAATAGTGTTAGTCCAATAGAGTTAATTGATAAGGGTTAATCGAATAGAGTTAAGTGAAAAGAGTCAATCGAATATATTTATTCGAACGAGTGTTAAGTAAGGAAGTTTGTTAAGGAATATAAAGTGAACTTTGCCTATTTCAAAGTTAGAAATGTTGTTCAGTTAAGGTCTGAGAGGTAATTCTACCCCAACTTGATTGGCTTCGTTTTTAACTAAGGAATAGTTAAGGTTCGGCAGTAAAGTAAATGGTTTGAGTTGGCATAGCAATGTTTGTTTAAACATCTGTCTAAGTCCAATGAAGAAGCTTTGGAAGTGTTTTCCAAATAAGAAACCAGAAATGTTTTCTAATAAAGAAAGCAAGAAATGGAAATGTTTTCCATTGTTAATAACGTATATTTTCCAAATCTAGAAAACAAGAAATATTGAATATAGGGAAACAGGAGATAAGTAAATTTATGAAATTAAGAGATAAATGTTGAATGATGTTTGATCGATATAAATTTCCATTTGGAAATAATATCGTTGTTTGCACACTTGTTTTTATTCGATAGTTAAATCACAGACTATCGAAGTTTTGACCATTTTAACGTTGTTAATATGGAGAGACCGGTTGGATTATTATCCAAAGAACCACTCTGTATTGGCATAAGTATTGCGAATCATATATGCCAAAGGAAATTGAAGACGGAGTTATACAAGGGCTATCCTGTTTACAGAATAGTGCCTTCGGTTCATCCTGTTCCTGGATGACTTGTATGGACGGATGTCTGACAGAGATTTCCAGACAATCACATATATTGATTTCTCCAACTATACCAAGAGTGGAAGCGGAGAAGGAAACTTCTTTTAGCTAACACATAATGTATTGTTGAGGACGTCAATCGGTGATTTGATGGATTTGATGTGACATTCAAAGTGAATCTGATGTGATGATAAAGCGTAGCTTCTAGCCTCATCATCCGGTAAATGACAGAAATCGGGCAGGCAGCATGGCTAAGTCGGTCGCACCGAAGTAGGGTGTATAATCACCTGATCTAGAGTTTCATTTACTTCTAAAAATCTATTGTTGATGCTGTCCCATTCGGGAAACGGTTGCTGATCCCAACTGTTGGTGATATACATTCGATACACTCAAGCGAAATGAGTGGTCGGTCATGTGTGGCCGGGTTGCAAGATGTTCTTGTTGAACCCAGTGTATTCCTCTCTAGAGGTACATTAGCGAAAGGTGATTCCATACCTTGTCATAGTTGGAAACCCATTACCCAATACGTGCTTGCGGTTTTGATTGTATACTATATATGTAGAACGTGAGATGAAAGCGTTTCTGCTAGATGATTATATATATACTGTGGTTGATAGACATTATTATAATATCAAAAGGTTTTTGGTATAAAGATATTTTGGATTCTCATAAGGGAAAAACCCGTTCCGTTATGCGACGTGGTCTTATGAGATATCATATACCTGCATAACTGTTTTAAACTGTTTTACTCATACCAGTCCCATGACTGACCCGGAGTTTACTTTGTTGTTTTCCCTAAACTCTTGGGTGCCTAAATTTGTATGGGCAGTCAAGTAGTCGGGATTTACAGATATACTGGAAGAGCTTGGAGCAGGAGGCTTCAGGATCATATAGCTATTATTATTCCGCTGTGTTGTAAGTGTTGTACTCTGAAAATGATATATATATGCAAGTACAGATTTGTATTTCAAAGTTATGTTATGAAATATATTTATTCGTTCCGCTGTGAGATTCGTGTTACTCTGATATTGTGTTCTTCTTCTTCTTCTATTCTAAGTTTCTATCTTATCTTTCCTCACCCTCTAATTTCTTTTACTAATTACCAGGATTTTTCGACGTTTTGGTTATCGACATCGAGTTTATGTCGATAACCAAAGTCGCCGAAAATCCGGGTCGTTACAGTTGGTATCAGAGCTTAAGTTAAGAATTACTTGGCTCTGTTGCGTGACTCGGTAGAGATAGGGTTAGTAATACCCTAGATTGAGTTTGAGTGTATATATACGAGTGAACGTATTTGTTATTGATATAAAAATTTGTTTTATATTATGGAGATTCATTGGTTGAGTCGTTTATGAGTTCTGGTCGATCAGTTTGATCCACTGTATCGGTAGGAGTTACTAAACACTCAAATACGATGAACCGTCATGGTATGTTTTGAAAAGAGGGTAAATTAAAATAAGTTTACCCAAGGTATATCTTGATAAAGAGAAGATATATATATATATATCAAAATTATAATATATAGGATACATTGGTTGTTATTATAATCAAGTAAGATTATAAATTAAATGGTTATGTAAATAACCAATCAGAATTCATATAAGTAAAATACGTGAAATCAGATGAGTAAAATCTAAAATTTAAACCAGAATTGAAGTTAAGACTCTGGAGAAATGGATAAGTGTTTGTAAATGGATTGGGATTTAAAATAAGGAAAATTTAAGAACCTGGGAGATTTTAATTTTGTTTTACAAGCAGTGTGAATTATATTTTTGAAATGAATTTCAAAGTGGAAATGTTCAGAAATGGTTTTATAGTATTGAACTCACTTCGATCGCTGGAAAATAGATTCTGATGATGACAGCTGCATCATCAGTATTCATTTTCGAGTTGTAAGTGACGAATTACTACCAAAGATACTGTTTTGAATTTGTTTTGGGAAAGACAAGTGTGTTGAATTTCAAAATAGAATTTCAAATATAGAAGTTGAATTTTGAAATAGATTTGAAATATTAACTTGTTTAAAAGAAATAAAACAAGTAGTTCCTTTATAAACGAAGTTTATAAATAATTCTTTTATAAACGAAGTTATAAATGAAGTGAAAAGAATTATCATTGGATAATTCAGAAAAAAAAATACAAGAGTGAAATTGAAAGGGGAACCTATTTTCCAAAGGTAGTAATATCGATTTCAAAAGGAATTGAAATCAAGACTTATGTAAAGGATGAATAAAGAAGGTTTGAAAAGGAATTTGAATAAAGGAAGTTCAAACATAGGATTTGAATATAGAAAATTCAAAGGGGATTTGAATAAAGAGAATTCAAATAGAAATTTAATATAGAAATTCAAATGGAGTTTGAATATATGAAACTCAATGGAAGTGATATAGAATTTGAATATAGAAATTCAAATGGCGTTTGGATATAGGAAATATAAAAGATTTCAAATATAGGATTTGAATATCGAAAGTGAAAATATGAGATTTGAATAAAGAACATTCAAATAGAATTGAATTTGAAATTTGAATATAGAAGATTCAAAAGGAATAAAATGAAATAAAGAGAATTCAAATAGATTCGAATAATGAAATTCAAATATGGGATTTGAATAAGAAAATTGAAACAAAATTCAAATATAGAATTTGAATAAGAGAATCGAAATGGAATTTGAATATAGGAAATTCAAATAAAATTGAAATGGAATTCAATTAGTTGATAAGTAAGTTAAAATATATTTGAACATGTTATACTCAAATAAAAAGGTGAAATGGGCAAACCAGTAATTTGAAAATCACTTAACAAACTAAGTTAAAATGATTGGATTAAGTTGA
This sequence comes from Allium sativum, assembly GCA_030737875.1. Lineage (NCBI taxonomy): Eukaryota > Viridiplantae > Streptophyta > Magnoliopsida > Asparagales > Amaryllidaceae > Allium > Allium sativum. The sequence continues at coordinate 1,668,193 of JASFAX010000062.1, read as the reverse complement.
GATGAATTAGAAATGTATGGATATACATGAGATAGGTATGGATAAGGTATGAAGGTATATAAATAGAATGCTCGACGAAAGGTATGTATTTAATTCATATATGAGATTTCATGTGCCGTATCGGCTAGTCCCTTGGCTTTTTCTTTTTCTTTTGGATTTGGTAAGGGCCATGGGAGGCTATTTGAAATATCCCGATGCTCCTAGTACAAAGGAGGTTATGGCAAATTTTTCCGGGAATCTAAGGAGTTAGAAAATTTTTAAGATAATTTGACAGTTAGAAATCAACGTATCGATATATATATATATAAGTCGATAACGAAATGAACTTAGAAATAGAATAGTAAAATCAAAAGGGAAGACTAGGAATAAAATCCAGTAAGAATAGAAAGAGGAAGTGTATACGTGTTTAAAAGTGAATAAGTAGTTGTATGGTAGTGATTATTCGAGTAAGTGGTAATATCTGTTTTGACGTTATAAATGTTATTCAGTCAAGGTCTGAGAGGTAGTTATACCCCAACTTGATTGATTTCATTATTAACAAATAAATAGTAAGATTTCAGGCTCGAAAATCAATGTTGAAATAAGAGTTAGTTGAATATAGTATTTGGGGTGTCGTAACGATGTTTTACACAACATCCGTTTTAACCCAAATAAGTGTAAGCAAAAGAGATAAATAATTGGAGTATTTTCCAATTATGAATAGCATATATTTTCTAAGGTTTAGAAAATAAAGGAAGGCGATATTCGGAAATGTTTTCCAAATAACATAAAAGGCCAATATGGTTATTGAAAATATTTGGTTAACAAATATTGATAAAGAAATAGAGAAGTGATTTAACTAATGGAATATTGAGTTTGGGCTCAGTTGAATTTCAAAAAGAAAAATTGATTTTTGAAAAGAGTAAACTGTTTAAAAACTCCCAGGTAAAGGCTGTTTGAATTAAAAACAAATTTAACAGAAATTTGTGAAAGAAGATTTGAATTAAAGTAAAGTCAGTTAAGTGGTAACTGAAGTTGAATTGAAATCGAATAAGATTGGATTTGTGAAATTAGAATCCAAAATGGTATTGGATTGAGGAGTTAAGGAATTGAAAATCAAGAATTGAACTTGAGTTGAAATGGGATTTGGCTTGGATATAAGCGAATGGTTGTGTCATTGATAAAAGCAGATTGGATTTGATTGGGGTAACTCTTGTATATGCTGAGTTGATAGCATATGGAAGTGACAGAGTAGAATGCCCGACAAAAAGGTACCAGTTTATATTATATATGAGTTTGGTGATCTTGATGAGCCGAATGGGCAAGCCGCTTGGCTGTTTGATTTTCTTTTGGGTTGGAGATGGCCCAGAGAAGCGAATGGTGGTTTGATCTATTGACCAGTACGAAGGAGGTGCTGGCGAAATTTTTCGAAGAGTTAAGGTGTTAGAAAATTTTCAGGATTTTTGAAAATTTTCGTTGGTAAGAATTAATTAATAATTTAATTGAAATTAAATTTGGTTCAGTTGAAACTGAAGTTAAGAAGTGAACAAATGTGTTCTAACCAGTCGATAGGGTCGTCCTCTACCTTTTGCAATTTCGAGGACGAAATTATTTTAAGTGGGGAAGATTGTAATGACCCGCATTGGCAGGGGTATTATGATTAATTTATTTTATTATATCAATGGTGGTATAGTGAATTAACTGGTCGTGGAATTAAATAATGATGAATATTTAATTTAAAATAATAAATTAAATAATATATTTAATTCTGAAATAATCAGAATTGGCTGAAATGGCGATATGGTGTGAACCGGATCATCTGTGATATATAATTCAGTTTAGAATTGAATTTGAATAACGAATATATTCAATCGTCGACAGTTGAATGTATAGTTTAAAAATAAATATAAACGAGCTTGAAATGGTGCTGCAGTTCGTAAATTGGCAATTCGAACTTCAACTGAATGTACATGATTCGTTTTAAACCGGATTTCTGTGAAACAAGAAACGTGTGGAGCTGGTGGAGTATATCTTTCTAGTGGAAGCGAAAAAATCGGGATTTCGTCGTGTAGATTTTGATATACGGCTAAATCAAATTTTAAAATAGTCGCTATAGAATCGTTTATCGACCGTAACAGTTTATTCGATATAACTAGTGATCGGCTTTGAATTTAGACAAGGTTCTTTTGGGAAGTAGTGATAATTTAATTTTTAGAATTTTTCTGTAATTTTTAATTAATTTAATAAGCGACTTTTTATATGAAGTATTTGGCACCCTGAAATCAACATTTTGAAGTTTCAAAATATGAGTCCATCTACCGGTATTATTATATTTTTAGAATCATGGCATGTTGCTCTACACGATGGTAATTTAATATCTGTCCATAACCATTCGATTCAAGGACAACATGGAATTTTTATATACCTACTAACGTTGGTTTGTTTCTACCTTATCACTTCTACCTAACATGACAACACAGTGCCATCACTATATTTGATACATCAATTTTCGATCCACTCTTCATTTAAGGCAAACAGATCTCCACGTTGGAAAACCAAAGTATGTGTTGTATGGATTGCTGCACGTCTCAGTCCCTTTGGCCTCAAGAAATGGTAGGATGATTTATGCATCCACGTCCCCTCTCCTATAGATAAAACACTTTAACTTCTCCCCATTTCAACCTAATTCCTCTTAGCAGAAAACGACGGCTACTCCTCTTTTCTTCTAAAACGTGCGGAACAAAATACATAAACAAAAATCAAACTGCGAGTAATCCCATATTCTCAATTATATATAAATCGTTGGAGGAAGTGCTACCCTTTCTACGTGTTCAGAAGTTTTGTAGTACCTTGGGTTTGGGTCTTTACGAGAATCCAGAGGGGATGGCCATGCATGTACGTGTAGAAGATTTTAGGAAGTGAGCAAGACATGAGGGACGTGAGCGAGATGAGAAAAAAAGGAGGAATCTTTCAAGTGTGTTGGTGATCGGACCGGAGTAGGTGGCCATGATGAAACGCGAGTGGTGAAGGGCCAGTGAAAGGCGCACGTCAGTTCTGAGCACAGGGGGTGATTTTGTCGAGCTTAAGGTGGTAAACTTGGTGGGGTCAGCTCGTTTTAAATAGAGAAGGAAGGTGATAGTTGGTCTGATTTATATGTTGAAGAAGTAAGGAAATAAGAGAGTACGGTGGGAGAACTTGTGAAAGTGGAGTGCGGAATTAGTTGGATCACTGTTCGAAACATTTACTGGAGCAGTGGACTTCGTTTGGGGAAGAAGGTGTCTGGAGCGAGAATCATACGGTGAAGAGGGAAGGCAAACGCGGGTATGGGTTTTTGAAGGAATGGTTGGGCCAGATTTTTTAATGTGAGGCCCAGAAACTATTATATAGGTTTGTTTTGTTTTAAATGAAATTGTATAAAGTTATAACGGGTATAACTTGAACATATGTTATCAGAATTAAGCGAAACAAGATCTGATGGGATCGTATGGACGGGAGCAACACAATGAGACTGACCGAGAGTGGATCAGAGACAGTTACAATTTATGGCGAAATAAATTGTCGGACTGAATCAAATAACGCAAACCGTTATTTAACGGTTAACGCGCCAAAGTGAGTAAATCTCACTAACTCTGAACAGTTTATAATTTCATGTTATATTTTTAGAACTGTTAGATATTGGCTGATTGACCGTGTGTTGACCGTTTGATTGAACTGCTAGTCAGTTAGTTAATTTTCTATATTGATTCTGTTTAACAGAATATATCATATAGAACTGAAAGGTGATGTTATCTATATGGTTTAACATCTGTGATGCAGGGAAACAGGTTGGAGGAATCCAACTGGATTCCTCAACATTTATTTTACTGTTTTCATATATTGTGATATATGATGTGTTATATAATCTGGTATGGATTATGGGTGTTGGAATGATATTGATCATTGTTATTCGATATTTTAAATATCATAAGAAACCCTGGGATGAGAAAAAAAAGAAGTATTTCAATGTATATTGAAATAAAGAAATTTTATAAAATCACAGGATTTTATAAAAGGAAATATTTATAAAACGAACACGGTTTTATAAAAAGGGATATTTATTTAGAAAATAAATAGAAATAGAAAAGGAATATTTATTTAGAAAATAAATAGAAGTTATAAATAGGAAATATTTGTAACGGTAAATAGAAGTTATAAATAGGAAATATTTGTAACGGTAAATAGAAGTTATAAATAGGAAATATTTGTAACGGTAAGTAAACGTTATAAAAAGGAAATAGTTGTAACGGAAAACATAGTAAAGTAAAAGGAACTAATCAATGTTATTTTAATCGATTAGCGTTAAAGTAAAAGGAACTAATCGATGTTAGTTAATCGATTAGTGTTAAAGTAAAAGGAGTTAATCGATGTTAGTTAATCGATTAGAGAATAAAGTTAAAAGGAGTTAATCGATGTTAGTTAATCGATTAGTATTAAAGTAAAAGTAGTTAATCGATGTTAGTTTAATCGATTAGAGTAAAAGGAAAGTAGTTAATCGATGTTAGTTTAATCGATTAGAGTTAAAGCAAAGGAGCTAATCGATGTTAGTTTAATCGATTAGAGTTAAAGCAATAGAGTTAATCGAATATAGTTATTCGAATAGAAGCAAATGAGTTAATCGAATATAGTTTATTCGAAGAAAGTAAAAGGAGTCATCGAATATAGTTATTCGAAAGGAGTTAAGTGAAATGGGTAAATCAATAGCATTAGTCGAATAGAGTTAATCCAATAGTGTTAGTCCAATAGAGTTAATTGATAAGGGTTAATCGAATAGAGTTAAGTGAAAAGAGTCAATCGAATATATTTATTCGAACGAGTGTTAAGTAAGGAAGTTTGTTAAGGAATATAAAGTGAACTTTGCCTATTTCAAAGTTAGAAATGTTGTTCAGTTAAGGTCTGAGAGGTAATTCTACCCCAACTTGATTGGCTTCGTTTTTAACTAAGGAATAGTTAAGGTTCGGCAGTAAAGTAAATGGTTTGAGTTGGCATAGCAATGTTTGTTTAAACATCTGTCTAAGTCCAACGAAGAAGCTTTGGAAGTGTTTTCCAAATAAGAAACCAGAAATGTTTTCTAATAAAGAAAGCAAGAAATGGAAATGTTTTCCATTGTTAATAACGTATATTTTCCAAATCTAGAAAATAAGAAATATTGAATATAGGGAAACAGGAGATAAGTAAATTTATGAAATTAAGAGATAAATGTTGAATGATGTTTGATCGATATAAATTTTCATTTGGAAATAATATCGTTGTTTGCACACTTGTTTTTATTCGATAGTTAAATCGCAGACTATCGAAGTTTTGACCATTTTAACGTTGTTAATATGGAGAGACCGGTTGGATTATTATCCAAAGAACCACTCTGTATTGGCATAAGTATTGCGAATCATATATGCCAAAGGAAATTGAAGACGGAGTTATACAAGGGCTATCCTGTTTACAGAATAGTGCCTTCGGTTCATCCTGTTCCTGGATGACTTGTATGGACGGATGTCTGACAGAGATTTCCAGACAATCACATATATTGATTTCTCCAACTATACCAAGAGTGGAAGCGGAGAAGGAAACTTCTTTTAGCTAACACATAATGTATTGTTGAGGACGTCAATCGGTGATTTGATGGATTTGATGTGACATTCAAAGTGAATCTGATGTGATGATAAAGCGTAGCTTCTAGCCTCATCATCCGGTAAATGACAGAAATCGGGCAGGCAGCATGGCTAAGTCGGTCGCACCGAAGTAGGGTGTATAATCACCTGATCTAGAGTTTCATTTACTTCTAAAAATCTATTGTTGATGCTGTCCCATTCGGGAAACGGTTGCTGATCCCAACTGTTGGTGATATACATTCGATACACTCAAGCGAAATGAGTGGTCGGTCATGTGTGGTCGGGTTGCAAGATGTTCTTGTTGAACCCAGTGTATTCCTCTCTAGAGGTACATTAGCGAAAGGTGATTCCATACCTTGTCATAGTTGGAAACCCATTACCCAATACGTGCTTGCGGTTTTGATTGTATACTATATATGTAGAACGTGAGATGAAAGCGTTTCTGCTAGATGATTATATATATACTGTGGTTGATAGACATTATTATAATATCAAAAGGTTTTTGATATAAAGATATTTTGGATTCTCATAAGGGAAAAACCCGTTCCGTTATGCGGCGTGGTCTTATGAGATATCATATACCTGCATAACTGTTTTAAACTGTTTTACTCATACCAGTCCCATGACTGACCCGGAGTTTACTTTGTTGTTTTCCCTAAACTCTTGGGTGCCTAAATTTGTATGGGCAGTCAAGTAGTCGGGATTTACAGATATACTGGAAGAGCTTGGAGCAGGAGGCTTCAGGATCATATAGCTATTATTATTCCGCTGTGTTGTAAGTGCTGTACTCTGATAATGATATGTATATGCAAGTACAGATTTGTATTTCAAAGTTATGTTATGAAATATATTTATTCGTTCCGCTGTGAGATTCGTGTTACTCTAATATTGTGTTCTTCTTCTTCTTCTATTCTAAGTTTCTATCTTATCTTTCCTCACCTTCTAATTTCTTTCACTAATTACCAGGATTTTTCGACGTTTTGGTTATCGACATCGAGTTTATGTCGATAACCAAAGTCGCCGAAAATCCGGGTCGTTACAAGTTTGACTTATGTGGTTGTTGCTGTTGCGAGGTGCCTCGGATCGATCGGTCGTTCTCGAACCGATGGAGTCATTTAGTTGGCTCATTTACGCCCCAAAGGGCGGGGGAACGCATGTTCAGGGTTTAAGTTTAATCCACATCGGTGGACCGGCCCTGTCGCTCCAAGGGTCGATGCGCTCTGACCCTGTGGCTCAGGCTAGAGAGTCACGAATCGGTTGAGGACTATCTTTTGCCTCGGTTCATAGATGGAAATCCAATTTCCAAATACGTGACATTTGCGGTTTTATTTGTAGAGCCTAGTATGGCGACATGATATATGGTACCCATGCCGCCTATGATTGATACTTATGATTTGAAGTTGTTTTATACACTATGCACTTATAATAGTATCAAATGATTTGTTTTAACCGTATCAAGCATTCTTTGGCTGTTATAAGGGAAAACCCTATCCTCGGCTGCATTGCATTGTGTGATGGGACCTGGGTCTTATAACAGCTTCATTTTTCTTTATTTAGCATTGCGCTATTTGTTTTATGCACTGGTATTCTTGGGAGGAAACCCGTTCCATGTTATACGGCGTGGTCCCTTGATTTACCTAACTTTAAAATAAAGATTAATAACTGTTTTAGTTCTCACACCAGTCACATGACTGACCTGGAGTTTATTGTTTTAACCTAAACTCTGGGTGCCCCTATTTTCGACACGGGCAGCTAGTAGTTTTGGTTTTGCAGATTTATATTCACAGGATCCTGGTTTACAGCTGGAACGATATCCGGAAAGCTTTGTATCCGTATATCTCTTTCTAGTTGTGTATTGTATTATTTTCCGCTGCTATGTATTTAAATGTAATTTAAATCTCTGATATTTCTGTGTACTATTCATTTATACTCTGTATATTCTTGTAATCTGATGCATTGTTGTAATATACATTGAAATGTTCTTTTATATGCGTTCTGTTGTGGCTTGTTCTCGAACTATCCGACGCTTTCCTTTACGGGGAAGTTACGGGTTTTCACAAAGGACCACAGGGAGGGCATGTGTTTCCTTCTAGCTAGAAGTGGCGTCAGTGGTTTTACACACCCTGACGAGTTTGACTTATGTGGTTGTTGCTGTTGCAGGCGCCTCAGATATATCGGTTGATCCGGGACCGATGGAGTCATTGGACTCATTGACACCCCAAAGGGTGGGAAAACGCAGTGTTCAGGCATTTTAATCCACATCGGTGGACCGGCCCTGTCGCTCCAAGGGTCACTCGAGCTCTGATCCTGAGACACGGGCTAGAGCGTCTCGAATCGGTAGAGGACTGTCTTTTGCCTCGGTTCACAGATGGAAACCCAACTTCCAATACGTGACATTTGCGGTTTTGATTGTAGAGCCTAGTATGGCGACATGATATATGGTACCCATGCCGTCTATGATTAATACTTATGATTGAAATTGTTTTATACACTATACACTTATAGTAATATCAAAATAATCTGTTTTTAAACGTATCAAGCATTCTTTGGCTATTATAAGGTAAAACCCAATCCTCCGGCTTGCGTTGCATTGTGTGATGGGACCTGGGTCTTATAATAGCTTCATTTTTCTTTATTTAGCATTGCGTTGTTGTTTTATGCACTGGTATTCTTGGGAGGAAACCCATTCCGTGTTATACGGCGTGGTCCCTTGATTTACCTAACTTTAAAGTAAAGATTAACAACTGTTTTAGTTCTCACACCAGTCACTTGACTGACCTGGAGTTTATTGTTTTAACCTAAACTCTGGGTGCCCCTATTTTCCGCACATGCAGCTAGTAGTTTTGGTTTTGCAGATTTATATTCACAGGATCCTGATTTACAGCTGGAACGATATTCGGAAAGCTCTGTATCCGTGTATTACTTCTAGTTGTGTATTGTATTATTTTCCGCTGCTAAGTAATGTATTGTAATCTCTGATATTTTATAATGTATATTATTTGTTAATACTCTGTATATTCTTGTATTCTGATGAATTGTTGTAATAAGCAATGAAATGTTCTTCTATTTGCGTTCTTTTGTGTGTTGTTCTCAAAGTATCCGCTCTTTCCTTCATGGGGAAGTTACGGGTCCTTTCACTTTCCAATACGAACTCCAAACCGAACCCACCGACTTTCGTCCCTAGCTAATTACCCCCATTCCGAACACAATGGGATATGTCTGGTAAGCCAGTTCGACTGCTTCGATCAGTTTTGATTGAAATTAAAATATAAATCTGTACATTCAATTTTAAACGCACTTCAATTTACCGGGCCCACATACAGACTCTAAAAATTCCCGGAAAATTATTTCTAGCATCGTATTGACCATACCGTCTTAACAAAACTAATTTCGCCAAACTTGAAGACTGATTGAAAAATGGTCATTTTCTGGCCGATCGAAATTGACAGAAACTGTTAAAACACGTTTTCTTTTGCCACGATTACATATTGATTTCAAAAATTATGAATTTTGAAACCTAGCAATAACTTGACATCATGGATCCAACAAAAGTGGTTTCATCGAAAACCGAGGTCGTTTGCAAAATGGCTATTTTTAAGGGCCAGAATTCCACAGCGACTATTCTGAATTTTCAGCTGGGCATAAGTTTTTATTCCCGCTATGAAATTTCAATTTTTCAGATTCGTTGGAAAAATATTTTCAAATAGATTCTAATATTTTTGGTTTCGCTAAAATCCGGCTTATTTTGAATCTTGTACATTCATTTGAAATTTGAAAACAAATTTTCAAACTACCACGCCATTTTCAATTCCTTTTATAATTAAAAATAATTATTTATATTCTAACGGCGATTCAAATAAATATATACATTCTAATTCTATTCAAAATAAATTTTTCGTCGCTATTATTTAAAATAATTCATTTTAAATATTCAAAATTGGCTAAAAGTGCCAAAATAAAAATTTTAAAATTGCTCAGATTTCCGGTTTATTACAATCTCCCCCACTTAGAACTTTTCGTCCCCGAAAAGGAACGAAGCTGAAAGTTGTTTTACAAACCAACTCTACTTTCATTATCTTCATTATGGCTTAAGTTCTTCAACTTTTCAGTTTCTAAGAACTTTTCAAATTTTTCAAAAATTTGGCTAACGCCCTAAATTTTCGAAAAATTTCGCCATAACCTCCCCTGCACCGGGAGCTTCGGGATATTTCAAATAGGCTCCCATGGCCCTCACCAATCCAAAAAGAAAAAGAAATAGCCAATCGGCTAGCCAATCGACTCATAAAATCATCAAAAACCCAAGAAATACAATAAACATGTACCTATTTGTCGGGCAAACAATTTTATTCCTCTTCTCTAGCCTCCTTGCTATGACCTGTTCAATGTAAGTACATGTACAAGCATGCAAATGCGATATATTTTCAATACAATCCACTATTTGGTTCAATTTGGCTAAAGGTTCAACATTTAATTAATCAAACAATAATCAGACAACACAAGCAGCAATCAATTAGTTGATTATCTTTTCAAACTCATAACTTTGATATATAGTCAAAAATCACGTTTTTAATGCCAAATCACAACAGTGGGCCATATCTAATTTTGGTTCTCACACCAGTCTATTGGAAATATATAGATATCTCACTTTCGACACTCGAATATAAATGCTGATGATGATGCACCATCATCAGGATTATCCCGGGGTGACTAGAGTGTGATTCTGTATCTATCCAGTATATTAAAACTTCGAATACACGCGGATCAGACGTATACGCAAAATCTTTATATACTTGATTGTCCATATCAATTTAAAATAAATATTCAAATACGAATAATTGATTTAAATTTTCAAAAAAAAATTGTTTTCATTTTAAAAATATACTCTTCACACTCGTTCTAGAATACTACTGATCCCATCTCTAACGAGTCATTCCCATTGGATATTACTAATCGAATCTCTGATGAATTATTTCGTTCTGTTCTAACGTGTCTTGTTCTCAAGCTATGTAAACCATAGCTCTGATACCAAATGAGATGACCCGAAACTTCCCCGTGACGAAAAGCTCGGATTGCTTTGAGGACAAGACGAATCAGAACACAAACAGAAGAACATTTCATTGCTTATTACAATAATTCATCAGAATATAGGAATAAAGCAGAGTATAAATAAATATTATACATCAGAAAATATCAGAGATTCAATTTACATTACATAGCAGCGGAAAAATAATACAAAACACAACTGAAATTAATACACAGATACAGAGCTTTCCGAGTATCGTTCTAGCTGTAAACCAGAATGCTGTGAATATAAATATGCAAAACCAAAACTACTAGCTGCCCGTGTAGAAAATAGGGGCACCCAGAGTTCAGGTTAAAACAATAAACTCCAGGTCAGTCATGTGACTGGTGTGAGAACTAAAAAAGTTATTTAAAACTTTACTTTAAATCAGATATATCTAGGGACCACGCCGTATAACACGGAATGGGTTTCCTCCCAAGAATACCAGTGCATATAACAAAACAGCGCAATGCTTTTTGAAAAAATGAAGCTATTGTAAGACCCAGGTCCCATCACATAATGCAACACAAGCCGGAGGATAGGGTTTTCCCTTATAATAGCCAAATATGCTTGGTACGTTAAAAACAAATCATTTGATACTATTATAAGTGTGTAGTGTCAAAACAATTTCAATCATAAGTATCAATCATAGACGGCATGGGTACCATATATCATGTCGCCATACTAGGCTTTACAATCAAAACCGCAAAAGTCACATATAGGAAGTTGGGTTTCCATCTGTGAACCGAGGCAAAAGATAGTCCTCTACCGATTCGAGATGCTCTAGCCCGTGTCTCAGGTCAGAGCTCGAGTGACCTTTGGATCGTCAGGGCCGGTCCACCGATGTGGATTAAAATGCCTGAACACTGCGTTTCCCCACCCTTTGGGGCGTCAATGAGCCAAATGACTCCATCGGCTCCACATGGTCACCGATATATCCAAGGCGCCTTGCAATCCGACAACCAAATATGTGAAAATAATATAAATGTCAAGGCTAGTAGGTCACTGATGCCACTTCTAGCTAGAAGGAAATGCATGCCCTCCATGAGGTCCTTCTCCCGTTTCTGGTTCACACCGGGGTGTGAGGCTCGTGAATCAACGCTACACAAAGCTATGCCACACAGGTCGTGCTTTGATCATCACCCACAAGACTTTTCTTTTCAACAGAAGCATTGATCATTTGCCACTTAGGCATGCCACACAGGCAATTCACTCCATGTGTTTGATATCCATCAATATATAACCCCTGAGCTCGTACGTCTCAGAGAAGGGCGTTAAGCAAGAGAATAAATTCTCCGCCGCCAAACAGATATATATTTAATAGAAATAAATCACACAGAATAAAATCCAATATCAGACACATAGTCCATTTACAAGTTCGTTCTAGGTCTGAACGAAACCGGAGGCACCTTGTACCTCGCATATCCATCGATCTCCAAGTACGTCTAGACGGTCACCAACTGATTCCCTCCTCTTGGGTGTATAGCCCAATCAAGATAATCAATAATTATCCAAACGACGTGAAGACCTACGGTCTTCGATCACCGTCTTCATCCTCTACACGTCGTCGAATCAGTTATTCAGAATGGGATAAACCCGGTCTTTCTGAATAACTCGTGTATATAATAAACAAGTGTTACACAAACACAACATACGCCTCATTCCAATTCAGAATATTCTTTTATTCAAATATTCTTATACTCTGGGAAAGGTTCCCATTAATTTTATCAAAGATAAATTCTTTAAAATTTATTCTTTAATCTTCTTTTGAATATCAATTCAAACCAAATTATGGTTTATCCAAACTAGTCAAGATTAACGAACCTTATCGAAGTAATCATTTGTTTTAATTTCCCATTCCCAACCTATTCATCCCATGAAGTAAAACTGGTCATACTTCATATCTAACACCATGGTGTTATCGGTAAATTCAATTACCATTTCACATTCAATCTAATTGAAGATTTAACTATCGCCTGGAGCAAAACTGGTGATACTTCATTCCCGATAATTTCAATCTAATTAAAGATTCATTAAAACTCCACTTGGTTTTAACCTTCCCAAAAATCACTATCAATGATTATTTAACTTGGGAAATCATATCCTGTCTTTAACTAGGTTAAAGAACCAATGTCATTTAAAACACGGTTCACTATAAACCCAAAATCACATTCCATTCTATCAGCCTTTAACCGTAAATTAGAAAGTGAACAATTCCCCAAGTATTAACCCCGAAGGCCGAAACCAACATCAGATCAATACCCAGGAAACCATTCAACTTGACAATCTCCAGTTAGTATCTGATTTTCTTAACTCCGTTGGGTCTAAGAACAGTATTATTAAAGATACCGTTCACGACAACCCAAATCCCATTTGATATTAAATACAAGGCTCTGAATAGAAAATATATCAGCTTATATTCAATATCTAATTCTACGACCAACAAATATCGTATTGGAAATAACGATATAAATATATCTTTCAAATTTCCTTAACCATATCTGTATAATCATGAAATCCAACATCGAAATATTCCAAAGACAATTTCGATTCAAATCCATTCCAATTCAATTATTGGAAATTCTAGTTACTTTTAAAACCCTTTCAAATCCAATTTATTTATTTAAAAAATAAATAGATTATAATTCTAGTTCAAAACTAGTTCATTTCGATAAAAATCTATTTTTATCTTTTCAAATGTGGAATTTTTCATCCCAATCCTTTACAAATCATTTATTATGATTTTACACAAATTATTACTATTTTTCATAATTTTATCAAGGCCTGTACAGTCGATTTCCATCAACGGCCATCGAACTGCACTTACAGCGACCTTTTCCAAATTTGATTTGGACATAATTCCTAATCCAACCGTTAGATTTCAAATCTCTAATATTCATTAGAAAGCTCTTTTCGATACGAACCCAACGGTTTTGGTTTTAGGAGAATCCTACGGTCGGATCTCCCGTAATGTCCATTCGAAGTCAATGGTCGAAATTCGTGAACTGCCGCAGCGCGGCGCATTCTATTCTGGCCATTATATATATAATATAAATATATATTATATATTTCATCGATTTCAAAACGTATTTTATAAATCGTTTTAAATTCGTTTTCAAAACGATTTCAACTTCATATTTAATTTCTTAACAAAATTGAATATTCCATATCATCGATATATAAATGATAATATTTTCAAAACATTATATTTTGAAATCACTTCCTTTTCTATATTCAATATAAAACGAATATAATCGATATAAATATCGTTCGCGTCAAAATGGCGCAAATCTAATCAATGCGGCTTTATATCTTTCAATAACTTCGTTATTCTATTCAACAAATGAATATTTTCTTCAACACATGTCGTTCGCGTCAAAATGGCGCAAATCTAATCAATACGGCTTTATATCTTTCAATAACTTCGTTATTCTATTCAACAAATGAATATTTTCTTCAACACATGAATTTTCTTTTACTCAACAAATGAATATATATTTTATTCAAAACATGAATTTTCTTTTATTCAACACATGAATATTTATTTTACTCAACACATGAATTTATATTTTATTCAACACATGAATTTTCTTTTATTCAACAAATGAATATTTATTTTATTCAACAAATGAATTTTCTTTTATTTTCCAAATTGGAATGAGGCCCAATCAATTACCATATAATGTTAATTATATGGATTCCATACAACACATGTATACAATAGCAACGATAAATAATCAACCATAATCCAGAGTGCACTACACAACTGCATAAGCATTAAATATAAATAATTAACGCTTACACAGTCTGTCAACCGATCGATCAACATACAATTAAATAATTGGGATTAGTGTACGCCAAATATCACCCCAACACCCGTGTGGGGTTCCAAATCAACAAACACAGATTTTTATTTGTGTAGCTGGGCGATGTGTAAAATTTATCGTCCCATTCAATATCTGTCAAATGGGTTTACATAAACAAATCATCCGATTTGTTTATAAATATTTATTTTGTATACACGTTATAAATTATATTTTTAACTATAAAATATTTATTCGTTTCACATCACACAGTAAAATTTCACAACACATCAATCAGACAGACAAGTCATCTATGGTCTATGGACGACGGGTGTCGAGTGCTGCTAAGCACCGTCTGCATCCTAGTATATATTTCAAACTAGAAATTAAAATAAAAGTGAGGAGTTCTCGCCCAAGTTATACCAATCGCCTCGACACTTCATATGTAGAAAATCTTCGCCGTGCCTTTTGTCACTTTCGTTGCCCGTATTTACTACATATATAAAAGTCATATATTTTTACTTCGCTTTCAAGATGATAAAAATAGCATCTTTAACATGATGTTTTCATTATAAAGATTATATTTTTATTCTAAACCTTTCTACAAATATCACATTTTTATATGGTTATTAGATATATAAAAATCATACTTTTATTTTCTCTATAAGATAAAAAATCATATTTTTATATCGCTACTATATGGATAAAAATTCTATTTTTATAACGGTGTTCATATAATAAAGATCATACTTTTATTATCAATATCTATAAATAAAAATCGTTTCTTTATTTGCTAAAAATCAAATCTTTACACAAGGAAAAATCTAACTTTTCATAAGGAAAAATCCAATTTTTCTGTTTCTAAAAATCTATTCTTTTTTATCATAAAAATATAATCTTTAACCTTTCTAAAAATCTTGTCTTTCTATTATAAAAAATCAAAGCTTTCTATTATAAAAATCAAAACTTTTTAATGAAGGAAAATCAAAGCTCCAGGCGGCGGCGATAGGGAGGGACGATTGAGGGTTGTCGGGGTTTTTTTTTTCTAAATCGAGAAAACCGATTTGAATGGGGTTGTGGGGATTGACCGGTAAGGGGAAGAAGAGGGTGAGTTGGAGTTTATATATATATATATTTTTTAAATTCTTTATTTAACACCAAAAAGTAACTTTCCAATACGAACTCCAAACCGAACCCACCGACTGTCATCCCTAGCTAATTACCCCCATTTCGAACACAATGGGATATGTCCCGTAAGCAAGTTCAACTGTTTCGATCAATTTTGATTGAAATTAAAATATAAATCTATATATTCAATTTTAAACGCACATTTCAATTTACCGTGACCACATACGAACTCTAAAAATTCCCGAAAAATTATTTCTAGCTTCGTATTGGCGATACGGTCCTAACGAAATTTAAATTTGAAGATCGTTTGAAAAATGGTCATTTTCTGGTAGATCGAAATTGATAGAAACTGTCAAAATTCGTTTTCTTTCGCCACGATCACATATTGATTTCAAAAATTATGAATTTTGAAACCTAGCAATAACTTGACATCACGGATCCAATAAAAGTGGTTTCGTCGAAAACCGAGGTCGTTTGCAAAATGGCTATTTTAAGGGCCAGAATTCCACAGCGACTATTCTGAATTTTCAACTGGGCATAACGTTTTATTCCCGCTATGAAATTTCAATTTTTCGGATTCGTTGAAAAGATATTTTCAAATAGATTCTAATATTTTTGGTTTCGCTAAAATCCGGCTTATTTTGAATTCTTTACATTCATTTGAAATTTGAAAACGAATTTTCAAAAAACCGCGCCATTTTCAATTCCTTTTATAATTAAAAATAATTATTTATATTCTAACGTTGATTCAAATAAATATATACGTTCTAATTCTATTCAAAATAAATTTCTCGTCGCTATTATTTAAAATAATTCATTTAAATTATTCAAAATTCACTAAAATTGCCAAAATAAAATTTTTAAATTGGCTCGGATTTCCGGGTTATTACATATGGCTTATCATTCAAATATTCAATAGCTTTTGCACCCCCAATTTCTTTAAATTTAGCCATAGCATTTTCAAATATATGAGCACTTGAAGCTAAAGCACACTGTTCAAGCAAATGACCTACCCAAACACTCCTCCCACTTTTAACAATACTAGCAATATTACTTTGCATATGATGTAGACAATGAGAATGATGGCTATTTGGAAAAAAAATTAGGAATACTCAACAACAAACCCCAATGTCTATCACTTAAAAAAGTCAATGGTTTAGCAAACCTAAGAGCGTTTCTTAAGTGGGTCAAAAACCAACTCCAACAATCTTCATTTTCTTTAGGCACAAGAGCCATTGCCATTGAAAAAAAACCTAAGACATAAAACAACAACAATAACAATTATTCTAAATAACATTTTCCAACAATACAAATTATAATTTTTAGTTATACTACAGTACATTATAAAATTAATGAACTGCATAAGAAAGATATATTGTTCTATGTTTTTCTTCTATTAATTTTTAAGTTCCTATATATCGAATCTTAAAACTATAATATAATAACTTGATTATCAATATTTAATTATGTACTAAATAAGAAAATAATTAATAACATTAAGTACCTTGATTCCCATTTTTAGCAGTAGCAGCCATCAAAAGACCATTTCGGCCTTTTTAAAAAGTTGCATCCAAAAAAACCATAGGTCGACAATACCTAAATCCAAATATACAAGTCTCATAGCAAACAAATACTCTCTCCAATTGGTTAGTCTCTTCATCCACATCCATACTTGTATAGCTTTTAGGATTATTTTTCTCAATTGCCTTGAAATACCATACTAAATCGTTATATGATTTTTTTCATCACCATATATATCACTAATAGCCAATTTCCTACCCTTATAAGCATATTTGTAACTTAAATACACATCATAATCTCTCCAAAAACTTTTCACAATATCCTTTATTTTCCTTTTCGGCTCATCACATATTTGATGAACGATCAAAGCTTTTACAAGATCACTGTTAATAGCTGGACTACTAACTGATCTAAATCCATCTCCACATGAATGACTTAGCTGAATATTTTTAACAACAAACTAATCCAATTGCTTCAATTTGCAAGAAGCATGAATTCTAAATAAACAATCATCTGCAGCACATCGAACTGTCACCCGCTCCTTACTATTCTTAACATATTGTACTTTAAATCCATTTTTCAAACAATATGCACTAACCATTAGACGAAATCCAATAGCCGAATCAAATATTTGTCCAACACTAGTAAAAAATTCAAAATTAGAATTTTTCTTGGCAATAAGCAGAGTCTAAATCATCATTATATTCAATCAAATTACTACTTGCTTCTCTAATACCAATAACTGAGCCTAATTTACTACTGTCAACAGCAACATCATTTGAATTATTCTTTAAGCATATAAAAAAAACCAAGAAATCCTCCTTTTTAAACCATGACAAGTACAATATAGCTTGTAGATCACTATCCATCTCAACGTAAGTAGTTGTAGATTCTCGAACATAGAACATATCAAATCATAAATGAGTAAAAGTATTCCACACCTCACAAACCTTACTCCTAACATAACTAATTGATGCATCCAAACCAAGAAGAATACTAAATGAATTCTTATTAATATCAAATACAACCATCATAGATATATCAGAACTACAATTGAAAACATAAGTAAATAACTATACAATTTAAACCTTTTTATAAGACATTCTACAAAAAGATAAAACTAGTTATCTTTTTCACTCATGTCATGATATTGAATGAAATACAGAATTATAAAACAATTTTAAAATAACATAAATGATTTTCAAAGATAATTGTATTATAATTGTTGTGTTATCTTTATACATAATTTTTATATTATCTTTATATATAATTGTTGTGTTATCTTTACATATAATTATTAATCATTTATCATTTTAATTATATATAAAAGATAATTGTTGCACAATATTCTATAACGAATTATTGTTATTTGCCATTGAAGCCCAAATAAACACTTATCTTTTTTTATAAAGAAAATTTTTAAAAAAGATAAAACTAGTTATCTTTTTCACTTCTGTTTTGTTAGTGAAACAAAATTATCATAACTATACAAAAACTACAATTAAGTTCACTAATAAACAATCATTAAAAGCGCATCTCATATGTCATATGAAAATTTCAATTTAATTACACCATACCTCTCAGAAGCCTATTCAACTAAAGGAATACTTGAACTTTGAGTTTGCTCTTTCATTAATTGAACTACATAGTCCAAAAAAATAAAGAACAAATAATCACATTTCAATATCATATACGTCAATTTCTGATTCAATTAAAAATTTAAAATCGCTTGGTAAAATTATAATCCACGATTCAATTCAAAATTATAAAATTTACCTAATAAAAAAATAAAAGTTCAACAAAATAAAAAAAATCGCCTCTTAAATATCAAGAATTTAAAAATTTTATGTCGAATTATAAAATATGAAGAAAAACGGAATTATTAAAACTCACCTGAAAGAATTAACAATCACAGATCGAATTTCAAAATATTGACAAATCGGAGATATTGTGATCAGGAGGCCTGATAAATTTGAAGAGATCGATATTTTTATAAACGAAAATGGCATGCCATGTTCCTGTCTTGCGAACTAATTATCTAAAACCGTGTCTGGAAAAAAATTTAGACTTACCTACGAACGCTTGAAGCAAATACCTTGTATTTAAAATTTCTCCATTTCAAATATAATCAACTTATATTATAATATTTTTTTCTCAAATATTTCCTTTCTAAATGTTCTATTTAAGTTTGTATTGTATTAACCAAAATTCTACTAAAAGTTGATTTTTAATTTAACATACTTAACGAACACCTTATAGTCAAATTGTGAAATTTAATTAACATGTATTCCTTTCGTGCATCCTAAAACTATCAATAATGTCTATACTAACAAATCACATATCAAATTTAACAAACAACAGTCAATGCTCCTCAGCCATTTAAGCATGACCAAGTCAAACAATAATAATAGTAATTTATTATCATTTAGAAACAACAATATGTACGTATAACTACATAGTTTTGTAAATTTATTCCTTTATACATATAAAATATATTATAAGTAAAAAAACAATCTACTAAATTTCAGTGCGAAAGGCCACTTATGCCATCGTAGGAGGCATAGCCATTAACTGGGATTGAGAACTGATGATCCATCTTACTAAGCCTCATGTCAGTAACCTGAGGACTCATTTTCCTTGCACCCATATTTTCACCCATGTCTCCCAATGCTATCAAGTGAATCTTGCCGAGGAGGTCGTGATTATGAAGACCCCCGCACCCATCGAGCGTTCCACTCTTTGGAGGATGGATATCCCATTGCCCTTAGCTTCAGCTCCCGCTCCATCATCTCCAATTCCGGTTTAACGACAACAGCTTTAGCAGCAGTCGGCGCAGCATGTCATGATGACTTGCTGTTGTTCGTGAGATTCAGGTGGAGCTTCATGAATTCCGTAAAGAGCAGTGTCGATAGGTGCATGAGACATGTTGTATTTCCTCCAACTTCAATCCTAGCTAGGACGTGACAACAAAGTGAGTTCCAGCCATAGAGCTCGAACTTTTCGTAGCCTTTAGGTGTTGTGTTTTAGTGTTTATTATGTCTTTCCTTTTTCAAAAATTGTTTCTCTTTATTTGTCATATTATTGCAATTGTACTTCTAGTCTTCTTCTAAAAATCACATGATGATGTTATGAGATTTCTGTCTTCTAAAAATAATGTGTATGTTGTTTGCACCTTATTTACGATTTGAATCAAAAGCAAAATGTAACAACCCGGATTTTCAGAACCAATTTAAAATTTTTATTTTAGCAATTTTAACGGATTTTGGATATTTGAAATGATATTATTTTAAATAATAACGACGAAAAATTTATTTAATCCAAGTTAGAAAATATAATTTTAATATAATTACAAAAGGAGTTTAAAATGGCGCGGTAGTTTGAAAATTCGATTTCAGATTTCAAATGAATGTTCAAGATTCAAAATAAATTGGATTTTAGTGAAACAAGAAATATTTGAATCTGTTTAAAAATATCTTTCCAACGAATGTGAACAATCTAGATTTCATAGCGGGAATAAAAAGTTATGTCCAGTTTAAAATTTAAAATAGTAGCTATAGAAAGTGACCTCCATTTTCGACGAAACCACTTTTGTTGGATTCAGAATGTCAAATTATTGCCAAATTTCAAATTTCATAATTTTTGGAATTAATATGTGAGCGCAGTAAATTTAAATGTGTTTGGTAATTTAAATTTGAATTAGATCGACCAGAAAATGACCATTTTTCAAACGGTCTCCAAATTCGATGAAATTAATGTTGTTAGGACCGTATCGTCAAAACATAGCTAGATTTATTTTTTGGGAATTTTTGGAGTCAATATGTGGCCCCGGTAAATTAAAATGTATGTTTGAATTCAATATATATTGATTTATATTTTAATTTAAGTAAAAACTGATCGATATAGTCGAATTGGCTTACGAAACATATCCCATTGTGTTCGGAATGGGGTTTTTCAGTGTGACGGCAAGGAATTTCGCTCGGTCCGAACCAGTCGCTAAACCGATCCAGGCCGTTCGAAACGCCCTATCGTTTGAGAACACGACAAATCAGAAAGCATACAGAAGAACATTTCATTGTATATTACAACAATGCATCAGATTACAAGAATATACAGAGTATAAATGAATATTACACAGAAATATCAGAGATTTAAATTACATTTAAATACATAGCAGCGGAAAATAATACAATACACAACTAGAAGGAGATATACGGATACAAAGCTTTCCGGATATCGTTCCAGCTGTAAACCAGGATCCTGTGAATATAAATCTGCAAAACCGAAACTACTAGCTGCCCGTGTCGAAAATAGGGGCACCCAGAGTTTAGGTTAAAACAATAAACTCCAGGTCAGTCATGTGACTGGTGTGAGAACTAAAACAGTTATTAATCTTTATTTTCAATGTTAGGTAAATCAAGGGACCACGCCGTATAACACGGAACGGGTTTCCTCCCAAGAATACCAGTGCATAAAACAAACAGCGCAATGCTAAATAAAGAAAAATGAAGCTGTTATAAGACCCAGGTCCCATCACACAATGCAACGCAGTCGAGGATAGGGTTTTCCCTTATAACAGCCAAAGAATGCTTGATACGTTTTAAAACAAATCATTTGATACTATTATAAGTGCATAATGTATAAAACACTTCAAATCATAAGTATCAATCATAGGCGGCATGAGCGCCCCATCCCACTATGTCACCATATATAGGTTTACAAATAAAACCGCAAAGTCACGTATTTGGAAATTGGATTTCCGTCTATGAACCGAGGCTAGGGGCAAGATCCTCAACCGATTTCGTGACTCTCTAGCCCGAGCCACAGGGTCAGAGCGCATCGACCCTTTAGATCGTCAGGGCCGGTCCACCGATGTGGATTAAAATGCCTGAACACTACGTCTCCCCACCCTATGGGGTGTAAGTCTGGTCCGTCAGCCGACCAGAATGCATTCGGCCGAAACCGATATAACCGAGGCGCCTCGCAACAGCAACAACCACATAAGTCAAACTCGTCAGGGCGTGTAAAACCACTGACGCCACTTCTAGCTAGAAAGAAACGTAAGTCCTCCCTGAGGTCCGTCTCCCGTTTTTGGTTCATACCTGGTGTGAAACACGCGAGGTAAACGTTACACAAAGCTTCGCCACAAAGGCTGTGCTTTGATCACCACCACAAGACTTTGCTTTTCAACAGAAGCCTTGATCATTTGCATCTTAGCATGCCACACAGGCAAACCATCCTATGCAACCAATATCAGTCACACAGAATGAAATCCGATGTCAGACACACAGTCCATTTACAAGTCCGTTCTGGGTCTGAACGAAACCGGAGGCACCTAGTACCCCGCATATCCATCGATCTCCAAGTACGTCTGGACGATCACTAACTGTTTCCATCTTCTTGGGTGTACAGCCCAATCAAGATCATCAGTTATCACCCAAACGACGTGAAGACCTCCGGTCTTCGACCATCGTCTTCATCTTCGACTTATCGTCGCATCAGTTATTCAGAATGGGATAAACCCGGTCTTTCCGAATAACTCGCGTATATTTTAAATAAGTGTTACACAAACACAACATACGCCTCATTCCAATCCATTAGTCACTAACCGTAAATTAATCAAGAGAATAATTTCCCAAATATTAACCCCGAAGGCCGAAACCAACATCAGATCAATATCCAGAAAACCATTCTGCTTGGCTAACCGCCAGTTAGTTTCTAAATTTCACATTCAAATCTAATTAAAGATTCATTAAAACTCCACTTAGTTTTAATCTGTGACTGGGTTAAAGAATCAGTGTCATTTAAAACACGGTTCACGATAAACCCAAAGTCACATCCCATTAATTATCGGGTTAAAGAACAAGTGTTATTTAAAACACTGTTCACGATAAACCCAAAAATCAATATCCATTCAATTCCAATTAAATATTATTTAATTGGTACACTTCATTAAATCTAAATCAAAAGATTTAATCTTTTCTCAGCTGGGTTCAAGAACAGTGTTAGTGAAGACACCATTCACGACAAACCCAAATCACATTCATTAATTATCGGGTTAAAGAACAAGTGTTATTTAAAACACTGTTCACGATAAACCCAAAAATCAATATCCATTCAATTCCAATTAAATATTATTTAATTGGTACACTTCATTAAATCTAAATCAAAAGATTTAATCTTTTCTCAGCTGGGTTCAAGAACAGTGTTAGTGAAGACACCATTCACGACAAACCCAAATCACATTCGATATTCAATACAAGGCTCTGAATAGAAAATATATCGGCCTATATTCAATATCAAATTCTACGATTAACAAATGTCGTATTGGAAATAACGATATAAATATATATCTTTCAAATTTCCATAACAACACCTGTATAATCACGAATTCCAACATCGAAATATTCCGAAGACAATTTCGATTCAAATCCACTCCAATGCAATCATTGGAAATTTTGGTTATTTTCAAAACCCTTTTCGAATTCAATTTATTTATTTAAAAATAAATAGAATTATAATTCTAGTTCAAAACTAGTTCATTTCGATAAAAATCTATTTTTATCTTTTCAAATAGGGAGTTTTTCATCCCAAATCTTCACAAATCATTTCTTATGATTTTACACAAATTATTACTATTTTTAATAATTTTATCAAGGCCCGTACAGTCGATTTCCAACAATGGCCATCGAACTGCACTTACAGCGACCTTTTTCAAATTTGATTTGGACATAATTCCAAATCCAACCGTTAGATTTCTAATTTATCACATTCGTTAGAAAGCTCTTTTCGATACGAACCCAACGGTTCCGGTTTTAGGAGAATCCGACGGTCGGATCTCCCGTAATGTCCGTTTGAAATAAATGGTCGAAATTCACGAACTGCCGCGGCGCGGCGCGTTCTATTCAGGCCATTATATTATATATATAATATATATAATATATACTTCGTCGATTTCTATTTAAAACGAATTATATAAATAGTTTTAAAATTCGTTTCAAAAGCAAATTCAACTTCCATTTCAATTCAAATCAAAATTGAATTCTTCTTTATAAATTCGTTTTAAAATTCATTTCTATTCAATTCAAATTTCAATTCAATTTGAATTCATTTCTATTCGCTTTCAATTCAATTTGAATTCGTTTTCAATTCATTTCATTTCGAAATCGTTTTCAATTCAATTCATTTCGAAATCGTTTTCAATTCAATTCATTTCGAAATCGTTTTCAATTCAATTCATTTCGAAATCGTTTTCAATTCAATTCATTTCGAAATCGTTTTCAATTCAATTCATTTCGAAATCGTTTTCAATTCAATTCATTTCGAAATCGTTTTCAATTCAATTCATTTCGAAATCGTTTTCAATTCAATTCATTTCGAAATCGTTTTCAATTCAATTCATTTCGAAATCGTTTTCAATTCAATTAGAATTCGTTTCCTTTTAAAATCGATATAAATATCGTTCACGTAAAAATGGCGTCAATCTAATCAACACGGCTTCATATATTCCTTTATTTTCAAATATTCTATTTCAAATATTTCTTTTTCAAATATTTCTTTTTCAAAACTGGAATGAGGCCCAATCAATTACCATATAAAATTAATTATATGGATTTTCATACAACACATGTATATAATAGCAACGATAAATAATCAACCATCAACCAAAGTGCACTACACTGTATAAGCATCAAATATAGATATCTAACGCTTATAACAGCCTGTCAATCAATCGATCGACATATTTAATCAATCAGGATGAGTGAACTTCAAATTTCATCCCAACACCCGTGTGGGGTTTCAAACAATCAAACACAGATTTTATTTGTGCAGTTGGGCGATGTGTAAAATTTATCGACCCAATCAATATCAGTCAAATCAGTGTACATAAACAAACCGTCTGTTTTGTAAATGAATATTTTATTTATTCACATTCACTAGATTCATATTCACGTTAAAAATTATATTTTTAACGATAAAACATTTTATTCCAACATATGAATTTCTATTCAGTTCATTCTTTAAATAAAATGATATTTTTATTTTTCTAACATATTTTAGAAAATTTCGGCGGCATAACGGCACGATACTAGAAACGGGACAAGGCCTAGCCTAATCCCCGGTCTAGTGAAGGCCCACGCCATTCACACATCAATCGAATTCACTCTCGTTATGCAAACCACAAAATTTGGAGTAAGGGTCTAACCTAGCCTTACTCCTTCGCCTTATAACGGCGCACGTCTAATCCTAACCAATTTATCGATTCGATTTTTCACACCACAAACCACATTCAAACCAATATCACAATCAATAACCAAACAGCCAAACAAACAAGTCCATGGTCTGTGGACGATTGTGTCGGGTGCTACTAAGCACCGTCTGCATCCTAGTATATATATAACTAGAAAAATTAAATTGAAAGGTGAGAAATTCTCACTTATAGCTATCCTAGCTCCACGGCACTCCTTTGATAGAAAACTTCCTCGTTATCGCCTCTTCGTCATCTTCGTTGCCCGTAGTCACTATATATATAAAAATCGAATTTTTACTTCAAAGTTCAATATATAAAAATCGAATTTTTATTTCAAAGTTCAATATATAAAAATCGAATTTTTATTTCAAAGTTCAATATATAAAAATCGAATTTTTATTTCAAAGTTCAATATATAAAAATCGAATTTTTATTTCAAAGTTCAATATATAAAAATCGAATTTTTATTTCAAAGTTCAATATATAAAAATCGAATTTTTATTTCAAAGTTCAATATATAAAAATCGAATTTTTATTTCAAAGTTCAATATATAAAAATCGAATTTTTATTTCAAAGTTCAATATATAAAAATTCTATTTTTACTATATATAAAAAAATCAGTTTTCACTTTCTATAAAATTCAGCTTTCACTGTATATAAAATTCAGCTTTCACTGTATATAAAATTCAGCTTTCATTGTAAAAAGAAAATCAGTTTTCACTTTCTTTCTTTTTTTCCTAAAAATTCAGTTTTAACTCTTTTAAAAACAAAACAGTTTTTATCTTTTAAAAGATTCAGTTTAAAATACTTTTTTTAAAATTCAGTTTCAAACCATCTTAAAATCAGAATTTAAAACATAAAAATCGGTTTTTAATATTTAACAAAATCAGTTTTTAAAATCATTAAAATTTCAGTTTTAAAAATAATAAAAAAAAAACAGTTTTTCCTAATTAAAATCAGTTTTAATCCTTTTATAAAATTCAGTTTTTTTTTCTTTTTAAAGTTTAAAATAAAAAAAAAAAAAATCAGTTTCTAAATCTGATAAAAAAAAACAGATTTCCTTTTAAACAAAATTCGGTTTTTAAACCTTAAAAAAAATTCAGTTTAAAATCCAAAAAAACAGTGTATTTTCTGTTTATATAAAAATAAAATAAACTAATAAAATAAAATAAATAAAAACTTACCTGGGGGGGGGTTTGATGTCGCGGCGGTGGATTGAAGAGGAGAGGGGGAAGGAGGAGGGGCGGCGCGGTGGGTTCTGGCGATGGGCGGTGGCATTCGATTCAAAAGGGGGGGGTTTCGCCGTGGGGTCTTCGATGGACGGGGAAGCGAGAGAAGAGGGAGGAGAAGGTCGGAGGGTGGTTGCGGTGGGTTGGACGAGGTCGGTGGATGGAGGGGATCGGCGGCTGCCGCGTTGCGTCTTCTTCTTCCTCTTCGTTTTTTTTTTTTTTTTTTTTTTCTATCTGAGAATTCGATTGTGAAGGGAAAAGGGGGGGGCCAGCGGGTTAAAGGGGAAGATTAAAATTTTTTTTTTATTAATTTAATTATTTAATTATTTTATTTTAATTCAAAAAGTCAACTTTTTCAAACGACCTCTAAACGAGGTCCACCGCCTGTCGCCCATAGCGTTTTACCCCCATTCCGAACACAATGGGATATGTATCGCAAGCTGATTCGATCGTTTGAATCAGTTTCCGTTCAAGTTACATTTAAATCACTA
Organism: Allium sativum; assembly: GCA_030737875.1. Taxonomy (NCBI): domain Eukaryota; kingdom Viridiplantae; phylum Streptophyta; class Magnoliopsida; order Asparagales; family Amaryllidaceae; genus Allium; species Allium sativum. The sequence continues at coordinate 1,641,086 of JASFAX010000062.1, read as the reverse complement.
TATTGCATTTTAAACGTACATTTGAAATTACCGGGGTCACATACTAACTAGAAAAATTCCAGAAAAATATTTTCTAGCTTCGTATTGACGATACGGTCCTAATAAAACTAGTTTCGTCAAATTCTGAGACCGTTTGAAAAATGGCCAATTTCCAGTTGATTAAAATCAACTGAAACTGGTCAAACGCGTTTTCCTTTGCCACGCTCACATATTGATTCGAAAAATTATGAAATTTGAAACCTAGCAATAACTTAACTTCACGGACCCAACAAAACTGGTTTCGTCGAAATCCGAGGTCGTTTGCAAAATTGCTATTTTTAAGGGCCTTATATATATAAAAATATATATAAATTCCATAGCGACTATTCTGAATTTTCAACTGGACGTATCTTATCATTTCTAAAGTGAAATCCTAGTTTGTTAACTTCGTTAGAAAGATCTTGTTCATCAGATTCGAATATTTCTTGTTTCGTCCAATTCTGACTTATAACGAATTCTGTATATTCAATTGAAATTAGAAATCGAATTTTCGAACTACCGCGCCATTTCAGGCTCGTTATATAATTAAAATAAATTTATTCGTTTTAACTTCGCCGAAAATAAATTTTCTCGTCGATATTATTTAAAATAATTCATTTTAAATAATCAAAACTCGCTATAATTGCCAAAATAAAAATTTTAAACTGGCCCGGATTTTCGGGTTGTTACAATCTCCCCCACTTAAAACTTTTCGTCCCCGAAATGGAACAAAGTCGAAAGTGGTTTGATCAATTCAACTCTACGCTCGATCTGTATTCTATTCTCCAACCTTTCAGTTTCTGAGAATTTTCAAAATCTCAAAAATTTGGCTAACACCCTAAATTTTTGAAAAATTTCGCCATAACCTCCCCTGCACCGGGAGCATCGGGGAATTTCAAATAGCTTCCCCGGTCCTTCAGATCTCAAAAAGAAAAAGAAAAAGCCAAGCGGCTAGCCAATAGGCTCACAAAATCATCATCACCCAAACAAAACAGGAAATTATGTAGTAAACATGTACCTATTTGTCGGGCAAACAAATTTTATTCTCTGGCTCTAGCCTCCTTGCTATGACCTGTTCAATGTGAGTATATGTATATGCAAGCAGATGCGACCAAATTTCAATATAATTCAATATTTGATTCCACTAGGCTAAATGGCTAAAAATTAGCAAACAACTAAACAAACAACACAAACATCAATCAATTAGTGAATTAGAGTTTCAAATTCATAATTTTGATACATATATAGAAAATCACGTTTTTGATGCCAATTCACAACAATGTATTCTAACTATACAAGTTTTGGTTCTCACACCAGCCTAATGGAAATATATAGATATCACACCTTCGAAACACGAATATAAATATTGATGATGTGGCCACATCACCAGAATTATCCCCGGGTGTCTAGAATGTGACTCTATATCTATCCAATATATTAAAACTTTGAATATACGTTTGCAAGGCGTATATGCAAATTCTTTATATACTGAATTGTCCAACTCAATATAAATAGATAATCAGATACGAATAATTGATTTAAATTTTCAAAACAAAAATTGTTTTCATTTGAAAAATATACTCTTCACACTCGTTCTAGGATACTACTGATCCCATCTCTAACGAGTCATTCTCATTGGATCTTGCTAATCCAATATCTGATGAATTCTTTCGTATGTTTCTAATGTGCCTTGTTCTCTGAGCTTTGTAAACCAAAGCTCTGATACCAAATGTGACGGCAAGGAATTTCGCTCGGTCCGAACCAGTCGCTAAACCGATCCAGGCCGTTCGAAACGCCCTATCGTTTGAGAACACGACAAATCAGAAAGCATACAGAAGAACATTTCATTGTATATTACAACAATGCATCAGATTACAAGAATATACAGAGTATAAATGAATATTACACAGAAATATCAGAGATTTAAATTACATTTAAATACATAGCAGCGGAAAATAATACAATACACAACTAGAAGGAGATATACGGATACAAAGCTTTCCGGATATCGTTCCAGCTGTAAACCAGGATCCTGTGAATATAAATCTGCAAAACCGAAACTACTAGCTGCCCGTGTCGAAAATAGGGGCACCCAGAGTTTAGGTTAAAACAATAAACTCCAGGTCAGTCATGTGACTGGTGTGAGAACTAAAACAGTTATTAATCTTTATTTTCAATGTTAGGTAAATCAAGGGACCACGCCGTATAACACGGAACGGGTTTCCTCCCAAGAATACCAGTGCATAAAACAAACAGCGCAATGCTAAATAAAGAAAAATGAAGCTGTTATAAGACCCAGGTCCCATCACACAATGCAACGCAGTCGAGGATAGGGTTTTCCCTTATAACAGCCAAAGAATGCTTGATACGTTTTAAAACAAATCATTTGATACTATTATAAGTGCATAATGTATAAAACACTTCAAATCATAAGTATCAATCATAGGAGGCATGAGCGCCCCATCCCACTATGTCACCATATATAGGTTTACAAATAAAACCGCAAAGTCACGTATTTGGAAATTGGATTTCCGTCTATGAACCGAGGCTAGGGGCAAGATCCTCAACCGATTTCGTGACTCTCTAGCCCGAGCCACAGGGTCAGAGCGCATCGACCCTTTAGATCGTCAGGGCCGGTCCACCGATGTGGATTAAAATGCCTGAACACTACGTCTCCCCACCCTATGGGGTGTAAGTCTGGTCCGTCAGCCGACCAGAATGCATTCGGCCGAAACCGATATAACCGAGGCGCCTCGCAACAGCAACAACCACATAAGTCAAACTCGTCAGGGCGTGTAAAACCACTGACGCCACTTCTAGCTAGAAAGAAACGCAAGTCCTCCCTGAGGTCCGTCTCCCGTTTTTGGTTCATACCTGGTGTGAAACACGCGAGGTAAACGTTACACAAAGCTTCGCCACAAAGGCTGTGCTTTGATCACCACCACAAGACTTTGCTTTTCAACAGAAGCCTTGATCATTTGCATCTTAGCATGCCACACAGGCAAACCATCCTATGCAACCAATATCAGTCACACAGAATGAAATCCGATGTCAGACACACAGTCCATTTACAAGTCCGTTCTGGGTCTGAACGAAACCGGAGGCACCTAGTACCCCGCATATCCATCGATCTCCAAGTACGTCTGGACGATCACTAACTGTTTCCATCTTCTTGGGTGTACAGCCCAATCAAGATCATCAGTTATCACCCAAACGACGTGAAGACCTCCGGTCTTCGACCATCGTCTTCATCTTCGACTTATCGTCGCATCAGTTATTCAGAATGGGATAAACCCGGTCTTTCCGAATAACTCGCGTATATTTTAAATAAGTGTTACACAAACACAACATACGCCTCATTCCAATCCATTAGTCACTAACCGTAAATTAATCAAGAGAATAATTTCCCAAATATTAACCCCGAAGGCCGAAACCAACATCAGATCAATATCCAGAAAACCATTCTGCTTGGCTAACCGCCAGTTAGTTTCTAAATTTCACATTCAAATCTAATTAAAGATTCATTAAAACTCCACTTAGTTTTAATCTGTGACTGGGTTAAAGAATCAGTGTCATTTAAAACACGGTTCACGATAAACCCAAAGTCACATCCCATTAATTATCGGGTTAAAGAACAAGTGTTATTTAAAACACTGTTCACGATAAACCCAAAAATCAATATCCATTCAATTCCAATTAAATATTATTTAATTGGTACACTTCATTAAATCTAAATCAAAAGATTTAATCTTTTATCAGCTGGGTTCAAGAACAGTGTTAGTGAAGACACCATTCACGACAAACCCAAATCACATTCATTAATTATCGGGTTAAAGAACAAGTGTTATTTAAAACACTGTTCACGATAAACCCAAAAATCAATATCCATTCAATTCCAATTAAATATTATTTAATTGGTACACTTCATTAAATCTAAATCAAAAGATTTAATCTTTTCTCAGCTGGGTTCAAGAACAGTGTTAGTGAAGACACCATTCACGACAAACCCAAATCACATTCGATATTCAATACAAGGCTCTGAATAGAAAATATATCGGCCTATATTCAATATCAAATTCTACGATTAACAAATGTCGTATTGGAAATAACGATATAAATATATATCTTTCAAATTTCCATAACAACACCTGTATAATCACGAATTCCAACATCGAAATATTCCGAAGACAATTTCGATTCAAATCCACTCCAATGCAATCATTGGAAATTTTGGTTATTTTCAAAACCCTTTTCGAATTCAATTTATTTATTTAAAAATAAATAGAATTATAATTCTAGTTCAAAACTAGTTCATTTCGATAAAAATCTATTTTTATCTTTTCAAATAGGGAGTTTTTCATCCCAAATCTTCACAAATCATTTCTTATGATTTTACACAAATTATTACTATTTTTAATAATTTTATCAAGGCCCGTACAGTCGATTTCCAACAATGGCCATCGAACTGCACTTACAGCGACCTTTTTCAAATTTGATTTGGACATAATTCCAAATCCAACCGTTAGATTTCTAATTTATCACATTCGTTAGAAAGCTCTTTTCGATACGAACCCAACGGTTCCGGTTTTAGGAGAATCCGACGGTCGGATCTCCCGTAATGTCCGTTTGAAATAAATGGTCGAAATTCACGAACTGCCGCGGCGCGGCGCGTTCTATTCAGGCCATTATATTATATATATAATATATATAATATATACTTCGTCGATTTCTATTTAAAACGAATTATATAAATAGTTTTAAAATTCGTTTCAAAAGCAAATTCAACTTCCATTTCAATTCAAATCAAAATTGAATTCTTCTTTATAAATTCGTTTTAAAATTCATTTCTATTCAATTCAAATTTCAATTCAATTTGAATTCATTTCTATTCGCTTTCAATTCAATTTGAATTCGTTTTCAATTCATTTCATTTCGAAATCGTTTTCAATTCAATTCATTTCGAAATCGTTTTCAATTCAATTCATTTCGAAATCGTTTTCAATTCAATTCATTTCGAAATCGTTTTCAATTCAATTCATTTCGAAATCGTTTTCAATTCAATTCATTTCGAAATCGTTTTCAATTCAATTCATTTCGAAATCGTTTTCAATTCAATTCATTTCGAAATCGTTTTCAATTCAATTCATTTCGAAATCGTTTTCAATTCAATTCATTTCGAAATCGTTTTCAATTCAATTAGAATTCGTTTCCTTTTAAAATCGATATAAATATCGTTCACGTAAAAATGGCGTCAATCTAATCAACACGGCTTCATATATTCCTTTATTTTCAAATATTCTATTTCAAATATTTCTTTTTCAAATATTTCTTTTTCAAAACTGGAATGAGGCCCAATCAATTACCATATAAAATTAATTATATGGATTTTCATACAACACATGTATATAATAGCAACGATAAATAATCAACCATCAACCAAAGTGCACTACACTGTATAAGCATCAAATATAGATATCTAACGCTTATAACAGCCTGTCAATCAATCGATCGACATATTTAATCAATCAGGATGAGTGAACTTCAAATTTCATCCCAACACCCGTGTGGGGTTTCAAACAATCAAACACAGATTTTATTTGTGCAGTTGGGCGATGTGTAAAATTTATCGACCCAATCAATATCAGTCAAATCAGTGTACATAAACAAACCGTCTGTTTTGTAAATGAATATTTTATTTATTCACATTCACTAGATTCATATTCACGTTAAAAATTATATTTTTAACGATAAAACATTTTATTCCAACATATGAATTTCTATTCAGTTCATTCTTTAAATAAAATGATATTTTTATTTTTCTAACATATTTTAGAAAATTTCGGCGGCATAACGGCACGATACTAGAAACGGGACAAGGCCTAGCCTAATCCCCGGTCTAGTGAAGGCCCACGCCATTCACACATCAATCGAATTCACTCTCGTTATGCAAACCACAAAATTTGGAGTAAGGGTCTAACCTAGCCTTACTCCTTCGCCTTATAACGGCGCACGTCTAATCCTAACCAATTTATCGATTCGATTTTTCACACCACAAACCACATTCAAACCAATATCACAATCAATAACCAAACAGCCAAACAAACAAGTCCATGGTCTGTGGACGATTGTGTCGGGTGCTACTAAGCACCGTCTGCATCCTAGTATATATATAACTAGAAAAATTAAATTGAAAGGTGAGAAATTCTCACTTATAGCTATCCTAGCTCCACGGCACTCCTTTGATAGAAAACTTCCTCGTTATCGCCTCTTCGTCATCTTCGTTGCCCGTAGTCACTATATATATAAAAATCGAATTTTTACTTCAAAGTTCAATATATAAAAATCGAATTTTTATTTCAAAGTTCAATATATAAAAATCGAATTTTTATTTCAAAGTTCAATATATAAAAATCGAATTTTTATTTCAAAGTTCAATATATAAAAATCGAATTTTTATTTCAAAGTTCAATATATAAAAATCGAATTTTTATTTCAAAGTTCAATATATAAAAATCGAATTTTTATTTCAAAGTTCAATATATAAAAATCGAATTTTTATTTCAAAGTTCAATATATAAAAATCGAATTTTTATTTCAAAGTTCAATATATAAAAATTCTATTTTTACTATATATAAAAAAATCAGTTTTCACTTTCTATAAAATTCAGCTTTCACTGTATATAAAATTCAGCTTTCACTGTATATAAAATTCAGCTTTCATTGTAAAAAGAAAATCAGTTTTCACTTTCTTTCTTTTTTTCCTAAAAATTCAGTTTTAACTCTTTTAAAAACAAAACAGTTTTTATCTTTTAAAAGATTCAGTTTAAAATACTTTTTTTAAAATTCAGTTTCAAACCATCTTAAAATCAGAATTTAAAACATAAAAATCGGTTTTTAATATCTAACAAAATCAGTTTTTAAAATCATTAAAATTTCAGTTTTAAAAATAATAAAAAAAAAAAACAGTTTTTCCTAATTAAAATCAGTTTTAATCCTTTTATAAAATTCAGTTTTTTTTTCTTTTTAAAGTTTAAAATAAAAAAAAAAAAAATCAGTTTCTAAATCTGATAAAAAAAAACAGATTTCCTTTTAAACAAAATTCGGTTTTTAAACCTTAAAAAAAATTCAGTTTAAAATCCAAAAAAACAGTGTATTTTCTGTTTATATAAAAATAAAATAAACTAATAAAATAAAATAAATAAAAACTTACCTGGGGGGGGGTTTGATGTCGCGGCGGTGGATTGAAGAGGAGAGGGGGAAGGAGGAGGGGCGGCGCGGTGGGTTCTGGCGATGGGCGGTGGCATTCGATTCAAAAGGGGGGGGTTTCGCCGTGGGGTCTTCGATGGACGGGGAAGCGAGAGAAGAGGGAGGAGAAGGTCGGAGGGTGGTTGCGGTGGGTTGGACGAGGTCGGTGGATGGAGGGGATCGGCGGCTGCCGCGTTGCGTCTTCTTCTTCCTCTTCGTTTTTTTTTTTTTTTTTTTTTTCTATCTGAGAATTCGATTGTGAAGGGAAAAGGGGGGGGCCAGCGGGTTAAAGGGGAAGATTAAATTTTTTTTTTTATTAATTTAATTATTTAATTATTTTATTTTAATTCAAAAAGTCAACTTTTTCAAACGACCTCTAAACGAGGTCCACCGCCTGTCGCCCATAGCGTTTTACCCCCATTCCGAACACAATGGGATATGTATCGCAAGCTGATTCGATCGTTTGAATCAGTTTCCGTTCAAGTTACATTTAAATCACTATATTGCATTTTAAACGTACATTTCAAATTACCGGGGTCACATACTAACTAGAAAAATTCCAGAAAAATATTTTCTAGCTTCGTATTGACGATACGGTCCTAATAAAACTAGTTTCGTCAAATTCTGAGACCGTTTGAAAAATGGCCAATTTCCAGTTGATTAAAATCAACTGAAACTGGTCAAACGCGTTTTCCTTTGCCACGCTCACATATTGATTCGAAAAATTATGAAATTTGAAACCTAGCAATAACTTAACTTCACGGACCCAACAAAACTGGTTTCGTCGAAATCCGAGGTCGTTTGCAAAATTGCTATTTTTAAGGGCCTTATATATATAAAAATATATATAAATTCCATAGCGACTATTCTGAATTTTCAACTGGACGTATCTTATCATTTCTAAAGTGAAATCCTAGTTTGTTAACTTCGTTAGAAAGATCTTGTTCATCAGATTCGAATATTTCTTGTTTCGTCCAATTCTGACTTATAACGAATTCTGTATATTCAATTGAAATTAGAAATCGAATTTTCGAACTACCGCGCCATTTCAGGCTCGTTATATAATTAAAATAAATTTATTCGTTTTAACTTCGCCGAAAATAAATTTTCTCGTCGATATTATTTAAAATAATTCATTTTAAATAATCAAAACTCGCTATAATTGCCAAAATAAAAATTTTAAACTGGCCCGGATTTTCGGGTTGTTACATTCAGCTAGGGGCGACAGTCATCGGAATTGATTTGGAGTTGGGTTCAATAAACAAGTATTTTTGGGAATTAAATAAAATTATAAATATATGTATATATATATTCATAAGGTCAAACCCTACATCATTCACAACGCGGTCAAAGTTTCTCCTAGCCGCCTTCTCCAAATTCGACGATCCGCACAGATCGATACTTCCCCCTTCACAACTCTCAATCCGATTAGTAAATCATGGAATTTTCAACGTGCAAATTGTTCAGCTTTGAGAAATCCACATTGTGAACGGTTGAGATCGGAAATCAAAATCTGTGGAGGTCAATTTCGTGCCTTAAGCACCATCCGTTGGGAGGTTCTTCCAGGCCTCTAGGTTTCACGGAGTTCATCAGGAAGGGGGTGCCCGGAAGAGCAGGTCGGCGACTTTCACAGGGGGATAGATGATCGGTGTCAGGTGGCTCAAAGGGAGGTGCGACGTGGGGGCATTGAGGTGGAAGATGGGTTCGATGTTAAAGTGTGAGGAAGCACATGTAAAGGGAGGGTTAATGTTATGATTAAAATTAGATATATTTATTTAATTAATTTAAAATAAAATTAGAAATTTTTATATATTAAATTGTTTTAAAAAATTGAAATTGTTATATAGAATTGTTTTTAAAATTAGAAATTTTTATATATCGAATTGTTTTAAAAATTAGAAATTTTTAATATATATAATTATTTTGAAAATTAGAAATTTATATCTAGAGTATTATTTTAAAAGTAGAATTTTTATATAAATAGCGTTAGTAGATAAAAATGTGATTTTTTTCACTATATAGGAAAATATGATTTTTTATCATACAAAAGAAATATTTCTAGATCAGATAAAAATGTGATTTTTTTAATACAGTAGTTTTAAATTAAAAATATCATTTTGAACTTATATATAGCATTGATTTTAAAAATATAAATAATATAATTTTTAAAAGAAATAACGCAGTATAAAAATGTGATTTTTAATTCAAACTGCGTGAAACAGATTGCGTTGGAAACACATTGAAGAACACTACACAAGGAAGCAAACTGGAACAGAACGATACCAGAAATTCAAACAGAATAGAAATTCAGAAATAAAAGAACGGAGGAGTGGAAACGAAAGTGAGAACTCTCTCTCACTCAATTTAATTTACAGTTATTATATATTAGGTTGCAAACGGGGCTTAGTAGCTCCTGACACCGTAGTCCTCAGATCATGGACGACTTGTTTGATTGTATTGTTTGTGTGGATTGTGATTGGGATTGTAATTGATTGTATTGTTGTATATATGAAATTATATATATATTATCGTGAAATAAAATAAATATTCATTTACAAACCAGACGTTTTGTTTATGTACACTTATTTATCTGATATTGATTGGGACAATAAATTTTACACATCGCCCAAATGCACAAATAATAAATAATACTTGTTGTTTGAAAACCCCACACGGGTATTGGGTTAATATTTGACATACACTGATCCCAATAATTAGTGGTATGTTAATCGATGGGTTGACAGACTGTATAAGCGTTATTTATTTATTTTTAATGCTTATACAGTTGTAGAATGCACTTTGGATGTTATATGAATTTTTAATGATTGTTTATCATTATTGTTGTATACATGCGATGTATGAAATCCATATAACTGAAATTATATGTGAAGACCCGTAACTTCCCCGTAAAGGAAAGCGTCGGATAGTTCGAGAACAAACCACAACAGAACGCATATAGAAGAACATTTCATTGTATATAACAACAATGCATCAGATTACAAGAATATACAGAGTATAAAAGAATATTACACAGAAATATCAGAGATTTAAATTACATTTAAATACATAGCAGCGGAAAATAATACAATACACAACTAGAATGAGATATACGGATACAAAGCTTCCCGGATATCGTTCCAGTCGTAAACCAGGATCCTGTGAATATAAATCTGCAAAACCAAAACTACTAGCTGCCCGTGTCAAAATAAGGGCACCCAGAGTTTAGGTCAAAACAATAAACTCCAGGTCAGTCATGTGACTGGTGTGAGAACTAAAGCAGTTATAAATCTTTATTTTCAAAGCTAGGTAAAACAAGGGACCACGCCGTATAACACGGAACGGGTTTCCTCCCAAGAATACCAGTGCATAAGACAAACAACGCAATGCTAAATAAAGAAAAATGAAGCTGTTATAAGACCCAGGTCCCATCACACAATGCAACGCAGTCGAGGATAGGGTTTTCCCTTATAACAGCCAAAGAATGCTTGATACGTTTAAAACAAATCATTTGATACTATTATAAGTGCATAGAGTATAAAACAACTTCAAATCATAAGTATCAATCATAGGCGGCATGAATGCCCCATACCACTATGTCGCCATATATAGGTTTACAAATAAAACCGCAAATGTCACGTATTTGGAAATTGGGTTTCCATCTATGAACCGAGGCTAGGGGCAAGATCCTCAACCGATTCGAGACGCTCTAGCCCGCCCCTCAGGAACAGCCGCAACTGCCCCTTGGATCGTCAGGGCCGGTCCACACGGAGTGGATTATTATGCCTGAACAATACGTCTCCCCACCCTATGGGGTGTAAGTCTGGTCCGTCAGCCGACCAGAATGCATTCGGCCGAAACCGATATAACCGAGGCGCCTCGCAACAGCAACAACAACATAAGTCAAACTCGTCAGGGCGTGTAAAACCACTGACGCCACTTCTAACTAGAAAGAAACGCATGCCCTCCCTGAGGTCCGTCTCCCGTTTTTGATTCATACCGGGTGTGAAACTCGCGAATCAAACGTTACACAAAGCTACGCCACAAAGGTCGTGCTTTGATCATCAACCACAAGACTTTGCTTTTCAACAGAAGCCTTGATCATTTGCATCTTAGCATGCCACACAGGCAAGCCATCCTATGCAACCGATATCAGTCACACAGAATGAAATCCGATGTCAGACACACAGTCCATTTACAAGTCCGTTCTGGGTCTGAACGAAACCGGAGGCACCTAGTACCCCGCATATCCATCGATCTCCAAGTACGTCTGGACGATCACTAACTGTTTCCATCTTCTTGGGTGTACAGCCCAATCAAGATCATCAGTTATCACCCAAACGACGTGAAGACCTCCGGTCTTCGACCATCGTCTTCGTCTTCGACTTATCGTCGTATCAGTTACTCAGAATGGGATAAACCCGGTCTTTCCGAATAACTCGCGTATATTTTAAATAAGTGTTACACAAACACAACATACGCCTCATTCCAATTCATTAGTCACTAACCGTAAATTAATCAAGAGAATAATTCCCCAAATATTAACCCCGAAGGCCGAAACCAACATCAGATCAATATCCAGAAAACCATTCTGCTTGGCTAACCGCCAGTTAGTTTCTAAATTTCACATTCAAATCTAATTACAGATTTATCTATCGCCTGGAGCAAAACTGGTGATACTCCATTCTCGATCTTTTCAATCTAATTAAAGATTCATTAAAACTCCACTTAGTTTTAATCATTATCTGGGTTAAAGAATCAGTGTCATTTAAAACACGATTCACGATAAACCCAAAATCACATTCCATTAATTATCGGGTTAAAGAACAAGTGTTATTTAAAACACTGTTCACGATAAACCCAAAAATCAATACCAATTCAATTCCAATTAAATATCATTTAATTGGTACACTTCATTAAATCTAAATAAAAAGATTTAATCTTTTCTCAACTGGGTTCAAGAACAGTGTTAGTGAAGACACCATTCACGACAAACCCAAATCACATTCGATATTCAATACAAGGCTCTGAATAGAAAATATATCGGCTTATATTCAATATCGAATTCTACGACTAACAAATGTCGTATTGGAAATAACGATACAAATATATATCTTTCAAATTTCCATAACAACACCTGTAATGTCACGAATTCCAACATCGAAATATTCCGAAGACAATTTCGATTCAAATCCACTCCAATGCAATCATTGGAAATTTTGGTTATTTTCAAAACCATTTCAAATTCAATTTATTTATTTAAAAATAAATAGAATTATAATTCTAGTTCAAAACTAGTTCATTTCGATAAAAATCCATTTTTTTATCTTTTCAAATATGGAGATTTTCACCCCAAACTTTCACAAATCATTTCTTGTGATTTTACACAAATTATTACTATTTTTAATAATTTTATCAAGGCCCGTACAGTCGATTTCCAACAATGGCCATCGAACTGCACTTACAACGACCTTTTTCGAATTTGATTTGGACGTATCTCCAAATCCAACCGTTAGATTTCAAATTTCTAACATTAATTAGAAAGCTCTTTTCGATACGAACCCAACGGTTCCGGTTTTAGGAGAATCCGACGGTCGGATCTCCTGTAATGTCCGTTTGAAATAAATGGTCGAAATTCGCGAACTGCCGCGGCGCGGCGCGTTCTATTCAGGCCATTATATTATATATAATATATATAATATATATTTCGTCGATTTCTATTTAAAACGAATTATATAAATAGTTTTGAATTCGTTTCAAAAACATTTTCAACTTCCATTTCAATTCAAATCAAAATTGAATTCTTCTCTATAAATTCGTTTTAAAATTCATTTCTATTCAATTCGAATTTCAATTCAATTTGAATTCATTTCAATTCGCTTTCTATTCCATTTGAATTCGTTTTCAATTCAATTCATTTCGAAATCGTTTTCAATTCATTTCATTTCGAAATCGTTTTCAATTCAATTCATTTCGAAATCGTTTTCAATTCATTTCATTTCGAAATCGTTTTCAATTCATTTCGAATTCGTTTTCAATTCAATTCATTTCGAAATCGTTTTCAATTCAATTCATTTCGAAATCGTTTTCAATTCATTTCATTTCGAAATCGTTTTCAATTCAATTCATTTCGAAATCGTTTTCAATTCATTTCATTTCGAAATCGTTTTCAATTCGATATAAATATCGTTCACGTCAAAATGGCGTCCATACACGGCTTCATAAATTTCTATTTTCAAATATTCTATTTCAAATATTTCTTTTTCAAAATAGTTGTTATTATCAAAATATTTCGTTCAACACATGACCAATCTCAATGAATGAGTACTGTCAACACATGAACTTTTATTTTATAATATTCTTTATTTTTCAAATTGGAATGAGGCCCAATCAATTACCATATAAAGTTAATTATATGGATTTTCATACAACACATGTATATCATAGCATTGAAAAATAATCAACCATCAACCAAAGTGCACTACACTGCATAAGCATCAAATACAGATATTCAACGCTTATAACAGCCTGTCAATCAATCGATCGACATATTTAATCAATCAGGATGAGTGAACTGCATATTTCATCCTAACACCCGTGTGGGGTTTCAAACAATCAAACACAGATTTTATTTGTGCAGTTGGGCGATGTGTGAAATTTATCGACCCAATCAATATCATTCAAATAAGTGTACATAAACAAACCATCTGGTTTGTAAATGAATATTTATTTATTCACTTCACTATTTTCATATTCACGTTAAAAATTATATTTTTAACGATAAAACATTTTATTTCAACCTATGAATTTCTATTCAATTCATTTATTCAATAAAATGATATTTTTATTTTTCTAACATGTTTTAGAAAATTTCGGCGGCATAACGGCACGATACTAGAAACGGGACAAGGCCTAGCCTTATCCCCGGTCTAGTGAAGGCCCACGCCATTCACACATCAATCAAATCAATTCGTTATGCAAACCGCAAACTTTGGAGTAAGGATCTAACCTAGCCTTACTCCTTCGCCTTATAACGGCGCACGTCTAATCCTAACCAATTTATCGATTCGATTTTTCACACCACAAACCACATTCAAACAATATCGCAATCAATCACCAAACTGTCAAACAAACAAGTCCATGGTCTGTGGACGATTGTGTCGGGTGCTACTAAGCACCGTCTGCATCCTAGTATATATATATAACTAGAAAATAAATAGAAAGGTGAGAAATTCTCACCGATTAGCTATCCTAGCTCCACGGCACTTCATTGATAGAAATCTTCATCGCTATCGCATCTTCGTCATCCTCGCTGCCCGTAGCCACTACATATGTAAAAATCGAATTTTTACTATGCTATTCAATATATAAAATCGAATTTTGACTTCGCTATTCAATATATAAAAATCGAATTTTTTTTCTTTTGCAAGTTCAAATCTTTTTCTACTAAAAGATTAAACTTTTTTTCCTATTTTAAAGTTCAAAATAAAATCAGTTTTTCGCTTTCATAAAAATGCAGTTTTTTCATAACTTAAAAAATAAAAATACAGTTTTTGCCTTATTTAAAAATTCAGTTTAAAAATCATTTAAAAATCAGTTTTCTAATCTAAAATAAAATTCAGTCTTAAACCTAAAATAAAATTCAGTTTTAAACCTACCTAAAATCAGAATTTTAAAAACATAAAAATCGGTTTTTAATATTAACAAAATCAGTTTTATAAATTAAGTAAAAATCAGTTTTATAAATAAAGTAAAAACTTACAGTTCGAAAGGGGGGGGTTCACCACCATCGGAGAGGCTTCGGGTGGCTCTGGGTCGGCGGCAGGAGGAGGCGGAGGGTTGGGGCGGCCTTCAGTTCGTCGGCGGTCATCACTGTGGGGGGGGAAAGCTCTGGCGTTTTCGTCTTCGATTCGAAGGGAGGAAGGAGATGAGCTAGAGGGGAGAGGAAGGCGCGACTTTAGGGGGGAGCGGCGGTCCATCGTCGGCGTCAGCAAGGGGGAGGAAGAGGCGTCGCGATCTGAAACTGGAAGGGGTTTTTTTTTTTTTTTTTTTTTTTATATTTTGACCGTGGTTTGACTTGTGAGGAAAGAGAGAGCTCAAGGGGGTTATATAATATTTTAATTATTTAAATAATTAATTTCTCCATAAAGTAACTTTAAATTTCGATCTCCGAACGAGGCCCAATGACTGTCGTCCCTAGCTAATTACCCCCATTCCGAATACAATGGGATATGTTTCATAAGCCAGTTCGGCTGTTACGCTCAGTTTTCGCTGAAATTAATGTATAAATCTATATATTCAATTTTAAACGTACATTTCAATTTACCGGGGTCACATACTAACTTTAAAAATTCTAGAAAAATATTTTCTAGCTTCGTATTGACGATACGGTCCTAACAAAACTAGTTTCGTCGAAATCTGAGACCGTTAGAAAAATGGCCAATTTCCAGTCGATTAAAATCAACTGAAACTGGTCAAACGCGTTTTCCTTTGCCACGCTCACATATTGATTCGAAAAATTATGAAATTTGAAATCTAGCAATAACTTTACATCACGGACCCAACAAAACTGGTTTCGTCGAAATCCGAGGTCGTTTGCAAAATGTCCATTTTTAAGGGCCTGAATTCCATAGCGACTATTCAGAATTTTCAACTGGACATATCTTTTGATTCCCGCTAAGAAATTTTGATCATTCGGGTTCGTTGGAAAGATATTCACTATTAGATTCCATTATTTTTGGTTTCACTAAAATCCGGATTGTTTTGCACCCGGTACATTCAATTGAAGTTTGAAATCGAATTATCGAACTACCGCGCCATTTTCAATTCTATTTATAATTATATATAATTATTTATATTCTAACGACGACGCGTATAATATATACGTTCGAATATATTCAAAATAAATTTCTCGTCGATATTATTTAAAATAATTCATTTTAAATAATCTAAATTCGCTAAAATGGCCAAAATAAAAATTTTAAACTGGCCCAGATTTTACGGGTTGTTACAATCTCCCCCACTTAAAACTTTTCGTCCCCGAAAAGGAACAAAGTCGAAAGTGGTTTGATTATTCAGCTCCACATTTGATCTGGCTTCCATTCTCCAACTCTTTAGTTTCTGAGAATTTTTAAAATTTCAAAAATTTGGCTAACACCCTAAATTTTTGAAAAATTTCGCCATAACCTCCCCTGCACCGGGAGCATCGGGAAATTGCAAATAGCGTTCCCGGTCCTTCAGATCTCAAAAAGAAAAAGAAAAAGCCAAGCGGCTAGCCAATAGGCTCATAAAATCATCATCACCCAAACAAAACAGTAAATTATGTAATAAACATGTACCTATTTGTCGGGCAAACAAATTTTATTCTCTGCTCTAGCCTCCTTGCTATGACCTGTTCAATGATATATATGTATATGCAAACAAATGCGACCAATTTTCAATAGAGTTCAATATTTGATTCAATTAGGCATAATTGTTCAAAATTAGCAAACAATTAAACAAACAACACAAACTTCAATCAATTAGTGGATTAACGTTTCAAATTCATAATTTCGATATATATACAAAAATCAGATTTTTGATGCCAAATCACAACAATTAGCCCTATCTAATTTTGGTTCTCACACCAGTCAATAGGAAATATATAGATATCAAACCTTCGAAACACGAACATAAATGTTGATGATGCGATCGCTATCATCAATATCATCTCCGGGCGACTAGGGTGTGGTGCTATATCTATCCAATATATTAAAACTTCGAATACACGCTAGCTAGGCGCATACGCAAAAATCTTTATATTTTGGATTGTCCTAATCAATATAAAATAAATAATCAAATACGAATAATTGATTTAAATTTTCAAATCAAAAATCGTTTTCATTTTAAAAATATACTCTTCACACTCGTTCTAGGATACTACTGATCCCATCTCTAACGAGTCATTCCATTGGATATTACTAATCCAATATCTGATGAATTCCTTCGTACGGTTCTAATGTGTCTTGTTCTCTGCTTTGTAAACCAAAGCTCTGATACCAACTGTGAAGACCCGTAACTTCCCCGTAAAGGAAAGCGTCGGATAGTTCGAGAACAAACCACAACAGAACGCATATAGAAGAACATTTCATTGTATATAACAACAATGCATCAGATTACAAGAATATACAGAGTATAAAAGAATATTACACAGAAATATCAGAGATTTAAATTACATTTAAATACATAGCAGCGGAAAATAATACAATACACAACTAGAATGAGATATACGGATACAAAGCTTCCCGGATATCGTTCCAGTCGTAAACCAGGATCCTGTGAATATAAATCTGCAAAACCAAAACTACTAGCTGCCCGTGTCAAAATAAGGGCACCCAGAGTTTAGGTCAAAACAATAAACTCCAGGTCAGTCATGTGACTGGTGTGAGAACTAAAGCAGTTATAAATCTTTATTTTCAAAGCTAGGTAAAACAAGGGACCACGCCGTATAACACGGAACGGGTTTCCTCCCAAGAATACCAGTGCATAAGACAAACAACGCAATGCTAAATAAAGAAAAATGAAGCTGTTATAAGACCCAGGTCCCATCACACAATGCAACGCAGTCGAGGATAGGGTTTTCCCTTATAACAGCCAAAGAATGCTTGATACGTTTAAAACAAATCATTTGATACTATTATAAGTGCATAGAGTATAAAACAACTTCAAATCATAAGTATCAATCATAGGCGGCATGAATGCCCCATACCACTATGTCGCCATATATAGGTTTACAAATAAAACCGCAAATGTCACGTATTTGGAAATTGGGTTTCCATCTATGAACCGAGGCTAGGGGCAAGATCCTCAACCGATTCGAGACGCTCTAGCCCGCCCCTCAGGAACAGCCGCAACTGCCCCTTGGATCGTCAGGGCCGGTCCACACGGAGTGGATTATTATGCCTGAACAATACGTCTCCCCACCCTATGGGGTGTAAGTCTGGTCCGTCAGCCGACCAGAATGCATTCGGCCGAAACCGATATAACCGAGGCGCCTCGCAACAGCAACAACAACATAAGTCAAACTCGTCAGGGCGTGTAAAACCACTGACGCCACTTCTAACTAGAAAGAAACGCATGCCCTCCCTGAGGTCCGTCTCCCGTTTTTGATTCATACCGGGTGTGAAACTCGCGAATCAAACGTTACACAAAGCTACGCCACAAAGGTCGTGCTTTGATCATCAACCACAAGACTTTGCTTTTCAACAGAAGCCTTGATCATTTGCATCTTAGCATGCCACACAGGCAAGCCATCCTATGCAACCGATATCAGTCACACAGAATGAAATCCGATGTCAGACACACAGTCCATTTACAAGTCCGTTCTGGGTCTGAACGAAACCGGAGGCACCTAGTACCCCGCATATCCATCGATCTCCAAGTACGTCTGGACGATCACTAACTGTTTCCATCTTCTTGGGTGTACAGCCCAATCAAGATCATCAGTTATCACCCAAACGACGTGAAGACCTCCGGTCTTCGACCATCGTCTTCGTCTTCGACTTATCGTCGTATCAGTTACTCAGAATGGGATAAACCCGGTCTTTCCGAATAACTCGCGTATATTTTAAATAAGTGTTACACAAACACAACATACGCCTCATTCCAATTCATTAGTCACTAACCGTAAATTAATCAAGAGAATAATTCCCCAAATATTAACCCCGAAGGCCGAAACCAACATCAGATCAATATCCAGAAAACCATTCTGCTTGGCTAACCGCCAGTTAGTTTCTAAATTTCACATTCAAATCTAATTACAGATTTATCTATCGCCTGGAGCAAAACTGGTGATACTCCATTCTCGATCTTTTCAATCTAATTAAAGATTCATTAAAACTCCACTTAGTTTTAATCATTATCTGGGTTAAAGAATCAGTGTCATTTAAAACACGATTCACGATAAACCCAAAATCACATTCCATTAATTATCGGGTTAAAGAACAAGTGTTATTTAAAACACTGTTCACGATAAACCCAAAAATCAATACCAATTCAATTCCAATTAAATATCATTTAATTGGTACACTTCATTAAATCTAAATAAAAAGATTTAATCTTTTCTCAACTGGGTTCAAGAACAGTGTTAGTGAAGACACCATTCACGACAAACCCAAATCACATTCGATATTCAATACAAGGCTCTGAATAGAAAATATATCGGCTTATATTCAATATCGAATTCTACGACTAACAAATGTCGTATTGGAAATAACGATACAAATATATATCTTTCAAATTTCCATAACAACACCTGTAATGTCACGAATTCCAACATCGAAATATTCCGAAGACAATTTCGATTCAAATCCACTCCAATGCAATCATTGGAAATTTTGGTTATTTTCAAAACCATTTCAAATTCAATTTATTTATTTAAAAATAAATAGAATTATAATTCTAGTTCAAAACTAGTTCATTTCGATAAAAATCCATTTTTTTATCTTTTCAAATATGGAGATTTTCACCCCAAACTTTCACAAATCATTTCTTGTGATTTTACACAAATTATTACTATTTTTAATAATTTTATCAAGGCCCGTACAGTCGATTTCCAACAATGGCCATCGAACTGCACTTACAACGACCTTTTTCGAATTTGATTTGGACGTATCTCCAAATCCAACCGTTAGATTTCAAATTTCTAACATTAATTAGAAAGCTCTTTTCGATACGAACCCAACGGTTCCGGTTTTAGGAGAATCCGACGGTCGGATCTCCTGTAATGTCCGTTTGAAATAAATGGTCGAAATTCGCGAACTGCCGCGGCGCGGCGCGTTCTATTCAGGCCATTATATTATATATAATATATATAATATATATTTCGTCGATTTCTATTTAAAACGAATTATATAAATAGTTTTGAATTCGTTTCAAAAACATTTTCAACTTCCATTTCAATTCAAATCAAAATTGAATTCTTCTCTATAAATTCGTTTTAAAATTCATTTCTATTCAATTCGAATTTCAATTCAATTTGAATTCATTTCAATTCGCTTTCTATTCCATTTGAATTCGTTTTCAATTCAATTCATTTCGAAATCGTTTTCAATTCATTTCATTTCGAAATCGTTTTCAATTCAATTCATTTCGAAATCGTTTTCAATTCATTTCATTTCGAAATCGTTTTCAATTCATTTCGAATTCGTTTTCAATTCAATTCATTTCGAAATCGTTTTCAATTCAATTCATTTCGAAATCGTTTTCAATTCATTTCATTTCGAAATCGTTTTCAATTCAATTCATTTCGAAATCGTTTTCAATTCATTTCATTTCGAAATCGTTTTCAATTCGATATAAATATCGTTCACGTCAAAATGGCGTCCATACACGGCTTCATAAATTTCTATTTTCAAATATTCTATTTCAAATATTTCTTTTTCAAAATAGTTGTTATTATCAAAATATTTCGTTCAACACATGACCAATCTCAATGAATGAGTACTGTCAACACATGAACTTTTATTTTATAATATTCTTTATTTTTCAAATTGGAATGAGGCCCAATCAATTACCATATAAAGTTAATTATATGGATTTTCATACAACACATGTATATCATAGCATTGAAAAATAATCAACCATCAACCAAAGTGCACTACACTGCATAAGCATCAAATACAGATATTCAACGCTTATAACAGCCTGTCAATCAATCGATCGACATATTTAATCAATCAGGATGAGTGAACTGCATATTTCATCCTAACACCCGTGTGGGGTTTCAAACAATCAAACACAGATTTTATTTGTGCAGTTGGGCGATGTGTGAAATTTATCGACCCAATCAATATCATTCAAATAAGTGTACATAAACAAACCATCTGGTTTGTAAATGAATATTTATTTATTCACTTCACTATTTTCATATTCACGTTAAAAATTATATTTTTAACGATAAAACATTTTATTTCAACCTATGAATTTCTATTCAATTCATTTATTCAATAAAATGATATTTTTATTTTTCTAACATGTTTTAGAAAATTTCGGCGGCATAACGGCACGATACTAGAAACGGGACAAGGCCTAGCCTTATCCCCGGTCTAGTGAAGGCCCACGCCATTCACACATCAATCAAATCAATTCGTTATGCAAACCGCAAACTTTGGAGTAAGGATCTAACCTAGCCTTACTCCTTCGCCTTATAACGGCGCACGTCTAATCCTAACCAATTTATCGATTCGATTTTTCACACCACAAACCACATTCAAACAATATCGCAATCAATCACCAAACTGTCAAACAAACAAGTCCATGGTCTGTGGACGATTGTGTCGGGTGCTACTAAGCACCGTCTGCATCCTAGTATATATATATAACTAGAAAATAAATAGAAAGGTGAGAAATTCTCACCGATTAGCTATCCTAGCTCCACGGCACTTCATTGATAGAAATCTTCATCGCTATCGCATCTTCGTCATCCTCGCTGCCCGTAGCCACTACATATGTAAAAATCGAATTTTTACTATGCTATTCAATATATAAAATCGAATTTTGACTTCGCTATTCAATATATAAAAATCGAATTTTTTTTCTTTTGCAAGTTCAAATCTTTTTCTACTAAAAGATTAAACTTTTTTTCCTATTTTAAAGTTCAAAATAAAATCAGTTTTTCGCTTTCATAAAAATGCAGTTTTTTCATAACTTAAAAAATAAAAATACAGTTTTTGCCTTATTTAAAAATTCAGTTTAAAAATCATTTAAAAATCAGTTTTCTAATCTAAAATAAAATTCAGTCTTAAACCTAAAATAAAATTCAGTTTTAAACCTACCTAAAATCAGAATTTTAAAAACATAAAAATCGGTTTTTAATATTAACAAAATCAGTTTTATAAATTAAGTAAAAATCAGTTTTATAAATAAAGTAAAAACTTACAGTTCGAAAGGGGGGGGTTCACCACCATCGGAGAGGCTTCGGGTGGCTCTGGGTCGGCGGCAGGAGGAGGCGGAGGGTTGGGGCGGCCTTCAGTTCGTCGGCGGTCATCACTGTGGGGGGGGAAAGCTCTGGCGTTTTCGTCTTCGATTCGAAGGGAGGAAGGAGATGAGCTAGAGGGGAGAGGAAGGCGCGACTTTAGGGGGGAGCGGCGGTCCATCGTCGGCGTCAGCAAGGGGGAGGAAGAGGCGTCGCGATCTGAAACTGGAAGGGGTTTTTTTTTTTTTTTTTTTTTTTATATTTTGACCGTGGTTTGACTTGTGAGGAAAGAGAGAGCTCAAGGGGGTTATATAATATTTTAATTATTTAAATAATTAATTTCTCCATAAAGTAACTTTAAATTTCGATCTCCGAACGAGGCCCAATGACTGTCGTCCCTAGCTAATTACCCCCATTCCGAATACAATGGGATATGTTTCATAAGCCAGTTCGGCTGTTACGCTCAGTTTTCGCTGAAATTAATGTATAAATCTATATATTCAATTTTAAACGTACATTTCAATTTACCGGGGTCACATACTAACTTTAAAAATTCTAGAAAAATATTTTCTAGCTTCGTATTGACGATACGGTCCTAACAAAACTAGTTTCGTCGAAATCTGAGACCGTTAGAAAAATGGCCAATTTCCAGTCGATTAAAATCAACTGAAACTGGTCAAACGCGTTTTCCTTTGCCACGCTCACATATTGATTCGAAAAATTATGAAATTTGAAATCTAGCAATAACTTTACATCACGGACCCAACAAAACTGGTTTCGTCGAAATCCGAGGTCGTTTGCAAAATGTCCATTTTTAAGGGCCTGAATTCCATAGCGACTATTCAGAATTTTCAACTGGACATATCTTTTGATTCCCGCTAAGAAATTTTGATCATTCGGGTTCGTTGGAAAGATATTCACTATTAGATTCCATTATTTTTGGTTTCACTAAAATCCGGATTGTTTTGCACCCGGTACATTCAATTGAAGTTTGAAATCGAATTATCGAACTACCGCGCCATTTTCAATTCTATTTATAATTATATATAATTATTTATATTCTAACGACGACGCGTATAATATATACGTTCGAATATATTCAAAATAAATTTCTCGTCGATATTATTTAAAATAATTCATTTTAAATAATCTAAATTCGCTAAAATGGCCAAAATAAAAATTTTAAACTGGCCCAGATTTTACGGGTTGTTACATTATATGGTAATTGATTGAGTCTGATTCAAGCTCAAAATTAACGAATATTTTAAAATAATATTTAGAAAATATTGAAATGTGAAGCCGTGTTAAGTAGTTAAAAGCCATTTTAACACAAACGGGAATTTTGTCGATTTTATTCATTTTATAATGAATATAGAAAAGTGATTTCAAAATATGATATTTTGAAAATATTATCATATTAATATTGAAATGATAAGGAATATTCAAATTTTTTTTAAATTTGAAAATAAAATTGAAATCGTTTTGAAACGAATTTAAAACGAATTGATAAAGAATATTCAATTTTTATTTAAAATTGAAATGGAGTTGAAATTGATTTGAAATGAATTTAAAACAAATTAATATAGGAATATTCAATTTTGATTTAAATTTGAAAACCAAATTGAAATTGTTTTAAAATGAATTTAAAACGGATTTATAATAGAATATTCAATTTTGTTTTAAATTTGAAAATGAATTTGAAATCGTTTTGAAATGAATTTAAAACGAAATTATAATGGAATATTCAAATATGATTTAAATTTGAAAATCAAATTGAAATCATTTTATAATGAATTTAAAACGAAGTTATAATGGCATATTCAATTTTGATATAAATTTGAAAATAAAATTGAAATCGTTTTAAAATGAATTTAAAACGAATTGATAAGGAATATTCAATTTTGATTTAAAACTAAAATGGAATTGAAATCGATTTGAAATGGATTTAAAACAAAGTTATAATGGCATATTCAATTTTGATATGAATTTGAAAATAAAATTGAAATCATTTTAAAATGAATTTAAAACGAATTTATAAAGGAATATTCAGTTTTAATTTAAAATTGAAATGGAAATGGAAATCATTTTTAAAACAAATTTAAAACGATTTATAAAACTCGTTTTAAATGGAAATCAACGATATATACATTATATATATTATAATGGCCTGAATAGAACGCGCCTTGTAGCGACCATTCGTGAATTTCGACCATTAACTTTAAATGGACGTTACGGGAGATCCGACCGTCAGATTCTCCTAAAACTGGAACCATTGGGTTCGTATCGAAATGAGTTTTCCAATGAATACAAGAGATTTGAAATCTAACGGTTAGATTTGGAGATATGTTCAAATCAATTTCAGAAAAGGTCGCTATGGATGCATTTCGGTGGCCGTTATTGGAAACCGACTATACGAGCGATAATAAAATTATAAAAAATATGGAAAAATTATTTAAAACCACAATAAATGATTTGGAAAGATTTTGGATGAAAAATTCCAATTTTGAAAATATAAAAATATATTTTTATCAAAATGAACTAGTTATCAACTAAAATAATAATCCAATTATTTTTACATAAATAAATTCGATTCAAAAATAGTTTTAAAATAACCAAAAATTTCCAATGAATAAAATGGAATGGATTCGGAATGGAAATAATCTTCGGAATATTTTGATATTGGACTCCGTGATTATACAAATATTGTTGAGGAATTTGGAAGATATATATATATATATATCGTTATTCCCAATACGATATTGGTTGGTTTTGGAATTTGACATTGAATATATGCAAATATAATTACTATTCAGAGCCTTGTATTAAATATCAAATTGGATTTTGGGTTTGTCGTGAACGATGTCTTTAATAACCCTGTTCTTAAACCTAGTTGAGAAAAGAATAAATCTTTTAATTAAGATTTAGGGAAATTTACGAATTAATTAATATTTAATTGGATTAAAATTTGGATTTTGGGTTTGTCGTGAACGGCATCTTAAATAATACTATTCTTAAACCCAGTTGAGAACAGAATAAATCTTTAAGTTAAGATTTAGTGAAGTTTTTCGATTAATTAATATTTAATTGGAATTGAATAAAAGAATTGGATTTTTGTGTTTATCATGAACGGTGTTTTAAATAACACTTGTTCTTTAACCTAATTAACAATGGAGAATATGATTTGGAATTTATAATCTTTTAATTAAGATTAATGGAATTTTACAAAGTAAAGATTTTCAATTTAATATATTAAATTGGAATTGAATGGAATTCGATTTGGAAATAATCGAAGTGAGTTTCTATGGAGGAAGACTGTTAATATATATGGAATTTAAAAGGCTTTGTCGTTATTCCATTTATATTATTAGTTGGATACGAAAATTGATATTGATTATATATTGATCTGTTTCTCCGTGAAGATTCCATGTAAAGACCCAGATTTTTCGCTGTTAATTTTAAAACATTTAAATTAATTTTAAATGTTTTATTTGTAATATAAAATGATTTTTTATAAGGAATTATTTATAAAAAAATAAAGAAATTATTGTGTAGTCGGTTCTGCGTTAACTTTAACAAATATATATATGGTGAATGACCCGTGCTTCGCACACCAGAAATGGTTGGAGCTGTAGTTGCATTGAATATTGATTGGTTTGTGTGATATTTCTGTTATTTTCTACCTTTAGTGGATAGGTGTCTATAGTAGGTATACTGTAAATACGTTTTATGGTTTTAAAATATACAAACTAATATAACTAACAATACCAAATGCACAAAATAAATATTTGTTCATTTTTTTTTGGAACTCCAACACAACCTGAATTCATTTGCAAGTGAAGATTGTATACGGCAAAACAAACAAATAAAAAAAGGAAAAAAATATCTTTTCTAGTACGCTTGAGGAGCGTGCTCTCCACGGTTTCTAAACCGTGTGTGCCAATAAATTTCAATTCTGTGCGTGTTAAGCTGTCATCTGCCGTGCACTCCAGTCTCCTTCATCTCTAAATACAAGTATACTCAGTCTCGTCTCCTTTCCTCGTTCTTTCAGTAACAAAGAAAATGGCCATTGTAAATTCAATTAAAAATCATCGTTAACTCCGGTGTATGTTACAAACCAAATCTTTAACCCTTTATTTCCCAATAAAATAAAACCAAAATTTTCACCACTCCTAAAATTGATAAAAAAATCGAATTCTAGATGGAAAAATTAAAAAACGAATCTCTTTGGGCTTGCGAGGTTCCGTTCTTAAATTCTATTGTATTTTCTAGGGTGCGATGCTATCCGCGATGACGTCGACCTTGGCACAGCAGCTAGGGTTCAAGGTATAAGGTAAATGAAGAAGTTCTAGATTTTATTGAGTTATGATTTGGATTGAGGATGGAATGTAGCTCCTGCATGGTTTTTTTGTTGCGAAAATATGAGATTATATAAGTTTCCACTTTACTGTAGCATGCTGAATGACGTGATCTTTGGGACGGGGTTAATCTGGTCTTAGTGGTGAGGAAATGGAGTAGCTTATGAATAAGAGTAGATTGGTGGTCATGGGGTGCTTCAGGTGGCAAGGGTCTTGAATAAGGAATATGAGTGCTAGTTGAGGTATTTTCATTCGCATGTCTTTTACTGTGATGAGGGATTTCGGAGCTGGGATGGGTTTTTGAGTGAAGCGTGGTGTTGACAAGGATGAGGAGAAGAGGAGGCTGTTGTTGGGTTGTACCGAGTTGAAAACTGTTGGGGGGCCTTGGAGCTGTAATTGAGAGCGGTTTGTATTGTTGGGTAGTTGAGGAGGTAATGAGGGTGAAAAATTAGGAAAGTTAATTTCGACATTAGTGGTGAATTGGGAGTTTGGTTCAGATTTGGGTGGAGCATGTGAGTTTCATGGGGATTGTTTGGTGATGATTGTGAGGTGGTTCAAGGAGGAGTGGTGTCGATGGCGATTGCTTTAAGTTCCATTCAGTTTGGTGATCGTCTGTAATGGGGCAGACTAGTTTGTCGACGTGTTCTGTTGGGAGTGGTTCGAGTTCATCAAATTGGTGATTGGTTGAGGAGTTGTAGGGTGGAGTTTCCGGTTAAGTTAGTGATATAGAAAAGGAGCTATGAGGGAAGAAGGTTCAGTCTTGGTGCGTTTGGATACAGGAAGTCAGCTTCATTAAAATGAGAAGATGTATGGGCGACGGAACTTGCAGCTGCAGGAGGTCAAGTCTTTGTGAAGTAATAACGACGGTGGAAGTTAAAACCTGAAAGGACAGAGGTTGTAATGGCACAGTCAGGCTTTGGTAAAGGCATCATTTTAT
Source organism: Allium sativum (assembly GCA_030737875.1). NCBI lineage: Eukaryota > Viridiplantae > Streptophyta > Magnoliopsida > Asparagales > Amaryllidaceae > Allium > Allium sativum. Next base: position 1,613,581 of record JASFAX010000062.1, on the reverse strand, counting down.
TAAAGAAGAAGAAAGGCAAATTTCTTTGACTTGGTACTTTGTTTTGACGGATTAAAGAAATGATTAGAGTAATAATTTTTTTTATAAAAGTTAATTGATGATAAGCTATGTGAAATAAATACAAATCTTATAACATGATGGTAGAAGGTTACTGTTTCCATGGGAAGAACGATGAATATGTGATCATAGAAGTAATGAAGGTGGCTAATTAATATTAAAGGGGTAATTAGTTTTTAAATAATAATTTGTGAATAAAACTTCTAATTTGTTATTGAAATCTGGGAATAATCATAACTAATTCATATGTTATCAAAATCAGACAAAACTGGTTATGCTAGAATCGTACCGACGAAATCTTCGTTACGGAACTGACGATGCTGAGAACAGAGCTAGTGGAATTTCGTGATAGAATCAAATGTCTGTTTGATTTTTTATGTAATAAATACAGAATCTTCAAATACAAACAAGGTGCATAAACTCAGTAACCCTGACTTGTTTATATTTTTATATAAACGAGTTTTAAATTTATTTGTAGTAATTTTATACTGTGTGATGGTTGTTTGGATGAATGGCTGATAAAATTGGTTGAATTAGTTATATTATTGATCGTTTAATAATTCTGTTCACCATGAAATTTTATATTGATGTGACAATAATATTATTGATGTTGATTACCATCTGTGGATGCAGGGAAACAGGTTTGAGGGATCCAACTGGATTCCTCAACATTTATATCAATGTGTTTACATTGATTGTGACATATGCTGTGATATATAAATGTGATCGATCTTGTTGTGTTTAAATATCACTGGCCTAGAATTTTGGTATTTAAATACCGTAAAATATTTTGAATACAAAATGAAACTTGAGATTTAAAAAGGAAATATATTTTTCCAAAAATAGAAGTGTAATTTCGAATGGAGTTAAAAAGTAGAAACTTGTTTTATTAAAACAAGAAGTTGATTTTAAAGGAGTTTATAAATAAAATGAATTATTTATCATTGGATAAATTGAATTTATATGGAAAAGTGGAAACCAGATATGAAACCAATATTTGAGATTAGATTTTAACTTAGCAAAGTATAAAGGAAATTATAAACGAAATTATAAATGTTTGAAATTAATATATAAACAATTGTAAATAGATGTTATAAACGGAATTTGGATTTGATATAGTGAAATCAAATGGGTTAGATTATGTAAAAGGGAATATTATTCACAATTAAAGTGAATAATCGTTTAAAGCATATATTTTGCCAATGAAATATCTATAAAGGGAATTTAGATTTGGAAATATGAATCCAAATTGAAAATTGAATGAAAAGGGAAATAGGTAATCATTTTAAAAGAAAATGATGAGTTTAATTTCAAAATTTGGAATATAAAATAAATTGTAGACTGTAATGGTTATAAAGGAATTTGTTAATGATTTAGAAAAGATAAATTCAAAAGCAAATTTGGAATTTGAATTAACCTGAATGTTAGAAAAATTCCAAAGTTCAGAATATAATCGAATATAGATTATTGGAGAAAGAGTAGTTATTGGAATTCGATTATATCAAATTTAGAGAAGTAGTTATTTTTACTTTCCATTTTGAATCAAATCTATTTATTTATTTATTTATTTACTTAGTAATTGAATTTATAAGTACAAGTTATATTTTTATATACCAATTATTTGGGAACAATGAGTATAACACTACCGTTATAAATCTAAACTGCGATTATAATGATACTGTTATCATAAATGTTCATAAATCTAAACAGCGATTTTAGCGTTGTCGTGATAATAAATGTTTTGTAAATCTAAACAGCAATTTTAGCGCTGTCATTATAATAAATGTTTTGTAAATCTAAACAGCAATTTTAACGCTGCCGTTATAATAAATGTCTTATAAATAAAGTATTTGGGAACAGCAATTATAACGCTACCGTTATAATCAATGTTTTTCTGTAAAGGAAGTTGATTCTTAGATTGAATTCGAGAGTCACGTAAGCGATGTTGTGTTTGAAGTTGTGAGCTTTGACTATTTCAAAGTTGAGAATGTTGTTCAGTTAGTGTCTGAGAGGTAATTATACCCCAACATGATTGACTTCATAATTAACTAAGGAATGGTTAAGGTTTGGTAGCGAAGATTGGTTAGGGATCCGATTAGTAAATCAATAATTAATGAATTGAGTTATAGCAATGACGTTTATTATGTAACATGGGTTTAACTAAATGAAAAGGTCTTGGAAACATTTTCCGAAGTAAATCAGAGGTGGTTTCCAAGTATAGAAAATGAAATGATTTAGGGTAACTAGAAGTAAGGAATGATAATTGGAAATGTTTTTTTCCAATGTTAATAAAATATATTTTCTAAATATAGAAATAAGAATATATAGAAATGTTTTCAAATTGGAATAAGAGATATCTTCTCGAATAAAGAAATGATGACATTGGAAATGTCTTCCAAAAATCGAGATTGAGATTTGAAAGGATATGAAAGAATGAAAAATGGATTTTAGAATCGATAATATAATAAGGAATTAATAAAAAAAAAAGGGCCAGTGTTGTTGATGGTTGATTGGTAGAATTTCCAATATGAAATAGGCCCGTTGATTGTATGGATGTTACTTTGATAGTTTAATCACCGACTATCAAAGTTTTGATTTATTTTATACCTCCGTTGTCAATATGGAGAGACCGGGATCTGATTTAACATCTGAGACCCACTCCGTATTGGCATAATCGTTACGAATCAAGTCATGTTGAGAATAATTGAAGACGTAGTAAAGTGCAAGGGCTGTTTTGTTAATCCTAGGTAAAAGTTGTCTAAGATGGATTAACCGAATGGTGCCTTCGGTTTGTCCAATACCAGGACAACGTATATGGACGAATGTCCGACGACATGACATTCAAAGTAAATGATGGCAAGAAGTGCTGAAAGAAAATCGTGACCTCAAACCTCATCACCCGGTAAATGACAAAATCGGTAAGGCATGAATCAGTTGATTCACTGCCTTTTGCTTCAAAGAAATGACAAAAATCGGGCAGGTAGCATGGCCATGTGGGTCATTCTCATTAGGGGTATTATCACCTGATCCAGAGAAAATTCATTTGTTTCTTATTCTATTCTCTGCTGTATGCTTTTAGTAAAGGTTGCTATCACAACCGTTGGTGATAACATGCTCGATACACTCAAGTTAAATGAGTGGTCAGCCATGTGTGGGCCGGGTTGCAAGACGTCTTGTTGAACCCAGTGTATTTCCCTCTACAGATACACTACTGGAAGGTGGTTCCATACCTTGTCATGTTGGAAATCCAATCTCCAATATGCACCCTGCGATTTTCGATTTTATATTATATATGGAGCGTGAGATGCAAGCGTTCCGCTAGATTCTATTTATTTGATGTAGACACTATTATAATACCATCGGATTTGATATCAAAAATATTTTTGGTTATCGTAAGGTAAAAACCATCCGTGTTTATGTGTGGATTGGCCTTACGATTATCATTTCTTTCGAAAGGGTTTTTGAAAGATTAATCAAATGGTTGGAGTTTACTCACACCAGTCCCATGACTGACCTAGAGTTTATTTTGTTTTGTTTTCCCTAAACTCTTGGGTTCCCGAATTCATACGGGCAGTTAAGTTGTCGGGATTTACAGATTCATTTGGAGAAGCTTGAAATATGAGGCTTCATCCGCTGGCTATAGACCATCATATTTTCCGCTGTGTATTTTGTTGTATCTGGAAACAGGTGTTTATAACTGTTCCAGGAATAACTGTTGTGCTCTGATTACGGTATGAATAAACAGTTACTAATTTGGATTTCAAAGGTTATGTTATATAATATATTTTGTTCATTCCGCTGTGAGATTTATGTTTTTTATTTTCTTCTATTCTTACTTTTCTTTCTTTCTGTTTCTTATCCTCTAACTTCTTTCTAATAATGATTCGTATTTCTGTGCAATTTGGGTTGGACGTGTGGTGTTATTAGTCGACTCAAAGAGTACGGAAATTCAAGCCATTACAGTTGGTATCAGAGCTGAAGGTTGAGTAGTAATCTTGGCTTGGTGGCGTAACTCAATAGAGATGGGGTTAGTAATACCCTAGATTGAGTTTGAGTGTGTATATATGAGCGCGTATTTGGGGATTTGATATAAAATGGTTTTTATATTGTGTTGTATGGTTTGTTGAGTGGTTTATGAATTCTGGACGATACAGAATGTACAACTGTATCGATAGGTGTTTCTAAACTCTCGAACAAAGCTATTCGATACAATATGGTTTTAAAATGGGTAAATAAAACAATTTTGCCCAAAGAAAATTATTTTGATATAAAAGAAATAATTTTCTGAAATTATTTATTTGTTTGGTTATTATTATAATCAAATGGGATTATAATATTGAAATGGTTATATAAAGCCAAATTGAATTTGTATAAGAATGGAATACACAAATAAGCTAAATTACAGTTGGAATCAAACCAGAATTTGAGAATTTAAATCCCGAATGTTTTGAAAATATTTTCTGAAGTATTTTAAAGGTAATGTAGCATTACTTTGAAGAATTTTTGAATAAGAATGGTTTTTAATGGGTTTTGACAGTGATTAAGCACTAAAATCACTTCAGTGGCGAGAAAATAATTCTGATAATGGGTTGCAACATTATCGATATTCATTTTCAAGTTTCTGAGTGACAGATTGCTACCATAATAATTCGTAAACGGAAAATTTGTTTGGAAAGAACAAGTTGTTTTAAAGGTTCAAATGCTTTGAATTGAGTTGATTATAAATAATATGTGTATAACTATATATGATTTCAAACCAATTTGAAATAAAATCTACGAATTTGAATTCTGAAATTAAAATTTTAACTTGTATAGTTGAATAGATTGAAATGGTAAAAATTTATCAAATGGATTGAAATTTAACTTAAGTTAAAACAAAATTGGATTAGATTAGAAATAATTCCAAATAAAATTAAATAAATGAATTGTTGAGATTCGAATTATTAATAGGAATTCGACTAATGAATAAGCAAGTTGAATATATATTGGATGTTGTTAATTGAAATTGAATTGTAATAAATATGGATTCAAGTATAATAAGTGGATTGACTTAAATAGAAATCAAATTTGAATTGGTAGAATGGAAGTGAACTAATTAGAAGTTGATAAGAGAGTTAAAAACTGGAAGTTGGATTATTTAGAAACCAACTGGGAATGGATATATGTATGCTGAGCAGATACTGAATGGAAGCAAATGAAATATATAGAGTTGGATGCCTGACGAAAAGGTACATGTTTACAATATTTCTTGGGCTTAATGGTTTTATGAGCCTATGGGGCAGGCCGCTTGGCTTTTTAATTTTCTTTTGGATTGGAGAAGGCCAAGAAAGGCAAGTTGTGATTGTATCGATTGAGCCATGCAAAGGGGATGCTGGCGAAATTTTTTGAAAATTTAAAGAGTTAGAAAATTTTCAAGAAAATTTTTGATAATTTAAAATCGAATTGTTAATTTTAATTGAAATAAGAAAACCAGGATTGGTTATTAAATTTCAAGTGGAATAATGAAATTGATAAATGAATTTAAAATCAACTGGAATGGGTAAGGATATGAAGAAGAGCATATGGATTGAAGAAAAGAATGTGATGACGGATTGTCCAAAAATGGTGGACAAATCATTTGTAAAGAATTATGAATGGTCGAGCATTGGTGTGAGAATTCGAAGATCGGGTAAGAACAGGGTTATGAAGATATGGAATATAAGATTTCAACTGAGTAGGTTATGAGGAGGTAGAGTTATTGCATTTTTATTGCTTAGCAATTTCGAGGATGAAATTATTTTAAGGCAGATAGAATGTAACGACCCAGATTTTTTGCTGTTAAATTTAAAACATTTAAATTAATTTTAAATGTTGTATTGGTAATATAAAATGATTTTTATAAGGAATTATTTATTAAAAAATAAAGAAATTACTGCACAGTCGGTACTGCGTTAACGTTAACATATATATATATATATATATATATATATATATATATATATATATATATATATATATATATATATATATATATAATGAATGGCCCGTGCTTCGCACACGAGAAATGGTTGGAGCTGTAGTTGAATTTAATATTGATTGGTTTGTGTGATATTTCTATTATTTTCTACCTTTAGTGGATAGGTGTCTATAGTAGGTATACTGTAAATATGTTTTATGGTTTTCAAATATACAAACTAATATAACTAACAATACCAAATGCACAAAATAAACATTTGTACATTTTTTTTGTAACTCCAACACAACCTAGATTCATTTGCAACTGAAGATTTTACACGGCAAAACAAACAAATAAAAAAAGAAAAAAAATATCTTTTCCAGTACGCTTGAGCAGCGTGCTCTCCATGGTTTATAAACCGTGTATGCCAAGAAATTTCAATTCCGTGCGTGTCAAGCTGTCATCTGCAGTGCACTCCAATCTTCTTCATCTTTAAATACAAGTATACTTAGTCTCGTCTGCTTTCCTCGTTCTTTCGATAACAACAAAAATGGCCACTGCAAAATTCAATTAAAGATCAGCGTTAACTCATGCGTATGTTACAAACCAAATCCTTAACCCTTTATTTCCCTAATCACCATTCTTCTATAAAATCAAATCAAATTTTTTCCACTCCTAAAATTGAAAAATAGATTGAAAAATTCGGAAACGAGTCTCTTTGGGCTTACGAGGTTCCGTTCTTAAATTCTATTGTATTTTATGGGGTGCAATGCTATCCACTATAACGTCGACCTTGGCACAGCAACTAGGGTTCGAGGCATAAGGTAAACGAAGAAGTTTTAGATTTTATTGAGTTATGATTTGGATTGAGGATGGAAGGTAGCTCCTGCGTGGTTTTTGTTGGGAAAATCTGAGATTATGTAAGTCGCTACTTTACTGTAGCATGCTGAACGAAGTCATCTTTGGGATGGGGTCGATCTGGTCATAGTGGTGAGGAAATGGAGTAGCTTGTGAATAAGAGTAGATTGGTGGTCATGGGTGCTTCAGGTGGAAGGGTCTTGAATAAGGAATATGAGTGCTAGTTGAGGTACTTTCAGTTGCATGTCTTTTACTATGATGAGGGATTCAGAGCTGAGATGGGTTTTCGAGTGAAGCGTGGTGTTGACAAGGACGGGAAGAAGAGGAGGTTGTTGTTGGGTTGTACTGAGTTGCGAACTGTTGGGGGGGCCTTGGAACTGTAATTGATAGAGAGCGGTTTGTATTGTTGGGTAGTTGAGGAGTTAATCGGGGTGGAAGATTAGGCAAGTTAATTTTGACATTAGTTGTGAATCGGGAGTTTGGTTCAGATTTGGATGGAGCATGCAAGTTTCACGGGGATTGTTTGGTGATGATTGCGAGGTGGTTCAAGGAGGAGTGGTGTCGATGGTAACTGCTTTAAGTTCCGTTCACTTGGTGATCGTCTGTAATGGGACAGACTAGTTTGTCGATGTGTTCTGTTGGGAGTGGTTCGAGTTCATCAAATTGGTGATTGGTTGAGGTGTTATAGGGTGGAGTTTCCGGTTAAGTTAGTGATATAGAAAAGGAGCTATGAGGGAAGAAGGTTCAGTCTTGGTGCATTTGGATACAGGAAGTCAGCTTCATTAAAATGAGAAGATGTATGGGCGACGGAACTTGCAGCTGCAGGACGTCAAGTCTTTGTGAAGTAATAACGATGGTAGAAGTTGAAATTCTAAAGGACAGAGGTTGTGATGGTGCAGTCAGGCTTTGGTGAAGGCACCATTTTATTAAAGAAGAAGAAAGGCGAATTTCTTTGACTTGGAAATTTGTTATGATGGATTAAAGAAAGGATTAGAGTAATAATTAATTTTTAAAAAAAAGTTAATTGATGATAAGCTATGTGAAATAAATACAAATCTTATAACATGATGGTAGCAGGTTACTGTTTCCATGGGAAGAACGCGATGAATATGTGATCACAGAAGTAATGAAGGCGGCTAATTAATATTAAAGGGGTAATTAGTTTTTAAATAATAATTTGTGAATAAAACTTCTAATTTGTTATTGAAATCTGGGAATAATCATAACTAATTCATATGTTATCAAATCAGACAAAACTTGTTATGCTAGAATCGTACCGACGAGATCTTCGTTACGAAACTGACGATGCTAAGAATAGAGCTAGTGGAATTTCGTGATAAAATCAAATGTATGTTTGATTTTTTTATGAAATAAATAAAGAATCTTCAACTGCAAATAAGGTGCGTAAACTCACTAACCCTGACTTGTTTATATTTTTATATAAACGAGTTTTAAATTTATTTATCGTAATTTTATACTGTGTGATGGATGTTTGGATGAATGGCTGATAAAATTTGTTGAATTAGTTATATTATTGATCGCTTGATAATTCTGTTCACCATGATATTTCATATTGATATGACAATAATATTATTGATGTTGATTAACATCTGTGGATGCATAGAAACAAGTTGGAGGGATCCAACTGGATTCCTTAACATTTATATCATTGTGTTTACATTGATTGTGACATATACTGTGATATATTAACTGTGATTGATCTTATTGTGTTTAAGTGTCACTGGCCTAAAATTTTGATATTTAAATACCATAAAATATTTTGAATAAAAAATGAAATTTGAGATTTAAAAAAGAAATATATTTTTCCAAAAATAGAAGTGTAATTTCGAATGGAGTTAAAAAGTAGAAACTTGTTTTATTAAAACAAGAAGTTGATTTTAAAGGAGTTCATTAATAAAATGAATTATTTATCATTGGATAAATTGAATTTATATAGAAAAGTGGAAATCAGATGTGAAACCAATATTTGAGATTAGATTTTAACTTAGCAAATTATAAATGAAATTATAAATGTTTGAAATTAATAATGAAATTTTCAATAAACAATTGTAAATAGAAGTTATAAACGGAATTTGGATTTGATATGGTGAAATCAAATGGGTTTGATTATGTAAAAGGGAATATTATTCACAATTAAAGTGAATAATCGTTTAAAGCATATATTTTGCAAATGGAATATCTATAAAGGGAATTTAGATTTGGAAATATGAATCCAAATTGAAAATTGAAGGAAAAGGGAAATAGGTAATCATTTTAAAAGATAATGATGAGTTTAATTTCAAAATTTGGAATATAAAATAAAGTGTAGACTGTAATGGTTATATAGGAATTTGATAATGATTTGGAAAAGATAAATTCAAAAGCAAATTTGGAATTTGAATTAACCTGAAATGGTAGATAAATTCCGAAGTTCAGAATATAATCGAATATAGATTATTGGAGAAAGAGTTGATATTGGAATTAGAATATATCGAATTTGGGAAGTAGTTATTTATACTTTCCATTTTGAATCAAATCTATTTATTTATTTATTTATTTACTTAGTAATTGAATTAATAAGTACAAGTTATATTTTTATATACCAATTTTTTGGGAACAACGATTATAAAACTATCGTTATAAATCTAAATAGTGATTATAATGATACTGTTATCATAAATGTTTATAAATCTAAACATTGATTTTAGCGCTGTCGTGATAATAAATGTTTTGTAAATCTAAACAGCGATTTTAGCGTTGTCATTATAATAAATGTTTTGTAAATCTAAATAGCGATTTTAACGCTGCCGTTATAATAAATGTCTTCTAAATCAAATATTTGGGAATAGCGACTATAACGCTACCGTTATCAATAATGTTTTTCCGTAAAGGAAGTGGATTCTTAGATTGAATCCGAGAGTCGCGTAAGCGATGTTTTGTTTGAAGTTGTGATCTTTGACTGTTTCAAAGTTGACAATGTTGTTCAGTTACGGTCTGAGAGGTAATTATACCCTAACTTGATTGACTTCATAATTAACTAAGGAATGGTTAAGGTTCGGTAGCGAAGATTGATTAGGGATCCGATTACTAAATGAATAATCAATGAATTGAGTTATAGCAATGATGTTTATTATGTAACATGGGTTTAACTAAATGAAAAGGTCTTGGAAACATTTTTCAAAGTTAATCAGAGGTGGTTTCTAAGTATAGAAAATGAAATGATTTGGGATAGTTAGAAATAAGGAACGATAATTGGAAATGTTTTTTTTCCAATGTTAATAAAGTATATTATCTAAATATAGAAATAAGAATATATGAATATATAGAAATGTTTTCAAATTGGAATAAGGGATATCTTCTCGAATAAAGAAATGATGACATTGGAAATGTCTTCCAAGAATCGAGATTGAGATTTGAAATGATATGGAAGATTGAAAAATGGATTTTAGAATCGATAATATAATAAGGAATTAATAAAAAGGGGCCAGTGTTGTTGATGGTTGATCGGTAGAATTTCCACATGGAAATAGGACCGTTGATTGTATGGATGTTACTTTGATAGTTTAATCACCGACTATCAAAGTTTTGATTTATTTTATAGCTCCGTTGCTAATATGGAGATACCGGGATCTAATTTAATATCTGAAACCCACTCCGTATTGGCATAAGCATTACGTACCATGTCATGCTGAGAATAATTGAAGACGGAGTAAAGTGCAAGGGTTGTTTTGTTAATCCTATGTAGAAGTTGCCTAAGATGGATTAACCGAATGGTGCCTTCGGTTTGTCCAATACCAGGACAATGTATATGGACGAATGTCCAACGACATGACATTTAAAGTAAAGAATGGCAAGAAGTGCTGAAAGAAAATCGTGACCTCAAGCCTCATCATCCAGTAAATAACAAAAATCGGGCAGGCGGCATGGCCATGTGGTTCATTCCCATTAGGGGTATTATCACCTGATCTAGAGAAAATCCATTTGTTTCTTATTCTATTCGCTGTTGTATGCTTTCAGTAATGGTTGCAGATCCAAACTGTTGGTGATAATATGATCGATACACTCAGGTAAAATGAGTGGTCAGCCATGTGTGGGCCGAGTTGCAAGACGTACGTCTTGTTGAACCCAATGTATTCCCCTCTAGAGATACACTATCGGAAGGTGGTTCCATACCTTGTCATGTTGGAAATCCAATCTCCAATAAGCCCCCCTGCGGTTTTCGATTTTATATTATATATGGAGCGTGCATTCCGCTAGATTCTATTTATTTGATGTAGACACTATTATAATACCACCGGATTTGATATCAAAAATATTTTTGGTTATCATAAGGTAGAAACCATGTGTTTATGTATGGATTGGTCTTACGATTATCATTTCTTTCGAAAGGATTTTTGAAAGTTAAATCAAATGGTTGGAGTTTACTCACACCAGTCCCATGACTGACCCAGAGTTTATTTTTTTTTTCCCAAAACTCTTGGGCGCCCAAATTTGTATGGGAAGTCAAGTAGTCGGGATTTACAGATTCATTTGGAGGAGCTTGAAGCAGAAGGCTTGATCAGCTGGCTGTAGACTATCATATTTTCCACTGTGTATTTTGTTGTATCTGGAAACAGGTGTTTATAACTGTTCCAGGAAAAATGTTGCGCTCTGATGACGGTATGAATAAACAGTTACAAATTTTTATTTCAAAAGTTATGTTATATAATATATTTTGTTCGTTCCGCTGTGAGATTTATGTTTTTTGTTTTCTTCTATTCTAACTTTTCTTTCTTTCTATTTCTCATCCTCTAACTTCTTTCTAATAATGATTCGTATTTCTATGCAATTTGGGTTGGACGTGTGGTGTTATTAGTCGACTCAAAGAGTACGGAAATTCCAGCAATTACATTACATAATTAATGGAATATGATTTTTGGGTTTATCGTGAACTATGTTTTAAATGACATTGGTTCTTTAACCCAGTTAAAGACAGGAGTACATGTCTAACATTGTATTTCGATACTGTATTCACTGATCTCTGCTAAAATATATATCTGTTTGGTGGCAGAGAATTTATTCTCTTACTTAACACCCTTCTTTGAGACGTACGAGCTTAGAGGTTATATATTGGCAGAAATCAGTGGTACGGTGTAGATTGCCGATGCGACATGTTTGATTTCCTAAAGTTAAATAATCATTAATATTGATTTTTAGGAAGAATTAAACTAATAGGAGTTTTAATGAATCTTTAGTTAGATTTGAACGTGAAATGGTAATTAATTTTTACCGATAACACCGTGGTGTTAGATATGGAGTATTACGAGTTCTGCTCCATGGGATGAATAGGTTGGGATTGGGAAAATAAACAACTGATTACTTCGGTAAGGTTAGCTAATCCCGACTAGTTTGGAAAACCTTGATTTGGTTTAGAATTGAAAAAACAAGGAAATCTTTTGTAATGATATCCAAAGGAAGATTAAAGATTAAATTTAAAAAAAATTATCTTTGATAAAATTAATGGGAGCCTTTCCCTAAAGATGAGAATATTTGAATAAAAGAATATTATGGATTGGAATGAGGCATATGATTTGTTGTTATAGCACTTGATTATAAGATACGCGAGTTATCCGGAAAGACCGGGTTTATGCCCATTCTGAGTAACTGATTCGACGACTAACAGTCGAAGAGATTGAAGACGGTGCAAGACCGACGATCTTCACATCGAATGGATGGGTTGCTACTGATGCCCGTGATTAGGGTAGCTACCTTGAAGGGGCTACAGTGGTAGCCATCTAGACACACTTATTGATTGTACGGATATGCGAGGGCCTCTCTCCTGTACTGGACATACGGGACGAGGAATAAGGTGCCTTCGGTTTCGTTCAGACCTAGAACGGACTTGTAAACAGATGGTGTGTCTGACATTGTATTCCTTTATATTGTATTCATTGATCTCTGCTAAATATATATCTATTTGGTGGCAGAGAATTTATTCTCTTGCTTAACACCCTTCTCTGAGACGTACGAGCTCTATAACAACCCGCATTCTACACATCGGAGGATCGTAGGATATTTATTTTGTCATTATACGAGGTCGTATGGTCGTGTAACTATGGGGAATGACTATTGGGGTTATTTCCAATGTTCACGATTTTTGCCGATTTTTAAATGACCGTCTTACCCCTGGCGATTCTTGTTTTGCTCATAACTTTTGATTGGAAATAAGTTTTGACCTGAAACCACTACCATTAGATCCGGATGATGGTTTACCTTTCCGTAGAGTGGTCAGATTGATCAAACGAACTTACTGTTTGGGAGATATGGTTGAAATAAGGTTTGGAAGGTGAAAAACAGCTTTACCGGGCCTAATTAGGGTGATTAACATCTAGGCCCATAATTCATTTCGGGATTAGGGTTATGGGGAGGCTGATAGGGTTTGGAAAATCATTTCTAATCAGTTTTATAGCAGCCACTTACATCTCTTGCCTCCACTTTCTAAAACACCTCCAAATCACTTTCTAATTGAAGATTAAGCTAATTAGCATCAAACCAAGTCTAATCAACATCAAATTAGAGGCAAAGGCTGGTGTGTGTATTTGAATTCATGCCATTTAAAGAATCATTTCAGATTTGAGTTTATATTTTGGCAAAGGTGAGTGATTTGCATTGTTTTTCACAAATTACGGCGAATTAAGGGTGATTATTGTTAATTAACAAAATTATGCATGTTAAAATTCTGGAAAAATGTATAGAAATTCTTAACTATTATTTTATGCCTCTGTTAGAAATTTGGGTTAATTTGGACAATTTTTGCTAATCGTAATGTTAAATCTTGGTTAAGGGGAAAATCATAGTTTTGGGTATGATCTATATTTGCATGTTAAATTGTTGTTTTGGTGTTTATGGTTGATTATATATGTTGCTATTACTATTTGGAATGATTTGTGATTGCATAGAAAAGTTAGATTGGTCGAAAACGCCATCGTAAGGCGTAAATTGCTTGCTGGAAAAAGTTATAGGAAATTGGTCATTCCCGTTCGTGAAGCACCTGTCCCTCCCGACCCTACCCCTACGATCGTGTAGTATCCTCACACCACGACCCCTAGGATCGTGCAGCACCCTCACACCATGACCTCTAGGATCGTGCAACACCCTCACGACTCGACCCATAGGATGGTGAAGTATCCTCACGATCCGACTCCTAGGATGGTGAAGTATCCTCATAAGCCGACCGCTAGGAACGTGAAGTACCCTCACGACCCAACCCCTAGGATTGTGAAGCACCCTCACACTGCTACCATGAGGAAGATGGCGAACCCTCACACCCTGACGGTGAGGAAGATGGCGAACCGTCACACCCTAACCGTGAGGAATAGGGCGAACCCTGGGAGGGCGACCCCTAGGATGGCGAGCTAGAAGACCAGGCCAAGATAGGGATCAAAAATGGGTCCCACGACCAGAAGGTGGTCCATAATCCGACCATGTGTCACGAATAGGAGCAGACCACGAACCGAGCCTTGGTGTCATCAGTCACGAGCGGAAGGAGGAATCACAAGTTGTACTTGGGCAAACCACGAGCCGAGGAAGCTGATCACGAACCAGAGCTTCAATGTACCACGAGTCGATATGGAGGATCACGAACTGAACCGAAGGACGAACGAGGATGATGATCAAAACCCGAGATGCAAAGGTAGTTCAATGAGAGGTTATTACTCAGGATCCCAAAGGGGACCAATAAGTTAACTTTATGAGTTGTACTTTGCTGCAGGACGTGTGCAAAAGGGTTATCGGTATCCACAACTTTAGTTCACCACTGAGAGATGGATTAGTGGCTATGGATCAGTGCAATGGAGTCATTGTGACTCCAAGGAGCAAAGTGATCGTAGCAAAGGATTGGGTGATCGGGTGGTGGATATCGTATGCTTTACACACTGAGTGAGAGATGTGAGGATGATTGTTATGTTTGATGTTTGCTATCACCATGACATGCACACTCCCATGTTACTTTTACACTTTATGTTAGTATTACCTTAGAGTACTGTACATCTTGTTATGCTAACTCTTTGGTTGCAGGTCCAGGTTCAAGTATGATTGGATTATACCTGTTATTGTTCTGTTTTGTTGCTTATCGCTCATACCAGACTTTTGTCTGACCCAGAGTTTTATGTCTCTTCTTATTACTCTGAGTGCTCCTAAACGAGCAGGCTAGAGACAGGTTAGGTGGTAATGCGTGAGTAGCTGTCTGGAGACGAGCAGAAGGCTTCCACGTATGATATACATATATACTTCCTGTGTTGTAGCTGGTCACTGCTTGGGCATTAGTAGTGTACCTTTTCTTTCTTTTGCTTTAGAGACAGAAATTTGATGTTGTAGTAATGATGTTGGATCATAAGCTGTGTTATGGATTCCGCTGCTATGATGATTTAGTTTTCAGCTTATGCACTGTCCCGCCTGTTTTGTTTCAAAGTTATGTTGTTATTATATTTTATTCCATGCGCTGTGAGAGATACTACAGGTTCCTTGTTAGTTCATAGTTTCAAATTCTTTTCTTTTCTTTTCTTTTCTTTTCTTTCGACGACCGTCCCGTGCTAGTTGGACATCGGTACAGCGCATTTCGAAGGAAATGTAGGCTGGTTCGGGGCGGGCCGTCACATTTGGTATCAATGCTCTAGGTTGCGTAGTTAACCAAGGGGAAGACATCAGGGAGAGATAGTACACGTATATGAGGGCGCGTATTTGTGATATTTTGATTTTCAAAAGCTATATATATATATATAATAGTATATGTAAGGATGAAGTCGCACTGCACTGGCACCACTATGGAGATGGTTAATCGTTTTCTCTTTACAGATTTGACGATGAGCCTATATACGAGGAGTATGGGTTTAGGGGAAAATAATAGGAATGTCCCTGATATGAGGACGATGTTCATTACTTTCATGCGAGAGATGCTTAGGGATGCTTGGGGAGCATTTCCTAATGCTGCTAAAGGTGGTGGTGCAGTAGTGCAGGCGCCTAGGGCCGATTTCGCCAAGCTTAACAAGGATTATACTAGTCTTGGCGGGAAGCCGTTCCACAGAGTGGAATCTGCTATGGATGTTCAAGATTGGTTGGATAGTTGTGAGCGCATCTTCGAGGACTTGGGAATCGATGATGCCATGAAGAGAAAGCTAGCAACGCGTTAGCTTCAGGGACAAGCTATGAATTGGTGGAATGCTATTAAAGCAGCTAATCCTGAAGATCAAGTTACTTGGAATCAGTTTATGTGTAACGACCCGTGTTTTTCGACCATTTGAATATGAATATTTAATTTAGTTTTAGATATTATGTTGGGAATATTAATGGAGTTTAATATTTAATTCGTTATTAAAAACGAAGTTGAACGTTATAATTTAGATATAATATAATTCGAGCTTGGAAATGGCGTGCAGTTCGTAAATTTGAGTTTTGAACTTCAACTGAGAATACAGAATTCGATTTAAGTCGGATTTCTGTAAAACAAGACACGTTGGGACCGTATTGACGATAATTTTCATATGAAAGAGAAAAATCTAGATTTCGTGTTATAGTTTGATAGTTATGGCCAAATCAAATTTTGAAATAGTCGCTATGGAAAATCGTTATTAAATTATAGGCCTTTAAAGTAGCCGTTTTGCAAACGGACTCTGTTTTCGACGAAACCAGTTCTGTTGAGTTCGTATCGTCGATTAGAGTCAGGATAGATATATAGTTTGTTATTTTTAGAGACCGGGTAATTTGGCGTTAAAAAGGGTAGTGCGGTGCGCGGTAAAAACAGCCTACCGGGGCAACAGTCTCAGAATGCGACGAAATTAGTGCCGTTGGGTTCGTATCAAAAAGTTATTGTCGATGTTCGCAGTTTCAAGTGGATCTGATTTATCTGGTGACCGTGGAAAAATTAAACGCGTGTTCATTTCTGGTTTCATAAAGGGAATTTTTCCATACGACCTCGGATTTCGACGAAACTTTTCCCATTGGATCCGGAATACCTTTTTACACTGAGATTAGCCTTTTTATCAGTAAACAGAAATCGTTTGTAGGGGTTTTTATTAATTACTTCACCGTAAAATTTCACCAATAATATTATATTATAAATTACACTATAAATAACCATCACAAAACGCACAGCTATGTTAAGTCCTTTTCCTTGCCTAACCTACCCCGTGCATTGGTCTCATCAAAATTTAAAACACACAACTGTAGCGCCTGTCCTACCCAATTAAACGTGAAGCCTTGCCGACCAAGGTCTTAAATTTCTCACCCACGTACACCCTACTATCGGCTACCCCTTTAAACCTATAAATGCGGTTCCTTGCATCCCACGACGCTCTCCCTTATAAATAACTCCATTTCTTCCTTTCGTGTTGTTTCAGCAGAAACAATTCAAACACAAACGAAAAAACACTCCATTTATAAAATAATTAGCTCCCTCGTCGATACTGCCAAACTATCAACACAAGAAGAAGATGGCGGATCCGTTTGTAGCCAGTGGTGGTCGAGTACATACCGGATGAGGGGCGGACAAACACGGATACGGGGAGGGGTGCTGTAGTGTTTTGGAGTGGAATATATGGTCTTGCGGATACTGTAGAAGGAGTAGAACGTCAAGCTTGGGGAAGGGAAAGAGAATGGCGTGAGCAAGGATTAAGGGGACGTGGGGGGGTCTGTTTGAGTGGAGCGTGGGTTCAAGGAAGTTCTGGCGTGTGCGGTTGCTTTGCGTGGAAGGGGGTTCATGCATGGGGTTACAAGGACTGAAATGGGGAAGGCTTATATGTGGGATAGTGGAGAAATAAAGAAGTTGAGGTGGTTGCATCAGTAGAAAAAAAAAAATATTGTACAGGCGAAACAAAGAAGGGAGGGAGGAGTAAGAAGTTTCCAGTATGGCCTTAACAAAGATGGGAACGAAAAGCAGGGTGGCATGCAGAAAGGAATGCATCAGAAACAAAGAACGTTGAAATCATATCAACCGACGTGATATTATGAAATCAGAACGAACGGGGTTTATCGCAGCTGGAAGCTTGTAGAACAAACAATTTTGATGACAAATGAAAATCGAGGTGAGTTAAACTCACTCAGTTACCCTTTTTATATTTATATAAATTGGGTATTTTTATTTTGTGTGCTCTGCTTGTCAATGGTTGACTGTTTTGCTAGTTATCTGTTTATTTGTTGATTTAACCAATGAAATTAAACTGTGTTTAATTTCAGTGAAATACCAAATTGTTGTTTCAACGATTGGATCCAACGGAGGTAACTTACCCTGTTGGTCACGTTTATTTATAAACGTGTTTAATTGTTTGAATTGTTCTATTATTTGGTTGAGGTTAAATGGTTGTTATTTATCATCAGTTAAATGTGATTGATTTGTTTGTTGTTTATTGAATGGATATTCAACATCTGTTTGGTTCAAACCAGTGGGCGGTGTTGGTTAAGTGTTTAGCAGAGTATGGCCTATAAAATCAATCGAGTTAAAAATATTGATTCACCGTCAGGTGAATCGATAAAGATGAAGTTATAAAATTTACTTTATAACTGGAGTTGGATTTTGAATATATTATTTTGAATAAAGGTTTATAAAACAAAAGTAAATAAATAAATATTTTATTTATTTAAGACTTCGATTTGTTCTGATGTTAATCAGATCTACCATTATGAGCATAAGAAATGAGATGAATGGTTAAACCTTAATAAGTGTTTTGTAAACAACAGCGATTTTAGCGCTATAGTTATAATATATGTTTTGTAAATCTAAATAGCGATTTTAGCGCTGTTGCTATAGTAAATGTTTTTGTGATCTAAACAGCGAGTATAGCGCTGTTGTTTTGAAAATCTAAATAGTAATTATAATGCTATTGTTATAACATATGTGCTATAAATTTCTTTGTTAAAACTAATGGATTTCCGAATTTAAAAGATGATTTGAAAGAAGATTTAAGTGGGAAATTGAATATAGTTATTCGAGATAGAATTAGCCGAACATAATTATTCGGCTAAGTTGCCATTTCGTACGACTGCTAGCGTAATTCGCAGGGCTGCAGATAGCCTACGGCGGTCGGATGTTTCCTGAGGGAACCAGGCGTAACCATTGTGATCGCTGCGATCTAGGGTCAAGCGAATGAATTTAAGTCAAGTATTAGTTAATCAATTAGAGTTAATCGATTAGAGTTAAATCGAATTAGAAGTATTCAAATATCGTATTTTTGAATATTTGAAGGAGTTAGAAGTTTTAATTTAACAAAGTAAATCAAGTGTTAAAAGGCCAGGTAATGTTGAATGCTTAACCAGTGAACTCATTGGAGTGTCATGTTTGAAACACTGTATATTTTGATAGTTAAAACACCGACTATCAAACCTGACCAATACGATTGTTGGTATGGAAAGACCGGGATCGAATTTACATTCGAAAACCATTCCGACCAACAAATACGTGAAGATATTTGAAGACGGTCGAGATGGAGCATTGAAGACCGTGGATCTTCATAAGCGGAGGAACTGCTAAGAATCTCTGGTTTAGCGGCCAGAGATAAGCTGTGGTTCTGTCGTGGTTGGAATCCACGAGTGCAAGGACTTCTCGCTACTGATCCATGGGGTGATTCCTATATGAGATGCAGTAGGAGAGTACCTTCGGTTCATCCTGTTCCTGGATGACTTGTATGGACGGATGTCTGACAGAGTACTCCCAAAGGAATTTCATGCGTTGATTTCTCCGAACGTATGATGGTTGATGGCAGGGAATTGCCATTCTCTAGCTTTCGGCTAGAGTATTTTTGTGGACGTCAATTAGTGATATCTGACGGAACTGACGATGTGGCATTCAAAGTGAATGATGACCAGGTGTTCAAAGGTAAATCTAAACCTCAAGCCTCATCAACCGGGAAATGACAAAAATCGGGCAGGCAGCATGGCTATGTGGGTCGCTCCCATTAGGGTGTATAATCACCTATCTAGAGAAAATCCTATTGTTTCTTGTATCTATGTTTCGATGCTGTCCCTTATCGGGAGACGGTTGCTGATCCCAACCGTCGGTGATATACATTCGATACTCTCAAGCGAAATGAGGGGTCGGTCATGTGAGGGCCGGGTTGCAAGATGTTCTTGTTGAACCCAGTGTATTCGTCTCTAGAGATACACTATCGGCAGGTGGTCCCATACCCTGTCAAGGTTGGAATCCAATCTCCAATAAGCGCCCGCGGTTTTTGATTGTATACTATATATGTGGAGCGTGAGATGCAAGCGTTCCACTAAATTGATATTTACTTGTATTTAGACATTATTATAATATCAGACAAGATATTAGTTTCAAAACTGTTTTGGGTTATCGTAAGGTAAAAACCGTCCGTGTTTATGTGTGGATTTGGTCTTACGATTATCCTTTTCTTTTGAAAAGATTTTTGAACTTTAAAATCATGATTGGATGATTTACCCTTATTACTGTGCGAGTTTATCTCACTCTGGTTCACCAGACTGACCCGGTGTTTTGTAAATGCTCGGGTTAGGCCGGGTTGTGCAGGTTCAGGTTATCGACTACTGTGAAGAGACGAGCTGGAAGAGTCCAGACGTATGATATTACTAGTATTCCGTTGTGTGTTGTATGAGGACAGATTATCACTGTCCAGATGTTGATGTACTCTGATATTGTAAGTATTTTCAAAGTTCTCAATAAAGATTTACTTCTGTATTATATTTTGTTCCGCTGCGATGTGAGACTCTGAGTGTGGTGTTGCTTTCTTCTTCTTCTATTCAATATTTCTATCTTATCTATTCTCACCCTCTAACTTCTTTCTATTAATGATCTGGAATGTTCGATGTCTGAATGGTCAACACGGTAGTTTGATGTTGATTTTCGGAGTCGAAAATCCCGGGTCGTTACAGTGGTATCAGAGCTGAAGGTTAAGTGATTACCTTGGCTCTGTGGCGTGACTCAGTAGAGATGGGGTTAGTAATACCCTAGATTGAGTTTGAGTGTATATATACGAGTGAACGTATTTGTAGATTTGATATAAAAATTTGTTTTATATTGTGAAGATTTATTGGCTGAGTTGTTTATGAATTCTGGTCGATCAGTTTGATCCACTGTATCGATAGGGGTTACGAAACACTTGAATACGATGAACCGACACAGTTTGTTTTGAAAAAAGGTTAAATGAAATAATTTTACCCAGGTTATATTTTATAAACAAAGTATAGTTATTTGAAGTATTATCATATATTGGATGTGTTGGTTGTGATATAATCAGATAAGATTATAGTAGTAACATGGTTATGTAAATAACCAATCAGAATTCACATAAGTGAAATATATGAAATCGAAATGAATTAAATCTGAATTTAAATCAGAAATGAAATTAAAACTCTGGAAATGTGAAGTGTGTGTAAATGAAATTGAGTTGAACATGTGTGAATCTTAAAATACTGGGAGATTTTAAGTTTGTTACAAGCACTGAAAAGGATATTTTGAAAAGATTTCAAAATGAAAGTGTTTAGAAATGGTTTTGAAATGATATAGTATTGAACTCACTTCGATCGCTGGAAAATAATTCTGATGATGACGGCCGCATCATCGGTGTTCATTTTCGAGTTCTAAGTGACGGATTACTACCAAAAATCTTGTTTTGAACTGCTTTGAGGAAAAAACAAGTTGTTTTGAATCCTAGAAAGAAATGTTTGATTTTTGAAAGAACTGAACTGTTTAAAAACTCCCAGGGAAAGTGTTTGAACAAGAACAAGATTAAATAGAAGTTTGTGAAAGCAAATATGAATTGAATTGAAACTAATTAACTGGAAATTGAATCGGGGTATAATGTGTCAGGAAGAATCAGATTTTGAATTGTGAGACAGGAATCTGAAATGGTGTTGGACTGGTAAGCTAAGAGGTGAAATTGATAATGGATGGAGATTGAGTTAAGAATGGTATTTGGCTTGGATGCGTGAAGGATTTGGTTCTGAGGATAAAGTTGGAATTTTGGAGATGCATTTGTATATGCTGGCAGGGTAGCAGATGGAGAAGATATAGTGATATGCCCGACAAAAAGGTACACGTTTATTTTTATATGGGGTTGATGATTTTGAGCCTGTTTGGCAAGCCGCTTGGCTGTTTGATTTTCTTTTGGGTTGAAGAAGGCCGAGAAAGGCGAGTTGAAGTTGTACCGATTGAGCCGTACAGAGGAGGTGCTGGCGAAATTTTTCGAAAATTTAAAGTGTTAGAAATTTTTCGATATTTTAATGAGCTTATAACGTTCTTTCTTACCTTAGCAATTTCGAGGACGAAATTATTTTAAGGGGGGAAGAATGTAACGACCCGTGTTTTTCGACCATTTGAATATGAATATTTAAATTAGTTTTAGATATTATGTTGGGAATATTAATGGAGTTTAATATTTAATTCGTTATTAAAAACGAAGTTGAACGTTATAATTTAGATATAATATAATTCGAGCTTGGAAATGGCGTGCAGTTCGTAAATTTGAGTTTTGAACTTCAACTGAGAATACAGAATTCGATTTAAGTCGGATTTCTGTAAAACAAGACACGTTGGGACCGTATTGACGATAATTTTCATATGAAAGAGAAAAATCTAGATTTCGTGTTATAGTTTGATAGTTATGGCCAAATCAAATTTTGAAATAGTCGCTATGGAAAATCGTTATTAAATTATAGGCCTTTAAAGTAGCCGTTTTGCAAACGGACTCTGTTTTCGACGAAACCAGTTCCGTTGAGTTCGTATCGTCGATTAGAGTCAGGATAGATATATAGTTTGTTATTTTTAGAGACCGGGTAATTTGGCGTTAAAAAGGGTAGTGCGGTGCGCGGTAAAAACAGCCTACCGGGGCAACAGTCTCAGAATGCGACGAAATTAGTGCCGTTGGGTTCGTATCAAAAAGTTATTGTCGATGTTCGCAGTTTCAAGTGGATCTGATTTATCTGGTGACCATGGAAAAATTAAACGCGTGTTCATTTCTGGTTTCATAAAGGGAATTTTTCCATACGACCTCGGATTTCGACGAAACTTTTCCCATTAGATCCGGAATACCTTTTTACACTGAGATTAGCCTTTTTATCAGTAAACAGAAATCGTTTGTAGGGGTTTTTATTAATTACTTCACCGTAAAATTTCACCAATAATATTATATTATAAATTACACTATAAATAACCATCACAAAACGCACAGCTATGTTAAGTCCTTTTCCTTGCCTAACCTACCCCGTGCATTGGTCTCATCAAAATTTAAAACACACAACTGTAGCGCCTGTCCTACCCAATTAAACGTGAAGCCTTGCCGACCAAGGTCTTAAATTTCTCACCCACGTACACCCTACTATCGGCTACCCCTGTAAACCTATAAATGCGGTTCCTTGCATCCCACGACGCTCTCCCTTATAAATAACTCCATTTCTTCCTTTCGTGTTGTTTCAGCAGAAACAATTCAAACACAAACGAAAAAACACTCCATTTATAAAATAATTAGCTCCCTCGTCCATACTGCCAAACTATCAACACAAGAAGAAGATGGCGGATCCGTTTGTAGCCAGTGGTGGTCGAGTACATACCGGATGAGGGGCGGACAAACACGGATACGGGGAGGGGTGCTGTAGTGTTTTGGAGTGGAATATATGGTCTTGCGGATACTGTAGAAGGAGTAGAACGTCAAGCTTGGGGAAGGGAAAGAGAATGGCGTGAGCAAGGATTAAGGGGACGTGGGGGGGTCTGTTTGAGTGGAGCGTGGGTTCAAGGAAGTTCTGGCGTGTGCGGTTGCTTTGCGTGGAAGGGGGTTCATGCATGGGGTTACAAGGACTGAAATGGGGAAGGCTTATATGTGGGATAGTGGAGAAATAAAGAAGTTGAGGTGGTTGCATCAGTAGAAAAAAAAAAATATTGTACAGGCGAAACAAAGAAGGGAGGGAGGAGTAAGAAGTTGCCAGTATGGCCTTAACAAAGATGGGAACGAAAAGCAGGGTGGCATGCAGAAAGGAATGCATCAGAAACAAAGAACGTTGAAATCATATCAACCGACGTGATATTATGAAATCAGAACGAACGGGGTTTATCGCAGCTGGAAGCTTGTAGAACAAACAATTTTGATGACAAATGAAAATCGAGGTGAGTTAAACTCACTCAGTTACCCTTTTTATATTTATATAAATTGGGTATTTTTATTTTGTGTGCTCTGCTTGTCAATGGTTGACTGTTTTGCTAGTTATCTGTTTATTTGTTGATTTAACCAATGAAATTAAACCGTGTTTAATTTCAGTGAAATACCAAATCGTTGTTTCAACGATTGGATCCAACGGAGGTAACTTACCCTGTTGGTCACGTTTATTTATAAACGTGTTTAATTGTTTGAATTGTTCTATTATTTGGTTGAGGTTAAATGGTTGTTATTTATCATCAGTTAAATGTGATTGATTTGGTTGTTGTTTATTGAATGGATATTCAACATCTGTTTGGTTCAAACCAGTGGGCGGTGTTGGTTAAGTGTTTAGCAGAGTATGGCCTATAAAATCAATCGAGTTAAAAATATTGATTCACCGTCAGGTGAATCGATAAAGATGAAGTTATAAAATTTACTTTATAACTGGAGTTGGATTTTGAATATATTATTTTGAATAAAGGTTTATAAAACAAAAGTAAATAAATAAATATTTTATTTATTTAAGACTTCGATTTGTTCTGATGTTAATCAGATGTACCATTATGAGCATAAGAAATGAGATGAATGGTTAAACCTTAATAAGTGTTTTGTAAACAACAGCGATTTTAGTGCTATAGTTATAATATATGTTTTGTAAATCTAAATAGCGATTTTAGCGCTGTTGCTATAGTAAATGTTTTTGTGATCTAAACAGCGAGTATAGCGCTGTTGTTTTGAAAATCTAAATAGTAATTATAATGCTATTGTTATAACATATGTGCTATAAATTTCTTTGTTAAAACTAATGGATTTCCGAATTTAAAAGATGATTTGAAATAAGATTTAAGTGGGAAATTGAATATAGTTATTCGAGATAGAATTAGCCGAACATAATTATTCGGCTAAGTTGCCATTTCGTACGACTGCTAGCGTAATTCGCAGGGCTGCAGATAGCCTACGGCGGTCGGATGTTTCCTGAGGGAACCAGGCGTAACCATTGTGATCGCTGCGATCTAGGGTCAAGCGAATGAATTTAAGTCAAGTATTAGTTAATCAATTAGAGTTAATCGATTAGAGTTAAATCGAATTAGAAGTATTCAAATATCGTATTTTTGAATATTTGAAGGAGTTAGAAGTTTTAATTTAACAAAGTAAATCAAGTGTTAAAAGGCCAGGTAATGTTGAATGCTTAACTAGTGAACTCATTGGAGTGTCATGTTTGAAACACTGTATATTTTGATAGTTAAAACACCGACTATCAAACCTGACCAATACGATTGTTGGTATGGAAAGACCGGGATCGAATTTACATTCGAAAACCATTCCGACCAACAAATACGTGAAGATATTTGAAGACGGTCGAGATGGAGCATTGAAGACCGTGGATCTTCATAAGCGGAGGAACTGCTAAGAATCTCTGGTTTAGCGGCCAGAGATAAGCTGTGGTTCTGTCGTGGTTGGAATCCACGAGTGCAAGGACTTCTCGCTACTGATCCATGGGGTGATTCCTATATGAGATGCGGTAGGAGAGTACCTTCGGTTCATCCTGTTCCTGGATGACTTGTATGGACGGATGTCTGACAGAGTACTCCCAAAGGAATTTCATGCGTTGATTTCTCCAAACGTACGATGGTTGATGGCAGGGAATTGCCATTCTCTAGCTTTCGGCTAGAGTATTTTTGTGGACGTCAATTAGTGATATCTGACGGAACTGACGATGTGGCATTCAAAGTGAATGATGACCAGGTGTTCAAAGGTAAATCTAAACCGCAAGCCTCATCAACCGGGAAATGACAAAAATCGGGCAGGCAGCATGGCTATGTGGGTCGCTCCCATTAGGGTGTATAATCACCTATCTAGAGAAAATCCTATTGTTTCTTGTATCTATGTTTCGATGCTGTCCCTTATCGGGAGACGGTTGCTGATCCCAACCGTCGGTGATATACATTCGATACTCTCAAGCGAAATGAGGGGTCGGTCATGTGAGGGCCGGGTTGCAAGATGTTCTTGTTGAACCCAGTGTATTCGTCTCTAGAGATACACTATCGGCAGGTGGTCCCATACCCTGTCAAGGTTGGAATCCAATCTCCAATAAGCGCCCGCGGTTTTTGATTGTATACTATATATGTGGAGCGTGAGATGCAAGCGTTCCACTAAATTGATATTTACTTGTATTTAGACATTATTATAATATCAGACAAGATATTAGTTTCAAAACTGTTTTGGGTTATCGTAAGGTAAAAACCGTCCGTGTTTATGTGTGGATTTGGTCTTACGATTATCCTTTTCTTTTGAAAAGATTTTTGAACTTTAAAATCATGATTGGATGATTTACCCTTATTACTGTGCGAGTTTATCTCACTCTGGTTCACCAGACTGACCCGGTGTTTTGTAAATGCTCGGGTTAGGCC
Source organism: Allium sativum (assembly GCA_030737875.1). Lineage (NCBI taxonomy): Eukaryota > Viridiplantae > Streptophyta > Magnoliopsida > Asparagales > Amaryllidaceae > Allium > Allium sativum. The sequence goes on along the minus strand of JASFAX010000062.1, from coordinate 1,587,191 downwards.
GGGTTGTACAGGTTCAGGTTATCGACTACTGTGAAGAGACGAGCTGGAAGAGTCCAGACGTATGATATTACTAGTATTCCGCTGTGTGTTGTATGAGGACAGATTATCACTGTCCAGATGTTGATGTACTCTGATATTGTAAGTATTTTCAAAGTTCTCAATAAAGATTTACTTCTGTATTATATTTTGTTCCGCTGCGATGTGAGACTCTGAGTGTGGTGTTGCTTTCTTCTTCTTCTATTCAATATTTCTATCTTATCTATTCTCACCCTCTAACTTCTTTCTATTAATGATCTGGAATGTTCGATGTCTGAATGGTCAACACGGTAGTTTGATGTTGATTTTCGGAGTCGAAAATCCCGGGTCGTTACAGTGGTATCAGAGCTGAAGGTTAAGTGATTACCTTGGCTCTGTGGCGTGACTCAGTAGAGATGGGGTTAGTAATACCCTAGATTGAGTTTGAGTGTATATATACGAGTGAACGTATTTGTAGATTTGATATAAAAATTTGTTTTATATTGTGAAGATTTATTGGCTGAGTTGTTTATGAATTCTGGTCGATCAGTTTGATCCACTGTATCGATAGGGGTTACTAAACACTTGAATACGATGAACCGACACAGTATGTTTTGAAAAAAGGTTAAATGAAATAATTTTACCCAGGTTATATTTTATAAACAAAGTATAGTTATTTGAAGTATTATCATATATTGGATGTGTTGGTTGTGATATAATCAGATAAGATTATAGTAGTAACATGGTTATGTAAATAACCAATCAGAATTCACATAAGTGAAATATATGAAATCGAAATGAATTAAATCTGAATTTAAATCAGAAATGAAATTAAAACTCTGGAAATGTGAAGTGTGTGTAAATGAAATTGAGTTGAATATGTGTGAATCTTAAAATCCTGGGAGATTTTAAGTTTGTTACAAGCACTGAAAAGGATATTTTGAAAAGATTTCAAAATGAAAGTGTTTGGAAATGGTTTTGAAATGATATAGTATTGAACTCACTTCGATCGCTGGAAAATAATTCTGATGATGACGTCCGCATCATCGGTGTTCATTTTCGAGTTCTAAGTGACGGATTACTACCAAAAATCTTGTTTTGAACTGCTTTGAGGAAAAAACAAGTTGTTTTGAATCCTAGAAAGAAATGTTTGATTTTTGAAAGAACTGAACTGTTTAAAAACTCCCAGGGAAAGTGTTTGAACAAGAACTAGATTAAATAGAAGTTTGTGAAAGCAAATATGAATTGAATTGAAACTAATTAACTGGAAATTGAATCGGGATATAATGTGTCAGGAAGAATCAGATTTTGAATTGTGAGACAGGAATCTGAAATGGTGTTGGACTGGTAAGCTAAGAGGTGAAATTGATAATGGATGGAGATTGAGTTAAGAATGGTATTTGGCTTGGATGCGTGAAGGATTTGGTTCTGAGGATAAAGTTGGAATTTTGGAGATGCATTTGTATATGCTGGCAGGGTAGCAGATGGAGAAGATATAGTGATATGCCCGACAAAAAGGTACACGTTTATTTTTATATGGGGTTGATGATTTTGAGCCTGTTTGGCAAGCCGCTTGGCTGTTTGATTTTCTTTTGGGTTGAAGAAGGCCGAGAAAGGCGAGTTGAAGTTGTACAGATTGAGCCGTACAGAGGAGGTGCTGGCGAAATTTTTCGAAAATTTAAAGTGTTAGAAAATTTTCGATATTTTAATGAGCTTATAACGTTCTTTCTTACCTTAGCAATTTCGAGGACGAAATTATTTTAAGGGGGGAAGAATGTAACGACCCGTGTTTTTCGACCATTTGAATATGAATATTTAAATTAGTTTTAGATATTATGTTGGGAATATTAATGGAGTTTAATATTTAATTCGTTATTAAAAACGAAGTTGAACGTTATAATTTAGATATAATATAATTCGAGCTTGGAAATGGCGTCCAGTTCGTAAATTTGAGTTTTGAACTTCAACTGAGAATACAGAATTCGATTTAAGTCGGATTTCTGTAAAACAAGACACGTTGGGACCGTATTGACGATAATTTTCATATGAAAGAGAAAAATCTAGATTTCGTGTTATAGTTTGATAGTTATGGCCAAATCAAATTTTGAAATAGTCGCTATGGAAAATCGTTATTAAATTATAGGCCTTTAAAGTAGCCGTTTTGCAAACGGACTCTGTTTTCGACGAAACCAGTTCCGTTGAGTTCGTATCGTCGATTAGAGTCAGGATAGATATATAGTTTGTTATTTTTAGAGACCGGGTAATTTGGCGTTAAAAAGGGTAGTGCGGTGCGCGGTAAAAACAGCCTACCGGGGCAACAGTCTCAGAATGCGACGAAATTAGTGCCGTTGGGTTCGTATCAAAAAGTTATTGTCGATGTTCGCAGTTTCAAGTGGATCTGATTTATCTGGTGACCGTGGAAAAATTAAACGCGTGTTCATTTCTGGTTTCATAAAGGGAATTTTTCCATACGACCTCGGATTTCGACGAAACTTTTCCCATTGGATCCGGAATACCTTTTTACACTGAGATTAGCCTTTTTATCAGTAAACAGAAATCGTTTGTAGGGGTTTTTATTAATTACTTCACCGTAAAATTTCACCAATAATATTATATTATAAATTACACTATAAATAACCATCACAAAACGCACAGCTATGTTAAGTCCTTTTCCTTGCCTAACCTACCCCGTGCATTGGTCTCATCAAAATTTAAAACACACAACTGTAGCGCCTGTCCTACCCAATTAAACGTGAAGCCTTGCCGACCAAGGTCTTAAATTTCTCACCCACGTACACCCTACTATCGGCTACCCCTGTAAACCTATAAATGCGGTTCCTTGCATCCCACGACGCTCTCCCTTATAAATAACTCCATTTCTTCCTTTCGTGTTGTTTCAGCAGAAACAATTCAAACACAAACGAAAAAACACTCCATTTATAAAATAATTAGCTCCCTCGTCCATACTGCCAAACTATCAACACAAGAAGAAGATGGCGGATCCGTTTGTAGCCAGTGGTGGTCGAGTACATACCGGATGAGGGGCGGACAAACACGGATACGGGGAGGGGTGCTGTAGTGTTTTGGAGTGGAATATATGGTCTTGCGGATACTGTAGAAGGAGTAGAACGTCAAGCTTGGGGAAGGGAAAGAGAATGGCGTGAGCAAGGATTAAGGGGACGTGGGGGGGTCTGTTTGAGTGGAGCGTGGGTTCAAGGAAGTTCTGGCGTGTGCGGTTGCTTTGCGTGGAAGGGGGTTCATGCATGGGGTTACAAGGACTGAAATGGGGAAGGCTTATATGTGGGATAGTGGAGAAATAAAGAACTTGAGGTGGTTGCATCAGTAGAAAAAAAAAATATTGTACAGGCGAAACAAAGAAGGGAGGGAGGAGTAAGAAGTTGCCAGTATGGCCTTAACAAAGATGGGAACGAAAAGCAGGGTGGCATGCAGAAAGGAATGCATCAGAAACAAAGAACGTTGAAATCATATCAACCGACGTGATATTATGAAATCAGAACGAACGGGGTTTATCGCAGCTGGAAGCTTGTAGAACAAACAATTTTGATGACAAATGAAAATCGAGGTGAGTTAAACTCACTCAGTTACCCTTTTTATATTTATATAAATTGGGTATTTTTATTTTGTGTGCTCTGCTTGTCAATGGTTGACTGTTTTGCTAGTTATCTGTTTATTTGTTGATTTAACCAATGAAATTAAACCGTGTTTAATTTCAGTGAAATACCAAATCGTTGTTTCAACGATTGGATCCAACGGAGGTAACTTACCCTGTTGGTCACGTTTATTTATAAACGTGTTTAATTGTTTGAATTGTTCTATTATTTGGTTGAGGTTAAATGGTTGTTATTTATCATCAGTTAAATGTGATTGATTTGGTTGTTGTTTATTGAATGGATATTCAACATCTGTTTGGTTCAAACCAGTGGGCGGTGTTGGTTAAGTGTTTAGCAGAGTATGGCCTATAAAATCAATCGAGTTAAAAATATTGATTCACCGTCAGGTGAATCGATAAAGATGAAGTTATAAAATTTACTTTATAACTGGAGTTGGATTTTGAATATATTATTTTGAATAAAGGTTTATAAAACAAAAGTAAATAAATAAATATTTTATTTATTTAAGACTTCGATTTGTTCTGATGTTAATCAGATCTACCATTATGAGCATAAGAAATGAGATGAATGGTTAAACCTTAATAAGTGTTTTGTAAACAACAGCGATTTTAGCGCTATAGTTATAATATATGTTTTGTAAATCTAAATAGCGATTTTAGCGTTGTTGCTATAGTAAATGTTTTTGTGATCTAAACAGCGAGTATAGCGCTGTTGTTTTGAAAATCTAAATAGTAATTATAATGCTATTGTTATAACATATGTGCTATAAATTTCTTTGTTAAAACTAATGGATTTCCGAATTTAAAAGATGATTTGAAAGAAGATTTAAGTGGGAAATTGAATATAGTTATTCGAGATAGAATTAGCCGAACATAATTATTCGGCTAAGTTGCCATTTCGTACGACTGCTAGCGTAATTCGCAGGGCTGCAGATAGCCTACGGCGGTCGGATGTTTCCTGAGGGAACCAGGCGTAACCATTGTGATCGCTGCGATCTAGGGTCAAGCGAATGAATTTAAGTCAAGTATTAGTTAATCAACTAGAGTTAATCGATTAGAGTTAAATCGAATTAGAAGTATTCAAATATCGTATTTTTGAATATTTGAAGGAGTTAGAAGTTTTAATTTAACAAAGTAAATCAAGTGTTAAAAGGCCAGGTAATGTTGAATGCTTAACCAGTGAACTCATTGGAGTGTCATGTTTGGAACACTGTATATTTTGATAGTTAAAACACCGACTATCAAACCTGACCAATACGATTGTTGGTATGGAAAGACCGGGATCGAATTTACATTCGAAAACCATTCCGACCAACAAATACGTGAAGATATTTGAAGACGGTCGAGATGGAGCATTGAAGACCGTGGATCTTCATAAGCGGAGGAACTGCTAAGAATCTCTGGTTTAGCGGCCAGAGATAAGCTGTGGTTCTGTCGTGGTTGGAATCCACGAGTGCAAGGACTTCTCGCTACTGATCCATGGGGTGATTCCTATATGAGATGCAGTAGGAGAGTACCTTCGGTTCATCCTGTTCCTGGATGACTTGTATGGACGGATGTCTGACAGAGTACTCCCAATGGAATTTCATGCGTTGATTTCTCCAAACGTACGATGGTTGATGGCAGGGAATTGCCATTCTCTAGCTTTCAGCTAGAGTATTTTTGTGGACGTCAATTAGTGATATCTGACGGAACTGACGATGTGGCATTCAAAGTGAATGATGACCAGGTGTTCAAAGGTAAATCTAAACCTCAAGCCTCATCAACCGGGAAATGACAAAAATCGGGCAGGCAGTATGGCTATGTGGGTCGCTCCCATTAGGGTGTATAATCACCTATCTAGAGAAAATCCTATTGTTTCTTGTATCTATGTTTCGATGCTGTCCCTTATCGGGAGACGGTTGCTGATCCCAACCGTCGGTGATATACATTCGATACTCTCAAGCGAAATGAGGGGTCGGTCATGTGAGGGCCGGGTTGCAAGATGTTCTTGTTGAACCCAGTGTATTCGTCTCTAGAGATACACTATCGGCAGGTGGTCCCATACCCTGTCAAGGTTGGAATCCAATCTCCAATAAGCGCCCGCGGTTTTTGATTGTATACTATATATGTGGAGCGTGAGATGCAAGCGTTCCACTAAATTGATATTTACTTGTATTTAGACATTATTATAATATCAGACAAGATATTAGTTTCAAAACTGTTTTGGGTTATCGTAAGGTAAAAACCGTCCGTGTTTATGTGTGGATTTGGTCTTACGATTATCCTTTTCTTTTGAAAAGATTTTTGAACTTTAAAATCATGATTGGATGATTTACCCTTATTACTGTGCGAGTTTATCTCACTCTGGTTCACCAGACTGACCCGGTGTTTTGTAAATGCTCGGGTTAGGCCGGGTTGTACAGGTTCAGGTTATCGACTACTGTGAAGAGACGAGCTGGAAGAGTCCAGACGTATGATATTACTAGTATTCCGCTGTGTGTTGTATGAGGACAGATTATCACTGTCCAGATGTTGATGTACTCTGATATTGTAAGTATTTTCAAAGTTCTCAATAAAGATTTACTTCTGTATTATATTTTGTTCCACTGCGATGTGAGACTCTGAGTGTGGTGTTGCTTTCTTCTTCTTCTATTCAATATTTCTATCTTATCTATTCTCACCCTCTAACTTCTTTCTATTAATGATCTGGAATGTTCGATGTCTGAATGGTCAACACGGTAGTTTGATGTTGATTTTCGGAGTCGAAAATCCCGGGTCGTTACATTATGACTTGTTTCTGCGAAAAGTTCATTCCAACTGCTCAAATTCTAAATTGTTTAGGAAATTTTTGGAGCTTAAGAAGAATGGTAGGGCAGTCTCGTAATATATTGCTAAGTTCGATACTTTATCGAAGTATGGATTATCTCTTATCTACACTGCCCAGAAGGAGAACGAGAAGTTCATAACTGGCTTAGATGAGTACTTAAGGGAAAGGCTGATAAACCACATCGACGAGATGCTCGAGTCTATAGTGGGGAAAGCATTGAGATTGGAGAGTTTTTACCCTAAGTCAAAGGCCGATGTTCCTATTGCATCTGTAGAGGAACCAAAACCGCAAGCGAGCGGTGGAGGTAAGAAGGAGTCTCAGAATAAGAGAAAACAGGATCAGGCCAAGGGTGGTCAGAAAAAGAAAGACAAGAAAGATAAAGAGTGTTTTAGTTGTGGCAAGAAGGGCCGCTATGCTGGAGATTGTCAGGAAAAGCCTGGGGAAAGGAAGTGCTTCAATTGCGACCAAGTGGGACATCACAACGATAAATGTCCACAACCTCCCAAAGAGAAGCAGATCGTGAAAGCATATGCTATCAATGTTGTCCTTCTTTATTGAATGCCTCAACTGCGACAGAGAAGGGAAAGGGCATCGTTATTCGAGGTATGCTTTCTGTTTATGATGTTCCTGTTCGGGTTTTGTTTGATATCGAAGCTTCCCATTCCTTCGTATCTAGTGACCTGGTAGATAGGTTGGAATTGGAACTCGAGATTGTCGATAGACCTTCAGTTGTGACGAACCCGATCGGTGGTTCGACTAGCCTTTGCATGATTTGTTGTAATGTGGTCTTATCGAGTCATGGATGTATGTTTGCTTATGATTGCTTAGTTGCTTTGCTAGTATCATCTCACGTAGATTGTCTGAATTCGGAGGAGATGTTCCTTGAGTGCTTTTCTGATATTGGTTTAGGCCTTTGGGGCTTGTGCTTGGGGAATGTCGAGTTCGACTTAAATGGTTTGCAAGATATATAAGTAGTTGTTGTGATTTCCATTGAATGATATCTCGGCTTACTCGAGGAATGATGTGAAGTCGTGACATGATAAGACTGTTCAATGGTATGGACTGTCTCGGGTTGGATTCGATAGGGCTAGTAGATGAATCGAGTGGGACTTGAGGAAGATGCAAGGTAATAGATTGTTTAGGACCCTATGTTGATGTTCTCTTCAGTTCAAGAATGGTAGAACTTTCGAAGGGATAAGATGTGCTCGTTGATCGTGGAGATGCAACGAGGGTTAGGACGATTCAAGTTAGACTTGAACTTGTAAAAGGATAAGATGTGTCGTTGATCGTTGAGATGCAACAAAGGTTAGGACGATTCAAGTTGGAATTGAACTCATAAAAGAGAAATGGTTGTTCATTGATCATGGAGATGCAACGAACAGAGAGACGACTCATGTTGGACTTGAGATTTGTCAGTAATGGATACTCGAGACTAGGTCTGAGTATGTGGGTAGCTCTTCTGATGAGAGTACCAAGAAATCATCGATACTTAAAGTGTTCTAGGCGGACTCGAAGCAGGGGTATTTGGGGACACCCGTTACCTTGGATCCGTTAGACGTGATCTAGTTATCCTTGGAGGATAAACGTACGTTGGATGTACGGTAGTCCGTTTGGAGGCGGGGCTTCCATTAGCCTTGGGATTGGTTGGACTAGTCAAGTAGGCATCGACGTATGTAAGGAGGCGGGGCTTCCATTAGCCTTGGGATTGGTTGGACCAGTCAGGTAGGTATCGAAGTATTTATAGCTTCAGTAGTTGATAGATAGGACATGTTTAGTGGTGGCTATGTTTGTCCCTATTTTTGCTGCCTTGAGTAGACTATCACCTGTAGGATTCTGGTAATAGAGAATGAAGAGATGACGGCATACACGGATGCCTATGCTATCGGACTAGGTGCGATAGCCGATGCATTGAATAGGAGACATGACAATTTAGATGCTATGTTTCTTGAATGAAAGCAACTGGAGTATATCGTGGGATATGATCTCAGACGTAATTATGGATTGGATCCAGAAATGTTAGCAAGTTAGACGATCAGACCGACTTTGATTGAGCGGATTGGTTCCAGTCAGAGGAATGATCCTAACCTATTGGAAATCATCTCCAAGGTAGAAATGGATATCGATAGCAAGGAGATGAGCAAGTATGAACTTGATTGAGAAGGATGGCTTTGAAAGAATGGGATGCTGTTTTTACCCAATGTTAATGGATTGAGAGATGAAGTACATGAATTGCCAGTTAGTTAAAACTTAGCAAAAGAAGCCTAGTGGTTGTTACAACCGTTGGAAATTCTCAAATGGAAATGGGAACAAGTCTCAATGGATTTCATTGACGGTTTACCAAGGACTAGATCGGATCCCATAGTATTTGGGTGAATCGTGTATTAGAGGATCTCTTGAGGGCTTGTATATTAGATTTTAGTGGGTCATGGGATGACCATTTGCATCTAGTTGAGCTTGCATATGATAATAGTTATCAGTCCAGTATTAGTATTACTCTGTTTAAGATTTAGTACGGAAAACCGTGCAACTCACCATCATGTTAATTGGAAACCGGTGAGAAATTTGTGCTTAGACCAGAAGTAATAAGAGAAACTTCAGATAAGATGGCGGGAGTTCACAATGTATTTCATGTTTCCCAGTTAAAGAAAGTTGTGCACGACCCTAATGTGAATCTTTCACCAAATCAGTTGGATGACATCGAGGTAGAACCCGAGTTGGTTGGGAACCACAAGACGATTCGTATTGTCGGACACGATACGAAGCAACTTCGAAGGAAGACGGTGAAGCTGGTCAAGGTTCTGTGGGGCAAGAATGAAAATGACTACACTTGGGAAACAGAGAAGAGCATAAGGAAGTCGCATCCAGAACTCTTTGCCTGATAAGATTTTAATAGCAATAGTTATTCCTTCGTTAGTATGCTAGGATAAGCTTATTGTGTTTGTTATGTATGTTTGATTGATTGCAAATAATTGATAGGCTTGTGGGAACCTTTGTATGTTTTGGTTAAGGAATTTCGGGGGTGAAATTTCTTAAGGGGGAAGGGGAATGTAACGACCCGCATTCTACACATCGGAGGATCGTAGGATATTTATTTTGTCTTCATACGAGGTCGTATGGTCGTGTAACTTTTGGGAATGACTATTGGGGTCATTTCCAATTTTCATGATTTTTGCCAATTTTTAAATGACCGTTTTGCCCCTGTCGATTTTGTTTTGCTCATAAGTTTTGATTGGAAAGGAGTTTTGACCTAAAACCACTTCCGTTGGATTCAGATGATGGTTTACCTTTCCGTAGAGTGGTCTCACTAATCAAACGGACTTACTGTTTAGGAGATATGGCTGAAATAATGTTTGAAAAGTGAAACAGCTTAACTGGGCCTAATTAGAGTGATTAACAGCTAGGCCCATAATCCATTTCGGGATTAGGATTATGGGCAGGCTGATAGGGTTTGGGAAATCATTTCTAATCGGTTTTCTAGCCGTCACTTACATCTCTTGAACCCTAGTTATGGCCTCCACTTTCTAAAACACCTCCAAATCACTTTCTAATTAAAGATTAAGCTAATTAACATCAAAGCAAGTCTAGTCAACATCAAATTAGAGGCAAAGGCTGTGTGTGCATTGGAATTCGTGTCATTTAAAGAATCATTTCAGATATGAGTTTATATTTTGGCTAAAGTAAGCGATTTGCATTTTTTCCGCTAATTAGGGGTGATTAGTGTTAATTAACGAAATTATGCATGTTAAAATTCTGGAAAAATGTTTAGAAAATTGTAAATATTATTTTATGCCTCTGTCAGAAATTTGAGTTAATTTGGACATGTTTTACCAATCGTAAGGTTAAATCTTGATTAAGGGGAAAATCATAGTTTTGGGTATGTTTGATCCATATTTGCTTGTTAAATTGTTGTTTTGGTGTTTATGGTTGATTATATATGTTGATATTACTGTTTGGAATGATTTTTGATTGCATCGAAAAGTTAGATTGGTCGAAAATACCATCGTAAGGTGTAAATTGCTTGCTGGAAAAAGTTACAGGAAATTGGTCATTCCCGTTCGTGAAGCACCTGTCCCTCACGACCCGACCCTTAGGATCGTGCAACACCCTCCACCACGACCCCTAGGATCGTGCAGCACCCTCACAACCCGACCCCTAGGATGGTGAAGTATCCTCACGACCCGACTCCTAGGATGGTGAAGTATCCTCACGACCCGACCCCTAGGAACGTGAAGCACCCTCATGACCAAACCCCTAGGATCGTGAAGCACCCTCACACCACGACTGTGCGGAAGATGGCGAACCCTCACACCTCGACCGTGAGGAAGATAGCGAACCCTCACACCCCGACCGTAAGGAATAGGGCGAACCCTAGGAGGGTGACCCCTAGGACAGCGAGCCAGAAGACAATGACCAAGATAGGGATCACGAGTGGGTCCCACGACCCGAAGGTGGTCTACGATCCGACCACGTGTCACGAAATGGAGCAGACCACGAACCGAGCCTTGGTGTCATGAGTCACGAGCGGAAGGAGGAACCACGAGCTGTACTTGCGCGAACCACGAGCTGATGAAGTTGATCATGGACCGGAGCTTCGAAGTACCATGAGTCGATATGGAGGATCATGAACTGAACTGAAGGACGGACGGGGATGTTGACCAAAACCCGAGATGCAAAGGTAGTTCAAATGACAGGTTATTACTCAGGATCCCAAAGGGGACCAACGAGTTAACTTCATCAGTTGGACTTTGCTGCGGGACGTGCGCAAAGGGGTTATCGATATCCATAAATTTAGTTCACCACTGAGAGATGGATTGGTGGCTATGGATCAGTGCAATGGAGTCATTGTGACTCCACGGAGCAAAGTGATCGTAGCAAAGGATTGGGTGATCGGGTGGTGGATATCGTACGCTTTACGCAATGAGTGAGAGATGTGAGGATGATTGCTTTGTTTGATGTTTGCTATCACCATGACACGCACACCCCCATGTTACTTTTACACTTTATGTTACTACTACCTTAGAGTACTGTACATCTTGTAACACCCCGAAAATTCCATAACTGCGAAATGAAAAAATTAAAGTATAATTAATCCGAAATCAAAGAACTAAGGGAAACGGGATACGCCATTGCGTTCGTCTCGGAAAAATACGCGAAATAGAGTCCGAGTTTTCGAAAAACGGAGTCCGTATGAAGAAGATATGGCCTTCGGAAGTTTTGAATTAAATTTAAAATTCAAACAGAATTAAATAATTAAATATTACGAAGTGGGGCCCATTGGGCCAGAAAAACGCCGCCTGGGCCACCCAGGTCGACTGGGCTGTCGACCTGGGCTACCCATGTCGACAGGGCTGTCGACAGCCCTGTCGACAGGGGTATCGACCTGGTCGAGCCCAGTCAACCTGGCTGGCCAGGTCTGTGTTCCTCCGATTTTCTGTGGTCTGCTTTGTCACTAGGGCTAGGTGGCAAGTTTTGATTGGTCTCTCTATCGAATGAATGGCTACGATCTAACCTAGCAACATCAATGGTCCTAATCAATTCCTAACCTCTATATAAACAACCCTAGACTAAACCCTAATCTATTCATTCAAATTAAGAAAATAGCCGCCATGTTGCTGAGGAACGACTAAGAGTAGCCGCCAACTAGAGAAAGGATTAGGGAGAAAGTTCTAAAGCCTAAAGCAATTCAAGCGACCTAAAGCTAATCAATTCAACAAAGGAATCGTATCTCTTAATTAGAGAATTCGCCGCAACCATTGTAAGTAGAGTATTACTTTGGTATGAACAAATGATTGTGTAGATATGTATGCTTGAATTGTGGCAATGAAATTCATATTTGTGCGTTCTTGTCAATTTATATACGTTTGGATATTCTGAATTATGTCATTCAATTATAAAGAACTACATGCGGTAGTTCTATGCAAATATACGTTTGGAATATTGCGCAAATTGTGTAATCTATGTTGAAGCTACATGTATGTAGTTAATTGAAATTCATGCAAGTTTGGAGCTTTGTTATTATGTCGTCATGATGTATATGTTTGTGCATAAATCATTTTGCAAGTAATTGAAACAAGTTGGTTGTTATAGTTCATATGAAACTATGTTAGAATTTTGACCCCATAATCCACATGCTTTTGCAAACTTATGGCTAGGCTATGAATGATATTTGGCAAAATTGAAATCCATGTTAGTTCTATATTGTTAAATGACATGGCTAGGTTGGACTCAAAAATCCCCTTTTTGCAAGTTTAAAGTAAACACCATGATTAGGAATATTTATGCATAAGTATGTTATGTGATTAGACTTAAATCATGATTAAGTTGAATTATGCTTTTGTGTTAGTAACAAAGTATCCCTTTTGTAAACATGTAGAAACCTTATGAACATGACTTGTTTATGTTTATGCCATTTTTATGCTAGAAATATTTATGCCATGCTTATGTTTGACATTATGCCATGTTTATGCTAGCAGTATTTATGCCATGCCTATGTTTGACATTATGCCATGTTTATGCTAGCAGTATTTATGCCATGCTTATGTTTGACATTAGGCCTAAATAAGAATATAGGTTCATGTTGTAGTTAAACCTATGCAAGTTCACATGCTTTGATTCATGTCACCTATGTTACCACTATGCAAGTACACCAATTTCTATTATGTATTTTCCAACGTCATATGCAAGTTCATGCGCTCACTTTCCCCTCTTTGTGTATACGCCATAAGCCTCCCCTTTTCGCATGGCTAAATTGGGCTTTAAAAGGCTAAGCCCAATATATATAAACGGACGTGTAAAACGGGGGAAAATAACGTTGGGTTAAAAATAATTAATGAATGAAAATATAAAATAGAAGGGCCCAAAGTCAAGTATGGGTTGGGCCCATGATTGGTGTAACCTTTACACCATTAACTTAATAATGGGCCGCAAATATTTACATATAAGAAATAAAGAAGAATGACAAAATATGTAAATGTAGAACATACGATGTGTTTAACCCGAGGTTGGATTGAGTTGTGATGTAAACCTGCCCGGAACCGCCCGGCTGTCCAGTAGTCACTACAATACCTATCCAATGTGGGAGGTTAAACATGGAGCCCAATAAGGACCCGAGGTTAGACTGAGTTGTGGCGTAAGACTGCCCGGAACCAACCGGCAACAGGCAGCCACAACAATACCTGTCTAATGTGAGAGGTCAGGGCCTTAATAAGACAATTAAGGCTGAGTCAGGATTGATAGGATTAAGTGAACTAAAGACTTAATCAAAATGGAACATGCTAAACAAAACAGACTGGTGGGGTTAGGTTAGGAAACACTTAACCAACTTAGCATGTTGGCTAGAGATAGAAAACCTAGTAACGGGGGACCCTTTTCAGCAGTAACCCTAAAAGGTGTATCAGGATACCCTGAAACTAGGCAGGGTGGGGCACGATTACTGGGCAGATTGTAAGAGGTCAAAGCGACGGCGGTGGTGTAGCAGTGTAGGTTCTAACGGAGTGCGGGCGTGCACACACTCCGGTGCAGAAAAATAAGGCACTGGACACCAGTAGCGTACCTGTGCACTCTAAGGTTGTGTCGGGTTGCCACTATGGGACTTGATACACCCCATGGTGGGACCAGCATAGGTAATTACAGACATCGGGGGCCGTAAGACACATGTAACTATGCAAGTAGGAGCCGATCATCGTAGAATGGATCACATCACCCTGATTATGGGGTGCAAATTGGAAACTAGTTTGTATGGGTTCAGAGATTAACATGGGGTACGATAGTATATTCGACCCTAGACAACTTAACTAAGTTATGGTGTTTGCCCACTTCTTGTTATTACTTATCATACCCAGTTCTTTATTCATAGACAAAATAGTACTAGACTTACTCAGGCTTTATGTCTGACTCTATTTTTCTTTCGTCTTCTTTCTTCCGTTTCCCCCCCCCCCCCAGGTTCTCAGGGAGGGAACGCAGCAGCTTGACCAACCTCAACATCCAGCTTGAAGAAGAGAAATGTATTGCTTGGACTTTCCTGTTTTGAACTATGGCTTTGGACAATCTACCATGGGGCTTTTGCAGTTTATCTATGTTTTATTTATGCTTCTTTAAATAATGTACTCAAGACAGATTATGAAAGTGTTATGTTATGTTTTTGGAAAGGATGTTATTGTAACACGTATTTGACTTTATGAAATAAAAGTTTGTTGTTCTTCCGCTGTTTACAAATATGTGTTCTTATATCTGTCTTGTATATCTGTGACTTGTACTTATAAACCTCCACCAAAATTAGGGCATTCCCTTTGAGAGTGACCCTAACGGAGGTGGGGTGTTTCACTTGGTATCAGAGCATAGGTTTACCAGATAAGATAAAAAGTTTGAAAAAAATTATTTTCAAAAAGGAAATTTAAAGAAGCATTTTTAAAAGGAAAATGTTATTTCATTTTAAAAAGGCAAAGTCCACTCCCCAAAGCCATAGGAACTATCTCTTATCCTTCGTTTTGAATCTATCCTTTTTGTTTCAGCATGTCCCAAGAACTTAACTTGCCTGAAGGGGTGCCAATACCTGGTTGGTTTAGACGGTTCTTAGAAGCAAGGGCCACTCAGCCAGGTCCTACCGTTCCTCCTCCCCCAGCGGAAGGAAATCATCCAGCTGCAGCAGCACCTTTTCCTCCACCTCCTCCTCGGGGAAACACATTCGCTAAGATATGCAAAGATTTTAAAGCTATGGGAGGAAGGGATTTTCATGGAACTGAGTCCTTCGTAGCAGCTAGGAATTGGCTGAAAGAAACGGAGGACCTATTCATCATCTTTGAGGTAGAAGATAGACAAAAAGTACAACTGGCGGTATGGCTATTGAAGGGCGAGGCTTCCTACTGGTGGGAAGTCACTAATGCTGAAAGACCAGTGGAGACGTGGGAGGACTTTAGGGCAAGGTTTGAGACTAAATTTCTCTCAGATGCGGAAAGAAGTTTGCAGTTGGAAAAATTCTTATTTCTTAAGCAAGGAGACAAGACTGTCAGAGAGTATGTGAATCAGTTCGATGAGCTGGCTAGGTTTGGACTTGACCTAGTCAACACCCCGCACAAGAAGGCTCTCCGTTTCGTCAAAGGGTTAAATGAGCCATTACACAGTTTGGCCATGACCCATATACCCATGGGGGCCACGTATGAAAGATTGGTGCAAATGGCATTGCTGAATCAAGAGGATAAGGGCAAGAAGGAGGCAAAGGCAGAAAGCTCTCAAGGGAAGAAAGAGGGTTTGCAGCCTAAGAAGACAGATTTTAAGAAAGGCGGGAAAGGCAACAAAGAGAAGAGGAAGTGAAATTTCTGTGGCAAAGTGGGGCACTTAGTAAAGGACTGCCGGAAAAAGAAGGCCAAGGAGAATGGTGGGTGCTTTTCGTGCGGTCAGACAGGCCACAGGGCTAAGGACTGCCCAAGGAAACGAGGGCAGGGGCAGGGGGCTGGATCCACCCCAGGGGCACAGGTTCATGTGCTGGAAGCGCTACCTTTGCAACAGCGAGGTACAAACACTTCTGTAGAAAGCGTAGTTTATCTTTATGATCACCCCGTTCGCACTTTATTTGATTCCGGCGCATCACACTCCTTTATCTCGTCTGCTTTAGTAGAATCTCTGCACCTAAAAACTAGTATGGTAGAGGACCCCTTAATTGTTTCAAACCCAATTGGGGGCCCAGCTCATTTGTCTATGATCTGTCTGGATTTGAAAATTTCTATCCTAAGTGTTGAATTTCTATGTAGTGCCTTTGTTTTGGGCTTTTCGGGTTATGGTTTGATTTTGGGTATGGATTGGCTATCCAGTAATGGGGCCATCCTTGATTGTGAAAAAAGGGTTGTTAGGCTCCTAACCCAGCTCGGTAATACTTTGGAAATTTCTTGTAATCCCTCGTATGCGGTTATGCTTAGTTATCTTGAATCGCTAGATGCCTCTGTTGAAAATTTGCAATCAGTTAGAGTGGTCCGGGAATATCCGGATGTCTTTGAAGAGGTGAAGGGCTTGCCTCCGAAGCGGGAAATAGACTTCCGCATATATCTTGTAGATAATGCAAAGCCCGTTGCGTTACCCGTTAGACATATGGCTCCACGGGAAAGGAAAGAGCTCAGTAAACAGATTAAAGAGCTTCTAGAAAAGGGGTTCATTAGGAGGAGCATTTCAGAATGGGGCGCTCCAGTGGTGTTCGCTACAAAGGCGGATGGTTCACTCCGTCTATGTGTTGACTATAGGGAGCTCAACAAGCTAACGAAAAAGAATAGGCACCCTCTCCCTAGAATTGACGATTTATTTGACCAGCTTGTAGGAGCGTCTGTTTTCTCCCAACTCGATTTAGCAACCGGTTTTCATCAGCTAAGGGTGGCTGAAGATAGCATCGATAAAACGGCGTTCAGAACCCCAGACGGCTTCTTTGAATGGCTTGTCATGCCTTTCAGCTTGACAAATGCACCTGCTTACTTCGTGGACCTAATGAGTAGGGTATTTAGATATTTCCTCAACAAATTCGTAGTGGTCTTCGTAGATGATATCCTTATCTTCTCAAAGAGTGAAGAGGAACATGCTCAGCACCTAAGGGCAATCATGGAAACTTTGCGAGTCCATCAACTAAAAGCCAAATTCTCCAAATGCCACTTTTGGAGAGAAGAGGTGAGGTTCCTTGGCACATAGTATCCAAACAAGGGTTAGCAGTGGACCCTGCGAAGGTAGTGGCGGTACAGGATTGGAAGACACCAAGGAATGCAACTGAGGTCCGAAGCTTCCTAGGACTAGCAGGTTTCTATCGAAAGTTTATAAGGGATTTTGCGAAAATCTCAGCTCCGCTCACGAAATTGACTAAGAAGAATCTAGTGTTCAATTGGGATTTGGATTGCGAGTTTGCTTTCCAACGACTGAAAAGGGCTCTTACAACAGCCCCAGTTCTGACGCTGCCGGATGGGAGCAAGATGTTCACTGTTTATACGGACGCATGTGGGACAGGGCTAGGCGCCGTCTTAATGCAAGAAGGAAGGGTAGTAGCTTATGGCGGGAGGCAGTTGAAGGTGCACGAAAAGAACTACCCAACCCATGATCTAGAGTTAGCCGCCATCGTCTTTGCACTCAAGTCTTGGCGACACTATCTCCTAGGTGAGAAGTTCGAACTTTACACTGACCATAAATCGTTGAAATATCTTTTCTCGCAGAAAGATCTTAACTTGAGGCAACAGAGATGGATGGAGTTTCTTGCCTCGTACGATTTCGAAATCTCCTACACTCCGGGCAAAGGCAACGTAGTGGCAGACGCGTTGAGCCGAAAGAAATTGACCCTAAGCCCGTTGTTTGTTGAAAGACAAAGCCTAGAGTTTATAGCCAGCTTCGACTTTAGGCCTTCCTCCGATTTCGTACCAGGCTTGCTAGCATCTCTCGAAGTGCGCCCAACTTTAGTGGATTCGGTAGGGACAGCACAACGCGAAGACCCTCAGCTTGTGGAAATGATTGATAGGCTAATTAGGGGTGAGACTTCAAGTCACCTCAACAGATACTCTATCGACGATAAGGGTTTTCTAAGGCGAGACGGAAGACTATGCGTCCCACAGATAAACGATTTAATAAAGAAGGTTCTCGAAGAAGCACATCACTCCAAGATGACGATACACCCCGGCGGGGATAAAATGTATAAAGACATAAAAAGGACTTTCTTTTGGAACGGCATGAAGAAGGACGTAGCAGAATTCGTTTCTAAATGTATGGTGTGCCAACAGGTTAAGGCGGAACAGAAAAAGCCTGGCGGACTACTGCATCCTCTGGAGGTCCCGCAGTGGAAGTGGGATAGCATCTCAATGGACTTCATCGATGGGCTGCCTAGGTCTAGGAAAGGCAACACTAGCATTTGGGTAATAGTGGATAGGCTTACTAAAAGCGCCCACTTTTTACCTGTCAAAAGTAAAAGAACTGCCTCATCCCTAGCATCACTTTACCTCAAGGAAATTGTTCGACTCCATGGAATACCATCTAGCATTGTTAGTGACCGAGACCCCATCTTCACCAGCGAGTTTTGGCGGAGTCTGCAAGAAGCAGTAGGAACGCAGTTATGCTTGAGCACAGCCTATCATCCCCAAACCGACGGCCAAACAGAGAGAGTGAATAGAGTTTTGGAAGACCTCTTAAGGTTATGCGTCCTTGACTTCGGAGGGACATGGGAAGACCACCTTCCTTTGGTGGAGTTTGCCTTCAACAACAGCTATCAAGCAACCATCGGAATGGCGCCCTTCGAAGCTTTATACGGAAGACCGTGCCGATCGCCCACTTGTTGGTGGGAGTCTACTGATAAGCTCGTACTTGGACCGGATATGATCCGAGAGACTTCAGAGAAGGTAGACTTAATACGAAGAAGGATGAAGACGGCCCAAGACAGACAAAAGTCCTATGCCGACAAGAGGAGGACCGACCTTGAATTTGAGGTTGGAGACAGAGTTTTTCTCAAGGTATCACCGCTAAGGAACGTTGTTCGTTTTGGAACCACAGGAAAACTAGCACCAAGGTTCGTAGGGCCATTCCCTATCATCGAGAAAATTGGGAAAATGGCTTATAGATTAGAGCTACCCGAGAAGTTGGCTGGAGTCCACAACGTTTTTCACGTTTCACATCTACGAAAATGTCTACATGAGTCTGCTGAAGTGGTAGAGCCAAATATCCTCGAAGAGGCCGAAGTGGAACGCGAAGCAACCATAAGGAGAGTTCCGACCCGAATCTTAGGAACAGAAGTCAAGAAGCTACGCAACCGCGAAGTCAAGCTCGTCAAAGTCCAGTGGAGCGACGCCGAGGGAGACGCGACTTGGGAAACTGAAGCTAGAATCCGCACTGCCTACCCTTTTCTGTTCGAGGGTACATCCTTGATCTTTCTTTTTCCTTAAGTTGCGTTTTTATCTATCTTTTTAGGTATATTTCCTCGACCGTATCTTTTAGGTAGAAACCCTTTGGATGGAAACATGTAGTTGAAACATGTTATGGATGATAGTTGCAAGTGGTTGCAAGTGATTGCTAGTGGTTGCTCGTGGTTGCATATACACACACAATCTAGGGTTTAGATCGGCTCAGTCACTTCATATTGCATATGCATATATGTTTGCATTCGTATATGGTTGAACTTTGATGTGTGGTCCTGTGGATGATTGCATTTGTATTGAATGATTGTGCACTCATGTAGAATCATGAATAGGAAAATTTGCATTCATAATGGATTCATGGCACTTACATAATTCGCATTAAGGAGGTCAACTGAATCAGTAGACCGCCTGATTTTGCATTAGATAAGTACATGTACACACACACTTCGCATATGATCATGAAGCATTAGAAGTCTTTTAAGGACAATGGATGCTCGTGTTTGATGGATGAGTGGATGGATGATTGGATGTTAGGATATACATTCCTCCTAACTTGAAGATTTCGGGGACGAAATCCTTTTAAGTGGGGGAGAATGTAACACCCCGAAAATTCCATAACTGCGAAATGAACAAATTAAAGTATAATTAATCCGAAATCAAAGAACTAAGGGAAACGGGATACGCCATTGCGTTCGTCTCGGAAAAATACGCGAAATAGAGTCCGAGTTTTCGAAAAACGGAGTCCGTATGAAGAAGATATGGCCTTCGGAAGTTTTGAATTAAATTTAAAATTCAAACAGAATTAAATAATTAAATATTACGAAGTGGGGCCCATTGGGCCAGAAAAACGCCGCCTGGGCCACCCAGGTCGACTGGGCTGTCGACCTGGGCTACCCATGTCGACAGGGCTGTCGACAGCCCTGTCGACAGGGGTATCGACCTGGTCGAGCCCAGTCAACCTGGCTGGCCAGGTCTGTGTTCCTCCGATTTTCTGTGGTCTGCTTTGTCACTAGGGCTAGGTGGCAAGTTTTGATTGGTCTCTCTATCGAATGAATGGCTACGATCTAACCTAGCAACATCAATGGTCCTAATCAATTCCTAACCTCTATATAAACAACCCTAGACTAAACCCTAATCTATTCATTCAAATTAAGAAAATAGCCGCCATGTTGCTGAGGAACGACTAAGAGTAGCCGCCAACTAGAGAAAGGATTAGGGAGAAAGTTCTAAAGCCTAAAGCAATTCAAGCGACCTAAAGCTAATCAATTCAACAAAGGAATCGTATCTCTTAATTAGAGAATTCGCCGCAACCATTGTAAGTAGAGTATTACTTTGGTATGAACAAATGATTTTGTAGATATGTATGCTTGAATTGTGGCAATGAAATTCATATTTGTGCGTTCTTGTCAATTTATATACGTTTGGATATTCTGAATTATGTCATTCAATTATAAAGAACTACATGCGGTAGTTCTATGCAAATATACGTTTGGAATATTGCGCAAATTGTGTAATCTATGTTGAAGCTACATGTATGTAGTTAATTGAAATTCATGCAAGTTTGGAGCTTTGTTATTATGTCGTCATGATGTATATGTTTGTGCATAAATCATTTTGCAAGTAATTGAAACAAGTTGGTTGTTATAGTTCATATGAAACTATGTTAGAATTTTGACCCCATAATCCACATGCTTTTGCAAACTTATGGCTAGGCTATGAATGATATTTGGCAAAATTGAAATCCATGTTAGTTCTATATTGTTAAATGACATGGCTAGGTTGGACTCAAAAATCCCCTTTTTGCAAGTTTAAAGTAAACACCATGATTAGGAATATTTATGCATAAGTATGTTATGTGATTAGACTTAAATCATGATTAAGTTGAATTATGCTTTTGTGTTAGTAACAAAGTATCCCTTTTGTAAACATGTAGAAACCTTATGAACATGACTTGTTTATGTTTATGCCATGTTTATGCTAGAAATATTTATGCCATGCTTATGTTTGACATTATGCCATGTTTATGCTAGCAGTATTTATGCCATGCCTATGTTTGACATTATGCCATGTTTATGCTAGCAGTATTTATGCCATGCTTATGTTTGACATTAGGCCTAAATAAGAATATAGGTTCATGTTGTAGTTAAACCTATGCAAGTTCACATGCTTTGATTCATGTCACCTATGTTACCACTATGCAAGTACACCAATTTCTATTATGTATTTTCCAACGTCATATGCAAGTTCATGCGCTCACTTTCCCCTCTTTGTGTATACGCCATAAGCCTCCCCTTTTCGCATGGCTAAATTGGGCTTTAAAAGGCTAAGCCCAATATATATAAACGGACGTGTAAAACGGGGGAAAATAACGTTGGGTTAAAAATAATTAATGAATGAAAATATAAAATAGAAGGGCCCAAAGTCAAGTATGGGTTGGGCCCATGATTGGTGTAACCTTTACACCATTAACTTAATAATGGGCCGCAAATATTTACATATAAGAAATAAAGAAGAATGACAAAATATGTAAATGTAGAACATACGATGTGTTTAACCCGAGGTTGGATTGAGTTGTGATGTAAACCTGCCCGGAACCGCCCGGCTGTCCAGTAGTCACAACAATACCTATCCAATGTGGGAGGTTAAACATGGAGCCCAATAAGGACCCGAGGTTAGACTGAGTTGTGGCGTAAGACTGCCCGGAACCAACCGGCAACAGGCAGCCACAACAATACCTGTCTAATGTGAGAGGTCAGGGCCTTAATAAGACAATTAAGGCTGAGTCAGGATTGATAGGATTAAGTGAACTAAAGACTTAATCAAAATGGAACATGCTAAACAAAACAGACTGGTGGGGTTAGGTTAGGAAACACTTAACCAACTTAGCTTGTTGGCTAGAGATAGAAAACCTAGTAACGGGGGACCCTTTTCAGCAGTAACCCTAAAAGGTGTATCAGGATACCCTGAAACTAGGCAGGGTGGGGCACGATTACTGGGCTGATTGTAAGAGGTCAAAGCGACGGCGGTGGTGTAGCAGTGTAGGTTCTAACGGAGTGCGGGCGTGCACACACTCCGGTGCAGAAAAATAAGGCATTGGACACCAGTAGCGTACCTGTGCACTCTAAGGTTGTGTCGGGTTGCCACTATGGGACTTGATACACCCCATGGTGGGACCAGCATAGGTAACTACAGACATCGGGGGCCGTAAGACACATGTAACTATGCAAGTAGGAGCCGATCATCGTAGAATGGATCACATCACCCTGATTATGGGGTGCAAATTGGAAACTAGTTTGTATGGGTTCAGAGATTAACATGGGGTACGATAGTATATTCGACCCTAGACAACTTAACTAAGTTATGGTGTTTGCCCACTTCTTGTTATTACTTATCATACCCAGTTCTTTATTCATAGACAAAATAGTACTAGACTTACTCAGGCTTTATGTCTGACTCTATTTTTCTTTCGTCTTCTTTCTTCCGTTTCCCCCCCCCAGGTTCTCAGGGAGGGAACGCAGCAGCTTGACCAACCTCAACATCCAGCTTGAAGAAGAGAAATGTATTGCTTGGACTTTCCTGTTTTGAACTATGGCTTTGGACAATCTACCATGGGGCTTTTGCAGTTTATCTATGTTTTATTTATGCTTCTTTAAATAATGTACTCAAGACAGATTATGAAAGTGTTATGTTATGTTTTTGGAAAGGATGTTGTTGTAACACGTATTTGACTTTATGAAATAAAAGTTTGTTGTTCTTCCGCTGTTTACAAATATGTGTTCTTATATCTGTCTTGTATATCTGTGACTTGTACTTATAAACCTCCACCAAAATTAGGGCATTCCCTTTGAGAGTGACCCTAACGGAGGTGGGGTGTTTCACATCTTGTTATGCTAACTCTTTGGTTGCAGGTCCTGGTTCAAGTATGATTGGATTATACCTGCTATTGTTCTGTTTTTTTGCTTGTCACTCATACCGGACTTCTATATGACCCAGAGTTTTATGTCTCTTCTTATTACTCTGGGTGCTCCTAAACGAGCAGACTAGAGACAGGTTAGGTGGTAATGCGTGAGTAGCTGTCTGGAGACGAGCAGGAGGCTTCCACGTATGATATACATATATACTCCCTGTGTTGTAGCTGGTCACTGCTTGAGCATTAGTAGTGTACCTTTTCTTTCTTTTGCTTTAGAGACAGAAATTTGATGTTGTAGTAATGATGTTGGATCATAAGTTGTGTTATGGGGATTCCGCTGCTATGATGATTTAGTTTTCAGCTTATGCACTGTCTCACCTGTTTTATGTCAAAGTTATGTTGTTATTATATTTTATTCCATGCGTTGTGAGAGATATTACAGGTTCCTTGTTAGTTCATAGTTTGAAATTCCTTTCTTCTCTTTTCATTTCTTTTCTTTCGACGACCGTCCCGTGCTAGTTGGACATCGGTACAGCTCATTTCGAAGGAAATGTCCGCTGGTTCGGGGCGGGCCGTCACAAGCTCAGAGGTTATATATCAGCAGAAATCAGTGGTACAGTATGGATTAATAGTGTGGCATGCTGAGATGCAGTGATCCAAGCTGTTGTTGAAAAGCAAAGCTTGGTGGATGATGATCAAAGCACATCTTTGAATAGCACATCTTTGTGTAGCGTTAATTCGTGAGCCTCACACACCGGTATGGTGGCAAACTGATGGTTAGATCAATATGCTTTAGAGATAAGGATAGACATCCTATGGGTTGTCATGATTCGGTCGACCGAGCTGATACTGGGTGTGGTCGCCCGACACCAGTTGGGATAGGGCACACCGCTCCGATTCCCAAATGGATAGAGTTAGCGGTGTTTTCCAATGCTTGGACGTAAGCCGCAGTAACTTGTTTCCTGGATAGTGCAGATGTGCATTATGGTGTTTTCTCATGCCTGCGACTTAAACCGTTGGGAATGGCACTATGCGATAGATCTTTCGGATCAGGAGCCACCAGTATGGAAATCCAAACTTCCAATACTACATTTTGCGGTTTTCATTGTATAGTATATATGGCGATATAGTGGGATGGGGCGCTCATGCCATCTATGATTGATACATTTATATTTGAAGTTGATTTCTTCACTTATAGTAATAATAAAAGATTTGTTTTAAAACGTACCAAGCATATTTGGCTATTATAAGGTGAAACTCTATCCTCGACTGGTTCATTGTGTGATGGGACCTGAGTCTTATAATAGCTTCATTTTTCTTTATTTAGCATTACGCTGTTTGTTTTAGGCACATGTATTCTTGGGGGTAAACCCGTTCCGTGTTATACGGCGTGGTCCCTTGATTTACCTTACTTTAAAAGTAAAGTTTTAAATAACTGTTTTAGTTCTCACACCAGTCCCATGACTGACCTGGAGTTTATTGTTTTAACCTAAACTTTGGGTGCCCCTATTTTCCACGCGGGCAGCTAGTAGTTTTGGTTTTCGCAGATATTTCTTTTCCCAGGATCCTGGATTTCAGCTGGAGCTATATTCGGAACAGTCTGTATCCGTGTAATTCTTTCGGTTGTATTTTTTAATGTATTTCCAGTACGCATTGTATTTTTACATTTTATTTTCGCTGCTATGTATTTTAAATCACTGATATTTTTCTTTGTAATATTTATTCACACTCTGATTATTCTTGTACTCTGATGTAAACTGTCATAAATAGCAATGAAGTGATCTTCTGTTTGTGTTCCGATTTGTCTTGTTCTTGAAGCAGTCCGCCTTCCTGTTCGGTTTAGGCTGGCCGGGAAGCACAGGTCGCTACACAAAATCTCATAATTTAAATCTAACTAATAGTAGCTACAAAGCTGGAAATTTTGATCTTTTTGTAGTAAATTTTAGCGAAGTACAGGTTAAAGATTGTTTTGTCATAGATAATTGTTTTTGCATGTTCCTTAAAAGATAAAATTTAAGTTTTGGGTATTGAAAGTTTCTAAAATGTCCCATTTTGGGTAGGATTAGTCGAGTTCAGTTTGCGCATTTTTTGTCTGGTCAACTTCCGTCTACGTTGAAATATGACCTGAATCATTTACAATTTTGGAAAATATGTTTGAAAACCTTTTTCTAATGTCATTAAAAAGAAAAGAAAAGGATTTCAGAATTTTAAATTTTAAATTAAGTTTTTACTTTTGAAAAGGATGCGTGTTCACATATTTTGAGCAGATTTTCCTAAAATAAACTTGCAAGTTTAAAAAGCAAAAGTCCATTTTTCAAGAAATCATGAATTTTCGAGTCACATGTGAAGCATAGGTAAAATTATTAGATTTTTTTTGCGATTATAGCAGCGCTCTAAGGTTGGCAATACGTTCAAAACGCTAATGGTAATAAGGAAAAAGCTGTTTAACTTTGAATTCGCTATTTACATATCTTGTCAAAGATGCGTATGAGTTATTATTAAACTCATTTACGTTTTAGAGGTTGTTTTTAATCTTCCTTATGCAGTTTTCATGTGGAACTTTTGGAGTATTATGGGGGCAAACGAGTTTAGATTCCACTGCATGATTTGAATTGAAAATTTTCAAAGTGTTAAGATGTTAAATTCTCCACTAAAATTCCTTTTTTCAGCATAAGAGAAATAAATAGAAAGAGATTTTAGATGCATTAT
Source organism: Allium sativum (assembly GCA_030737875.1). Taxonomy (NCBI): domain Eukaryota; kingdom Viridiplantae; phylum Streptophyta; class Magnoliopsida; order Asparagales; family Amaryllidaceae; genus Allium; species Allium sativum. The sequence continues at coordinate 1,561,257 of JASFAX010000062.1, read as the reverse complement.
TGTATTGGATGTTAGGATTCTGGGTGCAATTTTTTTTTGCAACATACTTCTATTCGTAATCGTGAAAAGGTTTCGAATGAAAAATGAAGCGACCCGAACTTCCCTGGTCTCCGAAGAGAAGAGAAAGAACGAATTACTTTGAGGACAAGACAAATCAGAACGCAAACAGAAGAACATTTCATTGTTAATTACAACAACTCATCAGAATACAAGAATATACAGAGAATAAACAAATAATATACATCAGAAAAATGTCATAGATTACAAAAAATTACATAGCAGCGGAAAATAATACAATACACAACTAGAAGTAATACGCGGATACAAAGCTTTCCGAGTATCGTTCTAGCTGTAAATCAGGATCCTATGAATATAAATCTGCAAAACCAAAACTACTAGCTGCCCATGTCAAAATAAGGGCACCCAGAGTTTAGGTTAAAACAGTAAACTCCAGGTCAGTCATGGGACTGGTGTGAGAACTAAAACAGTTATTTAAAACTTTACTTTAAATCAGATATATCAAGGGACCACGCCATATAACACGGAACGGGTTTCCTCCCAAGAATACCAGTGCATATAACAAAACAGCGCAATGCTTTTTGGGAATATGAAGCTATTATAAGACCCAGGTCCTATCACACAATGCAAAGCAAGCCGGGGGATAGGGTTTTCCCTTATAATAGCCAAACATGATTAGTACATTTAAAACAAATCATTTGATACTATTATAAGTGCATAGGGTATAAAACAACTTCAAATCACAAGTATCAATCATAGACGACATGGGTACCATATATCATGTCGCCATACTAGCTCTACAATTAAAACTACAAAATCACGTATTTGGGAATTGGAATTCCATCTGTGAACCGAGGCAAAGATAGTCCTCTACCGATTCGAGACAATCTAGCCCATGTCTCAGGATCAGAGCTCGAGTGACCCTTGGATCGTTAGGGCCGGTCCACCGATGTGGATTAAAATGCCTAAACACTGCGTTTCCCCACCCTTTTGGGCGTAAATGAGCCAACGAATGACTCTATCGGACCTGGATCGTCCGATCAAACTGAGGCACCTCGCAAAAGCAACAACCGTATAAGTAAAACTCGTCAGGGCGTGTAAAACCACTGACGCCACTTCTAGCTAGAAGGAAACGCATGCCCTCCCTGAGGTCCTCTCCTGTTTTTGGTTCACTACCGGGGTGTGAGGCTCGCGAATCAACGTTACAAAAAGCTATGCCACACAGGCCGTGCTTTGATCATCCACCACAAGACTCTGCTTTTCAACAGAAGCCTTGATCATTTTCCACTTAGGCATGCCACACAGGCAATTCACTCCATGCGATTTATATCCATCTATATATAACCCCTGAGTTCGTACGTCTCAGAGAAAGGCGTTAAGCAAGAGAATAAATTCTCCGCTGCCAAACAGATATATATTTAATAGAAATCAATCACAAAGACTAAAATCCAATGTCAAACACACAGTCCATTTACAAGTCTGTTCTGGGTCTGAACGAAACCGGAGGCACCTAGTACCCCGCATTTCCATCGATCTCCAAGTACGTCTGGACGATCACCAACTGATTCTCTCCTCTTGGGTGTACGGCCCAATCAAGATCATCAGTAATTATCCAAACGACGTGAAGACCTCCGGTCTTCAATCACCGTCTTCATCTTCTACACCACGTCGAATCAGTTATTCAGAATGGGATAAACCCGGTCTTTCTGAATAACTCGCGTATATAATAAACATGTGTTACACAAACACAACATACGCCTCATTCCAATTCATCAGTCACTAACCGTAAATTAACAAGAGAATAATTCCCCAAATATTAACCCCGAAGGCCAAAACCAACATCAGATCAATACCCAGGAAACTGTTCTGCTTAGCTAACCTACAGTTAGTTTCGAAATTTCACATTCTTAGGGAAAGGTTCCCATTAATTTTATCAAAGATAAATTCCTTTAAATTTATTCTTTAATCTTTCTTTGAATATCACTTCAAACTAGTCGGGATTAGCGAACCACACCGAAGTAATCATTTATTTTATTTCCCAATCCCAACCTATTCATCCCATGAAGTAAAACTGGTTATACTTCACATCTAACACCATGGTGTTATCGGTAAATTCAATTACCATTTCGCGTTCAAATCTAATTAAAGATTTAACTATCGCCTGGAGCAAAACTGGTGATACTCCATTCTCGATCTTTTCAATCTAATTAAAGATTCATCAAAACTCCACTTAGTTTTAATCTTTAACTGGGTTAAAGAATCAGTGTCATTTAAAACACGGTTCACGATAAACCAATAAATCACATTTGATATTAAATACAAGGCTCTGAATAGAAAATATATTGGCTTATATTCAATATCAAATTCTACGACCAACAAATATCGTATTGGAAATAACGATAAAAATATATCTTTCAAATTCCCATAACAATACCTGTATCATCACGAAATCCAATATCGAAACATTCCAAAGACAATTTCGATTCAAATCCATTCCAATTCAATTATTGGAAAATTCTAGTTACTTTTAAAACCCTTCTAAAATCCAATTTATTTATTTTAAAAATAAATAAATTATTATTCTAGTTTAAATCCAGTTCATTTCGATAAAAATCTATTTTTTCTTTTCAAATATGGAGTTTTTCATCCCAATTCTTCCCAAAGCATTTCTTATGATTTTACACAAATTATTACTATTTTTAATAATTTTATCAAGGCCCGTACAGTCGATTTCCATCAACGGCCATCGAACTGCACTTACAACGACCTTTTCCAAATTTGATATGGACATAATTCCAAATCCAACCATTAGATTTCAAATTTATAATATTCTTAGAAATCTCTTTTCGATACGAACCCAACGGTTCGGGTTTTAGTAGAATCCGACGGTTGGATCTCCCGTAACGTCAATTCAAAGTCAATGGTCAAAATTCACGAACTGCCGCAGCGCGGCGCGTTCTATTCAGGCCATTAAATATATATATAATATATATTATATATATTTCGTTGATTTCCTTTTAAAACGTATTTTATAAATCGTTTTAAATTCGTTTTCAAAACGATTTCAACTTCGTATTCAATTTCAAATCAAAATTGAATATTCCATATCATCAGTATATACAAATAATAATATTTTCAAAACGTTATATTTTGAAAACACTTCTTTTTTTCGATATTCGAATAAAATCGATATAAATATCGTTCGCGTCAAAATGGCGGAAATCTAATCAACACGGCTTTATAAATTTCAATAACTTCGTTATTCTATTCAACAAAAGTATATTTTCTTCAGCACATGAATATATATTTTATTTCAACACATGAATATATATTTTATTTAAACACATGAATATATATTTTATTTCCACACATGGATATATATTTTATTACCACACATGGATATATATTTTATTTCAACACATGAATATATATTTTATAATATTCTTTATTTTCTAAATTGGAATGAGGCCCAATCAATTACCATATAAAGTTAATTATATGGATTCCATACAACACATGTATATAACAACAACGATAAATAATCAACCATCTTCCAAAGTGCACAACACAACTGTCTGTCAACCTATCGATCGACATACAACTAATTATTGGGATTAGTGTACGTCAAATATCATCCCAATACCCGTGTGGGGTTTCACATCAATAAACACCGAATATTATTTGTGCAGTTGGGCGATGTGTAAAATTTATCGTCCCAATCAATCTCAGTCAAATCAGTGTGCATAAACAAACTGTCTGGTTTGTAAATGAATATTTTATTTTATTCACACACGTTAAAAATTATATTTTTAACGATAAAATATTTTATTTCAACACATGAGTTTCTATTCAGTTCATTTATTCAATAAAATGATAATTTTATTTTCTAACTTATTCTAGAAAATTTCGGCGGCATGACGGCACGATACTAGAAACGGGACAAGGCCTAGCCTTATCCCCAGTCTAATAATGGCCCACGCCATACACATATCAATCAAATCAATTTCATTATTCACACCACAAAATTTCAACAAATATTCTAATCAATCATCAAACAAACAAGTCCATGGTCTGTGGACGATGGTGTCGGGTGCTACTAAACACCGTCTGCATCCTAGTATATATTTCTAACTAGAAAATAAAATTTAAAGTGAGAAATTCTCACCGATGTATCCACTCCTCCAGTTATTTCTGAATTTATGAATGGTCTGGATTTCGTTTGGATTCCCATCTGATCCATCGCCATCTGTTTCACGTAGTTGATTATTAAAAATCACATTTTTATACTGTTCCTCCATACATAAAAATCATATTTTTATGTTGATGTTTATATTATAAAAATTATATTTTCTACAATCTTTATTATATAAAAATTATATTTTTATAATCTCTGCTATATAAAAATCATATTTTTATTATCTATACTATATAAAAGTCATATTTTTATTATCTATACTATATAAAAATCATATTTTTATTATCTATACATTATAAAAATCCTATATTTATTATCTCTACATTATAAAAATTTCACCTTTAACATTATAAAGATTTCGCCTTTAGCATTATTAAAAGTCATTTCTTTTCTTTTTATACAAACTCATATTTTTATTTGTAAATCAATGTATATTTTATAACAATTTCATTTTGAAACAATGTAATATATTTAAAATTTCAGATTTTAAAACCTTAATATATATTAAAAAAATCAGATTCAATTTACATAACCTAACAGCATTAAAAAAATTATAAATAGACAAAGTCTTACCGCTCAACACCGATGTCTACTGGTTTGTACGGAGGGAGGGGCTCGCGGGCGTCGACACTGGCGCAGGGAGCAAGCGGAGTTGAGGGCCACGGCTACTGGTTGATGCGGCCGGGGATCCGACAGCTAGGGCTTGGATTCATGTTCGACTTTTTGGTGGGGGGGGGGGAGCTTTAGAGGAGAGGGGATGCAAGAGGAGGGAGGAGGGGCGCGCCACCATTGAAGGTCGGAGGGAGGATGGGATCGCCGCCAGGCGCGGTGGACGGAGGGGGTTGGAGCAGCACATTCGATCAATTTTTTTTTTGAGTTGAAAACTAACGGGGAAGAGAATAGGGGGTTAAGGGCTTAAATATAAATATATATATATTTAATTTATTTTCCCAAATAAAAGTTGATTTTTATCCGAACCCCAAATCGAACCCAACAACTGTCGTCCCTAGCTAATTATCCCCATTTTGAACACAATGGGATATGTCACGTAGGCTAATTCGATCGTTACGATCAGTTTTCATTAGATTTAACATTTAAATCTATATATATTTAATTTTAAAAGTACATTTCAATTTACTGGGGCCACATACGGACTCTAAAAATTCCCGAAAAATATTTTATAACTTCATATTGACGATACGGTCCTAACAAAACTAATTTTGTCGAATTCTGAGACCATTTGAAAAATGGCCATTTTCTGGTCAACCCGATTTAACTGAAACTGTTAAAACATGTTTAACTTCGCCACGCTCACATATTGATTTAGAAAATTATGAATTTTGAAGCCTAGCAATAATTTGACATGACGGATCCAACAAAAGTGGTTTCATCGAAATCCGAGGTCATTTGAAAAATTTCCCTTTTTAAGGGCCAGAATTCCATAGCGACTATTCTAAATTTTCAACTGGGCATATCTTTTTGATTCACGCTATGAAATTTTGATTTTTCGGATTCATTGGAAAGATATTCTCAAATAGATTCTAATATTTTTGGTTTCACAAAAATCCGGTTTATTTGAGTCCTGTATATTCAATTGAACTTTGAAATCGAATTATCGAACTACCGCGCCATTTTCAATTCCTTTTATGTATATAAATAATTATTTGTATTCTAACGACGACGTATATAAATATATATGTTCGAATTCTATTCAAAATAAATTTCTAGTCGATATTATTTAAAATAATTCATTTTAAATAATCAAAATTCACTAAAATTGCCAAAAGTAAAAATTTTAAATTGGCCCAGATTTCCGGGTTATTACAATCTCCCCCACTTAAAACTTTTCGTCCCCGAAAAGGAACGAAGCCGAAAGTTGTTTTACAAGCCAACTCAACTTTCATTATTTTGACTACGACTTAAGTTCTTCAACTTTTCAATTTCTAAGAACTTTTCAAAAATTTCAAAAATTTGGCTAACACCCTAAATTTTCGAAAAATTTCGCCATAACCTCCCCTGCACCGGGGACTTCGGGATATTTCATATAGCCTCCCATGGCCTTCTTCAATCCAAAAGAAAAAGATAAAGCCAAGCGGCTAGCCAATCGGCTCATAAAATCATCATCACCCAAACAAAACAGTAAATTATGGTAAACATGTACCTATTTGTCGGGCAAACAATTTTATTTCTCTGTTCTAGCCTCCTTGCTATGACCTGTTCAATGTAAGTGCATGTATATGCATGCAAATGCGACAAATTTCCAATACAATTCACTATTTGGATCAAATTGGCTATATGGTTCAAATTTAATTAATCAAACAACACAACCATCAATCAATTAGTGAATTATCATTTCAAATTCATAACTTTGATATAAAGTCAAAAATCTCATTTTAATGCCAAATCACACAATAAGCCCTATCTAATGGTTCTCACACCAGTCTAAGGGAAATATATAGATATCACACCTTCGTCACTCGAATATAAATTCTGATGATGATATATCAATCATCAAAATCACCCCCCGGGCGACTAGAATGTGATTCTATATCTATCCAGTATATTAAAACTTCGAATACACGCGGATCAGACGTATACGCAAAATCTTTATATACTGGATAGTCCAAATCAATATAAATAAATATACAAATACGAATAATTGATTTAAATTTCAAAACAAAATTTGTCTTCAATTTTATTTGAAAAACAACACTCCTCACGCTCGTTCTAGGATACTGTTGATCCCATCTCTAACGAGCCATTCTCATTGGATATTACTAATCCAATCTCTGATGAATTCTTCCGTTTGGTTCTAATGTGTCTTGTTCTCGAGCTCTGTAAACCAGAGATCTGATACCAAATGAAGCGACCCGAACTTCCCCGGTTTCCGAAGAGAAGAGAAAGAACGAATTACTTTGAGGACAAGACAAATCAGAACGCAAATAGAAGAACATTTCATTGTTCAGTACAACAACTCATCAGAATACAAGAATATACTAAGATTAAACAAATAATATACATTAGAAAAATGTCATAGATTACAATAAATTACATAGCAGCGGAAAATAATACAATACACAACTAGAAGTAATACGCGTATACAATGCTTTCTGAGTATCGTTCCAGCTGTAAATCAGGATCCTGTGAATATAAATCTGCAAAACCAAAACTACTAGCTGCCCGTGTCAAAATAAGGGCACCCAGAGTTTAGGTTAAAACAATAAACTCCAGGTCAGTCATGGGGCTGGTGTGAGAACTAAAATAGTTATTTAAAACTTTACTTTAAATCAGATATATCAAGGGACCACGCCGTATAACACGGAACAGGTTTCCTCCCAAGAATACCAGTGCATATAACAAAACAGCGCAATGCTTTTTGGAAAAATGAAGCTATTATAAGACCCAGGTCCTATTACACAATGCAACACAAACCGAGGGATAGGGTTTTCCCTTATAATAGCCAAACATGCTTAGTACATTTAAAACAAATCATTTGATACTATTATAAGTGCATAGGGTATAAAACAACTTCAAATCATAAGTATCAATCGTAGACGTCATGGGTACCATATATCATGTCGCCATACTAGTTCTACAATTAAAATCGAAAAATCACGTATTTGGGAATTGGATTTCCATCTGTGAACCGAGGCAAAAGATAGTCCTCTACCGATTCGAGAAAATCTAGCCAATGTCTCAGGATCAGACCTCGAGTGACCCTTGGATCGTCAGGGCCGGTCCACCGATGTGGATTAAAATGCCTGAACACTGTGTTTCCCCGCCCTTTGGGGCGTAAATGAGCCAACGAATGACTCTATCGGACCCGGATCGTCCGATCAAACCGAGGCGCCTCGCAACAACAATAACCACATAAGTCAAACTCGCCAGGGCTTGTAAAACCACTGACGCCACTTCTTGCAAGAAGGAAACGCATGCCCTCCCTGAGGTCCTCTCCCCTTTTTGGTTCACTATCGGGGTGTGAGGCTCGCGAATCAACGTTACACAAAGTTATGCCACATAGGCCGTGCTTTGATCATCCACCACAAGACTCTGCTTTTCGACAGAAGCCTTGATCATTTTCCACTTAGGCATGCCACACAGGAAATTCACTCCATGCGATTTATATCCATCGATATATAACCCCTGAGCTCGTACGTCTCAGAGAAGGGCGTTAAGCAAGAGAATAAATTCTCCGCCGCCAAGCAGATATATATTTAATAGAAATCAATCACAAAGACTAAAATCCAATGTCATACACGCAGTCCATTTACAAGTCCGTTCTAGGTATGAATGAAACCGGAGGCACCTAGTACCCCGCATATCCATCGATCTCCAAGTACGTCTGGACGATCACGAACTGATTCTCTCCTCTTGGGTGTACGGACCAATCAAGATCATCAGTAATTATCCAAACGACGTGAAGACCTCCGGTCTTCAACCACCGTCTTCATCTTCGACACCACGTCGAATCAGTTATTCAGAATGGGATAAACCCGGTCTTTCTGAATAACTCACGTATATAATAAACATGTGTTACACAAACACAACATACGCCTCATTCCAATTCATCAGTCACTAACCGTAAATTAATAAGAGAATAATTCCCCAAATATTAACCCCGAAGGCCGAAACCAACATCAGATCAATACCCAGAAAACCGTTCTGCTTAGCTAACCTACAGTTAGTTTCGAAATTTCACATTCTTAGGGAAAGGTTCCCATTAATTTTATCAAAGATAAATTCCTTTAAATTTATTCTTTAATATTTCTTTGAATATCACTTCAAACTATTCGGGATTAGCGAAACACACCGAAGTAATCATTTATTTTATTTCCCAATCCCAACCTATTCATCCCATGAAGTAAAACTGGTCATACTTCATATCTAACACCACGGTGTTATCGGTAAATTCATTTACCATTTCGCGTTCAAATCTAATTAAAGATTTAACTATCGCCTGGAGCAAAACTGGTGATACACCATTCTCGATCTTTTCAATCTAATTAAAGATTCATTAAAGCTCCACTTAGTTTTAATCTTTAACTGGGTTAAAGAATCAGTGTCATTTAAAACACGATTCACGATAAACCCCAAAATCACATTTGATATTAAATACAAGGCTCTTAATATAAAATATATCGGCTTATATTCAATATCAAATTCTACGACCAACAAATATTATATTGGAAATAACGATAAAAATATATCTTTCAAATTCCCATAACAATACCTGTATCATCACGAAATCCAACATCGAAATATTCCAAAGACAATTTCGATTCAAATCCATTCCAATTCAATTATTGGAAATTCTGGTTACTTTTAAAACCCTTTTCAAATCCAATTTATTTATTTTAAAAATAAATAAATTATTATTCTAGTTTAAATCCAGTTCATTTCGATAAAAATCTATTTTTATCTTTTCAAATATGGAGTTTTTCATCCCAATTCTTCCCAAAGCATTTCTTATGATTTTACACAAATTATTACTATTTTTAATAATTTTATCAAGGCCCGTACAGTCGATTTCCATTAACGGCCATCGAACTGCACTTCCAGCGACCTTTTCCAAATTCGATTTGAACATAATTACAAATCCAACCGTTAGATTTCTAATTTCTAATATTCGTTAGAAAGCTCTTTTCGATACGAACCCAACGGTTTTGGTTTTAGGAGAATCCGATGGTCGGATCTCCCGTAACGTCAATTCGAAGTCAATGGTCGAAATTCACGAACTGCCGCAGCGCGACGCGTTCTATTCATGCCATTAAATATATATATATATATATATATATATAATATATTATATATATTTCATCGATTTCCTTTTAAAACGTATTTTATAAATCGTTTTAAATTCATTTTCAAAACGATTTCAACTTCGTATTCAATTTCAAATCAAAATTGAATATTCCATATCATTAGTATATATAAATGATAATATTTTCAAAATGTTATATTTCGAAAACACTTCTTTTTTTTCGATATTCGAATAAAATCGATATAAATATCGTTCGCGTCAAAATGGCGCAAATCTAATCAACACGGCTTTATATATTTCAATAACTTCGTTATTCTATTCAACAAATGAATATTTTCTTCAGCACATGAATATATATTTTATTTCAACACATGAATATATATTTTATTTCAACACATGAATATATATTTTATTTCCACACATGGATATATATTTTATTTCCACACATGGATATATATTTTATTTCAACACATGAATATATATTTTATAATATTCTTTATTTTCTAAATTGGAATGAGGCCCAATCAATTACCATATAAAGTTAATTATATGGATTCCATACAACACATGTATATAACAACAACGATAAATAATCAACCATCATCCAAAGTGCACAACACAACTGTCTGTCAACCTATCGATCGACATACAACTAATTATTGGGACTAGTGTACGTCAAATATCATCCCAATACCCGTGTGGGGTTTCACATCAACAAACACCGAATATTATTTGTGCAGTTGGGCGATGTGTAAAATTTATCGTCCCAATCAATCTCAGTCAAATCAGTGTACATAAACAAACCGTCTGGTTTGTAAATGAATATTTTATTTTATTCACACACGTTAAAAATTATATTTTTAACGATAAAATATTTTATTTCAACACATGAATTTCTATTCAGTTCATTTATTCAATAAAATGATATTTTTATTTTCTAGCTTATTCTAGAAAATTTCGGCGGCATAACGGCACGATACTAGAAACGGGACAAGGCCTAGCCTTATCCCCAGTCTAATAATGGCCCATGCCATACACATATCAATCAAATCAATTTCATTATTCACACCACAAAATTTCAACAAATATTCTAATCAATCACCAAACAACCAAACAAACAAGTCCATGGTCTGTGGACGATGGTGTCGGGTGCTACTAAACACCGTCTGCATCCTAGTATATATTTCTAACTAGAAAATAAAATTTAAAGTGAGAAATTCTCACCGATGGATCCACTCCTCCAGTTATTTCTGAATTTCTGAATGGTCTGGATTTCGTTTGGATTCCCGTCTGATCCATCGCCATCTGTTTCACGTAGTTGATTATTAAAAATCACATTTTTATACTGTTCCTCCATACATAAAAATCATATTTTTATGTTGATGTTTATATTATTAAAATTATATTTTCTACAATCTTTATTTTATAAAAATTATATTTTTATAATCTCTGCTATATAAAAATCATATTTTTATTATCTATACTATATAAAAATCATATTTTTGTTATCTATACTATATAAAAATCATATTTTTATTATCTCTACATTATAAAAATCCTATTTTTATTATCTCTACATTATAAAAATTTCACCTTTAACATTATAAAGATTTCGCCTTTAACATTATTAAAAGTCATTTCTTTTCTTTCTATACAAACTCATATTTTTATTTGTAAATCAATATATATTTTAAAACAATTTCATTTTAAAACAATGTAATATATTTAAAATTTCAGATTTTAAAACCTTAATATATATTAAAAAAATTCAGATTTAATTTACATAACCTAACAGCATTAAAAAATATATAAATAGACAAAGTCTTACTGCTCAACACCAATGTCTACTGGTTTGTACGGAGGGAGGGGCTCGCGGGCATCGACACTGGTGCGGGGAGCAGGCGGAGGTGAGGGCCACGGCTACTGGTTGCGGCGGCTGGGGATCCGACAGCTAGGTCTTGGATTCACGTTCAATTTTTGGGGGGGGGGAGCTTTAGAGGAGAGGGGATGCGAGAGGAGGGAGGAGGGGCTAGAGGGGCGCGCCACCATTGAAGGTCGGAGGGGGGGGTGGGATCGCCGCCGGGCGCAGTGGACGGAGGGGGTTGGAGCAGCGTGTTCGATCGTTTTTTCTATGAGTTGAAAACTAACGGGGAAGAGAATAGGGGGTTAAGGGCTTAAATATAAATATATATTTATTTAATTTATTTTCCCAAATAAAAGTTGACTTTTTATCCGAACCCCAAATCGAACCCAATGACTATCGTCCCTAGCTAATTACCCCCATTCTGAACACAATGGGATATGTCACGTAGGCTAATTCGATCGTTACGATCAGTTTTCGTTAGATTTAACATTTAAATATATATATATATATATATATATATTTAATTTTAAACGTACATTTCAATTTACTGGGGCCACATACGGACTCTAAAAATTCCCGAAAAATATTTTCTAACTTCGTATTGACGATACGGTCCTAACAAAACTAATTTCGTTGAATTCTGAGACCGTTTGAAAAATGGCCATTTTCTGGTCGACCCGATTTAACTAAAACTATTAAAACACGTTTAACTTCACCACGCTCACATATTGATTCAGAAAATTATGAATTTTGAAACCTAGCAATAATTTGACATCACGGATCCAACAAAAGTGGTCTCATCGAAATCCGAGGTCGTTTGCAAAATTTCCCTTTTTAAGGGCCAGAATTCCATAGCGACTATTCTGAATTTTCAACTGGGCATATCTTTTGATTCCCGCTATGAAATATTGATTTTTCAAATTCGTTGGAATGATATTCTCAAATAGATTATAATATTTTTGGTTTCACAAAAATCCGGTTTATTTTGAGTTCTGTACATTCATTTGAACTTTGAAATCGAATTATCGAACAACCGCGCCATTTTCAATTCCTTTTATATATATAAATAATTATTTATATTCTAACGACGACGTATATAAATATATACGTTCGAATTCTATTCAAAATAAATTTCTTGTCGATATTATTTAAAATAATTCATTTTAAATAATCAAAATTCACTAAAATTGCCAAAAGTAAAAATTTTAAATTGGCCCAGATTTCCGGGTTATTACAATAAATGTTTTTCAAAAGCTGCATACATATAGAACTGGCAGTATATTTTAGGATACTTTCCTCATATTTTAAGAAATATTTTCAAGGGAAAATGCATTCATATAGGGGGATTCAGTCTAGAATCATTATGCATACATATTTTACGGCTGCGACTCATTTTACACTGTGCACATGTACATGTTTGGTTACAAAGATTGGTTATACATTATTGGCTGAATAGTTTAGGATATTTTGGTGCCAGCATCACGACTTAGTTAATGATAAAATTTCGAAAAGAAATTTCTTTAAAAGGGGAAAGAATATAACACCTCGAAATTTAACGTTAGTTAAATTAGCAACTTAATTTTGTTTCAAAAATAGAATTTGAGAAAACGATAGAATTTGACCATGAAACTTAATTTATTGCATCTATGATGAAATTTTGATCAACTTTCACATATGGAACTTTGCGAACGAAGTCCGTTATGGAAAAGTTAGAGATGAATAACAAATACTGATGGAAAATAATATATAAATAATAATTCATTAACTCATATTATTCATTGCCCAAAACCTACCTTGCTAGGTCGACCATGGCGGTCGACCGCTAGATCGACCTCCTGGTTGATTTGGCATGGCGGTTGTAGGGTTTGTAGTGGGTAAAATTTATACTTACGGATGAATTTTTATAAAATGAAATCAGATGGTTTAAGGTCATTTCAATGCTTATAAATAGTTAAGGTCTAAACCCTTACCTTTTCTTATATTTTTTGGAGGTAACAGCGAAGCTCTGCCATTTTCATTTCTCTAATCTCTTTCAATTTTTTTAAATAAAATAAATTTCTAGTCAAACAACAAGAATTGGAGAAAATGAATCCAGATTTATAAGAAAAGAGGTTTTGCGCATAAGGTAATTTCTTAGATATATATTCTTTATTTCCCGTTCCTTATCCCAGTTGTTTTCTAGATCTACAAATTTTAATATGAATATATCCCCTTTTATACATATTACATAGATCTATAAGGAATTGGAAATGAAACCTAAAAGATTAGTTCAGATATAAGATTGAGAAGGCTTTACAGACGAGTGAGAAATCTATATATTTATTTATAATATCATATCTTTTTCATTAGTATAATTTGAATCTATACATCTAAATATGATATATTGAAATTAGAGGATTTTTAATTAAATTATCTAAATCTTACCTACAATTCTCTGTATATTTTTTGTTAGTATTTATATCTAGATTAGGTATTCGGTCCCTACGTTATAGTGAAATTTGTTGTTTGTGGCTTTGATCCAGATTTGCAAGAATGGATAGAATAGTAAAGTAAGAATAGTAAAGTTTCAAGTAAATTTCCCTTTTTGATCTAAATTCGTTTGTGTTTTGAATTGTTTAAGAATATTTTAATTTTGATAAATTATCCATTTTTGTTCTTTTTCTCAAAAAGACCATGTTTGAAATTATAAGTAATACGTATATATACAAAAGGAAAAGATGTTTGAACTTAAGTGTTTGCACGTAATTTACATTGTCTATTCCAAATAAAAGAAACTATTCCTCATAATTTTGAATTAGTCAATATTTCCTCTCTTTTTTAATTCTTCGGAAAATTTGTGAAAATTATAACAGATGAACATTTTTATTAGAATTTTTAGCTAGTCATAATAAAAAGAGATGGTTTTAGTCATTTGTTTGGACTAGGATGTAAATTATTTAGTATTAGTAAATTAGTTAAATATAGAAATCTAGAGAATAAGTATATACGTAATAAGTGTGCTAATATATATATATATATATATATATATACACATACACACACACACATACATACATACATACATACACACACATATATATAATAATACTTTATCCATCCAAATCATACGTAATTAACGCATATCATTAATATTATGTAGATATTTAGCTTAGATTTTATTTTGGATTGTTATCCACTAATTGCAGATAGTGTAACTGTAACAAATGGTGGATTAACGATTGTAACCTTGAGATTTATGGGAAATAAATGTAGTAATAAATTAAAGTATTTAAAAAGGTTAAAACTAGTATAATTGAGAGTTAAATATTGTAACTCCAATTCATGGGCCATAAAATAATAACTTGGAAGTAATTAATAAGTTACGATTAAATTGGAATTATTGTAAATAAACCAGAATGGTAAAAATAACATGGATTGAAATGTATGTTGCCTTACAAAAAGTGACTGTTATGGTTATAAATGGCATATGGTAGTTATGTTAATTAATTTAAATGGGAATTTAGGTAAAATTACATAAGTAGTACTAAGTCTGATAAATCATCTTGGAGCTGTAATGACCTTATCTTATGTTATCTTTTAGGAGTATCAACCTTATCTTATGATTAGTTTAATACTAGGAACATTATTGTAACAAGCCGCCTTCTCGACCTTTGAGAATCGATCCTTAATACATCCACGGTATTCAAGTATCGAAACCCAAGTACAGGAAAGGCGAATTGTTTAGAGTGATAATACATTGAACAAAAACAAAATGATAATTTCATTACTTCATTGATAATTTACATCATATATACATGAGGTACAACCGATACATCAGAGTATCACAAAAGATACAGCGGAAACTATAAAAGATAACAAAGAGCCAATCCAAGAAGCTCCTTCTTCAACTCCCAACTTCTTCCCAAAAGGTGCTCCAAAACAGCCCCAAGCGCTAATACTACTTAGGCTGCCCATATGAAAAAATAAGGGCACCCAAAGTTTAGAAGGAAAACAATAAACTCCGAGTCAGTCATGGGGCTGGTGTGAGAAACATAAAATAGTTTTTTAAAAACAAAAGTAAGGTATCTCATAAAACTATGCCACAAGTGCGGAACGTGCTTTTACCTTATGATAACCAAATTACTTACTTTTCCAAAAACTGGTTGATATTATTTTAATGTCTGATTTTTCAAAACCCTTTTCAGATAAACTTATTTGAATTATCCGAAATTGTTATCATTATTAAATTAAGGTGGCTATTGTGCCTTTAGTTGTAAAACCCTAGGTTCGTATTGGAGTATTGTATGCCAACAATGGCCAAGGCAAAGGATCTTCCTAAACTGATCGGAAAACCTCTAAAGGGATGCAGCCATAAGAAAACAACTCATGCTTTTTCTGCTACACAAAGCCGGACCATTTCTAGATGCTAACCCGCTAGATTGCAGCACAAATATGACCATTCTTTGGTTGTAACCAACATTTCCCGAGAGCTCTCTCTTACCATCATCCACATAAATAGAATATCTGGAAGCTATATGATGATATAACTTTTATTTAGAAGAGAATGGCCATACCCTAATGGGAATGACCCACATAGCCTTGTTGCAATAATCTCGTTTTAGGTCATTATGGGTTTGTGAGGATTGAGGTCTCATTAAACACAAAGCTACGCTTAAATAAAGCTATGCTTTGATCATCTATAGCTCTTAACACTTCGCATGCCACATTATCATTTCATAACATATAATTGATAATTACTAACCATATCACCTCTGAGCTAGTATGTCTTAAAAAAGTGTGTTAAACGAAGAGAATAAATTCTCCGCCACTAATAGAGATATATTTAGTAGAGATTAATCAATACATTACAAAATACAATGTAATAACCCGGAAAATCTGGGCCAGTTTAAAATTTTTATTTTGGCAATTTTAGCGAATTTGGATATTTAAAATGAATTATTTTAAATAATATCGACGAGAAATTTATTTAGAATAGAATTTGAACATATATATTATATACGCGTCGTCGTTAGAATATAAATATTTATATATAATTATAAATAGAATTGAAAATGGCGCGGTAGTTCGATAATTCGATTTCAAACTTCAATTGAATGTACCGGGTGCAAAACAATCCGGATTTTAGTGAAACCAAAAACGTTAGGATCTAATTGATGATATCTTTCCAGCGAATCCGACAAATTGAGATTTCATGGCGGGAATCAAAAGATATGTCCAGTTGAAAATTCTGAATAGTCGCTATGGAATTCAGGCCCTTAAAAATAGACATTTTGCAAACGACCTCGGATTTCGACGAAACCACTTTTGTTGGATCCGCAGTTTCGAGTTATTGCTAGGTTTCAAATTTCATAATTTTTCGAATCAATATGTGAGCGTGGCAAAGGAAAACGCGTTTGACCAGTTTCAGTTGATTTTAATCGACTGGAAAATGGCCATTTTTCAAACGGTGTCAGAATTCAACGAAACTAGTTTTGTTAGGACCGTATCGTCAATACGAAGCTAGAAAATATTTTTCAGGAATTTTTCTAGTTAGTATGTGACCCCGGTAATTTGAAATGTACGTTTAAAATTCAATATAGTGATTTAAATGTAAATTCAACGGAAACTAATTGAAACGATCGAATCAGCTTGTGATACATATCCCATTGTGTTCGGAATGGGGGTGAAACGCTATGGACGACAGGCGGTGGACCTCGTTTCGAGGTCGTATGTAAAAGTCAACTTTTTGAATAAAAAAAATATTAAATTAATTAAATAAAAAAAAACCCTTTCCTTATCTCTGGCCCCCCCTTTTTTTTATCGTTCATTCACGAAAAAGAAAAAAAAGAAAAAAAAAACTTCGTCGAAGCCTCGTCGATCGTGCCCCCTCCTCCGACCGAACCCCACCAGGCCGCGCCGCCTCATCGAGCCCCCCCAACCCTCGCTCCGTCGCCCCTCCCCTATCGCCTCCCTCTCATCTCCTCCTCCATCGCCACAGCACACCGACCCCCCCCCCCCCCAGACCTAATCGCCACCGCACCTCCGCCCCCTCACCGCAGCCACCACTGCATCGCCCAACCCCCTAGTCTACACATCGATATAATTCCGTTATAGGACTAAACGAAACGAAGGCGCTTTATTCCTCGTCCAATAAAGGAAAGAAGCCCTTGCAAATCCCAAATCTCTTCAAGTACGTCGGGACCGTTGCTATAAGTAATCTCATTTGGGTGGTTGGCCAACCAAGACATCAACAAGAAATCCCTTTGATTAAAGATCCCCAGTCTTCTACTATCATCTTCAATATCTTTATTTGTTCCAATAACATCATACAATTATTTAAAGTGGCTTTCAGATAGGTATTACCCTTATCCAACTACATCCTATTTGGACAATTATCGTGGGTTATAAAAACAATATGGACTACATAGAATCTAAATTAGATCTCTTCAATTTTAAACTTGATAAATCAAAATCTTCTAAAACCAAATGCTTTCCTTAAATCTTTAATACCAAATCATTAATTAAGTATTTATCATTACTTTACTTTGATTTTAACCAAACCCCCAATTGTTAAACATTTTAATCCAAAAGTTTTCATTCCTTTAAATCTTTAAACCAAAATTCATTAACCTTAACCAAGGTTCCTTCTAAACTCATATTCTATTCTTAATCATGAGAATAATTCCATAAATTTCTCATTGTAAAATATATCTTTTAAACCAAAGATCATTTCCCCTGTTGACATACGTTAAACCAATGTATTTAAACCTTTGTTTCTAAAATCAATTCCTTAGTTAAGGATAATTTCAACAAAACCATTCATTAATTTTTAAGAAAGATATTAGCTTCCCTTTAAAAACTATCTCTTAATCAAAAATAATTTAATATTATTTTCTTTATCCTTCAAGTAAAAGATTATTATCCTTCTTAAAATTTAAACATATCTTAATCTTGGCTGGGTTAAAGAGTGTTGTTATTCGAGAAACCATTCACAACAAACCCAATACCAATTGATATTAAATATAAGATCTATATAGAAATTATATCCACTTATATCCAATATCAATTTTCACACTCAACGTATACTATAAGCGGTAAATACCCTTCAGATTCCTCAAATATTATAAGTTTTAACTATAGAATTTAATATCAAATATCCAAAGATTATTTCCATCCAAATTCAATTCATTTATAAGTGGAAAACTTTAATCTTATTTATCAAGAAACTAATATTAACTTGACGACCTTAATCAAAAGATTAATAAACCAAACACTCCTTGTTCAAAACATATCTTTAAACCAAAGGTACCTAATTTCATCATATCTTAAAAAACATTCTTTATAACTTTATCATTGATAAACCAAGTAACTATAAAATTGTTGGGTTAAGGATGACATCACTATAGACATCATACATAACAACCCAAAATCCAACTGATATTAAAAGTAAGATTTAGATATAAATCATATCTACTCATATTCAATATCAATTCCTATATTCAACAAATATTGTAACAACCCGTAAAATCTGGGCCAGTTTAAAATTTTTATTTTGGCAATTTTAGCGAGTTTTGATTATTTAAAATGAATTATTTTAAATAATATCGACGAAAAATTTATTTTGAATATAATTCGAACGTATATATTATATGCGTCGTCGTTAGAATATAAATATTTATATATAATTATAAATAGAATTGAAAATGGCGCGGTAGTTCGATAATTCGATTTCAAACTTCAATTGAATGTACCGGGTGCAAAACAATCCGGATTTTAGTGAAACCAAAAATAATGGACTCTAATAGTGAATATCTTTCCAACGAATCCGACTAATCAAAAGTTCGTAGCGGGAATCAAAAGATATGTCCAGTTGAAAATTCTGAATAGTCGCTATGGAATTCAGGCCCTTAAAAATGGACATTTTGCAAACGACCTCGGATTTCGACGAAACCAGTTTTGTTGGGTCCGTGATGTAAAGTTATTGCTAGATTTCAAATTTCATAATTTTTCAAATCAATATGTGAGCGTGGCGAAGGAAAACGCGTTTGACCAGTTTCAGTTGATTTTAATCGACTGGAAAATGGCCATTTTTCAAACGGTCTCAGAATTCGGCGAAACTAGTTTTGTTAGGACCGTATCGTCAATACGAAGCTAGAAAATATTTTTCAGGAATTTTTAAAGTTCGTATGTGACCCCGGTAATTGGAAATGTACGTTTAAAATTCAATAAAGTGATTTAAATGTAAATTCAACGGAAACTAATTCAAACGATCATATCAGCTTGCGATACATATCCCATTGTGTTCGGAATGGGGGTAATTAGTTATGGACGACAGGCGGTGGGTCTCGTTTGGGGGTCAAAAATAAAAGTTGCTTTTTGGGTGGAAAATTAAATTAATTAAATAAAAAAAAAATCCCTTCTCCTACATCCTCTCTGCCCCCCCCCCTGTATCATTTCAGAAACGAGATAAATAAAAAAAAACAAAAACAAAAACAAAAGACCCCGTTGACCCCGATACCCAGACCCATCCCCAAATCAACCCGCTCCATCGCCGCCTCCTGGCGATCACCCACCTCCGCGCCAACCTCCGAACCCCCTCCGAACCCTGTCACGCCCCCCAGCCAACGACGCTCCCCCCTGACCCCGTTCTCCTCCCCGTCGCCACCTTCCCCTCCTCCTCCCACGACCACATCCGCACCCCACCCTTCTTCCACCGATCCATCTCCTTCGCCTGAACGGAAAACGCGACCCCCCCTCCCTCTTGCTAAAACCTGTAAGTGTTTTTCCCTTTCTTTTTTTTGTTTTTTTTTTATTATTATGTTAGCATTTTTTTATTATTATGTTAGCATTTTTAATTTATTAAAGTTAGCATTTTTAATTTATTAAAGTTAGCATTTTTAATTTATTAAAGTTAGCATTTTTAATTTATTAAAGTTAGCATTTTTAATATATAAAAGTTTAGATTTTTGTATTAGGAAAATATGATCTTTATATTTGTAGAAAAATAAAAATGAGATTTTTTTAAAAAAAAAAGGTGAAATCTTTGAATAAAAAAAAGGTGAAATCTTTGAATTAAAAAAAAAGGTGAAATCTTTGAATTTAAAAAAGGTGAAATCTTTGAATTTAAAAAGGTGGAATCTTTAAATTTAAAAAGGTGAAATCTTTAAATTTAAAAAGGCGAAATTTTTAGATGTAAAAATGCGAAATCTATATTTTTGAAATGGATTTTTATATATTGAACTTTGAAGTAAAAATTCGATTTTTATATATTGAACTTCGTAATAAAAATTCGATTTTTATATATTGAATAGCGAAGTAAAAACTCGATTTTTACATATGTAGTGAAAGCGAACAACGAAGGTGACAAAAAGGCGAAGCGACGAAGACTTCTGCAAATGAAGAGCCGTGGAGCTAGGATAGCTATCTGTGAGAACTCCTCACTCTAAATTTCTTTTCTAGTTATATATATATACTAGGATGCAGACGGTGCTTAGTAGCACCCGACACAATCGTCCACAGACCATGGACTTGTTTGTTTGGTTGCATAGATTAGTTGGATATTTGAATTGAAATTGAGTTGTTTGGGTGAATTGAATGAATTTGATTGATGTGTGAATGACGTGGGCCTTCACTAGACCGGGGATAAGGCTAGGCCTTGTCCCGTTTCTAGTATCGTGCCGTTATGCCGCCGAAATTTTCTAAAATATGTTAGAAAATAAAAATATCATTTTATTGTGTAAATGAATAATAGAAATTCATATGTTGGAATAAAATGTTTTATCGTTAAAAATATAATTTTTAACGTGAATATGAATATAGTGAAAGTGAATAAAATAAAATATTCATTTACAAACCAGACGGTTTGTTTATGTACACTTATTTGAATGACATTGATTGGGACGATAAATTTTACACATCGCCCAACTGCACAACTAAAATCTGTGTTTGATTGTTTGAAACCCCACACGGGTGTTGGGATGAAATTTGAAGTTCACTCATCCTGATTGATTAAATATGTCGATCGATTGGTTGACATGCTGTTATAAGCGTTAGATATCTTTATTTGATGCTTATACAGTGTAGTGCACTTTGGTTGATGGTTGATCATTTTTCAATGCTATTATATACATGTGTTGTATGAAAATCCATGTAATTAATTTTATATGGTAATTGATTGGGCCTCATTCCAGTTTAGAAACAGAAATATTTTGAAAAAGAAATATTTGAAATAGAATATTTGAAAATAGAAATTTATGAAGCCGTGTTGATTAGATTGACGCCATTTTGACGTGATCGATATTTATATCGATTTTATTCATTTTAAAATGAATATTGAAAAGTGATTTCGAAATCGAATATTTCGAAATGAATTGAATTGAAACGATTTCGAAATGAATTGAATTGAAAACGATTTCGAAATGAATTGAATTGAAAACGATTTCGAAATGAATTGAATTGAAAACGATTTCGAAATGAATTGAATTGAAAACGATTTCGAAATGAATTGAATTGAAAACGATTTCGAAATGAATTGAATTGAAAACGATTTCGAAATGAATTGAATTGAAACGATTTCGAAATGAATTGAATTGAAAACGATTCCGAAATGAAATGAATTGAAAACGAATTCAAATTGAATTGAAAGCGAATTGAAATGAATTCAAATTGAATTGAAATTTGAATTGAATAGAAAGGAATTTTGAAACGAATTTATACAGAAGAATTCAATTTCGATTTGAATTGAAATGGAAGTTGAAATTGCTTTTGAAACGAATTTAAAACTATTTATATAATTCGTTTTAAATGGAAATCGACGTTATATATATTATATATATTATATATATAATATAATGGCCTGAATAGAACGCGCCGCGCCGCGGCAGTTCACGAATTTCGACCATTGACTTCGAATGGACATTACGGGAGATCCGACCGCCGGATTCTCCTAAAACCGGAACCGTTGGGTTCGTATCGAAAAGAGCTTTCTAACGAATGTGATAAATTAGAAATCTAACGGTTGGATTTGGAATTATGTCCAAATCAAATTGGAAAAAGGTCGCTATACGTGCAGTTCGATGGCCATTGGTGGAAATCGACTGTACGGGCCTTGATAAAATTATTAAAAATAGTAATAATTTGTGTAAAATCATAAGAAATGATTTGTGAAGATTTGGGATGGAAAACTCCATATTTGAAAAGATAAAAATAGATTTTTATCGAAATGAACTAGTTTTGAACTAGAATTATAATTCTATTTATTTTTAAATAAATAAATTGAATTTGAAAAAGGGTTTTAAAAATAACCAGAATTTCCAATGATTGCATTGGAGTGGATTTGAATCGAAATTGTCTTCGGAATATTTCGATGTTGGAATTCGTGATTATACAGGGGTTGTTATGGAAATTTGAAAGATATATATTTATATCGTTATTTCCAATACGACATTTGTTAGTCGTAGAATTCGATATTGAATATAAGCCGATATATTTTCTATTCAGAGCCTTGTATTGAATATCGAATGTGATTTGGGTTTGTCGTGAATGGTGTCTTCACTAACACTGTTCTTGAACCCAGTTGAGAAAAGATTAAATCTTTTTAGTTAGATTTAATGAAGTGTACTAATTAAATGATATTTAATTGGAATTGAATTGGTATTGATTTTTGGGTTTATCGTGAACAGTGTTTTAAATAACACTCGTTCTTTAACCCGATAATTAATGGAAGGTGATTTTGGGTTTATCGTGAACCGTGTTTTAGATGACACTGATTCTTTAACCCAGTTAAAGATTAAAACTAAGTGGAGTTTTAATGAATCTTTAAATAGATTGAGATGATCGAAAATGGAGTATCACCAGTTTTGCTCCAGGCGATAGTTAAATCTTTAATTAGATTTGAACGTGAAATGGTAATTGAATTTACCGATAACACTGTGGTGTTAGATATGAAGTATTACCAGTTTTACTTCATGGGATGAATAGGTTGGGATTGGGAAATAAAATAAATGATTACTTCGGTGTGGTTCGCTAATCCCGACTAGTTTGAATTGATATTCAAAGGGGATTAAAGAATAAATTTAAAGAATTTATCTTGGATAAAATTAATGGGAACTTTTCCCAAAGGATAGGAATATTTGAATAAAAGAATATTCTGAATTGGAATGAGGCGTATGTTGTGTTTGTGTAACACTTTTATAATATATACGCGAGTTATTCAGAAAGACCGGGTTTATCCCATTCTGAATAACTGATTCGACGTGGTGTCGAAGATGAAGACGGTGGTCGAAGACCGGAAGTCTTCACGTCGTTTGGGTGATAACTGATGATCTTGATTGGGCTGTACACCCAAGAAGATGGAAACAGTTGGTGATCGTCCAGACGTACTTGGAGATCGATGGATATGCGGGGTACTAGGTGCCTCCGGTTTCGTTCAGACCCAGAACGGACTTGTAAATGGACTGTGTGTCTGACATTGGATTTTAGTCTGTGCGTTTGATTTCTATTAAATATATATCTGTTTGGCGGCGGAGAATTTATTCTCTTGCTTAACGCCCTTCTCTGAGACGTACGAGCTCAGAGGTTATATACTGATGGATATCAAACGCATGGAGTGAATTGCCTGTGTGGCATGCCTAAGTGGCAATTGATCGAGGCTTCTGTTGAAAAGCAAAGTCTTGTGGTGATGATCAAAGCAAGGCCTGTGTGGCGTAGCTTTGTGTAACGTTGATTCGCGAGTTTCGCACCCCGGTTGTGAACCAAAAACGGGAGATGTAACACCCCACGCCCGCTATGGACACTCACTAAGGGAATGCCATAACATCGGTGGAGTATTTTAGTGAATATAGAACAGAAAAATTACAACAAGACAGATATAAGTAATACTTGAAAATTTAAATCATCATTTCAATGCAGCGGAAAGTAAAACATGTTTGGTTACATCACAAAACCATACAAGAGTCAAGTACAAAATATCCATCTTGATAAACATAAGTACATAATCCCACTAAGTAAACAATAGCCATAAAAGGAAAGATGAACTGAGCTTTACTTCAACGGTCCAAGCTCCAAAGGATAGATACAACAATCCGATCAAGGCCCACTAGCACTAGGCCCACTCTGATAACCTGGGGTTGGGGGAAAAAGATAAAAACAACGGGGTCAGACATAAGTCTGAGTGAGTCCTATAACTTTAACAATACAATCATTAAAGTAACCAGAGAAGACATAAGTCGATATACGGTAACGCCTGGGGATGAATGGCTACACTAAGCAGCTTGGCAAACTTAGGATAAACTAAGATAACCGTAAAGACGCATTTATCCACCCAAGGATAATTACTAGATTACACCGCCCCAGACCTATCCACCCAAGGGTAATTCCTACACTGCACCACACCAGTCATTCCTACTTAAAGGTTGATCCCACTAAGTGTACTTAGTAATTTAGTAGTTTCGTGTACTCCTATCTGACTACATAGGTGTACCCACTACTCCCCAGCGATCGGCTCCCTACTGTAGATACCCGTGCTGGTCCCACAATTGGGGTGTATCATTCCCCAACGTGGCCACCTGATAATATCAACGGTGCACGGCTTTATATCTACACGATGCAACAACGACTTACCAACCAGCCCGGGTCCACACACGCATATGAAACCCGTTGGTCTCGCGTTGCCACCGTTAACCCGGTTTGGCCTCTTATAGTCAAGCCCAATATGCGTGTCCCGTCACTCGACTTGAGTCGAGCCCACAAAGATACGTTTGGGATATTGGTTGAAATGGGCCCCCACAAGCTACCACCTAAGCTTGCAAATTTATCTAGTGCATCCCACTTAACCCCTTTTTAAAATCATGCCCACTTACATGTTAAGTTTTGATTAAGTCATCTAATCATATTTCAATTGCCCCTTAAGGCACCCACTAGATTTCTACATGCCACCCATGGCACCTACTTAACCCTTTAATCATGTCTACTTACATGTCCTACTTTGGTTAAGTATTCTAATCATATTTTCACATGCCACCCATGGCTCTTACTTAACCCTTTAATCATGTTTAATTACATGTTCCACTTTTGGTTAAGTATTCTAATCGTATTTTTCTATTGCCACCAAGGCAACCCCCTAGTTTCCTCATGCCACCCAAGGCACCCACTTAACCCTCATGTCCCACTACATGCTAATTTGGTTAAGTGTTTCTTAGTTAATTAAGACCGTGATCTCCCATAAAGACCTCCCACATTAGACTGGCTGTTATGACCGCCTGGTTAAGCCGGTAGAGTCCGGGCAGTCTTACGTCATAACAGAGCCTAACCTCGTGTCTTTACTTTAATCACGTATTTAATTTCTGGCTAAGACCTCTCACATTGGGCTGACATTTGTAGCAACTGGTTAAGCCGGTCGGGTCCGGGCAGTTTTACACTACAAATGAGTCCAACCTCGTGTCTTAGTCGATTAATTACACCTAATTAATCAGCCCCCATATTAATTATCCCTAATTAATATCAAGTTTTCCATAACATGGGTAGACCTAACTCAATAGGTAAATTCCCATGGGGTAGACCTAACTCAATAGGTAAATTCCCACTTATGGTAATTTATTTTTATGGTATGCTTAATCATACCCAATCGTACATTTATTAACATATTTTCCAACCCCATCGTTCCCCATGTAAATCGTTCTCACTTCATGACATAATAAAGGGGAAGATCCATCACAAATATCATGGGCTTAGCATATAACTTTGTCATGGGTTAAGAGGATGTCAACTTGCATATATGAGCATATATTAACCCAACTACATTTAACCTCAAACTTGCATATCATCATACACATGACTTGCATAACATGTTGCATATGAACTTGCATATTATCATACATATATCTTGCATAACATGTTGAACTTGCATATAAGCATTCACATAACTTGCATAACATGTTAAACTTGCATTTAAGCATACACATAACTTGCATAAGCATACATAACTTGCATAACATGTTGAACTTGCATATAAGCATTCTCACAACTTGCATAATATGTTAAACATGCATTTAAGCATACACATAACTTGCATAAGCATTCACATTCTTGCATAAGCATTCACATACTTGCATATTAACTCATAAACTTGCATATTAACAAACATGTAACTTGCATAGCATATCTTGCATATTAACATACATGTAACTTGCATAGCATATCTTGCATATTAACATACATGTAACTTGCATAGCATGTTGCATATTAGCATACATGTAACTTGCATATGATCACATAGCCTACAACTTGCATATTTAGCATCATGTAAACATAACATACATCATACTAAACTTGCATAAACTTACATACTCAACATGCATAAACCCACTTGTTAAACATGCATAAACCAACTTATTAATCATGCATAAATCCACTTATCAAATATGCATAAACCAACTTATTAATCATGCATAAATCCACTTATCAAGTATGCATAAACCAACTTATTAATCATGCATAAATCCACTTATCAAATATGCATAAACCAACTTATTAATCATGCATAAATCCACTTATCAAGTATGCATAAACCAACTTATTAATCATGCATAAATCCACTTATCAAGTATGCATAAACCAACTTATTAAATATGCATGAACCAACTTATTAAATATGCATAAACATAGGAAAACATAGAGTAACATATCATTACAAATGATTCAAACTCACTAATCCGCATTCAAGACCATAAGTCTCATTACACCTAATCTACTTGCTTTAACAATTGATGTTAAAGTGATAGAAACTCACAACTAGCAATTTGCACTCCAAATGAAGAAGATTAAGATGCTTAGAATGGATTAGAGGTTGATTAGAGAGGTTGATTAGCTTGCTTTCCTCTTCATTGATTTGTGGTGGCCATGATCAAGTTTCATTTTGCCATAGTTTAGTTACAAGATCTAATTATGAATGAATTAGGGTAGGGTTAGGGTCTTATTTATAGGATTAGGTTGTGTTTTAGGCCCTTAGATTAACCCTAGATTAGATTAGGTCCGTTAGATTTAGGAAATCTCTAGAACCCAGCCCAAGACTCAACCCAAAAACCAGATCTGGTGCACCCAAGCCCCTGGCTCGACACGCCGTGTCGACAGGCAAGTCGACACCCCTGTCGACAGGCCTGTCGACAGCCCTGTCGACATGGGTAGGGCGGGAACTTTCCCGCCTGGCCCCGCTGCTTCTATTTTAAAATCTGAATTTGAATTTTTAAATCTGTTTTTATCTTTGAATTTTCTGCAAACTTCATCGGGCCATAACTGGGCCATACGGACTCCGATTTTCGAAAACTCGGACTCTATTTCGCGTATTTTTCCGAGACGAACGCAATGACGCAGCTCGTTTCCCCTAATTCCCACATCTGAGATTATTTATTCTGTAATTAGTGAATTTTAGCATTAACCGAAATTCGGGGTGTTACATTCTCCCCTCCTTAAAGGATTTCGTCCCCGAAATCTCTAAGCTAAGGAGAATGCATATCCTACCATCCAAACAACCATCTACTCAATCCATCAAACACGGGCATCCATTGTCCTTAAAACAATTTCTAATGATGTATGCGTATATGCAAAAAGTGTGTGTATATGTTCCCTATCTAAGGTATGAACATATGCAAACCATGATAGTGCCATGCATCCATTATGTATGCGAGAGAACCCTATCGACCCATACAATATCTATATGAGTGCACAATCATTCACCAAAATGCATCATCCATATGATAACACAATCATTAAACATCCATAAATATAGCTTCCTACACACAATTTTATGCAATATGCAATATGAAGTGATTGAGCCGATCTAGTGCCTAGAGTGTGTATATATGCATCCACGAGCAACCACTAGCAAACACTTGCATCCACATGCATCCATCAATCATAACATGTCTCAAACACATGTTTCAACCATAGGTTTACCCTATCTAAAGGTCAAAAGTACTAACGAGAGGACATACTAAGGATAAGATAAGCACAAGATATGTGATGAAGGAGAAGCAAAAGGACATACCCTCCGAAAGAAAAAGGGTACCTCGAACGCATCTTCGCTTCCGTCTCCCAGGTAGCATCGCTGTCTTCATCTCCCTTTTTGTACTTTGACTAGTTGAACCTCTCTGTTTCTCAACTTCCTAATTCTCTGACCCAAGGATGCGGGTAGGAGCTCGTCGAATAATCACATCACACTCTACCTTTACTTCTTTAAGTAAGCCCGGCTCTACCACCTCTGCGGTCTCATGTGACACATGGAATACGTCATGTTTCCTTTGCAACCGAACTATCTCTCGAATATAAACTGAAGCTAGACATGGAACAGTGCTCTTGCTCTTCCCGGGTACGAAATGGGCACACTTAGTAAGCCTATCTACCATAAGCCCAATCCCCGTATTACCCTTCCTTAATTTCGGTAATCCATCGAGACACTATCCCACTTCCCATTACGGAACTTCCAACGGGTGAAGCAACCCTCCGGGTTTCTTTTACTTTGCTTCCACTTGTTAGCACACCAAGCATCTAGCGACATACTCGGCCACATCTTTCTTCATACCGGTCCAGAAAAAACCCTCTTCATGTCTTGGTACATCTTGTCCCCACCGGGATGAATGGTCATCCTAGAACGGTGTGCATCATCAAGAATAACCTTCCTCAAACCCTCGTCTTTCGGTACACAAAGTCTACCGTCTCTACGCAAGCACCCCCTATCGTCTAGGGTGTACCTACTCAAATGGCTGGACGACTCCCTCCTTATGAGCTTCCCCACCAACTCAACCAACTGTGGGTCGTTCCTCTGTGCTTCTCCAATCTGCCCCAAAAGAGTAGGTCTAACCTCCAAGGAAGCTAGCAATCCGGGTACAAAGTCAACGGAAGGTCTAAAGTCAGACATAGAAATTAACTCTAAGCTCCGTCGTTCAACGAATAGTGAACTTAAGGACAACCTTTCTCTACTTAAGGCGTCCGCCACCACATTACCCTTGCCATGGGTATACGCTATTTCAAACTCATAGGATGCTAAGAATCCCATCCCAAAATCATCACAATTGTCCATCTCTCACGCAGACCACCCTAGTCGAACTCGACATCCCCCAAATGCAAGCCCCAAAGGCCTAAACCAATATCAGACAAACACCCAAGGGATATCTCCTTCGAGTTCAGGCGACCTACGTGAGATGATACTAGTAAGAATGGCTAAACAACTAAGCCTTTGACCAACTGTGGATGTCCTCGCCAGTCTCGCTCAAAACTACCGTTTGTCCCATAACTGGCTTTGCTCACCCTATTGAGCACATACAAAAACTTATTTCGTTCCCAGAAAAGACCAAGATGTCATCCACAAAGACCATCACAAACTTATTTAGGTACTCCCCGAACACTCTTCTCATCAAATCAACAAAGTATGCGGGGGCGTTCGTCAAACCAAATGGCATCACCAGCCACTCATAAAAACCATCCGGAGTCCTAACGGCAGTCTTCTCTATACTGTCCTCAGCCACTTTCAACTGACGAAACCCCGTGGCTAAGTCCAACTGCGCAAATACTGAGGCGCCAACTAACTAACCAAAGAGATCATCAATCCCCGGCAATGGGTATCGATTCTTCTTTGTGAATTTATTCAATTCTCTTTAGCCTACACAAAGTCTGAGGGACCCATCCGCCTTCGCAGCAACAACTACTGGAGCACCCCACTCCAATATACTTCGTCTTATGAACCCCTTCTTAAGCAAACCACCTACTTGCTTATCGAGTTCCCTCCTCTCACGAGGAGCCGTGTGGCACACTGGCCAAGATACTGGGTTGGCATTATCTACCAGATATTTTCGGAAGTCAATCTCCCGCTCCGGAGGTAAGCCCTTCACCTCCCTCAAACACATCCGAGTATTCCCGGACTGCTCTAACAGATCGCAAACTCTAGACCGTCGTGTCAAGCGATTCTAAATAACTTAGCATAACAGATTCTATGGGATTACAAGAGATCTCGAGAGTGTTACCCAAGCGGGTCATAAGCCTAACAACTCTCCTTCCACAATCAAGAACGGCACCCCTACTGGATAACCAGTCCATGCCCAAAACTAACCCATAGCCCGTGAAGCCCAACAAGCATCACTTCTAAATTCAACGCTAAGTATAGAAACTTTCAAACCCAAACACATCATGGAGCCCAATTGGGTTTGAAACAACTAAGGGATCGTCTACTAAACTGGTGTCTAAGTGCAGTGACTCAACTAACAATGATGAGATAAACGAACTCGATGCGTCAATATCAATTAAAGTACGGACAGGATGATCGATCAGAAAAACTAGACTTTCAATAGAAATAGTTCTACCTCTTTCCCGAATCGCGAGAGCCTGTACTTGCCCCCTAGCCTGACCTGGTGCCACAAGGGCTTGCACCTGTCCTCCTGAGGTAGACCCCGTCCTTTGCCCTTTCTTAGGACAGTCTTTCACTAGATGCCCTGCTTCGTCACAGTGGAAGCAGCCAGTCTTCTTCTTCTTGCGACAATCCTTGCTTAGGTGACCTAGTGTTCCACAATTGAAGCACTTCTTCTTTCCCTTGCCACCATTGCCTTTCCCACCTTCGTTTTGCTGTTGTTGCGGAAGTCTCTTCTGATCTCCTTTCTTCTCGGGTACTTTAATAGCATTGGGACCCTTCTCTTTCTCCTGCATAAGTGCCATGTCCACTAGCTTCTCAAAAGTGGCCCCCATAGGGATGTAAGACATAGCCAATCCACGTATTGGTTCGTTCAAGCCTTTAACGAGCCTCAGAGCTTTCTCTTCCGGTGTGTTTACCAAGTCCATGTTGAATCTCGCTAACTGGTTAAACTCGTTAACATATTCTTTCACCGACAAGTTCCCTTGCTTTAAGTTCAAGAACCTTTCCACGTACAGATTTTCTTCCGCTCTTGAAAGAAACTTTGCCTCAAACCTTTGCCTGAAATCTGCCCAAGAGTCAACAGGGTGTTCTCCATTAGTGACCTTCCACCATAGCGAGGCCTCCCCTTCCATCAACCAAGCGGCTAACTTGACTTTCTTTCCTTCCTCCACTTCAAGGATTTCCATCAATTCTTCCGTCTCCTTGAGCCAATCCCTAGCTCCTACAAAAGGTTTCCCTCCCATGGCCTTAAACTCCTTACAAGTCTTAGCAAAAGTATCAGCGCGAGAAGGAACGGGTGCAACTGGTAGTGGAGGAACATTCGCTGGACCTGCAGTGGCGGTCCTAGCCTTTAACAACCTCCTATACCATACTGGTACCGCTACACCGTCCGGAAGATTAAGATCTTCAGCCATGCTGAAACGAAAGAGGAAAGATTCAAACGGAGGATTCAAAAAGATAAAGATATGGCTATCGGGGATTATGCTTTTCTTTCAAAAACTTTTCTCTTAAAAGACATGTTTTTGAAAATACTCCTTCCAAAAATTTTCTTAGAAAAATAGTTTTTCTAAAAATTTTATCTGTTCTGGTAACCTGGCTCTGATACCACGTGTAACACCCCGCGCCCGCTATGGACACTCACTAAGGGAATGCCATAACATCGGTGGAGTATTTTAGTGAATATAGAACAGAAAAATTACAACAAGACAGATATAAGTAATACTTGAAAATTTAAATCATCATTTCAATGCAGCGGAAAGTAAAACATGTTTGGTTACATCACAAAACCATACAAGAGTCAAGTACAAAATATCCATCTTGATAAACATAAGTACATAATCCCACTAAGTAAACAATAGCCATAAAAGGAAAGATGAACTGAGCTTTACTTCAACGGTCCAAGCTCCAAAGGATAGATACAGCAATCCGATCAAGGCCCACTAGCACTAGGCCCACTCTGATAACCTGGGGTTGGGGGAAAAAGATAAAAACAACGGGGTCAGACATAAGTCTGAGTGAGTCCTATAACTTTAACAATACAATCATTAAAGTAACCAGAGAAGACATAAGTCGATATACGGTAACGCCTGGGGATGAATGGCTACACTAAGCAGCTTGGCAAACTTAGGATAAACTAAGATAACCGTAAAGACGCATTTATCCACCCAAGGATAATTACTAGATTACACCGCCCCAGACCTATCCACCCAAGGGTAATTCCTACACTGCACCACACCAGTCATTCCTACTTAAAGGTTGATCCCACTAAGTGTACTTAGTAATTTAGTAGTTTCGTGTACTCCTATCTGACTACATAGGTGTACCCACTACTCCCCAGCGATCGGCTCCCTACTGTAGATACCCGTGCTGGTCCCACAATTGGGGTGTATCATTCCCCAACGTGGCCACCTGATAATATCAACGGTGCACGGCTTTATATCTACACGATGCAACAACGACTTACCAACCAGCCCGGGTCCACACACGCATATGAAACCCGTTGGTCCCGCGTTGCCACCGTTAACCCGGTTTGGCCTCTTATAGTCAAGCCCAATATGCGTGTCCCGTCACTCGACTTGAGTCGAGCCCACAAAGATACGTTTGGGATATTGGTTGAAATGGGCCCCCACAAGCTACCACCTAAGCTTGCAAATTTATCTAGTGCATCCCACTTAACCCCTTTTTAAAATCATGCCCACTTACATGTTAAGTTTTGGTTAAGTCATCTAATCATATTTCAATTGCCCCTTAAGGCACCCACTAGATTTCTACATGCCACCCATGGCACCTACTTAACCCTTTAATCATGTCTACTTACATGTCCTACTTTGGTTAAGTATTCTAATCATATTTTCACATGCCACCCATGGCTCTTACTTAACCCTTTAATCATGTTTAATTACATGTTCCACTTTTGGTTAAGTATTCTAATCGTATTTTTCTATTGCCACCAAGGCAACCCCCTAGTTTCCTCATGCCACCCAAGGCACCCACTTAACCCTCATGTCCCACTACATGCTAATTTGGTTAAGTGTTTCTTAGTTAATTAAGACCGTGATCTCCCATAAAGACCTCCCACATTAGACTGGCTGTTATGACCGCCTGGTTAAGCCGGTAGAGTCCTGGCAGTCTTACGTCATAACAGAGCCTAACCTCGTGTCTTTACTTTAATCACGTATTTAATTTCTGGCTAAGACCTCTCACATTGGGCTGACATTTGTAGCAACTGGTTAAGCCGGTCGGGTCCGGGCAGTTTTACACTACAAATGAGTCCAACCTCGTGTCTTAGTCGATTAATTACACCTAATTAATCAGCCCCCATATTAATTATCCCTAATTAATATCAAGTTTTCCATAACATGGGTAGACCTAACTCAATAGGTAAATTCCCATGGGGTAGACCTAACTCAATAGGTAAATTCCCACTTATGGTAATTTATTTTTATGGTATGCTTAATCATACCCAATCGTACATTTATTAACATATTTTCCAACCCCATCGTTCCCCACGTAAATCATTCTCACTTCATGACATAATAAAGGGGAAGATCCATCACAAATATCATGGGCTTAGCATATAACTTTGTCATGGGTTAAGAGGATGTCAACTTGCATATATGAGCATATATTAACCCAACTACATTTAACCCCAAACTTGCATATCATCATACACATGACTTGCATAACATGTTGCATATGAACTTGCATATTATCATACATATATCTTGCATAACATGTTGAACTTGCATATAAGCATTCACATAACTTGCATAACATGTTAAACTTGCATTTAAGCATACACATAACTTGCATAAGCATGCATAACTTGCATAACATATTGAACTTGCATATAAGCATTCTCACAACTTGCATAATATGTTAAACATGCATTTAAGCATACACATAACTTGCATAAGCATTCACATTCTTGCATAAGCATTCACATACTTGCATATTAACTCATAAACTTGCATATTAACAAACATGTAACTTGCATAGCATATCTTGCATATTAACATACATGTAACTTGCATAGCATATCTTGCATATTAACATACATGTAACTTGCATAGCATGTTGCATATTAGCATACATGTAACTTGCATATGATCACATAGCCTACAACTTGCATATTTAGCATCATGTAAACATAACATACATCATACTAAACTTGCATAAACTTACATACTCAACATGCATAAACCCACTTGTTAAACATGCATAAACCAACTTATTAATCATGCATAAATCCACTTATCAAATATGCATAAACCAACTTATTAATCATGCATAAATCCACTTATCAAGTATGCATAAACCAACTTATTAATCATGCATAAATCCACTTATCAAATATGCATAAACCAACTTATTAATCATGCATAAATCCACTTATCAAGTATGCATAAACCAACTTATTAATCATGCATAAATCCACTTATCAAGTATGCATAAACCAACTTATTAAATATGCATGAACCAACTTATTAAATATGCATAAACATAGGAAAACATAGAGTAACATATCATTACAAATGATTCAAACTCACTAATCCGCATTCAAGACCATAAGTCTCATTACACCTAATCTACTTGCTTTAACAATTGATGTTAAAGTGATAGAAACTCACAACTAGCAATTTGCACTCCAAATGAAGAAGATTAAGATGCTTAGAATGGATTAGAGGTTGATTAGAGAGGTTGATTAGCTTGCTTTCCTCTTCATTGATTTGTGGTGGCCATGATCAAGTTTCATTTTGCCATAGTTTAGTTACAAGATCTAATTATGAATGAATTAGGGTAGGGTTAGGGTCTTATTTATAGGATTAGGTTGTGTTTTAGGCCCTTAGATTAACCCTAGATTAGATTAGGTCCGTTAGATTTAGGAAATCTCTAGAACCCAGCCCAAGACTCAACCCAAAAACCAGATCTGGTGCACCCAAGCCCCTGGCTCGACACGCCGTGTCGACAGGCAAGTCGACACCCCTGTCGACAGGCCTGTCGACAGCCCTGTCGACATGGGTAGGGCGGGAACTTTCCCGCCTGGCCCCGCTGCTTCTATTTTAAAATCTGAATTTGAATTTTTAAATCTGTTTTTATCTTTGAATTTTCTGCAAACTTCATCGGGCCATAACTGGGCCATACGGACTCCGATTTTCGAAAACTCGGACTCTATTTCGCGTATTTTTCCGAGACGAACGCAATGACGCAGCTCGTTTCCCCTAATTCCCACATCTGAGATTATTTATTCTGTAATTAGTGAATTTTAGCATTAACCGAAATTCGGGGTGTTACAGGAGAGGACGTCAGGGAGGGCATGCGTTTCTTTCTAGCTAGAAGTGGCGTCAATGGTTTTACACGCCCTGACGAGTTTGACTTATGTGGTTGTTGCTGTTGCGAGGCGCCTCGGTTATATCGGTTTCGGCCGATGCATTCTGGTCGGCAGACGGACCAGACTTACACCCCATAGGGTGGGGAGACGCATGTTCAGGGTTTAAGTTTAATCCACATCGGTGGACTGGCCCTGAGGATCCAAGGGTCGATGCGCTCTGACCCTGAGGCTCGGGCTAGAGAGTCTCGAAGTCAGTGAGGACTATCTTTTGCCTCGGTTCATAGACGGAAATCCAATTTCCAAATACGTGACATTTGCGGTTTTACTTGTAGAACCTAGTATGGTGACATAGTGGGATGGGGCGCTCATGCCGCCTATGATTGATACTTATGATTTGAAGTTGTTTTATGCACTATGCACTTATAATAGTATCAAACGATTTGTTTTAACCGTATCAAGCATTCTTTAGCTGTTATAAGGGAAAACCCTATCCTCGGCTGCGTTGCATTGTGTGATGGGACCTGGGTCTTATAACAGCTTCATTTTTCTTTATTTAGCATTGCGCTGTTTGTTTTATGCACCGGTATTCTTGGGAGGAAACCCGTTCCGTGTTATACGGCGTGGTCCCTTGATTTACCTAGCTTTAAAAATAAAGATTAACTGTTTTAGTTCTCACACCAGTCACATGACTGACCTGGAGTTTATTGTTTTAACCTAAACTCTGGGTGCCCTTATTTCGACACGGGCAGCTAGTAGTTTTGGTTTTGCAGATTTATATTCACAGGATCCTGGTTTACAGCTGGAATGATATCCGGAAAGCTTTGTATCCGTATATCTCTTCTAGTTGTGTATTTTATTATTTTCCGCTGCTATGTATTTAAATGTAATTTAAATCTCTGATATTTCTGTGTAATATTCATTTATACTCTGTATATTCTTGTAATCAGATGCATTGTTGTAATATACAGTGAAATGTTCTTATGTATGCGTTTTGTTGTGGCTTGTTCTCGAACTATCCGACACTTTCCTTTACGGGGAAGTTACGGGTCGTTTCATTTTTGGTATCAGAGCTTTGGTTTACAAAGCAGAGAACAAGGCACATTAGAACCATATGAAAGGATTCATCAGATACGGGATTAGTAATATCCAATTAGAATGACTCGTTAGAGATAGGATCAGTAGTGTCCTAGAACGAGTGTGAAGAGTATATTTTTTAAAATGAAAGTCAATTTTGTTTTGAAAAATTTAAAATCAATTTTTCGTATTTGGTTATTTATTTATATTGATGTGGACAATCCAGTGTATATAGATTTTGCGTATACGTCTGATCCGCGTGTATTCGAATTTTTAATATACTGGATAGATATAGAATTACACTCTAGTCGCCCGGGGGTGATTCTGATGATTGATCGATCATCATCCGAATTTATGTTCGAGTGACGAAAGTGGACTTTCTATATATTTCCTATTGATTGGTGTGAGAACCAAAATTAGATAGGGCTTATTGTTGTGATTTGGCATCAAAAACACGATTTTTTGTATATGTATCAAAATTATGAATTTGAAACGTTAAATTCACTAATTGATTGATGTTTGTGTTGTTTGTTTAAATTGTTTGCTAATTTTGTCCCTTTAGCCTAACTGAATCAAATATTGAACTATATTGAAAATTGGTCGCATTTTCTTGCATATACATGTATATCATTGAACAGGTCATAGCAAGGAGGCTAGAGCCGAAGAATAAAATTTGTTTGCCCGACAAATAGGTACATGTTTACTACATGATTTACTGTTTTGTTTGGGTGATGATGATTTTGTGAGCCTATTGGCTAGCCGCTTGGCTTTTTCTTTTTCTTTTTGAGATCTGAAGGACCGGGGAAGCTATTTGAAATTCCCCGATGCTCCCGGTGCAGGGGAGGTTATGGCGAAATTTTTCAAAAATTTAGGGTGTTAGCCAAATTTTTGAAATTTTGAAAATTCTCAGAAACTAAAAAGTTGGAGAATGAAAGCCAGATCGAACGTAGTGTTGATTAATCAAACCACTTTCGACTTTGTTCCTTTTCGGGGACGAAAAGTTTTAAGTGGGGGAGATTGTAACAACCCGTAAAATCTGGACCAGTTTAAAATTTTTATTTTGGCAATTTTAGCGAGTTTTGATTATTTAAAATGAATTATTTTAAATAATATCGACGAAAAATTTATTTTGAATATAATTCGAACGTATATATTATACGCGTCGTCGTTAGAATATAAATATTTATATATAATTATAAATAGAATTGAAAATGGCGCGGTAGTTCGATAATTCGATTTCAAACTTCAATTGAATGTACCGGGTGCAAAACAATCCGGATTTTAGTGAAACCAAAAATAATGGACTCTAATAGTGAATATCTTTCCAACGAATCTGACTAATCAAAAGTTCGTAGCGGGAATCAAAAGATATGTCCAGTTGAAAATTCTGAATAGTCGCTATGGAATTCAGGCCCTTAAAAATGGACATTTTGCAAACGACCTCGGATTTCGACGAAACCAGTTTTGTTGGGTCCGTGATGTAAAGTTATTGCTAGATTTCAAATTTCATAATTTTTCAAATCAATATGTGAGCGTGGCGAAGGAAAACGCGTTTGACCAGTTTCAGTTGATTTTAATCGACTGGAAAATGGCCATTTTTCAAACGGTCTCAG
The DNA here is from genome assembly GCA_030737875.1 of Allium sativum. Classification (NCBI taxonomy): domain Eukaryota; kingdom Viridiplantae; phylum Streptophyta; class Magnoliopsida; order Asparagales; family Amaryllidaceae; genus Allium; species Allium sativum. Next base: position 1,522,526 of record JASFAX010000062.1, on the reverse strand, counting down.
AATTCGGCGAAACTAGTTTTGTTAGGACCGTATCGTCAATACGAAGCTAGAAAATATTTTTCAGGAATTTTTAAAGTTCGTATGTGACCCCGGTAATTGGAAATGTACGTTTAAAATTCAATAAAGTGATTTAAATGTAAATTCAACGGAAACTAATTCAAACGATCATATCAGCTTGCGATACATATCCCATTGTGTTCGGAATGGGGGTAATTAGTTATGGACGACAGGCGGTGGGTCTCGTTTGGGGGTCAAAAATAAAAGTTGCTTTTTGGGTGGAAAATTAAATTAATTAAATAAAAAAAAAAATCCCTTCTCCTACATCCTCTCTGGCCCCCCCCTGTATCATTTCAGAAACGAGATAAATAAAAAAAAAAAAAAAGACCCCGTTGACCCCGATACCCAGACCCATCCCCAAATCAACCCGCTCCATCGCCGCCTCCTGGCGATCACCCACCTCCGCGCCAACCTCCGAACCCCCTCCGAACCCTGTCACGCCCCCCAGCCAACGACGCTCCCCCCTGACCCCGTTCTCCTCCCCGTCGCCACCTTCCCCTCCTCCTCCCACGACCACATACGCACCCCCCCCTTCTTCCACCGATCCTTCTCCTTCGCCTGAACGGAAAACGCGACCCCCCCTCCCTCTTGCTAAAACCTGTAAGTGTTTTTCCCTTTCTTTTTTTTGTTTTTTTTTATTATTATGTTAGCATTTTTTTATTATTATGTTAGCATTTTTAATTTATTAAAGTTAGCATTTTTAATTTATTAAAGTTAGCATTTTTAATTTATTAAAGTTAGCATTTTTAATTTATTAAAGTTAGCATTTTTAATTTATTAAAGTTAGCATTTTTAATATATAAAAGTTTAGATTTTTGTATTAGGAAAATATGATCTTTATATTTGTAGAAAAATAAAAATGAGATTTTTTTTTTAAAAAAAGGTGAAATCTTTGAATAAAAAAAAGGTGAAATCTTTGAATTTAAAAAAAAGGTGAAATCTTTGAATTTAAAAAAGGTGAAATCTTTGAATTTAAAAAGGTGGAATCTTTAAATTTAAAAAGGTGAAATCTTTAAATTTAAAAAGGCGAAATTTTTAGATGTAAAAATGCGAAATCTATATTTTTGAAATGGATTTTTATATATTGAACTTTGAAGCAAAAATTCGATTTTTATATATTGAACTTCGTAATAAAAATTCGATTTTTATATATTGAATAGCGAAGTAAAAACTCGATTTTTACATATGTAGTGAAAGCGGACAACGAAGGTGACAAAAAGGCGAAGCGACGAAGACTTCTGCAAATGAAGAGCCGTGGAGCTAGGATAGCTATCTGTGAGAACTCCTCACTCTAAATTTCTTTTCTAGTTATATATATATACTAGGATGCAGACGGTGCTTAGTAGCACCCGACACAATCGTCCACAGACCATGGACTTGTTTGTTTGGTTGCATAGATTAGTTGGATATTTGAATTGAAATTGAGTTGTTTGGGTGAATTGAATGAATTTAATTGATGTGTGAATGGCGTGGGCCTTCACTAGACCGGGGATAAGGCTAGGCCTTGTCCCGTTTCTAGTATCGTGCCGTTATGCCGCCGAAATTTTCTAAAATATGTTAGAAAATAAAAATATCATTTTATTGTGTAAATGAATAATAGAAATTCATATGTTGGAATAAAATGTTTTATCGTTAAAAATATAATTTTTAACGTGAATATGAATATAGTGAAAGTGAATAAAATAAAATATTCATTTACAAACCAGACGGTTTGTTTATGTACACTTATTTGAATGACGTTGATTGGGACGATAAATTTTACACATCGCCCAACTGCACAACTAAAATCTGTGTTTGATTGTTTGAAACCCCACACGGGTGTTGGGATGAAATTTGAAGTTCACTCATCCTGATTGATTAAATATGTCGATCGATTGATTGACATGCTGTTATAAGCGTTAGATATCTTTATTTGATGCTTATACAGTGTAGTGCACTTTGGTTGATGGTTGATCATTTTTCAATGCTATTATATACATGTGTTGTATGAAAATCCATGTAATTAATTTTATATGGTAATTGATTGGGCCTCATTCCAGTTTAGAAGTAGAAATATTTTGAAAAAGAAATATTTGAAATATAATATTTTAAAATAGAAATTTATGAAGCCGTGTTGATTAGATTGACGCCATTTTGACGTGATCGATATTTATATCGATTTTATTCATTTTAAAATGAATATTGAAAAGTGATTTCGAAATCGAATATTTCGAAATGAATTGAATTGAAACGATTTCGAAATGAATTGAATTGAAAACGATTTCGAAATGAATTGAATTGAAAACGATTTCGAAATGAATTGAATTGAAAACGATTTCGAAATGAATTGAATTGAAAACGATTTCGAAATGAATTGAATTGAAAACGATTTCGAAATGAATTGAATTGAAACGATTTCGAAATGAATTGAATTGAAAACGATTCCGAAATGAAATGAATTGAAAACGAATTCAAATTGAATTGAAAGCGAATTGAAATGAATTCAAATTGAATTGAAATTTGAATTGAATAGAAAGGAATTTTGAAACGAATTTATACAGAAGAATTCAATTTCGATTTGAATTGAAATGGAAGTTGAAATTGCTTTTGAAACGAATTTAAAACTATTTATATAATTCGTTTTAAATGGAAATCGACGATATATATATTATATATATAATATAATGGCCTGAATAGAACGCGCCGCGCCGCGGCAGTTCGCGAATTTCGACCATTGACTTCGAATGGACATTACGGGAGATCCGACCGTCGGATTCTCCTAAAACCGGAACCGTTGGGTTCGTATCGAAAAGAGCTTTCTAACGAATGTGATAAATTAGAAATCTAACGGTTGGATTTGGAATTATGTCCAAATCAAATTGGAAAAAGGTCGCTATACGTGCAGTTCGATGGCCATTGGTGGAAATCGACTGTACGGGCCTTGATAAAATTATTAAAAATAGTAATAATTTGTGTAAAATCATAAGAAATGATTTGTGAAGATTTGGGATGGAAAACTCCATATTTGAAAAGATAAAAATAGATTTTTATCGAAATGAACTAGTTTTGAACTAGAATTATAATTCTATTTATTTTTAAATAAATAAATTGAATTTGAAAAAGGGTTTTAAAAATAACCAGAATTTCCAATGATTGCATTGGAGTGGATTTGAATCGAAATTGTCTTCGGAATATTTCGATGTTGGAATTCGTGATTATATAGGGGTTGTTATGGAAATTTGAAAGATATATATTTATATCGTTATTTCCAATACGACATTTGTTAGTCGTAGAATTCGATATTGAATATAAGCCGATATATTTTCTATTCAGAGCCTTGTATTGAATATCGAATGTGATTTGGGTTTGTCGTGAATGGTGTCTTCACTAACACTGTTCTTGAACCCAGTTGAGAAAAGATTAAATCTTTTTAGTTAGATTTAATGAAGTGTACTAATTAAATGATATTTAATTGGAATTGAATTGGTATTGATTTTTGGGTTTATCGTGAACAGTGTTTTAAATAACACTCGTTCTTTAACCCGATAATTAATGGAAGGTGATTTTGGGTTTATCGTGAACCGTGTTTTAGATGACACTGATTCTTTAACCCAGTTAAAGATTAAAACTAAGTGGAGTTTTAATGAATCTTTAAATAGATTGAGATGATCGAAAATGGAGTATCACCAGTTTTGCTCCAGGCGATAGTTAAATCTTTAATTAGATTTGAACGTGAAATGGTAATTGAATTTACCGATAACACTGTGGTGTTAGATATGAAGTATTACCAGTTTTACTTCATGGGATGAATAGGTTGGGATTGGGAAATAAAATAAATGATTACTTCGGTGTGGTTCGCTAATCCCGACTAGTTTGAATTGATATTCAAAGGGGATTAAAGAATAAATTTAAAGAATTTATCTTGGATAAAATTAATGGGAACTTTTCCCAAAGGATAGGAATATTTGAATAAAAGAATATTCTGAATTGGAATGAGGCGTATGTTGTGTTTGTGTAACACTTTTATAATATATGCGCGAGTTATTCAGAAAGACCGGGTTTATCCCATTCTGAATAACTGATTCGACGTGGTGTTGAAGATGAAGACGGTGGTCGAAGACCGGAAGTCTTCACGTCGTTTGGGTGATAACTGATGATCTTGATTGGGCTGTACACCCAAGAAGATGGAAACAGTTGGTGATCGTCCAGACGTACTTGGAGATCGATGGATATGCGGGGTACTAGGTGCCTCCAGTTTCGTTCAGACCCAGAACGGACTTGTAAATGGACTGTGTGTCTGACATTGGATTTTAGTCTGTGCGTTTGATTTCTATTAAATATATATCTGTTTGGCGGCGGAGAATTTATTCTCTTGCTTAACGCCCTTCTCTGAGACGTACGAGCTCAGAGGTTATATACTGATGGATATCAAACGCATGGAGTGAATTGCCTGTGTGGCATGCCTAAGTGGCAATTGATCGAGGCTTCTGTTGAAAAGCAAAGTCTTGTGGTGATGATCAAAGCAAGGCCTGTGTGGCGTAGCTTTGTGTAACGTTGATTCGCGAGTTTCGCACCCCGGTTGTGAACCAAAAACGAGAGAGGACGTCAGGGAGGGCATGCGTTTCTTTCTAGCTAGAAGTGGCGTCAGTGGTTTTACACGCCCTGACGAGTTTGACTTATGTGGTTGTTGCTGTTGCGAGGCGCCTCGGTTATATCGGTTTCGGCCGATGCATTCTGGTCGGCAGACGGACCAGACTTACACCCCATAGGGTGGGGAGACGCATGTTCAGGGTTTAAGTTTAATCCACATCGGTGGACTGGCCCTGAGGATCCAAGGGTCGATGCGCTCTGACCCTGAGGCTCGGGCTAGAAAGTCTCGAAGTCGGTGAGGACTATCTTTTGCCTCGGTTCATAGACGGAAATCCAATTTCCAAATACGTGACATTTGCGGTTTTACTTGTAGAACCTAGTATGGTGACATAGTGGGATGGGGCGCTCATGCCGCCTATGATTGATACTTATGATTTGAAGTTGTTTTATGCACTATGCACTTATAATAGTATCAAACGATTTGTTTTAACCGTATCAAGCATTCTTTAGCTGTTATAAGGGAAAACCCTATCCTCGGCTGCGTTGCATTGTGTGATGGGACCTGGGTCTTATAACAGCTTCATTTTTCTTTATTTAGCATTGCGCTGTTTGTTTTATGCACCGGTATTCTTGGGAGGAAACCCGTTCCGTGTTATACGGCGTGGTCCCTTGATTTACCTAGCTTTAAAAATAAAGATTAACTGTTTTAGTTCTCACACCAGTCACATGACTGACCTGGAGTTTATTGTTTTAACCTAAACTCTGGGTGCCCTTATTTCGACACGGGCAGCTAGTAGTTTTGGTTTTGCAGATTTATATTCACAGGATCCTGGTTTACAGCTGGAATGATATCCGGAAAGCTTTGTATCCGTATATCTCTTCTAGTTGTGTATTTTATTATTTTCCGCTGCTATGTATTTAAATGTAATTTAAATCTCTGATATTTCTGTGTAATATTCATTTATACTCTGTATATTCTTGTAATCTGATGCATTGTTGTAATATACAGTGAAATGTTCTTATGTATGCGTTTTGTTGTGGCTTGTTCTCGAACTATCCGACACTTTCCTTTACGGGGAAGTTACGGGTCGTTTCAAATATATAAGCAGAAAGCAGTATATCTAACTTTTAAATTCCTTGAACAATATTGATTTCTATCTACGGAATCAATATCAAATATACAGAAATCAATTCACCCAAAATCAAATTGATTCATAATAAGAAAACTTTAATTTCATTTATATCTCCAAGATATAGTATTTATTGTACCTGGCTAAAACTCAAATTTCAAATTTCTATTCAAAACTTCATATTTATAATCCCAATTATTTTAAAATCATTTATAATAATTTTTACATATCTTTACAAACCCTTTTATAACAGTTTCCAATTTTGGACACAGAACAACAAAACCATGATTTTCTTTAAAACTTGATTTGGACATAACTCCATATCTTTTTATTCAAAACCTTAATTTCCTTTTCCATTTGAAAACTATTGTCAATAGAAAACAAACTCTTTTCATTTCAAGAGAATCCGATTTAAAATTGCATTCGGTATAACTGTTTGAAGTTTATGGTCGAAATTCGCAAACTACAGCACCGGGCTGGCTCTATTCTAACCATATTATGACTTCAAACTAAGATTCGCCGATTTACTTCAAATATGTTTATAAACCTTTAAAACATACATAAATTAATGTCCTCAAATTTCAACTTAAATTCACTTATTTACCATAATAGAATATTTTAATATTAATATAATAATAATATTATTAAAAATTCAGTCTTTCAAATCTCAAACTTTCCACAAAAATCAAATTTAACATCATATAAGCTTATTGGAACAATCAATTTGAGTTTAAACCATTGTTTATATACCTAACTCAAATTCAATTTTGAATATATTATTCATTTCAAATTTGAACAGGCTATTTTGTAATTAAAACTCTTTCAAATTCATTTCCACCTTTATAAAAGTTTCTTATAATCGCTTAAATTTTCAATTCAGTTTCGGAAATAAAATTCCAATTTTCATTTTCTTGCTTTATTTCTGTAAAGACCCGCAAATTCCCACCCCTTGAATCGACCATAAACCACACAGGTCTGACCCAAAAAGTGAAAATCTACGAATACTTTAACTTTGGGCATACAACATATTAAAACAACAACAGAAGACTTTTATAACAGTATAATAAATGTTACATCAGAGTACAGAATATACATATCAGAGTACATTGGAATATAATTACAGCGGAAGATAAATACAAAAAATGTAATATACTGCAACGGAAGAACACAGCGGAAGACTCTCTATCTCTGGACACAGCTTTAAGCTTCAACCCAGAATCCTGCTTAATATATCTGCAAAAATAGCTACTCGACTGCCCGTGTGGAAAATATGGGCACCCGAGTTTGCCAGTGGACAAACTACAGGTCAGTCAAAGTTCAAGTTTGACTTTTCAAACTACCGCGTCATTTCTAACTCTTTTTATAATAAAAATTAAATCATTCATTCTAACTTCGATTTAAATCAAATTTGTGATCATTATTATTTAAATAAATTATTTTATATTGTCAAAATTCATTAAAATTTTCTAAAATAAATTTTTAAATTGGTCCTGATTTTGCGGGTTGTTACAATCGCCCCCACTTAAAAACTTTTCGTCCTCGAAAAGGAACGTAGCTAAAAATTGTAAAATTAACTATCTTAATTTTAAATTTTAATGGTTGATTATCTTTTCAAAATATACATAACTTTATATATATAAAAATCATATTTCACAAAATATATTATAAATATCAAAAATGCGTTAATTATAAATTCGTAACTCTGAACTCGTTCTAAGGCATTACTAACCCCATCTCTAACGAGTTTACTCATTCTAGGATACTACTGATCCTATCTCTAATGAGTATTCTTATTGGACATTACTAATCCAATCTCTGATGAGTCTTTTGTTCAGTTCTAACAAGTTGTACCCCAAAGATTTTCAGCTAACCAGAGCTCTGATACCACCTGTAAAGACCCGCAAATTCCCACCCCTTGAATCGACCATAAACCACACAGGTCTGACCCAAAAAGTGAAAATCTACGAATACTTTAACTTTGGGCATACAACATATTAAAACAACAACAGAAGACTTTTATAACACTATAATAAATGTTACATCAGAGTACAGAATATACATATCAGAGTACATTGGAATATAATTACAGCGGAAGATAAATACAAAAAATGTAATATACTGCAACGGAAGAACACAGCGAAGACTCTCTATCTCTGGACACAGCTTTAAGCTTCAACCCAGAATCCTGCTTAATATATCTGCAAAAATAGCTACTCGACTGCCCGTGTGGAAAATATGGGCACCCGAGTTTGCCAGTGGACAAACTACAGGTCAGTCAAAGTTCAAGTTTGACTTTTCAAACTACCGCGTCATTTCTAACTCTTTTTATAATAAAAATTAAATCATTCATTCTAACTTCGATTTAAATCAAATTTGTGATCATTATTATTTAAATAAATTATTTTATATTGTCAAAATTCATTAAAATTTTCTAAAATAAATTTTTAAATTGGTCCTGATTTTGCGGGTTGTTACAATTTCCGCTTAACTGAATAAAATGTTCATTTTTATTTACTGATTAGGAAGAGACTCAACCATTATTTGTATAATTCATAATTCAGGGTATGTATATGCAAAGTGACATATCAATAATAACAAACATATATTCATCCATAACAACCACTAACAATGTCAATTATTGTTTCTACGGTGCAAGCATTATGGTAATCAATGCTTAAGAATTATTTGGTACTAAACAAATAATCATTCTTCCAAATCACCCATATATCAATTAAGTAACATAACAACAAACTATATATGTGTAAATAATATGTTTCTTACTGTGGGTTCAACTCCTTCTGTCTTTCGCTGCAAATCCTAAATGGCGGATACAGACTGTAGATTCAGACAACGTAACTGTGCACCATATTTTCTTCTCCCGAAATATATATTTATATATATTTACTTTTTTTATATTAAGGAGGTGTGTCCAACTATAGGGAGGTGGCAAAAGGAAGGGGTGGCTGTGGTAGGTGGTAGGGGGTTTTTGACCGTGGGTAGTGGTGCCAAGAGAAGATGGAGTAGGTGTGTGGTTAGATGATGGCCGAGAGGAGATAGGGTGGTGTTGGAGATGGAGGCCAGGACTAGGAAGAGGGAAAGAAGAAGGATGAGGCCATATGGAGGAGGAGGCGGAGAATGAAAAGAAGGGGAGATGGAAGGGAAGTATGGCCGAAATGGTAATGGAGGAAGGAGGGAGGAAGTAGGAAAAATAATGAGGGAAATGGAAGTGAGGAGAAGGGAGGGGTGAGATTTTATAGGTATGGAGAGGGGTAACTTAGACATTTAAACATGGGACATATATCCCTTTAGGAAGCCTTCTTACATGGATAGTGACACCTAAGTAGGTAAGGATTCGTAACACTTTTCAAACACCTTTTTGTATTACAAATTTGCTACATTTATCTATGTTACAATTTAACCAATTCAACAAGAAAAACAATCAAATAGCTTTTCAAACAAATACAAATATTTATCTAAATGCATTTTATAGTTTAAAACAAATTATTTATTATATAAACCCAAATTTAAAATTAAACATTAAATCTAATTTAAATTCATATCAAGTATTTATAAATTTAAAATCCTAACTTTAAAATTGATTATATTCCTGGGTTGTTACGAAGATGCCCAATATGTATAAGAATTTGACTTAGTAGGTAGATAATGCAAGGTCAGCTGAGTTATTCAATAAAAGTTTGCACTTTCAAACAGATGGATATACATACAATTGATGTGAGATATCACTGTCATAGGAACCCGTGATAATTACATTACCGTGATGTGGAATGTTTCTAGTAGTATACTTCAAGCGTTGAAATCTTAAGTGACTATAGGGTCCGCCTCCCTTCCGAAAGAAGAAACCTAGAGAGGCAATTAATATCATGGCTTGCTTTGGAATTTAGGTTTTAAGTAGTTTGAAATTCATGTAACACCCCATAATTAACACACTATAACCATGCTGTAAAGGAATGAAATAGGAATTACTTAAATATTCAAAATTAAGTAAAATCATATTTACCATTGTGTTCGTCTCGAAATTCTGGTTTGGATAGACCTCAAATTTACATAAATCGGATAACGTATAAGAAGTTATAAACTTTAGAAGTTTGTATGTATATAATAGGACAATATACGAATAAATTCAGATCAGTAATCAACATGCATAAAGTAATGATGATGGGGCGACCCATGCCCTGCTTAGGTCGATCCAATGTTTCGGTGGGTCGACTCATGGGTCAATCTAATGTGTCGGTGGGTCGACCCACCTACATGCATACCCGATTCTAAGTTCTGTTTCTAGATAGTTTTGTATGTTAGGTTCATTGTATTACTTGTATGGCTAGATTTAAAACCCTAAGATCTAAAGGTCTAGAGTTAGCTTTATAATCTATAAATAGGGTGGCTCTCTCCCGTTTCAATACAAACAATTATTCTTCACATTCTCTTCCTCCAAGTATATATATAAGGGTGCGTTTTCTACAGGTCCCTATTAAGTTTCAAAATTAGGCTCACATCCGGTCATAAACTTATTATAAATTTAGTCTATGTTTTCATTTTTACGTGTTATTCATAAAATTTGCATACATGTATGCAAATATTATGAATGAATATTTGCATACATGTATGCAAATATTTTGAATATTTGCATGCATGTATGCAACTATTCGTTCAGAATATTTGCATACATGTATGCAAATATTCTAAATTTTTGCATACATGTATGCAACTATTCTGAACGAATATTTGCATACATGTATGCAAATATTCTGAATTTTTGCATACATGTATGCAACTATTCTGAACAAATATTTGCATACATGCATGCAAATATTCTGAATTGTTGCATACATGTTTGCAAATAAAGTTGAACTAATGTTGATGAATTGTTGCATAAATATATGCAATTTTTCTAAATAGAAAAATGGGGACCTAATTTACAATAAGTTTATGACCAGACTTGAGCCTAATTAAGTTTCAAAATAGGGTCCTTAGCCTAATTTCCACTATATATAATGGGGAGATGCTGCTGAAGCCTAGATCTATAGAGATAATTCAAGATTCAAGATCTGAATACAACCCTTTTCTACAACGGCATTTAGATATATATAAAAAGAGATATAATCTCTTCTTCACCAAGACCCATTGTGAGTTTTATGTTCTTTTCAAATCTGATAAGTAGAACTATATCATGATAAGAAATAAAAGTGGATCTTGAACATACAGTACCTATAAGTTATATCTGTTCTCTCACTGTTATTCATCTATGCCGTTGTTACAGTAATTTATGGTCTTTCACTGTCAAATGATTAATTAGTTATTCTTATCTATCATCCTTTTCCCTATTCTGTTGTTTAATTTATTTCCAGTCTTGCCTATATGCCTGATTTATACAGTTGATCTGATGCTATTCTCCTCCTTCGATTTTTTTCCTTTTTATTTACGCTACGCATAGGCCCTTGAAAGCCTAGGCCATGTCCGATTTAAGATTGCATATAATAAAAATCAAGATAATAAGAAATGACAAGAAAAAGGCGAATTTAGGCATATAGTTAAATTGAGGACGTTTTGACAGTAATTTGGGAAAGGGATAATATGCATATACTTGTACTTTTTGTAACTCTAAAACATAATAAAAAGGGAATAATATGCATAAACTTGTACATGTTGTAATTTGGGAATATAATTAAAAGGAGTATTATGCATATGTGTAAACATGTTAGATTTGACTTAATACAAACATTAAGAAAAGGACATTTTAAAATAATATAAGAACCAGATGTAGGTTGGTAAACTGAATTACTTTAGTAATTGTACACACCTGGGTAGGTGTTGGTTTTGGAAAGAGTTGTGCACACAAAATTAACATTACAACCATGCTTGTTAATGAACTTAAACCTGATTATTAATAAGCTAAGAGGTCTCTTCTTCTGCTGTTGTATCGGATTTTGGGGACTCTTAAATCCTAGTTACTTGGGGGCACAAGCTTAGGGGGTTTGGCTTATGCCAATCTTGCTATGTGGAACCTATATGTGACGACCGCCCACAGCCCCCGCATTAAACAAGAGGAAGAATGCACTGAAAGGTGTTCCAGGCAACCATCGAAGATCGTCAGAGTAGGTAAACAACATCGAAACGTGTCGTAGAACTCACAACGCAAAGATAACATATAATAGAACATATACAATAGGTAATAATAGTGAAATCCAACTGCACATGTAACGATCCGGGACTTTCGACCCCGAAAATTGACACAAAAACACCATGTCGACATTCAAGCATTCAAAATATCATAACTTTATGAGAAAGAAATTATAGGGTGAGATAAGAAAAGAAAGAAATATTAGAATAGAAGAAGAAGAAGAACAATACATCAGAATCTCACAGCGGAACGAATAAAATATAATAAATCGAATCTCTTTATACACAAAAATAAACTATATATACATACCAATCATCAGAGTACATCATATATCGAACACAGCGGAAATGAACTTTAAATAACTAACGGTGAAGCCTGCTGCTTCCAACTCCTGAAACTCCAAGCGGAACCTAGCCTGTAAATATACTCGGTCTGACTCGAGCACATTTGAAGCAAACCAAAATTCACCTGGATCAGTCTGGAAAACTTTCAGTGGTAAATTCACAACAAACAACTTGCTTAGCTTTAGAAATACTTTTTGAAAGAAAGGATAATAGTAAGACCAGCCCAGACATAAACACAGATGGTTTTTATCTTACTAGAACCCAAAACATTTTGGAATCATATCTTATATGATATTATAATAGTGTCTAAATACAAATAAATAGAATCTATCAGAACGCTTGCATCTCACGCTCCACATATGTAGTATACAATCAAAACCACGGGCGCTTATTGGAGATTGGATTCCGACTATGACAAGGTTTGGAACCACCTGCCGATAGTGTATCTCTAGAGAGGAATACTGTAACGACTCGGATTTCGCTCGGACCTAATCGATTGTAAAATCGACCAAGACTGTTCAAAACCCAAATGCGCTAACTCTGGGAATACAACACATCAAAACAAATAACAGAAGACTTTTTAAACATTATATTAATGTTACACCAGAGTACAGAATATCAGAGTACATCGAATTAATAATAATACAACGAAAGGTTGATTTACAATAAAACATAATACAATGCAGTGGAAGACTATCATGCTCTAGACACAGCTTTAAGCTTCGATCCAGAATTCTGCTGAAATAAATATCTGCAAAGCAAATCACTCGATTGCCCATGTGGAAAAGTGGGCACTCGAGTTTGCAAAGTGAAACAAACTACGAGTTAGTCATGGGACTGGTATGAGAAATCTTACTTAACCTATTTATAATAAGGCTAATCACAGGACCACGCCGCTAATGCAGAACAGGTTTACTCCATTGGATTGCCAGTGCATAAACAACAACCATAAATAAACTTATGGATCTACAATGCATCATACAACATGAAAATCCTTAATCTACCCGTTTAGGCTTAATCCCTAAACTTAGATTTCAAAATCCAGTTCACTTTACAGAAATTATTTCTTTGGACTTTATTTCCCGATTTCTTTTATCTTAAATCATTTGAAATACATATCTAGCTTTTATAATAAAGTAGATTTCACTTTGGGATTTCAAAACAAAACATTTGGAAATATGAATTCCAAAATGTAACAATGTATACGAACAAGTATGAAACCAAATATTACTCATGTTCCCTCAGGACCGGGCAGTACGCACCTCAACTGAACCAGTATATATATATACATATATATATATATACACACATATATATACACCTAATGGCTACACTGATAATGCACCATCCCACCAATTAGGGAAGACATGCACACATTTGCACTGTTAGTCAATTTCGGGTCACTCGCATCTTCAGCCACATACCCGCTAAATCATTTTATATCCCGAAGTAGGGAAAATCATTTCACAACATTATAATCACAAGTACTTTCAAATTTATACAGATTTCTACTTCCAAATCATTTTGAAATCATCGGGTATAGTCCTCGAAATCCTTTCTGTTTTAAAAAACATTTTATAAAACATTCCCTGTCCAAAATCGGGAATACTATTCTTTTTACTTAAGAAAACACTTTTCAAAATTATTCGTTAATTTTGAAATAAACAACATCTCGCTAACCACCTTATAGTCAAATCGTGAAGTGTTTCACAAGGTGTTAGCACATAAATATTTTTACCCAGCCCAATGCTAAATGTTAAAAAACCCATTTTGCTCATAAACTGGTCGAGCATAATCCAAATAATGAATCAATCACAATCCATATCAGTAACCAAGTATATTTGGATCAATCACATTTCATGTTTTACATATACAATAAAAAGGGAATTTTTATTGTAAATAAATTTTCTATGTTGCTTATGACAAATAAAAAGAAAGATTTTTATTGTCATAACATTTTTTATGTTAAACATGTTCTATATTTTCTAATTACAAAATAGAAAGAAAATTTTGTCTACATAACATGTTATATAATTCTAATGACAAAATAAAAGATAATTTTGTCCACATGACATGTTATATAATTCTAGTGACAAAATAAAAGAATTATTTCCATAACACCGTCTTATGTTCTCTAATGACAAATAAAAATCGGTTTTCCTTGCATAACATGTTCTATATTTCTAATGTCATATAAAAAGAAGTATTTATTTTCATGACATTTTCTATGTTGCGAATGACAAATAAAAAGGAGTTGTTTATTTGTATACAAATTCCTATCTTTAACATAATAAATAAAAGTGAATATTAATTTGTATACAAATTTCAATCTTTAATATGACAAATAAATTTGAATAATTATTTGTTAACATATCTCTATTTCAAAACAATGAACATTTTTACATATTCTCTTTATACAATAAAAATGTGGTTTTTATTCTTAAGGAATTTTTATTTTCTATAATGATCATTTTTACTGTTTTCTTATATACAATAAGAATTTGAATATTTATTGTTAACATATCTTCATTTCAAACAAATGAACATTTTTAATCCTTTCTACATATACGATAAAAATGTAAATTTTATCGTTAACATATTTTCATTTCATACAAACGAACATTTTCAATCCTTTCTATATATACGATAAAAATGTAAATTTTATCGTTAATATAATTTAATAATTCTAATTTGTTAAACATGACAATTATAATTTAACAAAATCATATTTTCTACATCGCTAACTATGGCAATGTTTTAAATTAACAAAATCATATTTTCTACATCACTAATCATGACAATGTTTAAATTAACAAAATCATATTTTCTACATCGCTAATCATGACAATGTTTAAATTAACAAAATCATATTTTCTACATCGCTAACATGACAATGTTTAAGTTTACAGAATCATATTTTCTACATCGCTAATGACAATGTTTAAATTTACAAAATCACATTTTCTACATCGCTAATCATGAAAATGTTTAAATTAACAAAATCATGTTTTCTACATCGCTAATCATGACAATGTTTAAATTAACAAAACACTATTTTCTACATCGCTAACATGACAATGTTTAAATTAATAGAATCAGGAAATTTTGTGATTAACATGTTTACAATAAAAAGAGAATTTCTATTGTAAAACAAATCTAACTATTATGTGATTAACAATTCCTAATCAATCCAATTTCATCCAACGTATCATCACAACAAATAAATCAATTCACATCACATACCATATACAACTGAATTTTTAACGATGTATATATAAATAAATTCCTCAATGAAATAATAATTAATTTTAAATTTAAAAAGAAACCTCACCGTAGTTTTATTTCTTCTGAATTTGTAGATATCCCCAAATTTGTTTCGCACCTTTCCATCATGTAGATCTTGAATTTACGGTTGCAATGCCTTCAGTTTCATCAAATTCCGATTAGATTTGAACTAATTATGGCCAATTAAACATTGCATAAATTAAACGAGAAATTACTGAATTTAATTAATAATTAATTTAACTAATTCTTCTCCAATCCTCACCCCCTTCATCGTTTTCTTCTTCAGGAGAATCCAAAACTCGTCGAGTTGAAATATTCCATCTTGCCGCCTCCAGATGCCACCGGCCTTAGATACATCGTCGCCCCCATCGATCGCCGGTCTGACTCCTCCCTACACCCAGCGCCGTCCCCAACAGTGTAACAACCCGGAAAATCAGAACCAAATTAAATTTTTTAATTTGGCTACTTTTAGTGGATTTTGAATATTTAAAATAAATTATTTTAAATAATAACGACTAAAAATCTATTTGGATCGAAGTTATAGCGAATATATTTATTTTAATTATAAAACAAGGCCTGAAATGGCGCGGTAGTTTGAAAATTTGAATTTGAACTTTGACTAACTATACAAGATGTAAAATAAAATGGATTTTGGTGAAACCAAAAATATTTTAATCTGTTTGGGAATATCTTTTTAACAAATCTGAAAAATCAAGATTTCATAGCGGGAATCAAAAGTTGTGGCCAAATGAATTTTCAAAAAGATTGTTATGGAGTTAATATAACCCTTGAAAATATACATTTTGCAAACGACCTCTGTTTTCGACGTAACCACTTTTGTTGGATCCGGAATGTCAAATTATTGCTAGATTTCAAATTCCAAAATTTTTGGAGTTAATATGTGACCGTTGTAAAAGAAAATGTGTTTGGTTAATTTCAGTCAATTCAGATCGATAAGAAAATGTCCATTTTTCAAATGGTCTCCAAATTCGACGAAACTAGTTTTGTTGGGACCGTATCATCACAACATAGCCAGGTATAATTTTTCTGGAATTTTTAGAATCAGTATGTGGCTCCGGTAAATTAAAATGTACGTTCAAATCCAAATTTGAATGTTTTATATTTCAATTTGAAGAATAACTGACTGAAACAGTCGAACGGGCTTACGAAACATATTCCGTTGTGTTCGGAATAGGGGGTATTTACCTAGGGGAGACAATCGTTGGGTTTGAATTGGAGTTTGTTTGGTTTGGAGGATATTTTCCAAAATAAAGAAATTAAAAATTAAATATAAATTAACCGGCCAATCATATTTCACCGTTCATTTTTTCTCCCCGATCCCCTATACTGTGCGACGACGGAAAACGCTTCTCCCCTTCTCTCCTCTTTTTCTTCAAATCCACTCAATAAAAACCCATGGCCCTTTGGAGAATTTTGTAGACCTCTCCTCCAGCTTCACATCCATATAAGGTGCACCCCGTATTGTTGCGCCAGCATCGAGATCGAAGCCCCCAAATTTAGGGACTTTCGACCTCCACCGAGGCCAGCATAGGCCACCGAAGTGGACCCCACTCCCTGCGCACGTGTGCGACTCCTTCCCCTTCGACGCAGCACTGCCCGATCATCTAACCGTTTCCCAAATTTCGCGAAAAATCCAAACCTAGTTTGGAACGAAAACTGAGAGGTAACGGCTTTGTTTATTTTAAAATGATTTCGACAATTAAAAGCATTGCAAACTTATAAAAATCATATCTTATTGCTATGTGGTCGAAATCCAGTGAAATAAGGGACATTGGACTTCTGTGGACGTCTTCTACATTCTGGAAGAGACCGGAGAATTTTTGGAGCTTCCTATGATTTTTGCAGGAGTGGAACCCAAAGTGGGATTTCTAAATTCAAAACGATATGGAATGGCGATGTATAAATTATATAATCGATGTATAAGTTATATAAGTGTTGTACACCTCATGTATAAGCGTTGTATAAATTATATGTGCGATGTATAAGTTATATATACGTTGTAAAAATCATATGTGCGTCAAGTGGAGTTGAAATGAAATTGAAATGGAAGTGAATATATATATATATATACACTCCCCTCGTCCACAGACCAAGGACGATATATATTAGTTGTGATTGTTTGGATTTTGGTTGACGTGAAATTTGGTTGATAAATGCGAATAGTTGATAATGGTTGTTTGTGATTGAAACAAAATTGGAATTGGTTATGGGAAAATCCATTGTGATATGAAAATGAATCGAAATATTTAGAGTAAAAGGATAAGCCCCTTAGGGAACGCCACGAGGCGTAAGGTAGTGCGAGGAGCCATACTAGGGACGGTGCCGGTTTTAAACCCCATGCCATTATGCTGTCGAAATTTTCTGAAATATTCATGTGTTTGATTTATATTCATGTTTTGAAATATATTCATGTGTTGGAAAAATATTCATATGACGAATAATTTGTTTGAAATATAAAAATCTCATTTTTATCGTGTATATGAAGTATATAAAATATTCATGTTTGAAATAAATTGTTTTAACAATAAAAATCACATTTTTATTATATATATGAATCGTTTAAAATATTTATGTTTTAAATAAATTGTTTTAACAATAAAAATCACATTTTTGTTATATATATGAAGTGTAAAAATAGTCATGTGTTGAAATAAATATTTGTTGGGTAAAAATATTATTTTTACCACATGTATGAAATGAAAATAGTTTGGAAATGGAAGAACAGATTATATATATATATAAAATAAACGAATATATATATAAAATAAACGAATAACGACGCTGTAGCTCGTATTTTGAAATCGTAACTTTAAACGATTTTACCGGGAGATCCGACTGTCGGATTTTCCCAAAACTGGAATCGTTGGGTCCGCTTTGAAAAGATCTTTCCAATGATATAATATTTGTAAAGATCAAATGGTTAGATTTTCAGATATGTGTAAATCAAATCTGAGAAAAAATAGTGCCATGGCCGCGTTATGGCCTGAAGCGTCGTTTGAATAAATTGGCTATTTTTAAATAAATAAAAATAGCAATAAATCGTTATAAAATATTATAAATGATATTGAATGGAAATAAACCGAATTTACCCGGTTTATTGGATATTTGATGGTTGAATGTGTTTGACATGAAAATTACATTAATGAACTGAATTATGGATGTCAAATAATTTAACCATGGAAATGAATTGATTTAAATTCTAATTATACGAGAATTATTTGAAAAGGCCGAGTTAAATCTCATTTCAAATAATTGGTCGACGATTAGAAGTCGAAGATATGAAGACTGTGCAAGACCAATGATCTTCACATCGAATGGATGGCTACTGATGCCTTTGATGAGAGTTTCTGCCCTGAAGGGGTTAAAGTGGTGGTTGTCCAGACGTACTTGTGATCGTTCGGATGTGCGAGGACCTCTCTCCTGTATTGGACATATGGGACGAGGAATAAGGTGCCTTCGGTTTCGTTCAGACCCAGAACCGACTTGTAAGTGGACTATGTGTCCGACATTGGATTTCATTCTGTGTGATTGATATACGTCAGTTGCATGGCGTGAATTGCCTGTGTGGCATGCTGAGATGCAGTGATCAAGGCTTTTATTGAAAAGTAGAGCCTCGTGGTTGATGATCAAAGAACAACGTTAAATAGCATAGCTATGTGTATAGCGTTGATTCGCGGGCCTCACACCCCGGTATGAACCAGAAACGGGAGAGAGGGAGGACATGCATTTTCTTCTAGCTAGGAGTAGTATCAGCGTTTGGCAAGCCCTATCGTTTTACTTATGTGGATGATGGATAGCGAGGCGCCTCGGTTATATCGGTCGTTCCGAGGCTGATAGTTTGGTCGGGATATGACCAGTTTACGCCCCCATAGGGTAGGGAAACGCAGTGTTCAGGCATTTTAATCCACTCCATGTGGACCGACCCTGACGATCCGAGGGCCCACCTGAGTCTAGGTCCTGAGGGGAAGGCTAGAGCGTCTCGAAGCGGTAAGGACGATTCCTTGCCTTGGTTCACGATGGAAATCAAAATTCCAAATACGACATCGTGTGGTTTTGATTGTATACCTATATATAGCGACATAGTGGTATGGGGCATTTATGATGTCTATGATTGATACTTATGTTTGGAATTGTTTTTGAAACATATAAACACTAGTAATAATATCAAATGCTTTTATTTTATATGTATCAAGCATATTTTGGCCATTATAAGGTAAAACTCTGTCCTCGGGTTTGCGTTGCATTGTGTGATGGGAACTGAATCTTATAGTTGCTTCATCTTTATAAAAAGCATTACGATGTTTAAATGATTTACTTGTTTTAAGCACAAGCAATCCAGTGGAGTAAACCCGTTCCGTGTTACCAACGTGGTGCTGTGATTGACCTTATTATAAAATAAGTTAAGTAGATTTCTCATATCAGTCCCATGACTGACTTGTAGTTTGTTTCACTTGCAAACTTGGGTGCCCCTATTTCTACACGGGCAGCCTTGTATTTAGGTTTTAGCAGGCTCTATCAGGATAGCTATGGAGCTGAAGATGGATTTAATCACTTCTTTCTTTTTATGCTATTCAGCTCCTATTATGTATATTATGTTTGATTCCACTGTAGACATTTTATATCAAGCGGAATTGTATTTTGTACTAAGTACGATCCTGTATACTGTGTAACTCTGATGATTACGTTTACCTAGTGTATTATGTTGTACATTATCTGGTGTATTTATATATTTATGTTCTGCTGTTTTTTGTTTATGTGTTATATTTCAAAGATTACCCTTGCCAATGTGGGGGTTTGGGGTCGTCACACGTGGTATTAGAGCTTTGGTTAAGCTTAGTTCTGAAATATAACATATTAATTAACTCGTCAAAAAAATAACCAGTGGTGTTCTAAGACGGATTATTCATTTCAGATAGGATTAGTAATATCCCAGAATGATTATAGTAGAATGAAATACACCCCAGTAGAAACATTTACATTCAAGTATATGTCTTTATGCTTTAAAAATACCTTTTCTGTTGGCCTAACACTTTGTCTGCTATTTGCAGACATTGA
Organism: Allium sativum; assembly: GCA_030737875.1. Lineage (NCBI taxonomy): Eukaryota > Viridiplantae > Streptophyta > Magnoliopsida > Asparagales > Amaryllidaceae > Allium > Allium sativum. The sequence continues at coordinate 1,501,926 of JASFAX010000062.1, read as the reverse complement.
AAAATGAGTGGCAGAAGTAGAAGAGGTAGGTCGGAACCAGATATTGAAGCTCTATTAAATAAGTGTCGAAATCTGGGTGGAGTGCCGTTCTTGGGCAATGAATCCATTATTCAAACACAAGCATGGATACGCTCTGCTGAGAAATTTTTTTGAAGGTTCAAAGCTGAGAGATGATCATAAAAGATTACTGGCATCTTGGACACTCAAAGATGAAGCTTTAATCTGATGGGAAACCATCAATAAAGATAATCCAGAAGGCAATATTACCTGGGATAGATTTAAAGAAATTTTCAATGAAAGATTTATTCCTCCAGAAGCAACTGAGCGGTTAAGTGATGAATTCTATTATCTAATACAAGGAGATATGACCATTCCGGAATATAATAAGAAATTCAATGAACTTTCTCGTTGCTCCGCATCTAATTCAAAATCCTAATGGGAAGAATCTGAGGTTTATTAACGGACTCCAAAGAAAGTACCAAAGTAGTGTAACTGCACATGTGCAACAACCTTTTTCTAAAATGATATATATGGCTTACCAGTATGAAGATCTGGATAAGCAGGGTCTTTTTGGCGATGAAGAGGAAGTCACTACTAGCAACAAAAGGAAATTTGAAACTGATAGCCCAAAGGCAAGTATGACATCTAGGGTCAGAAGGAAGCCTAGAGTCAATAGGAAAAAGGTTAAATCTGAGGAAGAACAAATAACGACTACCACATGCTCGAGCTGCAATAGGCAAGGACATTTGGCAATAAATTGCAAATCTTGGAACAAACAAAAGAAGGATAAATCTGAATCCAAGAACAAGTTTCTAGAAAATAGGGGATGTTATAAGTGCCACTAGGCTAGTCATATTGCAAAGAATTTCCAGTTATCAAAGAAATCTGGAATAGTACATGTAAATGAAGTGGAAGAGGTTCCTGCACCCTCCGCTAGTCAGGGAAGGCCAGATGTTTTAGATGGCACGCTTACTGTCAAAGATATTCCCGTTAAAGTACTGTTTGATATAGGCGCGTCACGAAGCTTTATTGCAAGTAATGCGGTCAAGAAACTGGATTTGAAATTGAAAAAGCTCAAAGCACCCATGACTGTCCATAATCCGGTTGGGGGTTCCCTCAATCTTAGTTGGATCTATGGGGTGCCTATCTCTTTTTCCCGCTATTGGTTCCCTACCATCTCGATCGTCATGAATTTTTCTGAATTCGATCTTATTTTAGGATTGGATTGGTTAACCAAATATGAAGATGAGGTTAAATGCGCCGAGAGAGTTGTTATGGCAAAAACAAAGTTCGGGGATTATATAACCATTCCATGTGAAGGTCCGAATTCTGATAGAAAAGACTTTTGGGTAGCTCTGGATGTTTCTCCTGCTCAATTAGAACATGTTCCTATTGTTACAGAGAATGTTCTAGTCGACATTGAAAATATTCATATCGTGAAGAACTACGCGGATGTGTTCGAAGAAGTTGTTAGCTTACCTCCGCGTAGAGAAATCGATTTCAAAATCTCTTTAATTCCGAATGCAAGGCCAATAGTTCACGCTATTCGAAGAATGACCTTGAAGGAAAAAGAAGAGTTAGACAATCAAAATCGACGGTTTGTATGGAAGGGTCTGATCAGGTCTAGTTTCTCTGATTGGGGAGTAGCAGTGGTGCTTGTCCCAAAGTCTAACGGTACTCTCCGACTATGTGTGGATTATCGTGACTTGAATAAGCAGACATTAAAGAATAAATATCCATTGCCGCGAATTGATGATTTGTTGGATCGATTGAATGATACACAAGTGTTTTCACAAATGGACCTAACTACAAGTTTCCATCAGCTTCGTATTGCCGAAGAGTGTGTTCCTTTGACAGCATTCAGAGGTCCAGATTTATTCTGCGAGTGGTCAGTAATGTCGTTCGGCTTATGTAACGCTCCAACTTATTTTGTTGATCTAATGAACCGGGTATTCAAAGAAGTATTGAATAAATTTGTACTGGTTTTATCGATGACATATTGATCTTCTCTAAGTCAGGAAGTGAGCATGCAAAACATTTGGAACAAGTGTTAGAGATTCTGAGAAAGAATGTTTTAAAAGAAAAAATTTCCAATGTATATTCTGGCAAGAAGAAGTCAAGTTTCTTGGCCACGTTGTATCAAGAGAAGGAATTTTTGTGGATCCTGGTAAGATATCATCCATTCAAGATTGGAAGCAGCCAACTACTACCATAGAAGTCCGAAGTTTTCTTGGATTGGCTAGTTATTATCGGAAGTTCATTAAAGATTTTTCGAAGATATCTAGTTCCATAACAAAGCTTACTAAGAAACATTCAAGGTTCAATTGGACTCCAGAATGTGAGACAGCTTTCCAAGAGCTGAAGTTAAGGTTGACAACTGCTCCAGTGTTAACGATTATCGATGGCAATCAAGACTTAAAAGTCTGGATAGATGCTTCTAAAGAAGGTCTTGGTGCAGTATTAATGCAAAGAGGCCAAGTAGTCGCTTATGCTAGCCGTCATTTGAAGCCACATGAGAAGAATTATGCAACTCACGATCTTGAATTGTTAGCCATCGTGTTTGCTATGAAAATTTGGAGACATTATCTATTGGGTGAGAAGTTCGAACTATATACCAATCATCAATCATTGAAGTATTTGTTCACTTAGAAAGATCTGAATATGAGGCTGTAGTGTTGGCTGTAATTTCTTCCGGCTTATGATCTTGATATTTTGTATACTCCGAGGAAAGCTAATGTTGTGGCCGATACGCTCAGTAGAAAGAATGTGATCATTGCCAATCTTATCATTACACCATCGTTGATTGAAAAATATCTATTCTTCAGAAAGATGATAGTTTTGTTAAAGAGATGATCAAAAGAATTCAAAGGGGGCGAAGTCTCCAGTCTCCAAGTGGATAGCGCAGGAGTTTTGAGATTGGAAGGAATAATTTGTGTTCCCGACATCCTTGAGCTCAAAATAAAAGTGTTGGATGAGTGTCACAAGTCCAAACTGAGTATCCACCCAGGGGTTAGTAAAATGTATAATGACCTCAAGCGAACCTTCTGTTGGAAGACGATGAAAAGAGATATCTCTATATATGTTAGCAGGTGCTCCACTTGTCAACAAGTCAAAAGCAATCAACAGAAACTCGCTGGATTGTTGCAACTGTTGGAAATTCTAGGTTGGAAGTGGGAACAAATTTCTATGGATTTCATAGATGGTTTGCCTAGAACCAGGAGAGGAAATGACAGTATATGGGTGATCGTAGATCGTTTCATGAAGACCGTCCATTTCATACCTGTCAGATCAAATAGAACCGCTCAAAGTCTGGCGCATATTTATTTCAAAGAAATTGTTAAACTGGATGGAGTTCGCCTGAGTATCGTTAGTGATCGTAATCCGATTTTCGCTAGTAAATTCTAGGAGGCATTCCAAGCAGAATTGGGAACGAAACTGAACTTGAGCACCGCTTATCATCCTTAAACAGATGGCCAAATTGAGAGGGTGAATTGTAATCCAGAAGATTTACTGCGGGATTGTGTTATTGATTTTGGTGGATCATGGGAAGACCACTTGCATTTGGCTGAGTTCTCATACAATAATAGCTACCAAACGAGCCTGAAAATGTCACCATTCGAAGCATTGTATGGTAGACCGTGCAGATCTCCCACTTGTTGGGTAGAACCTGGCAATAGACTTGTATTGGGCCAGATATGATTCGCGAAGCTGCGGATAAAGTCGATTTCATTAAGAAACGATTACTAGCTGCTTAAAGCTGACAGAAGAGCTATGCAGATTCGAGAAAAAGAGATTTGTCTTTTTTTGTAGGTGACTATGTGTATCTGAGGGTTTCTCCGATGAGAGGAGTAGTCCAATTCGGTAAAATAAGGAAGCTGTCGCCCAGATTTATTGGTCCATTTCCTGTGCTTGAATGGATTGGAACTCTTGCTTATAGAGTTCAATTGCCTGATTGGTTGCCTGGAGTACATGATGTGTTTCACGTATCTCAACTTCGAAAGCATGTGCATGATCCAGACTTGGTCATAGGAGAAGCCGCGTAACACGACTTGGAAATTACTCCAGAATTAGCTGTGAGAAGAGAGCTGATAAAGATTGTTGGCAAAGAAACTAATGAGATGAGGAACAAGAAGGTTCACTTATTCAAAGTGCAATGGAGTGGAGATCCACGAGACTGTACTTGGGAAACTGAGGAGATCATTAAGAAAGCCTATCCCGATTGCAGGGTGGATATCTCTGATTAACTCTAGAGCAAGGTACATTTACAGAATTTTGCATTTCCGTTTTGTTTTCTACCTTGCTGCTGTATCCATTTCATGGATGTAAATTTTTTAATTATATAGTATGATGATTTTAAAAGAGTATATAAATTAAATATTAAATTTTTGAAAAGTTAATCAATAAATTGATTGCTAGTTGTGTTGGGTGATTGTTAGTTTAATTAATAGCATTGGAATAATAAAACCCCATAAGAGAATTAAAGGTAAATTTATGCAAATGAATCAAATATTGAACTGATTTGAAAATAGATAGGAATACATGCATGTACATTATATATGTTTGAACAAGTAAATGGATTTGCTGTTGAGTAAAGAATTTATTTGCGTGCCCGACAAATAGGTAAACCTTAATGAGTTGGATGCGCAATTTTATTTATTATATCAACTCTTGTGAATGCCATTGGATGCGAAGTGCTGGTTGTTCTGTCTGAAATAATAAACGTCGCCATAGGATAGTAACAATTAATTTTGAACTACACTACATGGCATACTTCTTGAAGATAACATACCCTATCATATACCACATAAGCATTTGGAGCTTATGTGATGAGCTTGAAGATTTACCGTACAAGCGAGAGGCTTATATGGCGATGACTATATTACAGGTTGAACTGAAGACTGACATGGACTATATAAAATGTAACGATAAATTGCCAGATTAATAAAAATCGCACACGGGTCTGGAGATGACAATAAACATGTCTCTCTAGTCATTAAGGCACAAAAACCATTTATAGGGTAACGAGAATTTATTCTCTGGAGTTATGATCTATACACACTCCCCTGTGGACATCGGAATATATCACTATGAATATGTGTATGCTTTTTAGGACGTATTTGGTACCAAATACGTCCCAATAAATTTCCAAACCCCTCCTCGTACAAAGGAGGTTACGGCGAATTTTTTCGAAAATTTATGGTGTTAGCCAAATTTTTGAAGAATTAGAAAATTCTTAGAAACTGAAAAGTTGAAGAACGGAAGCCAGAATGAAAGTTGGGTTGGGTAGACAAACAACTTTTAGCTTCGTTTCTTTTCGGGGATGAAAAATTTTTAAGTGGGGGAGATTGTAACAACCCAGAAAATCAGAACCAATTTAAAAACTTTAATTTGGCTATTATTAGTGGATTTTGAATATTTAAAATAAATTATTTTAAATAATAATGACTAAAAATTTATTTGGATCGAAATTATAGCGAATATATTTATTTTAATTATAAAACAAGGCCTGAAATGGCGCGACAGTTTGAAAATTTGAATTCGAAATTTGACTGACTGTACATGATGCAAAATAAAACGGATTTTGGTGAAACCAAAAATATTTAAATCTGTTTGGGAATATCTTTCTAACGAATTTGAAAAATCAAGATTTCATAGCGGGAATCAAAAGTTGTGGCCAAATGAATTTTCAGAAAGGTCGCTATCGAGTTAATATAGCCCTTGAAAATAGACATTTTGCAAACGACCTCCGTTTTCGACGAAACCACTTTTTTTGAATGCAGAATGTCAAATTATTGCTAGGTTTCAAATTCCATAATTTTTGGAGTTAATATGTGAGTGTGACAAAAGAAAACGTGTTTGGTTGATTTTAGTCAATTTGGATCGACCAGAAAATGATCATTTTTCAAACGGTCTCCAAATTCGATGAAACTAGTTTTGTTGCGACCATATCATCACAACATAGCCAGATATAATTTTTCTGGAATTTTTAGAATCAGTATGTGACCCCGGCAAATTAAAATGTACATTCAAATGCAAATTTGAATGTTTTATATTTTAATTTGAAGAATAACTGACTGAAACAGTCGAATGGGCTTACGAAACATATTCCATTGTGTTCGGAATAGCGGTATTTAACTAGGGGCGATAATCGTTGGTTTGAATTGGAGTTCAAATGGTTTGGAGGGTATTTTCCGAAATAAAGAAATTAAAAATTAAATATAAATTAATCGGCCAATCATATTTCAGCGTTCATTTCTCTCTCCCCGATCCCCTTTACTATGCGACGACAGAAAATGCTTCTCCCCTTCTCTCCTCTTTTTCTTCAAATCCACTAAATAAAAACCCATAGCCCATTGGAAAATTTTGTAGACCTCTCCTCCAGCTTCACATCCATATAAGGTGCACCCCGTATTGTTGCGCCAGCATTGAGATCGAAGCCCCTAGAGTCAGGGACTTTCGACCGCCGCCGAGGCCAGCATAGGCCACCGAAGTGGACCCCACCCCCCTACGCATGTGTGCGACTCCTTCCCCTTCGATGCAACACCGCCCGATCGTCCAACCGTTTCACTGATTTCGCCAAAAATCCAAACCTAGTTTGGAACGAAAACTGAGAGGTAACGGGTTTGTTTATTTTAAACTGATTTTGACAATTAAAAGCATTGCAAACTTTTAAAAATCATATCTTTTTGCTATATGGTCAAAATTCAGTGAAACAAGGGACATTGGACTCGTGTGGACGTCCTCTACATTCTAGAAGAGACCGGAGAATTTTTAGAGCTTCCTACGGTTTTTGGAGGAGTGGAACCCAAAGTGAGATTTCTAAATTCAAAACGATATGGAATGGCGATGTATAAATTATATAATCGATGTATAAGTTATATAAGCGTGATACACCTCATGTATAAGCGTTGTATAAATTATATATGCGATGTATAAGTTATATATACGTTGTAAAAATCATATATGCGTTGAATGGAGTTGAAATGAAATTGAAATGGAAGTGATATATATATATATACTCCCCTCGTCCACAGACCATGGACGATATATATTGGTTGTGATTGTTTGGATTTTGGTTGACATGATATTTGGTTGATAAATGTGAATGGTTGATAATGGTTGTTTGTGGTTGAAACAAAATTGGAATTGGTTGCGGAAAAATCCATTTCGACATTAAAATGAATCAAAATATTTAGATTATAAGGATAAGCCCCTTAGGGAACGCCGCGAGGCGTAAGTTAGTGCAAGGAGTCGTACTTGGGATGGTGCCATTTTTAAAACCCCTGACGTTTTGCTGCCGAAATTTTCTGAAATATTCATGTGTTTGATTTATATTCATGTTTTGAAATATATTCATGTGTTGGAAAAATATTCATATGACGAATAATTTGTTCGAATGATAAAAATCACATTTTTATCATGTATATGAAGTATATAAAACATTCATTTTTGAAATAAATTGTTTTGACTATAAAATCACAATTTTATTATATATATGAATCGCTAAAAATATTCATGTTTAAAAAAAAAGTTTTAACAATAAAAATCACATTTTTATTATATATATGAAGTGTTAGAAATAGTCATGTGTTGAAATAAATATTTGTTGGGTAAAAATATTATTTTTACCACATATATGAAATGAAAATGGTTTGGAAATGGAAGAACAGATTATATATATATAAATATAATTAAAATAAAACGAGTAACGACGCTGTAGTTCGTATTTTGAAATTGTAACTTTAAACGACTGTACCGGGAGATCCGACCATCGTATTTTCCCAAAACTGGAATCGTTGGGTCCGCTTTGAAAAGATCTTTCCAATGATATAAAATTTGCAAAGATCCAACGGTTAGATTTTTAGATATGTGTAAATCCAATCTGAAGAAAAACAGCGCCATGGTCGCGTTATGGCCTGAATTGTCGTTTGAATAAATTGGCTATTTTTAAATAAATAAAAATAGCGATAAATCGTTATAAAATATTATTAACGATATTAAATGGAAATAAACCGAATTTACCCGGTTTATTGGATATTTGATGGTTGAATGTGTTTGACATGAAAATTACATTAATGAACTGAATTATGGATGTCAAATAATTTAACCATGGAAATGAATTGATTTAAATTCTAATTATACATGAATTATTTGAAAAGGCCGAGTTAAATCTCATTTTAGATAATTGGTCGACGATTAGAAGTCGAAGATATGAAGACGGTGCAAGACCGATGATCTTCACATCGAATGGATGGCTACTGACGCCTTTGATGAGAGTTGCTGCCATGAAGGGGTTACAGTAGTGGTTGTTCGGACGTACTTGTTGATCATTCGGATGTGCGAGGACCTGTCTCCTGTATTGGACATATGGGATGAGGAATAAGGTGCCTCCGGTTTTGTTCAGACCCAGAACGGACTTGTAAATGGATTGTGTGTCCGACGTTGGATTCCATTCTGTGTGATTGATATACGTCAGTTGCATGGCGTGAATTGCCTGTGTGGCATGTTGAGATGTAGTGATCAAGGCTTTTGTTGAAAAGCAGAGCCTCGTGGTTGATGATCAAAGCATGGCTTTAAATAGCATAGCTATGTGTATAGCGTTGATTCGCGGGCCTCACACCCCGGTGTGAACCAGAAACGGGAGAGGACTTCAGCGAGGACATGCGTTTCCTTCTAGCTAGGAATGGTGTCATCGTTTTGCAAGCCCTGATGTTTTACTTATATGGATGATGGATAGTGAGGCGCCTTAGATATATCGTTCGTTCCGGGGCCGCTTGTTTGGTCGGGATATGACCATGCCCCATAGGCAGGCAAATGCAGAGTTCAGGCATTTTAATCCACTCCGTGTGGATCGACCCTGATGGTCCAAGGGCCCACCTGAGTCTAGGTTCTGAGGGGCGGGCTAGAGCATCTCGAAGCGGTAAGGACGATCTCTTGCCTTGGTTCATGATGGAAATCCAATTTCCAAATATGACATCATGCGGTTTTAATTGTATATCTATATATGGCGACATAGTGGTATGGGGCATTTATGCAGTCTATGATTGATACTTATGATTGGATTTGTTTTTGAAACAAATAAATACTAGTAATAATATCAAATGCTTTTATTTTATACGTATCAAGCATATTTTGGCCATTATAAGGTAAAACTCTATCCTCGGGTTTGCGTTGCATTGTGTTATGGGAACTGAGTCTTATAGTGACTTCATTTTTGTAAAAAGCATTGCGATATTTAAACGATTTACTTGTTTTAAGCACTGGCAATCCAATGGAGTAAACCTGTTCCGCGTTAGCGGCATGGTCCTGTGATTGTCCTTATTATAAAATAAGTAAAGTAGATTTCTCATACCAGTCCCATGACTGACTCGTAGTTTGTTTCACTTGCAAATTAGGTGCCCCTATTTCTACATGGGCAGCCTTCTATCCAGGTTTTGGCAGGCTCTATCTGGATAGCTATGGAGCTGAAGATGGATTCTATCACTTCTTTCTTTTTATGCTGTTCAGCTCCTGTTATGTATATTATGTTTGATTCCGCTGTAGACATTTTATATCAAGCAGAACTGTATTTTGTACTAAGTACGATCCTATATACTGTGTAACTCTGATGATTATGGTTACCCAGTGTATTCTGTTGTACATTATCTAGTGTATTTATATATTTCTGTTCTGCTGTTATTTTTTTATGTGTTATATTCCAAAGATTACTCTTACCACCATGGAACGGGGGTTTAGGGTCATCACAAACAGGGTGGGCCCAGCCTCACCCGAAAACGCTGTAAAGATAGCGGCTTTGAGTGGCAATTGCAAGTAGAGCAGGCCACGAAAATTCATCATGTCCGTACAGAAATAAAGAGCAGGAGAATCTCTTTAATTTCCATGAATTAAGTTGTTGAAAATATGGAATGTATTTTAGAGAGGAGATGATAAGAGAGAGAGGAATATAGGATTTGTTTTCCTTGACTCTTCCTTCATTTGCAAATGGATTTTGAGGAAATTTTTCTCCATGAATTTTTGAGATGTAGATCTAGATTTAAAAAGGAAGAAGGAGAATCAGAGTTTTCTGATAGAGAATGGGAAATGAAAACATATATACATGATTTATTTAACTAAGATGCCTCTTTGTATTAGGTAAGTTATAAATAAATTAAATGTGGTTTATTAAGGTTGAGGTGGCAATATTTGTCTCATGGTCAAAATTCAAAAATAAATCACAATTAAGAGAAAGAGAAAACAAAGAAAATGAATGCATGAGAAATTGTTTGATGCTAATGGTTGTAAATTTGTGTGTCTTCTTTAATTTCAAAACATATATCATCATAATTGTAGGGAACATATTAAATTGCACAGACAAGAATAAGGCAACGAAAATGTCTAAAATACATACAGGTAATGTAAATAAGAATAGATATAGAAGGGGAATATATATATATATATATATGTGTGTGTGTGTGAGAGAGAGAGAGAGAGGATTGTTTGTTTTTAGAGAAAAAATAACAAGAAAGAAAAACGGGAAAGGAGAATAAGGGAATGTAAATTTAAGGAATAAGAGTACATAAATAAAATAAGATTCATGAAAATATAATGCATGAAAAGAAATTAACAGGATTAAGGTAAAAAAAATTAATATAATAAAGGAAGGAAATAAATGTGCACTTAATGGAGAAAAAAAGGAAGGAATAATATGTGAAAGATGAATGGAAAGTAAGAGGAGTGACGTAAGAATAAATAGAAGAAAGAGAAAGGAATTAGAATGGGTAGAGGGTGCATTAACTCTTCAAGTGTTTTGTCTTAATGTGTTTTTTATGTTTATTTATTTAAGAATTGTAACGTTAAGAAATAAATGAAAGGAAAGAGAGAAAGGTGTAATTCTAATAAAGAAACTTTCTCTCCATTTGTTTGTTTTAGCATATTTTTATTATATTTAAATAGAAATGGGTAACGTATGCATCAAATATGAAACAATGAATGCTACATTAATGGAGAAATAGAGTGAAGAGAAAGAAGCACTAAATTTGAGGAAATTAGAAAAGGAAGAGGAAAGAAAAGTAAACTTGCATGAAATGTGAATGGATAGAAAAATTATTTGTGTAATTTATTTAATAAAAACTTTTTAAATCCAATAATTTAATTTGATAATGGAATATTTTTTTAATTCTGACGCATTTTCTAACAAAAACTTCCTTAAAGTAAAATTTTTAATTGGTTCTAATTTTCTGGGTTGTTACAATCTCCCTCACTTAAAATCTGTTCGTCCTCGAAAAGGAACGAAGCTAAAACTTGTTTAACTAACCAACTCAATTTTCATTCTTTTATTTATTTCAATAATTTTATTAGTTGAACTAATAATCACACAACACAGTCATCAATAAATTAGTTAATTAACTTTTCAAATATATATAACTTTTATATATTTAAAAATCATGTTTTCTAAGATTGGATTACATATCCAATCGCAAATACGTTAATTATAAACTTGTAACTCTCAACTCATTCTAGGGCTTTACTAACCCCATTTTTAATGAGTTTTCCTCATTTTAGATACTACTAATCCTATCTCTAATGAGTATTCCTTTATAGGATATTACTAATCCTACCTCTGATGAGTCTTTTATTTAGTCCTAACGAGTTGTACCCCAAAGATTTGAGCTAACCAAAGCTCTGATACCAACTCTAACAACTCGGATTTCGCCCAAACCTAATCGATCGTAAAATCGACCAAGACCGTTCAAAACCCAAATACGCTAACTCTGGGAATACAACACATCAGAGCAAATAACAGAAGACTTTTATAAACATTATATTAATGTTACATCAGAATGCAGAATATCAGAGTACATCGAATTAATAATAATATAGCGGAAGGTTAATCTACAATAAAACTTAATACAATGCAGCGGAAGGCTATCATGCTCTGGACACAGCTTTAAGCTTCGATCCAGGATCCTGCTCAAATAAATATCTGCAAAGAAATCACTTGACTGCCCATGTGGAAATGAGGGCACCCGAGTTTGCAAAGTGAAACAAATTACGAGTCAGTCATGGGACAGGTACGAGAAATCTTACTTAAACTATTTAATAATAAGGCTAATCACAGAACCACGCCGCTAACGCGGGACGGATTTACTCAATTGGATTGTCAGTGCATAAACAACAACCATAAATAAACTTACGGATCTACAATGCATCATACAATATGATAATCCTTAATCTAACCATTTAGGCTTAATCCCTAAACTTAGATTTCAAAATCAAATTCACTTTACAGAAATTATTTCTTTGGACTTTATTTCCCGATTTCTTTTATCTTAAATCACTTGAAATTCATATCTAGCTTTTATAATAAAGTAGATTTCACTTCGGGATTTCAAAACATTTGGAAATATGAATTCCAAAACGTAACAATGTATGCAAACAAGTATGAAGCCAAATATCGGTCATGTTCCCTTAGGACCGGGCAGTACGCACCCTAACCGAACCAATATATATATATATGTGTGTGTGTGTGTGTGTGTGTGTGTGTGTGTGTGTGTGTGCACCTAACGGCTACACTGACAATGCACCATCCCACCAATTGGGGAAGACATGCACGCCCTTGCACTGTTAGTCAATTTCTGGTCACATGCATCTTAGCCACATACTTACTTAATCATTTTATATCCCGAAGTAGGAAAAACCATTTCACAACATAACTATCACAACTACTTTCACATCTATATAGATTTCTACTTCCAAATCATTTCGAAATCATCGGGTATAGTCCTCGAAATCCTTTTTGTTTTATAAAACATTTCATAAAACATTCCCTGTCTAAAATCGGGAATACTATTCTTTTTTACTTAAGAAAACACTTTTCAAAATCATTCATTAATTTTGAAATAAACAACATCCCGCTAACCACCTTATAGTCAAATCGTGAAGTGTTTCACAAGGCGTTAGCACATAACTATTTTTACCCAACCCTATGCTAAATGTGAAAAAACCCATTTTGCTCATAAACTGGTCGAGCATAATCCAAACAATAAATCAATCACAATCCATATCGATAACCAAGTATATTGGTTCAATCACATTTCATGTTTTACATATACAGTTAAAAGGGAATTTTATTATAAATAAATTTTCTATGTTGCTTATGACAAATAAAAAGAAAGATTTTTATTGTCATAACATTTTCTATGTTGAACATGTTTTATATTTTCTAATGGCAAAATAAAAAGAAAATTTTGTCTACATAACATGTTATATAATTATAATGACAAAATAAAAGATAATTTTGTCAGCATGACATGTTAGAAAGATTCATATTGTCATAACATTTTCTATGTTGAACATGTTCTATATTTTCTAATGACAAAATAGAAAGAAAATTTTGTCTACATAACATGTTGTATAATTCTAATGACAAAATAAAAGATAATTTTGTCCACATGACATGTTATATAATTCTAATGACAAAATAAAAGAATTATTTACATAACACCTTCTTATGTTCTCTAATGACAAATAAAAAGAGGTTTTACTTGCATAACATGTTCTACATTTCTAATGTTGTATAAAAAGAAGTATTTATTTTCATGAAATTTTCTATGTTGCGAATGACAAATAAAAAGGAGATGTTTATTTGTATACAAATTCCTATCTTTAACATAATAAATAAAAGTGAATATTTATTTGTACACAAATTTCAATCTTTAATATGACAAATAAATGTGAATATTTATTTGTTAACATATCTCTATTTCAAAACAATGATCATTTTTACATATTTTATTTATACAATAAAAATGTGGTTTTTATTCTTAACATATTTTTATTTTCTATATTGATCATTTTTACTCTTTTCTTATATACAATAAGAACGTGAATATTTACTGTTAACATATCTTCATTTCAAATAAATGAACATTTTTTAATCCTTTCTACATATACGATAAAAATGTAAATTTTATCATTAACATATTTTCATTTAAAACAAATGAACATTTTTAATCCTTTCTATATGTACAATAAAAATGAAAATTTTATCGCTAACATAATTTAACAATTCTAATTTGTTAAACATGACATTTATAATTTAACAAAATCATATTTTCTACATTGCTAACCATGACAATGTTTAAATTAACAAAATCATATTTTCTACATCGCTAATCATGACAATGTTTAAATTAACAAAATCATATTTTCCACATCGCTAATCATGACAATGTTTAAATTAACAAAATCATATTTTCTACATCGCTAACAAGACAATGTTTAAATTAATAGAATCATATTTTCTACATCGCTAATCATGACAATGTTTAAATTAACAAAATCATATTTTCTACATCGTTAATCATGACAATGTTTAAATTAACAAAATCATATTTTCTACATCGCTAATCATGACAATGTTTAAATTAACAAAATCATATTTTTTACATCGCTAACATGTCAATGTTTAAATTAACAGAATCAGGTAATTTTGTGATTAACATATTTACAATAAAAAGAGAATTTTTATTGTAAAACAAATCTAACTATTATGTGATTAACAATTCCTAATCAATCCAATTTCATCTAAGGTATCATCACAACAAATAAATCAATTTACTCACATACCATATACAACTGAATTTTTAACGATGTATATATAAATAAATTCCTCAACGAAATAATAATTAATTTTAAATTTAAAAAGAAATCTCACCGTGGTTTTATTTCTTCTAAATTTTTAGATATCCCCAAATTTTTTTCATGCTTTTCCATCATGTAGATCTTGAATTTGCGGTCGCAATGCTTTCAGTTTCATCAAATTCTGATTAGATTTGAACTAGTTATGGCCAATTAAACATTGCATAAATTAAACGATTAATTACTGAAATTAATTAATAATTAATTTAACTAATCCTTCTCTAATTCTCACCCCCTTCATCGTTTTCATCTTCCGGAGAACCCAAAACCCGTCGAGTTGAAATCTTCCATCCCACCGCCTCCAGAGGCCGTCGGCCTCAGATCTAACGTCGCCCCATCGATCGCCGGTCCGACTCCTCCCCGCACCCAACGCCGTCCCCAACTTGGTAGGCCCAGCCTCACCCGAAAACGCTGTAAATATAGCGGCTTTGAGTAGCAATTGCGAGCAGAGAAGGCAACGAAAATTCATCATGTCCGTATAGAAATAAAGAGCAGGAGAATCTCTTTAATTTCCATGAATTAAGTTGTTGAAAATATGGCATGTATTTTAGAGAGGAGATGACAAGAGAGAGAGAGAGAGAGGAATATAAAATTTGTTTTCCTTGATTCTTCCTTCATTTGCAAATGGGTTTTGAGGAAATTTTTCTCCATGAATTTTTGAGATGTAGATCTCGATTCAAAAAGGAAGAAGGCGAATTAGAGTTTTCTGATAGAGAAAGAGAAGTGAAAAGATATATACTTGATTTATTTAACTAAGATGCCCCTTTGTATTAGGTAAGTTATAAATAAATTAAACGTGGTTTATTAAGGCTGAGGTGGCAATATTTATCTCATGTTCAAAATTCAAAAATAAATCACAAAGAGAAAGAGAAAACAAAGAAAATGAATGCATGAGAAATTTTTTGATTCTAATCATTATAAATTTGTGTGTCTTCTTTAATTTCAAAATATATAACATCATAACTATAGGGAACATATTAAATTGCACAGACAAGAATAAGGCAACTAAAATGTCTACAAATACATATAGATAATGTAAACAAGAATAGATATAGAGGGGAATTATATATATATATATGAGTATTGTTTGTTTTTAGAGGAAAAAAATTACAATTAAGAAAAACGGGAAAGGAGAATAAGGGAATGTAAATTCAAGGAATAAGAGTACATAAATAAAATAAGATTCATGAAAATATAATGCATGAAAAGAAATTAATAGGATTAAGGTTAAAAAAAATATAATAAAGGAAAGAAATAAATGTGCACTTAATGGAGAAAAAAGGAAGGAATAATATGTGAAAGATGAATGGAAGGTAAGAGGAGTGACGTAAGAATAAATAGAAGAAAGAGAAAGGAATTAGAATGGGTAGAGGGTGCATTAACTCTTCATGTGTTTTGTCTTAATGCGTTTTTATTTTTTTTATTTATTTAAGAATTGTAACATTAAGAAATAAATAAAAGGGAAAAGAGAAAGGTGTATTTCTAATAAAGAAACTTTCTCTCTATTTGTTTGTTTTAGCATATTATTATTATATTTAAATAGAAATGGGTAACGTATGCATTAAATAGGAAACAATGAATGCTACATTAACGGAGTAATAGAGTGAAGAGAAAGAAGCACTGAATTTGAGGAAATTAGAAAAGGAAGAGGAAAGAAAAGTAAACTTGCATGAAATGTGAATGGATAGAAAAATTATTTGTGTGATTTATTTTTAAAAAAACTTTTTAAATCCAATAATTTAATTTGATAATGGAATATTTTTTTTTAATTCTGACGCATTTTCTAACAAAAACTTCCTTAAAGTAAAATTTTAAATTGGTTCTAATTTTCCGGGTTGTTACAAATACAATGGGTTCAACAAGAACGTCTTGCAACCCGGCCCACACATGACCGACCACTCATTTCTCTTGAGTGTATCGAATATATTTTCGCTTACGGTTGGGCCCACATAACCGTTATCCAAAGATACAGAAACGAAAGAAGAACAAATATGAATATTCTCTAGATGGTGACAATACACCCTAATGGGTGCGACTTACATAGCCATGCTGCTTGCCCGATTTTTGTCATTTCCCGGTTGTGAGGCTTGAGGGTATAATCTTCTTTTGAACATCTGGCCCCCATTTCCTTCTTTTAAGGCCACATCGTCCATACATGTTGTCCTGGGACTGGACAACCGAAGGCACCCTCCTACCACATCCTAGGAATTACCCTAAAGATCAGTAACAAGTAGTCCTTGCAATCCACAGATTTCAAACACGACAAAATCACAGTTTATCTCTGGGAGATGACCAGGGATTATAAGCAATACTTCCACTTTATGAAGATCTATGGTCTTCAAATGCTCTATCTTGATCATCATCTGATTTCTTCCACGATTACACATTTGCTGGTCGGAATGGTTTTCGTGAATTCGATCCCTGTCTTCCCGAAATAACAATCGATAATTGGCCAGATTTGATAGTTGGTTATTTAACTATCAAATAAACAAACACTCATCTATAAAATGAAAAATGAATTTACTAGTTAAGTATCCAGCATCACTTAGCCTCTTTGATTAACCAGACATTCGTTTAAAACCTTTATATTTCTAGTATTAGGAAAACATTTCCCTATTCTTATTTAATATAATAATATTTAATTTTCATCTCACTTCTACTCCATTAGCTTCTCATTGTGAATTGGTAAGTGAATAAATTTCTAAGTATCAACCCCGAAGGCCGAAACCAACATCAGTTTGACACCTCGAAAGTTACTCAACTCAACCAACGTACAACGGGTCCTAATTTCTTTAAAACTATATCCAACTCTTCTCGTATTTTATATATCCTCTTAAACTATTAAAATAAGCCATGATTCAAAAATGAATTAAAAACAATATAAAAACTTCATCAAAACTTACTTTGACATAATGTGGTTATATCTTAACTAAATTCCATTTCTTGTTTAAAATACGTGAATTTAAAATCGACTCCTTGTCTTATTTCGCCCAACCAAACTTCAATTCACTTTGGTTCCTATCTGGATTCTCATTTCATATCCTTTACTTCTAATATTCATTTATTTTATAAATCATTTCACAGTTTGCAACGTATATAACTTATATCCATAACTGTAATCATAATCAAATAACCTTGGTTTGAAATATCTTCACCAAATCTTGCATTTTTTGAAATCCAATTACAGAGAATTCAATTTTAAATAACCATATATATTATTGTTAATATAAACTTGCTTAAAACTCGTTTAACTAATAACCTAGTTTTAACGCTTTATAACTTCCATTTTTGTTCCATGATCATCACTTCGATTATTATTAAATAAAATTTCAGTATAAAAAAATGGTTTACTTTATCATTAACAAATTGTATTTAAAACCAATTTAATGATCCATCACCATTTAAGCGGTATACTTTAACATAACTAACTTGTTAACCCATCCCAATTGATCCCTCCATTTTAAATTATTTAATAATTAAATTAATTCCATTACTTTGATTATTATTTAATAAATAATAATCAATTTCCATATAATCCCAGTCTAATCATTTCTTAAAAACAAATAATAAATTTCGTATAAACTTAAATATTAAATATTTATTTCCATTTATTAAACTTTATTTCAAAATAGAAAAAAAATCTATCTTCAGTTATAAAATAAATTTATAACTTCATTTACGTCGATTCTCCTAACGGTAAATCAATATTTATAAAACAAGGGATTTTTAGGCCATCCGCTATCAACTGCTCAACTGATACTGCCCACTGGTTTTAAACATCACACCAATGTTGAATTTCAATTCAACGTTCAATATTCAATCAGTATCATCATTTGGGGTAAACAATTCTATATTTAAATAATATAAACAACATATAATGTATTTGAGGAATTCGGCCGGATCCCTCCAACCTGTATGTCCCTGCATTACAGATCATAATATTTGATAAAATTATATAAACAATTACTTAAATTAAAATCATCCAATACGACAAATATAATTATCGACAACAAACAACCAACCAATCAACCAAGGCATGCCATCACCGAATCAACGCAACATTATTTTTATGTGAATTTAACACATCATAGTATTCCAGAAAAGTGTGAGAGTTAACTCAGTTTATTTCGATCGACGATTCCAGCGTCGTTTATATAGTTTCAACCGAGCGTCTGAAACTGCGTAAGATTCCTGTTGGCTCTGAGTCCTTTTAAAACAGTTCGGCAGCGTCATCTCCGTTCATACGATCGCAATGTACTTTGTTGCGTTCAAATCTGGTTATGTATGAGCGAATAATAAGCGTTACAATATTAATATGTATTGTATATTACTAACTTAAGTTATTTATTAACTTAATTATGTAAAATATTTTACTAATTATGTTCGGCCCATAATTACCTTTAAGGCTGGTTAACGTGATCAATACATCCTCTTCCTTTGAAAAGCCCAGCTTCAACAACCTTACAACAATCGGCCTCCCCATTTCAATGTCGTGCCATCAGAACATTCACGCGTGTCACCGCTTCGAGTACCTTTCCATGGACGTATCTTTCCATGAACGCAATACTCCTGCCAGCTTCATGAAACCACCGTCAACTTCCTAGTTACCTTTTCCTCTTTTTTTTTGACAAATACGTCCTGAGGCCCAATACCCAAACCAAAGGCCATCACTTTTCCCGTATCATTTTCTTCTTTTGTATCCGCCACTTCCTGCTACCCTTCTTCTCCTTATATCTCCTATTGCCTCAATGTTGCCATGAACCCATCACTACTTCTCCCAACAAACTTCATTTGAAATAGCATGACAAGCAACAGGTCCTCCCTTCCAGTAAACAGAAGTTGCACGCCAGCCTGCTCTTCAATCTTTCTTTTCAACCCATACTCGCATGCGCCTCCACCGTATCCCATGCACACATACCATTGCCTTTGCATCATCTTACAACTCTCTCCATTTCGCCGCCACTCCCAAGACCGCCGCGTTCTGAAAATCACCACCAAACTGCAAAGTTCTACTCACCCATCCTCTCATAACGCTGCTTCTCTTCAGTGCTTCATTGTTCCATAATCATCACGACCACTCAATGATTTTCGTTTTCCTCCTAACTGAACTGACTCACGTGCCAACTGTTCCCTGACATTGCTGCCATCTTCCAGTTTGTCTGAGCATGAGCACCTTCTGTCGGAAACAACCCACTGATGCTAACCCAACATTCACGTCAGCCTCAGTTTCAACAAACTTTTCCGGACCTTATCACTCTTCTTACCTCAGCACACATTACTGCAAAATGACTTCTGCTTACCCTTTCACATCAACCCATGTCAGGCGCTGTGCCATGCTTGGTTCAACCCTACTGGACCACAGACCGCACCCTGAAGTCCATCCGACCTGTTTCCTTCCGATGAGTGATACTTGTGTCACTCATTTCCTTCGAACACAACCCCTTCTTTAGCCCGTCACCATTGACACAGAACACTGGAACCCAAACCCTTGCCGCTGAAGGTAGAGCTCACGGAGTTAATAAAAAATGTTTCAAGGATCATCGCGTTGCCTCCTCGTGTAGATCCGAGTCGGTTTTGATTTTGAAGGGTAGTTTTTGGTCTTATAAAACTTGCGGTGGACATTTTTAAGGAGCTTACAGAAAATAAATGGCGCTTGAGTGTTGGGTTCCTGGATATAAATGCGAGGGTATTTATACACATATACGAAGAAGAAAAACGTTGCGTCTTTTCTCATTTCCTATTATGGGTAGCCATGTCTATGTAGATGGAAATGGGTTTGCAGTGTAGTACAATTAGAGGTAGGAGAACCTATACTAGTTCTGTGTTCTCTTTTCAGAAGATGGTGTGCTAGTAGCTGGCTTGTTGAAATAGAAGAATGAGGGCAGTGTGTTTTCACTTCGACAGGCTGTATTCGATCCGAACATTGGTAAGTTTTCATTGATAGAGTATTATAGGCACGTTTGGTAGCATAGGCTTTAGCTGTTCTTATGTGGTACCAACAAAATACTGAAGTGTGTAGGCTCATGAAAATATGTAGGTATGTCAATTGAAAAGAAGATATAGACAGTTTGAGTTGCAGTGTGTTTTCAATGGTCACGCAGTGCTGTACCATCCCACTAGGCACGTTGAAAAAGAGAAATAGTGTATAGGTTACCCTGAGTTTTCATATCATGATGGAAGTTTGATGGACGGGTATGTAGGGTACGAACAAAAATGGTTATAGGATAGGTGATGTCTTCTTCTTTTTATAATTTATTTAATGTGTAAGTTATACATGTAGTTTGTTTCTTATACGGTTAATCAGTCTACAACGATATTTATGTCACCGTAAAAATATGTGCACCGCCCCACACAAATTCCAAATTCAATGAAATTTAACCTACCGCTACGTCTTAATGTTGCGGTCTTAATGAAATAAATTTCGTTGAAAACGGACATCATTTGCACAACGGGAATATTTTAATCTATCGGTTCACCTTCAAATTTCGTCTACTGACAAAACAACTCTGTTGGGCTCCAAATCGGGAATATAGCAATAATTAATTATAGTATTCCAATAAAATTGGTTTCATCGTAAACGGAGATCGTTTGGATAAACGATTATTTTTAAAACTTATATAATATCGATAAATGAAATTTCATTTCTAAACAGTGCAATTTAACGATACTAAATTAATATTATCATATATATATTTAAATGGGATCTTATACAGTTTCAAGCTCGGCCAATATAGATTTTAAAGCTCAATATTCCGAAATTCGGGTTAAAACGGTATCAAATATATATAAATTTCTTTTATGTTTATTAATTAAATCGTAATAATTTATTAAAAATTCCATAGTGACTATTTGAAAATTTGAATTGGACATATCATACAATTTATACGGTGAAATCTTGATTTTTCACTATCACTAGAAAAATATAATCACATAGATTCAAGTGGTTCTTGTTTCACAGAAATCCGACTTATATCGGACCCAGTATATTCAGTTAAAGTTCAAAATTTAATATTATGAACTAACCGCGTCATTTTGAGCTCTTTTATTTAATTTAAAAAATATAAATTCGAACTCCATTTTCTGATAAAAAAATTCGATGTAAAATCCATTAATATCACCAAATCAATATTTAAAATAGATTTAAATATACGTAATTAACATTCAAAAATATGGGATGTTGCATTCTTCCCCCTTTAAAAGTATTTCATCCCCGAAATTACAAGGTAAGGAAAATGACCCGAACCAATTAATTATTTTAAAATAATTATTATAGAATTATCATCATAATAAATTCAAACTCTTTGAACCTTCCGAAAATTTTGGCAGCACCTCCTCTGCACGGCTTGATTAGAACAACTACAACTGCCACTCTAGGCCTCAACTTTTCCAAAAGAAAAACAAAATGCCAAATGGCTACAATACTCAGGGGTAAAATCAATCACCAATTCCAATTCGACGTAATCATCTATCTGCTCTTCATTTTCCAATCTGTACTTCCATCTCTATAACCAAATCAATTCCGTAGCCTTCTGGAATCTGCACTTATCTCAATTTATAATACAAATAACCATCCAAGTTTAGATAATTCAGTTTCATTCATAACCGATTTAATTCCAATCCATTATACTGGAATTTATTTCCTTGCTTCCCAGTTCATTCAATTCCTTATTAACTATTAATATATTCTATTCAACCAAAATAACATCCAATAAACCACGATAAACCATTAATGTAATAACCCGGAAATCCGGGCCAATTTAAAATTTTTATTTTGGCAATTTTAGTGAATTTTGATTATTTAAAATGAATTATTTTAAATAATATCTACGAGAGATTTATTTTGAATAAAATTCGAACGTATATATTATACAGATCGTCGTTAGAATATAAATATTTATTTTATATTTATAAAAGGAATAGAAAATGGCGCGGTAGTTCGATAATTCGATTTCAAATTTCAAATGAATGTACCGGGTGCAAAATAAATCGGATTTTAGTGAAACCAAAAATATTAGAACCTATTTGTGAATATCTTTTGAACGAATCCGAAAAATTGAAATTTCATAGCGGGGATAAAAAGATATGTCCAGTTGAAAATGCAGAATAGTCGCTATGGAATTTCGGCCCTTAAAAATGGCCATTTTGCAAACGACCTCGGTTTTCGACGAAACCACTTTTGTTGGATCCGCGATGTCAAATTATTGCTAGGTTTCAAATTTCATAATTTCATGAATCAATATGTGAGCGTGCCAAAGGAAAACGCGTTCGACCAATTTCAGTTGATTTTAGTCGACTGGAAAATGACCATTTTTCAATCGGTCTCGAAATTTGACGAAATTAGTTTTTAGGACCGTATCGTCAATACGAAGCTAGAAAATATTTTTTGGGAATTTTTCGAGTTAGTACGTGGGCCCGGTAAATTGAAATGTGCGTTCAAATTCAATATATAGTGTTATATTTGGATTTTGACGGAAACTGATCGAAACGATCGAATCAGCCTACGATACATATCCCATTGTGTTTGGAATGGGGGTAATTAGCTATGGACGACAGGCGGTGGGTTCGATTCTGAGTTCGAATGAAAAGTCAACTCTTAGGAGAATAAAATAAAATAAAACATAAAATAATTTTATACATAAGCCCCCTCCTTTATCTCCCCTGATTCACTTTAGAAGAAAGAAAAAGAAAAAAATTGTCCAGTCTAAATCGACGTCACTGCCGCCCCAGGGGCGCGCGCCGCCTACCGCGCCGCCGTCCAGGAAGGCCGCACCCCCATCGACCACCTCCATCCTCTCCCCCCTCTCTCGTTCTACCTCCGACCCACGAAACCCCCCTTTTCCCGAACAGCGTACCCCCCTCCAACCAATAAGCAGACCCCCCCCCCCCCCCACACACACACTGACTCGCCCCCTGGCCTCCACCACCACTTCAGAACCACCTGCTTCGCCTCCGATCCCCCATTCACCAACGGTTATAAAGGTATGTTTTTATAATTTTATTTATTTACTTAGTAAAATAAAACTGATTTTCAATCGTTATTAAAACTGATTTTTAATGGTTATAAAAACTGATTTGTAAATGTAAAAGGTTTGATCTTTGTTTCGATAAAAGCATGATCTTTTATAATTTAAACAACGATATAAAAATATAATTGATTAGCTAAGTAAAAATATGATTTTTCACATAGGATTATAAAATAAAAATTCGATTTTTAAATATGAAGTGACAGTATGAAAAGGCGATATTTTTAATTAGAGAAAGACGATATTTTTATTAGTTGAAAGGCGATATTTTTGTACAAAGAAAGGCGAAATTTTTATATGATGTGGAGGATAAAAATATAATTTTTATATAGTATAGATAATGAAAATATAATTTTTATATAGTGGAGATAATAAAAATACGATTTTTATATTGTATAGATAGTTAAAAATTCGATCTCTATATAAGAAGTGAAAATATAAAAATATAATTTTTATATAGAAAGAAGCGTTGTAAATGCATATGAAGTAGAAGTAAAAATATGATTTTTATTTATTGAAATGAAGTGATACAAATATAATTTTTATTTTGAAGTTAGCGTGATAAAAATATAATCATTATTATATGATCACCATTATAAAAATAGAATTTTTATCTATATAGTAGTGAATATAAAAATGTGATTTTTAATATATATAGAAAAAAATAAAGAAGTAATTTTTATGTATGTAGTGGCTACGGACAATGAAAGTGACAAAAGGCGAGATCGGTGAAGATTTTCTACATATGAGGAGTCGTGGCGTTTGGTTTAGCTCTAGGTGAGAACTCCTCGACATTAATTTAAATTTCTAGTTTGAAATATATACTAGGATGCAGACGGTGTTTAGTAGCACCCGACACCCATCGTCCACAGACCATGGACGGCTTGTATGCTTGTTTGTTTGATTTTGATGTGTAGTTGATTATGTGATGTGAAATGAAATAAAATATTTTATAATGGAAAATATTTTATAGTTAAAAATATAATTTTTAACATGTATATGAAATGAATATTTATAAACAAATCAACGATTTGTTTATATACACTGATTTGACTAATATTGACTGGGACGATAAATTTTACACATCGCCCAACTACAAAAATAAAATCTATGTTTGATTGGTTGAAACCCCACACGGGTATTGGGATGATATTTGACGTACACTAATCCCGATTGTTTAGTTGTATGTCGATCGATTGATTGACAGACTGTTATAAGCATTGAATATTTATATTTGATGCTTATACAGTGTAGAATGCACTTTGGATGGTGGTTGATTATTTGTTATTGTTGAGATATACATGTGTTGCACAAAATCCATATAATTAACACTATATGGTAAATGATTGGGCCTCGTTTCAATTTGGAAAATAAGAAAATAATTTCATGTGTTGAATAAAAGCCGTGTTGATTAGATTGACGCCATTTCGACGTGAACGATATTTATATCGATTTTATTCAATTTATAATGAACATCGAAAGTGATTTCAAAATCTGTTAAATTGAAAAGAATTGAAATTCGAATTAGATTAAAATAGAATTGAAATCGTTTTGAATTGAATTTAAAACGTATTGAAATTGAACGGAAATCGATTTGAATTGAAACCAATTCGAATTAAATTGAAATCGATTTGAAATGAAATTAAAATGAATTTATATTGAAAAATTCGATTTTGATTTGAATTTGAAAAGGAAGTTGAAATTTTTTTGAAAATGAATTTAAAACGGTTTATAAAATACATTTTAAAAGGAAATCGACGAAGTATATATTATATATATTATACATAATGGCCTGAATGGAACGTGCCGCGCTGCGACAGTTCGCGAATTTCGACTATTGACTTCAAATTGACGTTGCGGGAGATCCGACTGTCGGATTCTCCTAAGAACGGAACCGTTGGGTTCGTATCGAAAAGAGCTTTCTAGTGAATATTGCAAATTTGAAATCTAACGGTTGGATTTGGGATTATGTCCAAATCAAATTTGGAAAAGGTCGCTGCAAGTGCAGTTCGATGGCCGTTGATGGAAATCGACTGTACGGGCCTTGATAAAATTATTAAAAATAGTAGTAATTTGTGTAAGATCATAAGAAATGATTTGTGAAGAATTGGGATCAAAAACTCCATATTTGAAAAGATAAAAATAGATTTTTATCGAAATGAACTAGTTTTGAACTAGAATTATAATTCTATTTCTTTTTAAATAAATAAATTGAATTTGAAAAGGGTTTTAAAAGTAACCAGAATTTCCAATAATTGAACGGGAATGGATTTGAATCGAAATTGTCTTTGGAATATTTCGATGTTGGATTTTGTGATTATACGGATAGCGTTATGGAAATTTGAAAGATATATAGATATCGTTATTTCCAATATGATATTTGTTTATTGTAGAATTTGATATTGAATACAAGCCGATATATTTTCTATTCAGAGCCTTGTATTTAATATCAAATGTGATTTGGGTTTGTCGTGAATGGTGTCTTCATTAACACTATTCTTAAGCCCAGCTGAGAAAAGGATTAAATCTTTTTATTTAGATTTAATGAAGTGTACCAATTAAATAATATTTAAGTGAATTGGTATTGATTTTTGGGTTTATCGTGAACAGTGTTTTAAATGACACTAATTCTTTAACCCAGTTAAAGATTAGAACTAAATGGAGTTTAAATGAATCTTTAATTAGACTAAAATGATCGAGAATGGAGTATCACCAGTTTTGCTCCAGGCGATAGTTAAATCTTTAATTAGATTTGAACGCGAAATGGTAATTGAATTTACCGATAACACCATGGCGTTAGATATGAAGTTTTACCAGTTTTACTTCATGGGATGAATAGGTTGGGGTTGGGAAATTTAACAATTGATTACTTCGGTAAGGTTCGTTAATCCCGACTAGTTTGGATAAACCAAAATTTGGTTTGAATTGATTTTCAAAGGATGATTAAAGAATAAATTTAAAGGAATTTATCTTTGATAAAATTAATGGGAACCTTTCCCTAGGAATGTGAAATTTAGAAACTAAATGTAGGTTAGCTAAGCAGAACGGTTTCCTGGGTATTGATTTGATGTTGGTTTCGGCCTTCGAGGTTAATATTTGGGGAATTATTCTCTTGTTAATTTACGGTTAGTGACTGATGAATTGGAATGAGGCATATATTGTGTTTGTGTAACACATGTTTATTATATACGCGAGTTATTCAGAAAGACCCAGTTTATCCCATTCTGAATAACTGATTCGACGTGGTGTCGAAGATGAAGACGGTGGTTGAAGACTGGAGGTCTTCACGTCGTTTGGATAATTACTGATGATCTTGATTGGGCCGTACACCCAAGACGAGAGAATTAGTTGGTGATCGTCCAGACGTACTTGGAGATCGATAGATATGCGGGGTACTAGGTGTCTCCGGTTTCGTTCAGACCCAAAACGAACTTGTAAATGGACTGTGTGTCTGACATTGGATTTCAATCTGTGTGATTGATTTCTATTAAATATATATCTGTTTGGCGGCGGAGAATTTA
This sequence comes from Allium sativum, assembly GCA_030737875.1. Taxonomy (NCBI): domain Eukaryota; kingdom Viridiplantae; phylum Streptophyta; class Magnoliopsida; order Asparagales; family Amaryllidaceae; genus Allium; species Allium sativum. The sequence goes on along the minus strand of JASFAX010000062.1, from coordinate 1,474,703 downwards.
TTCTCTTGCTTAACGCCCTTCTCTGAGGCGTACGAGCTTAGAGGTTATATATTGATGGATATCAAACGCATGGAGTGAATTGCCTATGTGGCATGCCTAAGTGGCAATTGATCGAGGCTTCTATTGAAAAGCAAAGTCATGTGGTTGATGATCAAAGCACCGCCTGTGTGGCATAGCTTTGTGTAATGTGAATTCGCGAGCCTCACACCCCGGTCGTCAACCAAAAACGGGAGAGGACCTCAGGGAGAACATGCGTTTCTTTCTAGTTAGAAGTGGCGTTAGCGGTTTTACATGCCCTGACGAGTTTGACTTATGTGGTTGTTGTTGTTGCGAGGCGCCTCGGTTAAATCGGACGATCCGGGTCTAGTGGAGTCATTCGTTGGCTCATTTACGCCCCAAAGGGCGGGGAAACGCAGTGTTCAGGCATTTTAATCCACATCAGTGGACCGACCCTGTCGCTCCAAGGGCCCACCTGAGTCTGGGTCCTAAGGCTCGGGCTAGAGAGTCTCGAATCGGTGAGGACTATCTTTTGCCTCGGTTCGCAGATGGAAATCCAATTTCCAAATACCTGACTTTGCGGTTTTATTTGTAGAGCCTAGTATGGCGACATAGTGGGATGGGGCGCTTATGTCGTCTATGATTGATACTTATGATTTGAAATTGTTTTATGCACTATGCACTTATAATAGTATCAAATGATTTGTTTTAAATGTATCAAGCATTCTTGGCTATTATAAGGTAAAAACCCTATCCTCCGGCTTGCGTTGCATTGTGTGATGGGAACTGGCTCTTATAATAGCTTCATTTTTCTTTATTTAGCATTGCGCAGTTGTTTTATGCACTGGTGTTCTTGGGAGGAAACTCGTTCCGTGTTATACGGCGTGGTCCCTTGATTTATCTAACTTAGAAAATAAAGATAAATAACTGTTTTTGTTCTCACACCAGTCCCATGACCGACCTGGAGTTTATTGTTTTAACCTAAACTCTGGGTGCCCCTGTTTTCCGCACGGGCAGCTAGTAGTTTTGGTTTTGCAGATTTATATTCACAGGATCCTGGTTTACAGCTGGAACGATATCCGGAAAGCTTTGTATCCGTATATCTCTTCTAGTTTGTGTATTGTATTATTTTTCCGTTGCAGTAATGTATTTAAATATCTGATATTTTCTGTGTAATATTTATTCTTACTTTGTATATTCTTGTATTCTGATGGAATTGTTGTAATTAACAATGAAATGTTCTTCTGTTTGCGTTCTTTTGTGTGTTGTTCTCAAAGTATCCGGGCTTTCCTTACCGGGGAAGTTTCGGTTTATCACACGTGGTATCAGAGCTTTGGTTTACAGAGCTCAGAGAACAAGACACATTAGAACCATACGAAAGAATTCATCAGATATTGGATAAGTAATATCCAATGAGAATGACTCATTAAAGATAGGATCAGTAGTATCCTAGAACGAGTGTGAAGAGAATATTTTTAAAATGAAAACAAATTTTGTTTTGAAAATTTAAATCAACTATTCGTATTTGATTATTTATTTTAGATTACATTGAATTGGGACAATGCAGTATATAAAGATTTTGCATATACGTCTGATCCGCGTGTATTCGAAGTTTTAATATACTGGATAGATATAGAATCACACTCTAGTCGCCCGAAGATGGTTCTGATGATCGCTAAAGCGATCGCATCATCAGTATTCATGTTCGAGTTTCAAAAGTGGGATTTCTATATATTTCCTATGTACTGGTGTGAGAACCAAAATTAGATAGGGCTTATTGTTGTGAATTGGCATCAAAAATGTGATTTTTGACTATATATCAAAGTTATGAATTTGAAATGATAATTCACTAATTGATTGCTGATTGTGTTGTTTGATTATAGTTTGATTAATTAAATGTTGAACCTTTAGCCAAATTATATCAAATAGTGAATTGTATTGAAATTTTTTCGCATTTGCATGTGTATACATGTACTTACATTGAACAGGTCATTGCAAAGAGGCTAGAGCAGAAGAATAAAATTGTTTGCCCGACAAATAGGTACATGTTTATCATAATTTACTGTTTTGTTTGGGTGAAGATGATTTTATGAGCCGATTGTCTAGCAGCTTGGCTTTTTTTCTTTCTTTTGAGTTGAAGAAGGCCATGGGAGGCTTTATGAAATATCCCAAAGTCCCCGGTGCAGGGGAGGTTATGGCGAAATTTTTCGAAAATTTAGAGTGTTAGCCAAATTTTTGAAAAATTTGAAAAGTTTTTAGAAACTGAAAAGTTGAAAAACTTAAGCCGTAAAGAAAATAATGAAAGTTGAGTTGATTTGTTAAACAAATTTCGGCTTCGTTCCTTTTCAGGGACAAAAAGTTTTAAGTGGGGGAGATTGTAATAACCCGGAAATCCGAGCCAATTTAAAATTTTTATTTTGGCAATTTTAGTGAATTTTGATTATTTAAAATGAATTAGTTTAAATAATATCGACGAGAAATTTATTTTGAATAGAATTCGAATGTATATATTATATAGATCGTCGTTAGAATATAAATATTTATTTTATATTTATAAAAGGAATAGAAAATGGCGCGGTAGTTCGATAATTCGATTTCAAATTTCAAATGAATGTACCGGGGCAAAATAAATCGGATTTTAGTGAAACCAAAAATATTAGAATCTATTTGTGAATATCTTTCCAACGAATCCAAAAAATTGAAATTTCATAGCGGGGATAAAAAGATATGTCCAGTTGAAAATGCAGAATAGTCGCTATGGAATTTCGGCCCTTAAAAATGGCCATTTTGCAAACAACCTCGGTTTTCGATGAAACCAATTTTGTTGGATCCGTGATGTCAAATTATTGCTAGGTTTCAAATTTCATAATTTCTCGAATCAATATGTGAGCGTGGCAAAGGAAAACGTGTTTGACCAATTTCAGTTAATTTTAATCGACTGGAAAAAGGCCATTTTCCAAACGGTCTCGGAATTTGACGAAATTAGTCTTGTTAGGACCGTATTGTCAATACGAAGCTAGAAAATAATTTTCGGGAATTTTTCGAGTTAGTACGTGGGCCCGGTAAATTGAAATGTGCGTTCAAATTCAATATATAGTGTTATATTTGGATTTTGACGAAAATTGATCGAAACGATCGAATCAACATACGATACATATCCCATTGTGTTCGGAATGGGGGTAATTAGCTATGGACGACAGGCGGTAGGTTCGATTGTGAGTTCGAATGAAAAGTCAACTCTTAGGAGAATAAAATAAAATATAAAATAATTTTATACATAAGCCCCCCTCCTTTATCTCCCCTGATTCACTTCGGAAGAAAGAAAAAGAAAAAATAATCGTCCAGCCCTAAATCGACATCACCGCCGCCCCAGGGGTGGTGGGCCGCCGTCCAGGCAGGCCGCACCCCCATCGACAACCTCCATCCTCTCCCCCCTCTCTCGTTCTCCCTCCGACCCACGAAACCCCCCCTTTTCTCGAACACTGTACCCCCCTCCAACCAATCAGCAGACGCACCCCCCCCACACACACACACTGACGCACCCCCTGGCCTCCACCACTGCTTCAGAACCACCTACTTCGCCTCCGATCCCCCATTCACCAATGGTTATAAAGGTATGTTTTTATAATTTTATTTATTTATTTACTTAGTAAAATAAAACTGATTTTCAATCGTTATTAAAACTGTTTTTTAATGGTTATAATACTGATTTGTAAATGTAAAAGGTTTGATCTTTGTTTCGATAAAAGCATGATCTTTTATAATTTAAACAACGATATAAAAATATAATTGATTATAAGTAAAAATATGATTTTTCACATAGGATTATAAAATAAAAATTCGATTTTTAAATATGAAGTGATAGTATGAAAAGGCGATATTTTTAATTAGAGAAAGACGATATTTTTATTAGTAGAAAGGCGATATTTTTGTACAAAGAAAGGCGAAATTTTTATATGATGTGGAGGATAAAAATATAATTTTTATATAGTATAGATAATGAAAATATAATTTTTATATATTAGAGATAATAAAAATACGATTTTTATATTGTATAGATAGTTAAAAATTCGATCTTTATATAAGAAGTAAAAATATAAAAATATAATTTTAATATAGAAAGAAGCGTTGTAAATGCATATGAAGTAGAAGTAAAAATATGATTTTTATTTATTGAAATGAAGTGATACAAATATAATTTTTATTATGAAATTGGCTTGATAAAAATATAATCTTTATTATATGATCACCATTAGAAAAATAGAATTTTTATCTATATAGTAGTGAATATAAAAATGTGATTTTTATATACATAGCAAAAATATAAAGAAATGATTTTTATATATGTAGTGGCTACGGACAATGAAAGTGACAAAAGGCGAGATCGGTGAAGATTTTCAACATATGAGGAGTCGTGGCGTTTGGTTTAGCTCTAGGTGAGAACTCCTCACCTTTAATTTAAATTTCTAGTTTGAAATATATACTAGGATGCAGATGGTGTTTAGTAGCTCCCGACACCCGTCGACCACAGACCATGGACGGCTTATATGCTTGTTTGTTTGATTTTGATGTGTAGTTGATTGTGTGATGTGATGTGAAATGAAATAAAATATTTTATAGTGGAAAATATTTTATAGTTAAAAATGTAATTTTTAACGTGTATATGAAATGAATATTTATAAACAAATCGATGATTTGTTTATATACACTGATTTGACTGATATTGATTGGGATGATAAATTTTACACATCGCCCAACTGCACAAATAAAATATGTGTTTGATTGTTTGAAACCCCACACGGGTATTGCGATGATATTTGACGTACACTAATCCCGATTGTTTAGTTGTATGTCGATCGATTGATTGACAGACTGTTATAAGCGTTGAATATTTATATTTGATGCTTATACAGTGTAGAATGCACTTTGGATGACGGTTGATTATTTGTCATTGTTGAGATATACATGTGTTGTACAAAATCCATATAATTAACACTATATGGTAATTGATTGGGTCTCATTTCAATTTGGAAAATAAGAAAATAATTTCATGTGTTGAATAAAAGTCGTGTTGATTAGATTCACGCCACTTCGACGTGAACGATATTTATATCGATTTTACTTAATTTATAATGAATATCGAAAGTGATTTCAAAATCCGTTAAATTGAAAAGAATTGAAATTCGAATTAGACTGAAATAGAATTGAAATCGTTTTGAATTGAATTTAAAACGTATTGAAATTGATTCGAATTGAAACCAATTCGAATTAAATTGAAATTTAATTGAAATCGATTTGAAATGAAATTAAAATGAATTTATATTGAAAAATTCGATTTTGATTTGAATTTGAAAAGGAAGTTGAAATCGTTTTGAAAACGAATTTAAAACGATTTATAAAATACGTTTTAAAAGGAAATCGATGAAGTATATATTATATATATTATATATAACGGCCTGAATGGAACGCGCCGCGCTGCGACATTTCGCGAATTTCGACCATTGACTTCGTATTGACGTTGCGGGAGATCCGACCGTCGGATTCTCCTAAAACCGGAACCGTTGGGTTTATATCGAAAAGAGCTTTCTAGTGAATATTGGAAATTTGAAATCTAATAGTTGGATTTGGAATTATGTCCAAATCAAATTTGGAAAAGGTCGCTGTAAGTGCAGTTCGATGGCCGTTGATTGAAATCAAATGTACGGGCCTTGATAAAATTATTAAAAATAGTAATAATTTGTGTAAAATCATAAGAAATGATTTGTGAAGAATTGGGATTAAAAACTCCATATTTGAAAAGATAAAAATAGATTTTATCAAAATGAACTTGTTTTGAACTAGAATTATAACTCTATTTCATTTTAAATAAATAAATTGAATTTCAAAAGGGTTTTAAAAGTAACCAGAATTTCCAATAATTGAATGGGAATGGATTTGAATTGAAATTGTCTTTGGAATATTTCGATGTTAGATTTCGTGATTATACGGATAACGTTATGGAAATCTGAAAGATATATAGATATCATTATTTCCAATACGATATTTGTTGGTCGTAGAATTTGATATTGAATATAAGTCGATATATTTTCTATTCAGAGCCTTATATTTAATATCAAATGTGATTTGGGTTTGTCGTGAATGGTGTCTTCATTAACACTGTTCTTAAGCCCAGTTGAGAAAAAGATTAAATCTTTTTATTTAGATTTAATGAAGTTTACCAATTAAATAATATTTAATTGGACTTGAATTGTTATTGATTTTTGGTTTTATCGTGAACAGTGTTTTAAATGACACTGATTCTTTAACCCAGTTAAAGATTAGAACTAAGTGGAGTTTTAATGAATCTTTAATTAGATTGAAATGATCGAGAATGGAGTATAACCAGTTTTGCTCCAGGCGATAGTTAAATCTTTAATTAGATTTGAACGTGAAATGGTAATTGAATTTACCGATAACAATGTGGTGTTAGATATGAAGTATTACCAGTTTTACTTCATGGGACGAATAGGTTGGGGTTGGGAAATTTAACCATTGATTACTTCGGTAAGGTTCGTTAATCCCGACTAGTTTGGATAAACCAAAATTCGGTTTGAATTGATTTTCAAAGGATGATTAAAGAATAAATTTAACGGAATTTATCTTTGATAAAATTAATGGGAACCTTTCCCTAAGAATGTGAAATTTAGAAACTAATTGTAGGTTTGCTAAGCAGAACGGTTTCCTGGGTATTGATTTGATGTTGCTTTCGGCCTTCGGGGTTAATATTTGGGGAATTATTCTCTTGTTAATTTACGGTTAGTGACTGATGAATTGGAATGAGGCGTATGTTGTGTTTGTGTAACACATGTTTATTATATACGCGAGTTATTCAGAAAGACCGGGTTTATCCCATTTTGAATAACTGATTCGACGTGGTGTCGAAGATGAAGACGGTGGTTGAAGACCAGAGGTCTTCACGTCGTTTGGATAATTACTGATGATCTTGATTGGGCCGTACATCCAAGAGGAGAGAATTAGTTGGTGATCGTCCAGACGTACTTGGAGATCGATGGATATGTGTAACAACCCATATTTTAATAATGTGTTATAACTATAAATCAAGGCATAATTAAATTTTAAAATAAGAATCAAGGGAAACGGGTTACGCCATTACGTTCGTCTCGAAATTCTGCTTGAAAACGAGTCTGAGTTTACGAAAATCGGAGTCCGTATGACCAAGATATGGCTCTCCAAAGTTTCAGAAAATTCCAGAGTTCAAAACAGTTCGAATTCAAGTTCAAAATTCGAATTTCAAAACCCAGACAGACTGGGCGGGAAAAATCCCGCCAGTACCAGGTCGACTGGGGAGTCGAATGGGCAGTCGACCCCCCCCCCCCCCAGACCAAGTCGACTGGGCAGTCGACTTGGGTGTCGACCTGGTCACCTAGCCTGTTTTTGGGACAGATGTATCTGGTCTTGTTGGCTGTCCAGGTTCAGCTCCCTAAACCCTATGTAAACAACCCCTGACCCTAGACTCTCTATCACATTCTTATCCGGCCTTATGCTGTTGAGGTTCTGACTGGATGATAGAGAACAAGGAGGCTATTCAAGACTTCGTTAGAGCTACGTTGATTTGGGGATTTGCTAGAGATTCTTCTTCTACTCTTTTGCTTTCTCATTCTCTAGACCACGATCTGTAAGCCCTTTGTCACTCTTAGATCTAAACTGTAAATTTAACATGAACACGATGTAAACTGAAATTATGCCTAAACATGATAACTAGGTTGGATCTACCATGGTATATCTTTGATCTACAACTATCCCGTTTAGATCAATTATTTTGGATCTAGTTTTGTACACCCTAGATCTATTCATCTTAAATTTTGACTTGTGGAATATTAGTATGAACTTGATTTGGACATATTCATGTTTAATCTAAAACCCCCATGGCCTTTATCTTGACATGACTGTGATGTTGAATTTATTATTGGGGTTACTATCTTATGTCAATCCTTTACCATGTCTATCACCATATTTTGCCAAGTTGATGTTGAGACCCTATTTCATATGCCTGTAATGTTATAATCATCATGCTTAACTTGTGAACACCTTTGCCATCCTATGACTATCCTTTTTGTGTTATATCCCTATTTTGACATGTTGTATTAATGCGAATTCACGTACGTCGGGGATACGTTTTGGGGTAGATTAGGCAAACTTGAAATTGGCTATGGAATTGACATGGTATGACATGAAAATATGACATGAAAACTTGACATGAGAATAAGCTTGAAAACATGAATTTGGGACATGACAATTAGATAACTTGAAAGTGGCCAACTCGAGGTTGGGTTGAATTTGCAACGTAAATCTGCCCGGAACCGCCCGGCAAATCCAGTAGTTGCAAATAATAGGACCCAATGTGGGTAGTTGGTCATATAGCACTTTAAACCCAAGGTTAGACTAGGTTATGGTGTAAAGCTGCCCGGACCCGCCCTGCACATCCAGTAACCATAACCAAGTCTAATGTGAGAGGTTGGGGTGCGTTAAGTAAATTAATGCCACATGGTAAGGTTAAGTCATGGACCACTTGAATACACTTAACCAATTTGATACATGTTTGGATAGGGGTTAAGTCATGACCATTTTAATGACAACACTTAACCCATCAGAAATCCTAGCCACGTGGTCCCTTTCAGCAGTAACCCATTTAGAAGTATCACGATACCCTGGGGACTAGGCAGGGTGGGGCACGATTACTGGGCTCATTGTAAGCGACCAAGAATAACGGCTGATTAAGGTGCGCCAGTGTAGGTTCAGGCGGACTTGGGTCGTGCACTTAGTCCGGAGTTGAAAAAGTAGGCATGGGCACCCGTAGTACTACATTATGCGTGCTTGATTTGTGTCAGTTGTTGACACCCTAGGACCTGATACACCCTAGGGTGGACCTAGCATATGTGACTACATTCCGCGATTGGGTCGTATAACACCGACATACGACGAGTAAAGCTGATTGATTAGGATGGACTGTTGGACCCCGTATTGTGTCATTTCATGTTATTGGGTTTAGGGATCATTTCTGGATTTATACTTGACATGGATTTGGACACTAGTACAGTTAGTGCAGTAAACCTTGTATATGCGATGCCACTCTTATCTTGTTACCTTTTTATTATCATGCCAGTCCAGTTATTATCTTTATGTTTAATCTCAGTTTCTCATGTCCAGTTAACTTTATTAGTTTTTATGCTGATAGTCACTAGGGCTTACCAGTCTTTTTGACTGACCCTTCCACCTCATTTTCTTTCGTCCCCCCCCCCCCCCAGGTTCTCAGGGAGGAAACTCTAGCTCTTAGCTTGGACTTTGCTTGCTTTCTAACAGCTCATGTACGGTTTGGTCTTGAGCTATGCTATGGCTGCACTCATGCTCTTTTTGGGGAATAATATTGGACTTATGTTGTTTTAAGTACTTTGCTTCTTTAGAACTTGATGTAATGAAATAATGACTTGGTATTTTGATGTAAGAGGTTTTGACTCTATTTTCCAGGTAATGAGATTTGGTTAAATTTATATCCGCTGCTTTATATACTCTGTTTAACTTATGTTTTGTCTTGTGTTATCTCTGTGCCTGTTTACTAGATAATACCCCTCCAAAACTAGTGCATTCCCTTTGTGAGTGACCCTAGCAGAGGTGGGGTGTTACATTTGGTATCAGAGCAGAAGGTTACCAGATTAGGCAAAAGTTTTAAAAACTTTCTGAAAATTATTTTCAAAACCATTTATAAAGAAGCATTTTCAAGAAAAGTTCTATTTTTAAGAAAAGGCTATTCCCCAAAAGCCATTAGCACTTTCCTTGTTTCCTCGTTTGAATCTTTTTCTTTTCGTTTTTCAGCATGGTCGATCTTAACCTTCCCGAGGTAGTACCCATACCCGGATGGTTCCGAAGGTACTTGGATGCTAGGGCCAACGATGCGGGCCCGACAGACATCCCTCCTCCTCCTCCAGTAACCGCGGTTCCTCCTCCTCCTCCCGGCACCGCCTTCGCCAAAATATGCAAAGACTTTATAGGAATGGGCGGCAAGAGCTTCCTTGGAACTGAGACCTTCGCTGAGGCACGAAACTGGTTAAAGGAGACTGAAGACCTGTTCGTTATCTTCGATATGGAGGATCATAGGAAAGTTCAGTTGGCAGCATGGTTGTTGAAAGAGGAAGCTGCATTTTGGTGGGAAGTCACCAACGCTACCAGACCAATTGAGACTTGGGCAGACTTTAGAGAGAGGTTTAGGCTTAAATTCTTATCGTTAGCAGAAGCGAACCTTCAGATGGAGAGGTTCCTGGCACTCAAGCAAGGGGACATGTCTGTTAGGGAGTATGTGAATAAGTTTAATCAGCTTGCTCGGTTTGGTTTGGACTTAGTCAACACGGCTGAGAAGAAGGCTCTACGATTTGCTCGAGGATTGAGTGAGCCACTCCACACTATGGCCATGACTCATGTGCCCATGTGGGCGACCTTTGAAAGCTTGGTGAATATGGCCTTACTTCATGAGGAAGACAAGGGTGACAAAAAGGAGGTAAAGTCTAATGAGACTCAGAACAAGAAGGTTGACTTCAAGAAGGGAGGCAACAAGAACAACATGAATAACAAGGGCAACAACAACAATGCTAACAAGCCACGTGAGACGAGGAAGTGCAACTTTTGTGGTATCATAGGACATATAGCTAAAGACTGTAGGAGGAAGAAAATAAAGTTGGGTGAATGCTTTCACTGCGGGGATACTGGACACATCAGTAAGGATTGCCCTAAGAAGCAAGGACAGGGGCTAGGGCAGACACAGCGAGCAGGACCTTCTAGAGGGCAGTTGCAGGCTCTCAACACCACTCCAGCTCTTGACCGAGGTAGTAATATTTCTGTAGAAAGCCTTGTTTACATTTCTGAATTTCCTGTTCGAACCTTATTTGACTCTGGCGCATCACATACTTTTATCTCTTCTGATATTGTTGAAAATCTGCACTTAAGTACTAGTCTAGTAGATGATCCCGTTAGTGTTTCAAATCCGATTGGGGGCTCCTCCCATTTATCTATAAGTTGTGTTGATTTGAGGATTTCCATCTTAAGCGTGGAATTCACGTGTAATGCTTACGTTCTCGGATTCATGGGATATGGTTTAATTCTGGACATGGATTGGTTGTCCAATTATGGAGCTATCCTTGATTGTGAACAAAGGGTAGTGAGGCTCATGACACGCCTTGGTAATACCCTTGAACTTTCTTGTAACCCGAAGGGTTCGGTCATGTTATGTTATCTTGGATCTCTCGACTCATCCGTCGACAATCTGCATTCCGTGAGAGTAGTCCGAGAATATCCAGATATCTTTGATGAGGTGAAAGGGTTACCCCCTAAACGCGAGATAGACTTCTGAATTTATCTGGTTGATAATGCCAAGCCTATTTCATTTCCCGTTAGGCATATGGCCCCGCGAGAAAGAAGAGAGCTCAGTAAACAAGTCAAGGAGTTGCTCGAGAAAAATTTCATAAGGCGAAGCATTTCTGAATGGGGTGCTCTGGTGGTATTCGCTACTAAGGCGGATGGTTCGCTTCGTCTGTGCGTAGATTATCGTGAGTTAAACAAGCTGACGAAGAAGAATAGGCACCCACTACCAAGAATCGATGATCTTTTTGACCAGCTTGTGGGAGCATCTGTTTTCTCTCAACTCGATCTAGCCACAGGATTCCATCAACTTAGAGTGGCTGAGGATAGCATTGACAAAACTGCGTTTAGGACTCCAGATGGGTTCTTCGAATGGCTCGTCATGCCGTTTGGGTTAATGAATGCACCCGCGTACTTTGTAGACCTGATGAGTAGGGTGTTTCGGGAGTTCCTTAACAAGTTCGTGGTGGTTTTTGTGGACGATATTCTAATCTTCTCAAAGGATGAAGAAGAGCATGCTAGACACCTCAAGGAAGTCATGGATACGCTTAGAGCACACCAGTTAAAGGCTAAGTTCTCCAAATGCCATTTTTGGAGGGAGGAAGTTCGGTTTCTTGGGCACGTAGTTTCTAAGCAAGGTTTAGCCGTGGACCCCGCAAAGGTAGTTGCGGTGCAAGACTGGAAAATCCCTAAGAATGCAACAGAGGTGAGAAGCTTTCTCGGTTTGGCAGGCTTTTATAGGAAGTTCATTAAGGACTTCGCTAAGATTTCAGCCCCTCTTACTAAGTTAACAAAGAAAAATCTAGCGTTTGCATGGGACATAAAATGTGAGACTGCTTTCCAACGACTCAAGAGAGCCCTCACCACAGCTCCAGTTTTAGCATTACCCAATGGAGGAAAAATGTTTACGGTGTACACAGATGCGTGCGGCACGGGATTAGGCGCTGTCCTAATGCAAGAAGGAAGAGTGATATGCTATGGGGGTAGACAACTTAAAGTTCATGAGAAGAACTATCCCACACATGACTTGGAGTTAGCCGCAATTGTTTTTGCACTTAAAGCTTGGCGCCATTATCTCCTAGGGGAGAGATTCAAGCTGTACACCGACAACAAATCGCTTAAGTATCTCTTTTCGCAAAAAAAATTGAATATGAGACAGCAGCGGTGGATGAAATTCTTGTCCTCATATGACTTCGATATAACTTATACCCCTGGCAAGGGTAACGTGGTGGCGGATGCGCTAAGTAGAAAAAGGTTGACTTTGAGCCCCTTATTTGTTGAAAGAAAAAGTCTAGAGTTTATAGCGACCTTTGATTTTACGCATGCTGTTGAGTCATTGACTGGTACGTTAGCATCTCTTGAGCTGAGACCTACGCTTCTAGATCAAGTAGGGACTTCGCAGAAAGAAGACCCACAGATAGTTGAAATCATGTACAAGTTAATCAGTGGTGGGACGTCAAGTCACCTTGGTAGGTATGCCATTGATGACAAAGGATGGCTAAGGCGCGATGGAAGGCTATGTGTTCCACTAGTGGGAGACTTAATAAATAAAGTTCTCGAAGAGGCACGTCACTCGAAGATGACTATACATCCCGGAGGGGATAAGATGTAGAGAGATATGAAACGCATTTTCTTTTGGGCCGGATTGAAAAAGGACGTGGCAGAATTCATCTCAAAGTGCATGGTGTGCCAACAAGTCAAGGCCGAATCTTAGAAGCCCGGTGGGCTATTACATCCTTTGGAGGTCCCGCAATGGAAGTGGGAAAGTATCTCGATGGATTTCATGGATGGATTGCCTAGGTCGAGGAAGGGGAATACTAGCATATGGGTCATTGTTGATAGACTCACGAAGAGTGCTCACTTCATTCCGGTGAAAAGCAAAAGGACTGCATCATGGCTAGCGTCTATTTCCTTCGAGAGATAGTACGGTTCACGGGGTTCCTTCTAGCATAGTCAGTGACCGTGACCCAATTTTCACTAGCCAATTTTGGAATAGTCTGCAAGAAGCAATGGGTACGCAACTTAATTTAAGTATAGCCTATCACCCTCAGACGTATGGACAGACCGAAAGGGTAAATAGAGTACTAGAGTATCTTTTGAGGCTATGCATTCTTGATTTTGGTGGTACTTGGGAAGACCATCTCCCTCTCGTGGAGTTTGCTTATAATAATAGCTACCAAGCTAGCATAGGGATGGCACCATTCGAAGCCCTGCATGGAAGACCGTGCAAGTCACCAACTTGTTGGTGGGAGACGACTGACAGACTTATACTTGGGCCCGACATGATACGAGACACTTCTGAGAAGGTGGAGTTGATACGAAGACGAATGAAAGCGGCCCAAGATAGACAGAAATCTTATGCGGACAAAAGAAGGACAGACCTAGAGTTCGAAGTCGGAGATATGGTTTTCATAAAAGTCTCTCATTTGCGCAATGTTGTTCGTTTTGGAGCAATTGGAAAGCTAGCAACGAGATTCGTAGGACCGTTCCCTATCACTGAGAGGATTGGGCAAATGGCCTATAAGGTAGAGTTACCTGAGAGGCTGGCCGGAGTACACAATGTCTTTCACGTCTCGCATCTCCGAAAGTGCCTACATGAATCAGCTGAGGTGGTTGAGCCAAGCATCCTCGAAGGCGTAGAAGTGGAGAAAGAAGCAACGCTGAGGCGAGTTCCTATTCGTATCTTAGGGACGGAGATCAAGAAGCTAAGGAATCGCGAAGTCAAGCTAGTCAAAGTACAGTGGAGTGAAGCCCAAGAAGACGCAATTTGGGAAACCGAGGAGAAGATACGCGCGCTTTACCCATTTCTTTTTTAGTGTACTTTCTCGATCTCTTTTTCCTTTGAGCTTGTAAACCTTTCGTATCATGCTACCTATGTTTGTTTTGTTAATCTTGTCTTGAGAACCTTAGAACCCTCTTTGGATGCAAAATGTATTTAAAACATGTTATGGTTGATGTTTGCAAATGGTTGCAAGTGTTTGCAAGTGATTTCTAGTGGATGCATGACACACATTAGGCACTAGATCGGTTCAGACACCTTTTCATGTTGCATTTGCATGGGTGCTTATACTTGTACATGGATGAACTTGTTATGCTATCACGTGGTTGTTGCATATGGATGATGTTTGTGCACTCATGTAGAAATTTTAAGTTATGTTAGGAATTTGCATACATGTTGGACTCATTACACTAACATATCTTGCATTAAGGAGGTTTACTGAATCAGTAACCGCCTGATCTTTTGCATTAGATAAGTACATATACACACACATACTGCATATGTTCATACAGCATTAGAGATCTTGTTAAGGACAATGGTTGCTCCTGAATGATGTTGTGAGTAGATGGATGTGGATGGTAGGATGCGTTCTTCCAAACTTAGAGATTTCGGGGACGAAATCCTTTAAGGAGGGGAGAATGTAACAACCCGTATTTTAATAACGTGTTATAACTATAAATCAAGGCAGAATTAATTTTTAAAATAAGAATCAAGGGAAACGGGTTGCGCCATTATGTTCGTCTCGAAATTCTACTTGAAAACGAGTCCGAGTTTACGAAAATCAGAGTCCGTATGACTAAGATATGGCTCTCCAAAGTTTCAGAAAATTCCAGAGTTCAAAACAGTTCGAATTCAAGTTCAAAATTCGAATTTCAAAACCCAGACAGACTGGGCGGTAAAAATCCCGCTAGCACCAGGTCGACTGGGGAGTCGACTGGGCAGTCGACCCCCCCCCCCCAGACCAAGTCGACTGGGCAGTCGACTTAGGTGTCGACCTGGTCACCTAGCTTGTTTTTGGGACAGATGTATCTGGTCTTGTTGCATGTCCAGGTTCAGCTCCCTAAACCCTATATATACAACCCCTGACCCTAGACTCTCTATCACATTCTTATCCAACCTTATGCTACTGAGGTTATGACTGGAAGATAGAGAACAAGGAGGCTATTCAAGACTTCGTTAGAGCTACGTTGATTTGGTGATTTGCTAGAGATTCTTCTTCTACTCTTTTGCTTTCTCATTCTCTATACCACGATCTGTAAGCCCTTTGTCACTCTTAGATCTAAACTGTAAATTTAACATGAACACGATGTAAACTGAAATTATGCCTAAACATGATAACTAGGTTGGATCTACCATGGTATATCTTTGATCTATGACTATCCCTTTTAGTTCTGTTATTTTGGATCTAGTTTTGTACACCCTAGATCTATTCATCTTAAATTTTGACTTGTGGAATATTAGTATGAACTTGATTTGGACATATTCATGTTTAATCTAAAACCCCCATGACCTTTATCTTGACATGACTGTGATGTTGAATTTATTATTGGGTTTACTATCTTATGTCAATCCTTTACCATGTTTATCACCATATTTTGCCAAGTTGATGTTGAGACCCTATTTCATATGCCTGTAATGTTATAATCATCATGCGTAACTTGTGAACACCTTTGCCATCCTATGACTATCCTTTTTGTGGTATATCCCTATTTTGACATGTTGTATTAATGCGAATTCATGTACGTTTGGGATACGTTTTAGGGTAGATTAGAAAAACTTGAAATTGGCTATGGAATTGACATGATATGACATGAAAATATGACATGAAAACTTGACATGAGAATAAGCTAGAAAACATGAATTTGGGACATGACAATTAGATAACTTGAAAGTGGCCAACTCGAGGTTGGGTTGAATTTGCAACGTAAATCTGCCCGGAACCGCACGGCAAATCCAGTAGTTGCAAATAATAGGACCCAATGTGGGTAGTTGGTCATATAGCACTTTAAACCCGAGGTTAGACTAGGTTATGGTGTAAAGCTGCCCGGACCCGCCCGGCACATCCAGTAACCATAACCATGTCTAATGTGAGAGGTTGGGGTGCGTTAAGTAAATTAATGCCACATGGTAAGGTTAAGTCATGGACCACTTGAATACACTTAACCAATTTGACACATGTTTGGATAGGGGTTAAGTCATGACCTTTTTAATGACAACACTTAACCCATTAGAAATCCTAGCCACGTGGTCCCTTTCAGCAGTAACCCATTTAGAAGTATCACGATACCCTGGGGACTAGGCAGGGTGGGGCACGATTACTGGGCTAATTGTAAGCGACCAAGAATAACGGCTGAGTAATGTGCGCCAGTGTAGGTTCAGGCGGACTAGGGTCGTGCACTTAGTCCGGAGTTGAAAAAGTAGGCATGGGCACCCGTAGTACTACATTGTGCGTGCTTGATTTGTGTCAGTGGTTGACACCCTAGGACCTGATACACCTTAGGGTGGACCTAGCACATGTGACTACATTCCGCGATTGGGCCGTATAACACCGACACACGACGAGTAAAGCCGATCGATTAGGATGGACTGTTGGACCCCGTATTGGGTCATTTCATGTTATTGGGTTTAGGGATCATTTCTGGATTTATACTTGACATGGATTTGGACACTAGTACAGTTAGTGCAGTAAACCTTGTATATGCGATGCCACTCTTATCTTGTTACCTTTTTATTATCATGCCAGTCCAGTTATTATCTTTATGTTTAATCTCAGTTTCTCATGTCCGGTTAACTTTATTAGTTTTTATGCTGATAGTCACTAGGGATTACCAGTCTTTTTGACTGACCCGTTTTCTTCCACCTCTTTTTCTTTCGTTCCCCCCCCCCACCCCCAGGTTCTCAGGGAGGAAACTATAGCTCTTAGCTTGAACTTTGCTTGCTTTCTGACAGCTCATGTACGGTTTGGTCTTAAGCTATGCTATGGCTGCACTCATGCTCTTTTTGGGGAATAATATTGGACTTATGTTGTTTTAAGTACATTGCTTCTTTAGAACTTGATGTAATGAAATAATGACTTGGTATTTTAATGTAAGACGTTTTGACTCTATTTTCCACGTAATGAGATTTGGTTAAATTTATATCCGCTGCTTTATATACTCTGTTTATTT
Source organism: Allium sativum (assembly GCA_030737875.1). Classification (NCBI taxonomy): domain Eukaryota; kingdom Viridiplantae; phylum Streptophyta; class Magnoliopsida; order Asparagales; family Amaryllidaceae; genus Allium; species Allium sativum. The sequence continues at coordinate 1,457,354 of JASFAX010000062.1, read as the reverse complement.
ATGTTCTGTCTTGTGTTATCTCTGTGCCTGTTTACTAGATAATACCCCTCCAAAACTAGTGCATTCCCTTTGTGAGTGACCCTAGCAGAGGTGGGGTGTTACAATATGCGGGGTACTAGGTGTCTCCGGTTTCGTTTAGACCCAGAACGAACTTGTAAATGGACTGTGTGTCTAACATTGGATTTCAGTCTGTGTGATTGATTTCTATTAAATATATATCTGTTTGGCGGCGGAGAATTTATTCTCTTGCTTAACGCCCTTCTTTGAGACGTACGAGCTCAGAGGTTATATATTGATGGATATCAAACGCATGGAGTGAATTGCCTATGTGGCATGCCTTAGTGGCAATTGATCGAGGCTTCTGTTGAAAAGCAAAGTCTTGTGGTTGATGATCAAAGCACCACCTATGTGGCATAGCTTTGTGTAAGGTGAATTCGCGAGCCTCACACCCCGGTTGTGAACCAGAAACGGGAGAGGACCTTAGGGCGGACATGCGTTTCTTTCTAGTTAGAAGTGGCGTCAGCAGTTTTACACGCCCTGACGAGTTTGACTTATGTGGTTGTTGTTGTTGCGAGGCGCCTCGGTTAAATCGGACGATCCGGGTCCAGTGGAGTCATTCGTTGGCTCACTTATGTCCCAAAGGGCGGGGAAACGCAGTGTTCAGGCATTTTAATCCACATCGGTGGGCCGGCCCTGTCGCTCCAAGGGTCCACCTGAGTCTGGGTCCTGAGGCTCGGGCTAGAGAGTCTCGAATCGGTGAGGACTGTCTTTTGCCTCGGTTCGCAGATGGAAATCCAATTTCCAAATACCTGACTTTGCGGTTTTATTTGTAGAGCCTAGTATGGCGACATAGTGGGATGGGGCGCTTATGCCGTCTACGATTGATACTTATGATTTGAAATTGTTTTATGCACTATGCACTTATAATAGTATCAAATGATTTGTTTTAAACGTATCAAGCATTCTTGGCTATTATAAGGTAAAAACCCTATCCTCCGGCTTGCGTTGCATTGTGTGATGGGACCTGGCTCTTATAATAGCTTCATTTTTCTTTATTTAGCATTGCGTTGTTGTTTTATGCACTGGTGTTCTTGGGAGGAAACCCGTTCCGTGTTATACGGCGTGGTCCCTTGATTTACCTAACTTTGAAAATAAAGATAAATAACTGTTTTAGTTCTCACACCAGTCCCATGACCGACCTGGAGTTTATTGTTTTAACCTAAACTCTGGGTGCCCCTATTTTCCGCACGGGCAGCTAGTAGTTTTGGTTTTGCAGATTTATATTCACAGGATCCTGATTTACAGCTGGAACGATATCCAGAAAGCTTTGTATCCGTATATCTCTTCTAGTTTGTGTATTGTATTATTTTTCCGTTGCAGTAATGTATTTAAATCTCCGATATTTTATGTGTAATATTTATTCTTGCTCTATATATTCTTGTATTCTGATGGAATTGTTCTAATTAACAATGAAATGTTCTTCTGTTTGCGTTCTTTTGTGTGTTGTTCTCAAAGTATCCGGGCTTTCCTTACCGGGGAAGTTTCGGGTTATCACAATTAACTTAATCATTCAAATTTTATTTAATTTGTTTGGTTAAATTAAATTATTTAATTCCATTTAACTGGGTTAAATTCCTTTCCCAGATTCAATTAACTAATTAGTTCACTTCTATTTCCTAATTAAATTCGAATTCTAATCAAATCAAGTAAGACAAACAAACACCCAGTATCACTATACTATAGAAAATTATTTCCTTTTTATACAAAAATATAATTTTGGGCAAAATTATTTCATTTACCTGTTTAACAAAACAATTTTATATTCAAATCCCAAATACGACCTCTCATATGCATATACTCAAACTCAATCTAGGGTATTACTAACCCCATCTCTATTGATTTACACCACAGAGCCAAGGTTACTAGTCAACCAATAGCTCTGATACCACTGTAACGACTCGGGACTTTCGACCCCATAAATCGACATAAAAACACCATGTCGACATTCAAGCATCGAAAACACTGGAACGTTATGAGAAAGAAATTATTGGGTGAGATAAGAAAAGAAAGAAATATTAGAATAGAAGAATAATAAGAATAACACATCAGAATCTCATAGTGGAACAAATAATATATAATAGATCAAATCTCTTTATACAAAAAGAAACCGTATATACATACCAATCATCAGAGTACATCATATATCAGACACAGCGGAAATAAACTTTAAATAACTAAGGTGAAGCCTCTTGCTTCCAGCTCCTGAAACTCCAAGCGGAACCTAACTTGTAAGTACACTCGGTCTGACCCGAGCACATTTGAAGCAAAGAAAAATTCACCCGGATCAGTCTGGAATACTTTCAGTGGTAGAATCACAAAAAACAACTTGCTTAACTTTAGAAATACTTTTTGAAAGAAAGGATAATAGCAAGACCAGCCCACACATAAACACGGCCAGTTTTAACCTTACTATAACCCAAAATATTTTGGAATCATATCTTATCTAATATTATAATAGTGCCTAAATACAAATAAATATAATCTAGCAGAACGCTTGCATCTCACGGTCCACATATATAGTATACAATCAAAACCGCGGGTGCTTATTAGAGATTGGATTCCAACTACAATAAGGTATGGAACCACCTGCCGATGGTGTATCTCTAAAGAGGAATACACTGGGTTCAACAAGAACGTCTTGCAACCCGGCCCACATATGACCGACCACTCATTTCTCTTGAGTGTATCGAATATATTGTCACATATGGTTGGGCCTACATAACCATTATCCGAAGATATAGAAACAAAAGAAGAACAAATATGAATATTCTCTAGATTGTGACAATACAACCTAATAGGTGCGACCCACATATCCATGATGCCTGCCCGATTTTTGTCATTTCCCAGTTGTGAGGCTTGAGGTTATAATCTTCTATTGAACATCTGGCCACCATTTCCTTCTTTGAATGCCACATCGTCCACAGCCAGCAACAAGGAATGGTTTTCGAATATGAATTCGATCCTGATCTTCCCGAAACAACAATCGATAATTGGCCAAATTTGATAGTCGATTATTTAACTATCAAATAAACAAACATTTATCCGTAAAATGAAAAATGAATTTACTGGTTAAGTATCCAGCATCACTTGGCCTCTTTGATTAACCAGACATTAGTTTAAAACCTTTATATTTCCAGTATTAGGAAAATATTTACCTATTCTTATTTAATATAAGAATTTTTAATTTTCATCTCACTTCTACTCCATTAACTTCATATTGTGAATTGGTAAGTGAACAAATTTCTAAGTATCAACCCTACAGGCCGAAACCAACATCAAATTGACACCTCGAAAGTTACTCAACTCAACCAATGTACAACGGGTCCTAATTTCTTTAAAACTATATTCAACTCTTCTCGTATTTTATACATCCTTTTAAACTATTAAAATTAGCCATGATTCAAATATGAGTTAAAAACAATATAAAAACTTCATCAAAACTTACTTTGACGTAATTTGGTTATATCTTAACTAAACTCCATTTCTTGTTTAAAATACGCGATTTTAAAATCAACTCCTTGTCTTAATTCGCCGAACCAAACTTCGTTTTACTTTGGTTCCTATCTCGATTCTCATTTCATATCCTATTCTTCTAACATTCATTTATTTTATAAATCATTTCACAGTTTACAACTTATATAACTTATTTCCATAACTGTAATCATTATGATATTATCAAATAACCTTGGTTTGAAATATATTCACCAAATCTTGCATTTTGTGAAATCCAATTAAAGAGAATTCAGTTTTAAACAACCATATATATTATTGTTAATATAAACTTGCTTAAAACTCATTTAACTAATAATTGGGTTTTAACGCTTTATAAACTCCCATTTTTATTCCAAGATCACCCCATCGATTATTATTAAATAAAATTTCAATATAAAATATGATTTACTTTATCATAAGCAAATTCTATTTAAAACCAGTTTAATGATCCATCACCATTTAAGCAGTATACTTATTCAACTTAACATAATTAACTTGTTAATCTATCCCAATTGATCCCTCCATTTTAAATTAATTAATAATTAAATTAATTCCATTTACCTTGATTATTAATTAATAAATAATAATCAATTTCCATATAGTCCCAATCTAATCGTTTCTTAAAAACAAATAATAAATTCCTATAAACTTAAATATTAAATATTTATTTCCATTTAATAAACTTTATTTCAAAACAGAAAAAAATCTATCTTCGGTTATAAAATAAATTTATAGCTTCATTTTCGTCGATTCTCCTAACGGTAAATCAATATTTATAAAACAAGGGATTTTAAGGCCATCCGTTGTCAACTACTCAACTAACACCGCCCATTGGTTTAAAACATCACATCAACGTTGAATTTCAATTCAACGTTCAATATTCAATCAATATCATCATTTGGGGTAAACAATTCTATATTTAAATAATATAAACAACATGTAATGTATTTGAGGAATCCGGTCGGATCCCTCCAACCAGTACGTCCCTGCGTTACAGATCATAATATTTGATAAAACTATATTGTAACGACCTGGCATTTTGACCATCTCAAATCGGTATTTAAACCAACTTAAAACGTTCAAGACGCCAGATTGTTATTGGCTTACATGGTTTAAAACAGAATTAATACAGAGTCACAGAGTACAAATATTTGCAGCGGAATGAAAATTTTATAAAAAAATTATCAGTGTTTACAATAATATTTTGCACAGCAAAAGAACATGTAAATCTTATACATAAATTTTACTGAACACATTTTACACCTTTGTCGAGTGTAGCGCGAGCGTAGCGCGGCATGCATCTTTGCGTGTCGTCTTCACGTTCCTCTCCTCTTTTGCGAGCTGAACTCTAAGCCTGAAACACTTAGGACCTGACCCGAGTGTCCCATGCAAAATACACAAAACACCCGAGTCAGGATTAAACTTATTTCAAGTTAGCGAACTTCGAAATAACACATAAATATAATTAGTTAATCCTGATAAATAATTCGAATATAACACCCATGACTGCACCGAACATAGCAAATGGATCATAGAACATGCATGAAGCAAAAGAGACTATGTGACAACGAGGCATGGTACATTGCATGGTCTAGCAACTTCAGCAACGTATAAAACGAACAACGGGTTTTGAACTGTGTAAGACTAGGATAGGCGGTACACATTAAATGTTAACCAATGGTATGGTGCGGACCGGGATATCTCATGCATGCTTGGAAATGGGCAATTTCAAGCATGAAAAGGAACACAATTAATCAAAGGAAAATTTTTGCTACTGAGTAACATATATTTGTTTAAAGACAACCAAAAAGGTCCATACAAAAACACAGGAAGATATTGCCAAAAGGGACAACAACAAGAAGGATGCTTCCTGAGATACAATGCACATTCAATTTAGAGTCTTCATAAGGCAAATACATGCAGGACTGAAAAGGGAATATACCATACAAATACATGCAGACTATTCACAAAAGGGATGTACTATGCAAATACATGCAGTAGCTAACACAAGGGCAAACCGAAAATACAACATAAAGAGAGAGGGTCCATAGGAAAATATATATACAGGTGAAGAATTTAACACTTTCCATGTAAACAAAAATTCTGTGCAGTAAGATCAATATGCCAAGACAACATGCAGGTCAATACATACCCAAAATGAGCACCATATATTTATATATTTCGGTGGTTCCAATATTAGGAAGAGGTAGCACTAATAAGGTCTTAAGGTTGTTAAGGATTCTGAAAGGCTAGTGATACCTCACATGTCATCTGCACTACTAATAAGCTCAACTTAGATTATCAAGGTGCCGTAAATTGAATGAACCAGGTTTTGGGCAGCATACATGCGAGAGCGGAGAAACTCAGGAAAAGGGTAGCACAAAGTTCAACTCACGCAAAGCTACAAATGATATTAAACAACAAATGCATAAAGCAGCTAACAATCAACAAGGACAGAAGTGTTCAACCCACAATCAATCGAAACAGTGGCAAGGAAACCATCATATTTTGAGAATTCGAAGTAAGGAACTTGAAAATACGTTTAATCGTAAGAGTACTTACCTTAGACGATGGTGGGTGAAGCGATGGAACGACAGTAGGAGCTCCGGGCGCGGTCGCTTCAAGGCGCGATAGGTCGGAGCTTGCGAGGGTACTGATGACAGGGCGATGAGGTGGATTTCGGTGAGGAGGCTCTCAGGCGAGGAGCGATACCAACGCAGGGTAGTTGGTTCTCGTGCAAAGGGAAGGAAGCGATGGACGATAGAGGCTTTACTGGTGGCGAAGACTGACAGCGGCCATGATCTTAATTTTTGGCAAACTAATTTATTTGAATTGGGGATTTTTATTTCGTGAATAATTATTTCGGCAGGAGGAACCAAAAGAAATGAGAAAATGGTTGTGAACAAGAGGAAGGTGGTATGCCCAAATTATAACACTAACGGAGGGAACCACTTATAGAAGAAAGCAACAACGTGGAGTAACATCAGACAAAAGTGGACAAGTGTTTTAAACTACATAGGGGTGAAGACAGGTGGCAATTGGTTCAACGTAAATCTTTGATAAATTTTCCAGATATAACAAGGTTGAACAAACGTTCTAGAGACAGTTGATGGAAACAATATTATTTGTGAACGATATACACTGTTGAACTAAATACGGTTGGGATGGACAACATTGTTTGCATTATAAATTTCAACAATTCGTCAAACGATTAAATTAAATATCGGCACTCCATTTCATATCGAGTTCTTTGCTTAAAAAAATAAAATCTTGTAATGCATCAAATTTAATGATTTATTTTCAAGACAAATTAATATCTTCCAACTTATATTTCGCAATAAATATTCAAATGCTAAACCTAAAAGTAAATTAGATTTTTCCTAGTCAAGATTTCTTTGTTTTAAATTAATCCAAACTTGTTATAAAATATTCACTTTTAACAAAACCCTTTATATACTAAAGAATTCTATTCAAAAATAAATCCAAACTTGAGTTAATACTCTAAATTTTACATAAAACCCAAATATAAATATCCATTTTATCGTTACATCTAAATTTAATTTATAGTTTAAAAATGTAAAATTTTCCGGTTCGTTACATTCTCCCCCACTTAGCTCTTTTCGTCCTCGAAAAGGAAACATCGTAAAAATTATACTTAAGTAAAACAACTTTTACGTATAAAATTTATTAAAACTAAATACTTCAAATATGCTTGAAAATACCTTAAATAATTCATAAGAATTTTAAACACAAATAATTTCATATAATGGTAAACTTATTATTTAAGCAAAATTTAAATCTTTGTATAAAACTAGACAAAGGAATTTGCTATACTTCGAAATTATACATTTCAAAACATTTGGAAAGCCTCGACTTAGAATCCCATTTTCGTTTCAAACAATAGAAATACTACATATTTCTTTAAATAGAATCATACTTCACTTCGGGATTTCAATCAAAATCACTTTTCAAAACTTCAAACATATTATGATAAAATCATATCAACAAATATGTTCCATTTCCTCAAAAGTTTTCCCCCTATGACAAGGTCACTAGGGACGACCTATCGCACGAAATAGTATATATATAAATGACGTCTCTCCGGACACCTAGAGCAGACCATCACTAAGGACTCTTCAAATCCTAAATCACATACCCTTTCTTTAGTCACGGGTTACCCAAATCCATGGTACACATCAAATCATTTTATATCCCGAAGCTATAAATCATTTTGCACCAATAATTCGCAAATACTTTCAATCATAGTATTTTTTTTTGTCTTTCAAACACTTCAAATATCGGGACCCAAGTCGTCGAAATCTCTTTAGTTATAATAAACTATTCATCATATTCAAAATAACTTGGAAAATTAATTTCATCAATACTTGGAAATCAAATTCAATCAACACGATTTTCTTAATAACTTCTCAAATCAAGTAAGCTTTTCAAATCAAACTTCATACAAATTCAAGTCTTTCAACCTCCTAAAGTTTTCGAAAATTGTTTACACTTCCTTCTTATCAAATTCATTTCAAATATCTTCGTATATCACAAGATTGAATATTTCAAAAGCCATAAGTCAAAATTTCAGAAATTTCTTTACATTTCATATAGTTGAATTCTTTTCTTTTCAAACATTGTTTTCAAAATACTTCAAAACATATCTCGTTTGAAAACTATCAATTCTTGTTTGAATAGGTTTCATTATTCAACTAGACGGAAAATCTCTCGAAACGGTTACCACCACGCTTCCGCTACGCTACTCAAATTTGACGTATGCATATTTCAAGCGAATTTGTTTCGAAATATTTGCTCAAAATATTTGATGTTAATTTCAAATTCCAGAACCTAATTCGTACCATTTATATTCCAAGATACAATTCTATGAATTGGCTAAATTCTATATTTCAAAACTCATAAATTAATATGTGAAGTCCACTTGGCGATGTTTTATAGTATTATCAACACTTCAATATTTGTATTCCAAATCAATTGATATTCTATAACCTTTGAAGACATCACAAAACATTTCAAATGTTATTTAAATAGCTTTAAGTATTTCTCGACTTCTTAATCAGAAATATATAGTCATCCCACTTTCGAAACTCAAAAATAATACTGATGATGATCGATCAATCACCAGAATCATCCCCAAGCGACTAGAATGTGATTTTATATCCATCTAGTATGTATTGGACTTCGTATATACGTTAGCTAGGCGTATATGCAAAATCCTTACATACTTGATCATCCGACATTGACGTCAAATAAATACACGCAACTGTTTTCATTACACTTTAAATTCCTTCCAAATCAAAAAATTCTGAATTAACTACATCCTTATATGTATCTTTCATAAAGTTTGGAAACTTTCATTTCAATTATCTTGAAATTTTCAATTTTTCTTTCATTTTCCTTTATAATTTCCGAACACTCAGCGAACGACTTCGAGAACCTTCATCGTAAGGAGCCTAAAGAAGTTATAATTTTCGAAAATATTTCTTTAAAATACTCTATTTCCAAAACTTCTTTTAAAAATACTTTATTTTCGAAAATCCTTTCAAAAAAATTATTTATTCTTCGAAATCCTCTGATTCTAGTGTCAATTCCATTTTAAACCAGATAAGCCAAGCTTTGTATGAACCAAAGCTCTGATACCAACTGTAACGACCTCGCATTTTGACCGTCTCAAATCGGTATTTAAACCAACTTAAAACGTTCAAGACGCCAGATTGTTATTGGCTTACATGGTTTAAAACAGAATTAATACAGAGTCACAGAGTACAAATATTTGCAGCGGAATGAAAATTTTATAAAAAAATTAGCAGTGTTTACAATAATATTTTGCACAGCAAAAGAACATGTAAATCTTATACATAAATTTTACTGAACACATTTTACACCTTTGTCGAGTGTAGCGCGAGCATAGCGCGGCATGCATCTTTGCGTGTCGTCTTCACGCTCCTCTCCTCTTTTGCGAGCTGAACTCTAAGCCTGAAACACTTAGGACCTGACCCGAGTGTCCCATGCAAAATACATAAAACACCCGAGTCAGGATTAAACTTATTTCAAGTTAGCGAACTTCGAAATAACACATAAATATAATTAGTTAATCCTGATAAATAATTCGAATATAACACCCATGACTGCACTGAACATAGCAAATGGATCATAGAACATGCACGAAGCAAAAGAGACTATGTGACAACGAGGCATGGTACATTGCATGGTCTAGCAACTTCAGCAACGTATAAAACGAACAACGGGTTTTGAACTGTGTAAGACTAGGATAGGCGGTACACATTAAATGTTAACCAATGGTATGGTGCGGACCGGGATATCTCATGCATGCTTGGAAATGGGCAATTTCAAGCATGAAAAGGAACACAATTAATCAAAGGAAAATTTTTGCTACTGAGTAACATATATTTGTTTAAAGACAACCAAAAAGGTCCATACAAAAACACAGGAAGATATTGCCAAAAGGGACAACAACAAGAAGGATGCTTCCTGAGATACAATGCACATTCAATTTAGAGTCTTCATAAGGCAAATACATGCAGGACTGAAAAGGGAATATACCATACAAATACATGCAGACTATTCACAAAAGGGATGTACTATGCAAATACATGCAGTAGCTAACACAAGGGCAAACCGAAAATACAACATAAAGAGAGAGGGTCCATAGGAAAATATATATACAGGTGAAGAATTTAACACTTTCCATGTAAACAAAAATTCTGTGCAGTAAGATCAATATGCCAAGACAACATGCAGGTCAATACATACCCAAAATGAGCACCATATATTTATATATTTCGGTGGTTCCAATATTAGGAAGAGGTAGCACTAATAAGGTCTTAAGGTTGTTAAGGATTCTGAAAGGCTAGTGATACCTCACATGTCATCTGCACTACTAATAAGCTCAACTTAGATTATCAAGGTGCCGTAAATTGAATGAACCAGGTTTTGGGCAGCATACATGCGAGAGCGGAGAAACTCAGGAAAAGGGTAGCACAAAGTTCAACTCACGCAAAGCTACAAATGATATTAAACAACAAATGCATAAAGCAGCTAACAATCAACAAGGACAGAAGTGTTCAACCCACAATCAATCGAAACAGTGGCAAGGAAACCATCATATTTTGAGAATTCGAAGTAAGCAACTTGAAAATACGTTTAATCGTAAGAGTACTTACCTTAGACGATGGTGGGTGAAGCGATGGAACGGCAGTAGGAGCTCCGGGCGCGGTCGCTTCAAGGCGCGATAGGTCGGAGCTTGCGAGGGTACTGATGACAGGGCGATGAGGTGGATTTCGGTGAGGAGGCTCTCAGGCGAGGAGCGATGCCAACGCAGGGTAGTTGGTTCTCGTGCAAAGGGAAGGAAGCGATGGACGATAGAGGCTTTAACGGTGGCGGAGACTGACAACGGCCATGATCTTAATTTTTGGCAAACTAATTTATTTGAATTGGGGATTTTTATTTCGTGAATAATTATTTTGGCAGGAGGAACCAAAAGAAATGAGAAAATGGTTGTGAACAAGAGGAAGGTGGTATGCCCAAATTATAACACTAACGGAGGGAACCACTTACAGAAGAAAGCAGCAACGTGGAGTAACATCAGACAAAAGTGGACAAGTGTTTTAAACTACATAGGGGTGAAGACAGGTGGCAATTGGTTCAACGTAAATCTTTGATCAAATTTTCCAGATATAACAAGGTTGAACAAACGTTCTAGAGACAGCTGATGGAAACAATATTATTTGTGAACGATATACACTGTTGAACTAAATACGGTTGGGATGGACAACATTGTTTGCATTATAAATTTCAACAATTCGTCAAACGATTAAATTAAATATCGGCACTCCATTTCATATCGAGTTCTTTGCTTAAAAAAATAAAATCTTGTAATGCATCAAATTTAACGATTTATTTTCAAGACAAATTAATATCTTCCAACTTATATTTCGCAATAAATTTTCAAATGCTAAACCTAAAAGTAAATTAGATTTTTCCTAGTCAAGATTTCTTTGTTTTAAATTAATCCAAACTTGTTATAAAATATTCACTTTTAACAAAACCCTTTATATACTAAAGAATTCTATTCAAAAATAAATCCAAACTTGAGTTAATACTCTAAATTTTACATAAAACCCAAATATAAATATCCATTTTATCGTTACATCTAAATTTAATTTATAGTTTAAAAATGTAAAATTTTCCGGTTCGTTACATATATAAACAATTACTTAAATTAAAATCATCCAATACAACAAATACAATTGTCTACAACCAACCAATCAACCATGGCATGCCATCATCAAATCAATGCAAAATTATTTTTATATGAATTTAACACATCATAGTATTCAAGAAAAGTGTGAGAGTTAACTCACCATATTCCGATCGACGATTCCAGCGTCGTTTATATAGTTTCAACCGAGCATTCAAAACTATGTACGATTCCAGTTGGCTCCGAGTCCTTTTAAACCAGTTCGGCAGCATCGTCTCCGTCCATACGATTGCAATTTACTTTGTTGCGTTCAAATCTGGTTACGTATGAGCGAACAATAAGCGTTACAATATTAATATGGATTGTATATTACTAACTTAAGTTATTTATTAAATTAATTATGTAGATTATCTTACTAATTTTGTTCGTCCCATAATTACCTTTAAGGCTGGTTAACGCGATCAATACATCCTCTTCCTGCGAAAAGCCCAGCTTCAACAACTGTACAACAACCGGCCTCCCTATTTCAATGTCGTGCCATCAGAGGTTTCATGCATGTCACCGCTTCAAGTAGCTTTCTATGATGTATCTTTCCGTGAACGCAATACTCCTACCAGCTTCGTGAATCCACCATCAACTTCATAGTTACCTTTATATTCAGTTAAAGTTCAAAAATTAATATTACGAACTACCGCGTCAATTCAAGCTCATTTTATTTAATTTAAAAATATAAATTTGAACTCTATTTTCTGATAAATAAATTCGACATAAAATCCATTAATATCACCAAATCAATATTTAAAATAGATTTAAATATTCGTAATTAACGTTTAAAAATATGGGACATTACAACACAGAAATTGAAAAACTCTTAACAGACTCAGTAGATCCATACAACTTAGGATAATATTACTGTACAAAGGTCCTCACTACATCCCTCAAAGTATAACATCAAACAACAGCGGAAATAGAAATACTAAATAGTAATAAACTTGTACGCAAGACTCCTGCTCATCATCGATCAGCATCCTCGCCTCACTAAGCTCCATTACCTATACCTGCTACTCAGTCTGCCCATCCACAACCGGATGAACAGCCCATGGTAATAAGAGGAAACATAAAATATTGAGTCAGATAACAGCCTTAGTGAGCGGTAAAATAGCTAACAAACTTCATCAACAAAGTATATGAGAATAGGTAGATTATCAAACCAATCTACCAAACACCAGAGAAGAACTCAACTCCCGTCTTCCCCACATCGGACAGAGATAGCCTTTACATCAAGCAATTAAACCATTCATCCATGGAGACAAGAACACCCATTCAATCATGGAAAAGCACTCATGACATCCCGATTATATATATCCCATGTAAACCACCCTAATCGAATTCAGCATCCCTCAAGCACAAGCCCAGAGGCCTAAACCAATATCAGATAAGCACCCAAGGAACATCTCCTAAGATGTTGGACAGCCCGCACGAGAAGGTACAAACAGAGCATTAAAATAAACAAACATCAAGACTGACTCTGGCTATCACCACCAAACCTACTTTGAGACCATCGTTAATCGTATGACGACCAACCTTGCCACTTATCAAGGGCTAATGGTAACCCCAGTTCTAGCATAAACTCCATACGTCTTTCAACGATACGTATGCATGTCCAACCTTGACAACTAGGCCTTTCAAAATACCCAGGGTACTCGACCTTCAACCAGCCTTTTGGGTGCCCCCATCGTACCCCTGCTTTGAGCCTGCTAGAACTTATGATAATGATAATTCTCGACCTTCGCATCTCCAGTCATCCAACCTGACTATTTTTCATAGATCAAGCAACCTTCTTAAGCAACCATTATCCACCTACTCACGATCTTTGAGTTGTCATCTCATTCGTTGTTCTACACCGATCAACGATCATACTCAACACTTCGAACATCCTCATATGGACTCTTGTTGAAGTTATCATCATCGAACCAAGCAACATCAACATAAGGTTCAATATATTCCATAGCATCATATTATTTTGCTAAAGGAACAAACTACAACACTCATGCCATTCAACACAATGTTTAAAGCGCTGCCTAACTCATCATCTCTTTTGGACCAACCGACCCCTGGGAACACGACCGACCCCTGGATGCATGACCGACCGATCACTCCACTTTTAGGCTCGCTCAACCGAACCCACTACTTTACTTCACCTGCGCGACCGACCCAATCTTCCTGGCTCGACCGACCCAACCTGTACCTCTTCAATTCCAATCATACCCCACTCTGGTAACCGACCCAACCAGATGAGTACCGACTCGGTCCATTAGTAGCCAACCGTCCCTTTATACTCAGGAGCGACCGACCACTTTTACTTGGGCCATACACTCATGCTTCAAACATGTGTGATTGAACAAATTAATTCACCCATAGGGTCGATTGCTCAAACACTTCAACCAAGCTCGCTTGAACCCTTCACCCAATCTCGCTCGAACCAAACAACCATCCAGGGACGCACGACCGAACCCTTTCTCCTCCAGGCTCGCCCGTTTACTTGCCTTACACCTAGCTCGCTCGACCGACCTTTTTCCCGGGTTTGTTCGAATCTAATTCCAGTCTTGTTACCCCAAGAAATCTACCATGGTGCATGATCGACCCCCTACGCGTGACCCAAAACCTGCACTTCACAATTTCCACTCTGATTTCCACCAAAACTTCACCAAATGATAGATTCGACAAAACCAACTTGTCCAATCCATCAAATATGATCAACAACATGGTATGGATCCACTAACAAGATGAAATAATTGTTTTCTCCAAATCACGCAAATCACTCCAAAAATCGTATTGAATGGACATACGAACAAAGATATAGATCTAACTTGCATAATCATATGAAATAACATAGAATCAGTGATTTAAACTTACTAAATGAGATCATAAGATGATTCATGTAGAAAGGGACTTAATACGGCATAGATCTATGGAAAAACACTTAATATGATGAAGAACATGATCAGATACTCATACACTTCATTAAATCCATGTGAGAGATGCAAACCACTCACCGATTCTCCAAAACAAGCTAAAATGATAGAAATACGAATTCGGAAAACGAGCACCTCACACCAAACCCCTGGATCCGATGAACTCTTTCTTCAACTGATGTAGATCTAGCCTCCAATGGTGTAGATCTATGATTCCCCTCCTTGGATTTGATTTTTAATGGTGAAAAGGTGTTAGGGGAAGGAGGAGCTCAAGGCCACCAAATGAGAGAAGCCACCTATTCTCCATACCCCTCAACTCCTATTTATAGTTTCCACTAGCCCACTAATGGGCCTTCCCAATCCAGCCCATTAGGCTTCCCAAAACCTGAACAATCAACTGAAAAACCTTAAAACAGCGATTTCTCCCAAACCGCTGAGCCAAATCCTTAATGTAACCACTCTACGAAAAGACAATCATCATTTCCTTTCCAATGGCATTGGTCTTATCCTCTGATTCGACCTGAGTCAAAAGTTATGCCCTATACAAGACTGATAGGGGCAAAAATGGTTACAAACAAAATTGGTAAAAATTATGGACATGTCTCAAATCCCCATAAGCAACATATTAAAATATGAGAATGATCCAACCCTTAAGGAATAAAATAAAAAATATTTTACAATCTTCCGATTCGTAAAATGCGGGCTATTACATTCTTCCCCCTTAAGAATTTCGCCCCCGAAATTCCAAGTAAACATAAGCAACCACAACAATTCAGCATACCTATCATCTATGAGAAGCCAATTTTATCACCCAAACTAGTAGCATCAAGCCATGCATCCATAGCCATGTCCTAGCATGCAGAATTCTATCAAACAGCAATAAGATATACGATATCAAAGGGTACTACCGATGAAGAGTTCTGAATGAGTCGTTCTCATTCTCTCTTCCGTCTCCCATGTACAATCGTCTCTATCTTCACTCCACTATACCTTGACTAGCTTAACTGTCGTCCTCCTAAGCTGGCTCGTGTCATTCCCCAAAACACGAAGTGTCTTACAAGTTTTCTCAACTACAGTCTCCACCTCTAGGTCTTTGTACTACTCTAGAGATACCACCACATTCGAATCATGCATGAATTTCCGTGGAAACAACACATGGAACACATTATGTACGCTCGACATCTTCTCAGGTAACTCCAATCTATATGTGAGCTTTCCAATTCGCTCGACTATCGAAAATGGTCAACGAACCTAGGAGCTAACTTTCCTTTGTTTCTAAATCGAATCACATGCGTTAACGGCGAAATCTTCACAAAAACTATATCACCCACATCGAATTCCAAGCCCTTATGACGCTTATCAACATAGCTCTTCTAACGATCTTGGGCCGGCTTTATTCGTTGCCGAGCGATCTCGATACAATCTGAGGTCTCTCTAATCATCTCAGGCCTAAGTACCAACTTATCTCTAGTTTCCAACCAATATGTTGGAGAATTACATGGCTTTCCATACAATGCCTCATATGGTGCCATACCAATACTCGACTGGTAGCTATTATTGTACGCAAATTCTACCAAATGCAGATGGTCTTCCCATGATTCCCCAAAATCTAACACACAAGCCCTTAGGAGATCTTCCAAAACCCAATTAACTCTCTCGGCTTGACCATCAGTTTGAGGATGACAAGCCATGCTCAAACACAACTTGGTTCCTAAAGCTTCTTGCAAACTCTTCCAATATGCACTCGTAAATAATGGATCTCGGTCACTTACTATACTCTTTGGGATACCATGGAATCGAACTATCCATTTCACATAAAGTTCAGCCAACTTTGACGTCGTCCTAGTCAGTTTGACATGAATGAATCTCGCACTTTTGGTCAAGTGATCCATGATGACCCAAATCTCTTCGTTCCTGCCTTGGTTCTAGGTAGTCCATCGATAAAATCCATTGATATCTACTTCTACTTCCACGTAGGAACCTCTAATAGCTGAAGCAAACGACTCGGCTTCCTGTGTTTTGACGGTTCATGGATTTGGAAATGAGCTTTCCTATATCTCTCTTCATCCCCTCCCAGTAGTAGACTCGCTTCATTTCCTAATACATCTTATTACCACTGGGATTAATCGTCAACTTCAAGTGATGACATTCTCTCAAAACCTCATCTCTCAATCCATCGATTTCAGTAACAACCAATCGCCCTTGCTTTCGAAGCCAACCTTCTCGATCGACCTCAAATTCTTTATCTTCTGGTTCTAGCTTTTGGATAAACTCGACAAGCTTCACATCTTTCTTTTGGCTCTCTCTAATCCTCTCTATAAGGGTAGGTATTATCAATAAGATTGCCAACATTTCATGTTCCAATTCGCATCTTGGCCTGAAATCAAACCTTACCAAATACTGAAGGCTCTTCCATTCTGAAAACATCGCTCCCAAACTTTCATGTTTTCGACTCAATGCATCCGCAACTATGTTACCTTTGCCAGGAGTATAGGCTATACGAAACTCATATGACGCCAGAAACTCAAACCATCGTTGCTGACGCAAATTCAATTCCTTTTGGGGGAAAAGATACTTCAACGACTTGTGATCCATAAACAACTCGAATCGAACTCCCAACAGGTAGTATCTCCACATCTTCAGGGAAAACACAATTGGCGTCAATTCCATTTCATGGGTTGGATAGTTCTTCTCATGCGGCTTTAGCTATCGACTCGCGTAGGGCACAACCTTATCCTTCTGCATTAGCACTGCTCCAAGTCCAGTACCACATGCATCAGTGTATACCACCATCTCTTCATTCCCACTTGGAATGGTCAATACAGGAGCACTTGTCAACCTCTCCTTCAGGATCATGAACGCTTGCTCACACTTTGCATCCCATGTGAACACTTGGTTCTTCTTCGTCAATCCTGTCAACGGTGCAACTATCTTAGAGAATTCCTAGATAAACCATCGGTAATAACCAACCAACCCAAGGAAACTTCTCACATCTGTTGCATTCTTAGGTCTATCCCAATCTTGAATTGCTGCCACTTTAGCGGGGTCAACTATTATTCAACTTATAGAAACTACATGGCCTAAGAACCTCCTTCACTCTTCCAGAAGTGACACTTGGAAAACTTGGCTCTCAACTAATGCTTCCGCAAGATCTTCAACACAACTTTCAAGTGCGTCTTATGTTCTTGCTCATTCCTGGAGTAAAACAGAATATCGAAACACAAGCATGAAATTATTCAACTGATCTCTGAATACCAAGTTCATAAGATCCAAAAAATACGCATGTGCGTTAGTCAACCCAAATAGCATCACCAACCATTAGAAGAATCCGGATGGTGTCCTAAAAGCAGTCTTGGGTACACTATTCTTCTCCACCCTTAACTGGTGAAATATCGTTACCAAATCCATCTGAGAAAACACTTTGGCTTCGTGAAGCTGATCGAACAAATCATCAATCCTTGGCAACGGATACTTGTTCTTCTTAGCCACCTTATTTAACTCACGATAGTTTACACACAATCTTAACGAGCCATTTGCCTTGGTTGCAAATACGACAGGTGCACCCTATTCGAACACATTCCTCCGAATGAATCCTATTCCTAAAAGGTCACGAACCTGCACCTCTAATTCTCGTTGTTCCTTAGGTGCCATCCGCCTAAAAGGCATAACGATTGGTCTAGCTCCCTCGACCAAATCGATACTAAACTCGATTTCATGATGCAGCGGCAACCCTTTGACCTCGTCAAAGACATCCACATACTCATTAGCAATTAGCACAGATGACAAGTCTTCTTATGGAGTCATAAGCAAATATAGATAGCTAACAAAGACACCCTCTTCGCACTTACACCTTATCAACACCTTTTGCCCTTCCACATCTCCGACTCTCACCTCTAGATTCTCGCAATTCACCCTTGCCGCATAACTTTTGAGCCAATCCATGCCCAAGATGATCCCAAACCCAACGAAGTTCAATACAAATCAATCACACACAAAAGAGCAACCATGACTCGACAACACAAGACCACGACACAACATGCACAAATTGGATGAACCCCCAACTGGATTAGTCATTATCAATGGTCTATCACAAATCTCGGGTTCAAAACCTAAGCGGCACACAAGCTCATTACAAATGAATGAATGTGATGCTCCAGTATCAAAAAACACACGAACTGAAACACCACTAACTGAAAGAGTACCTTGCATGACGACACCATTTCCCTTATCCTCAGTAGTAGGAGCTCTTGAAGAAGATGGCACAGCTTCCAAAGCATATGCATTCACAATCTGCTTGCCCTTAGCTGATTCTGGACTGTCCTTCTTCTCATGCCCAGGCTTTCCACACTTGAAACACTTCTTCTTAGCTTTGGAATTCTTGCACTCATTAGCAAAATGGCCTTTCTATCGGCAGTTAAAGCAAACCATCTCACTCTTAGGCTTCTTTTAGTCGTTCTTCCCTTTCTTTTGTTGCTGCTTCCTCTTCTTAATATTACCACACTGTTGTGGCTTCTGTTCCTCCTTAGGAGCAACAACAGACATCTTCTTAGGAAACAGACTTTCATGCCTTAAAGCCTTCTCGACAATATTCTCCAAGCTATCATCGAGATGATCCACAAGCTGATTCCCAAGATATTCATCCAACCCCAAGACAAACTTCTCGTTCTTATGATAAGGAGTATCCATATATGAATGAGCATACTTCGACAAGGCCTCAAAGTTAGAAATACAATCAAGATCTAGCCCACCATCCTACTTAAGCTCCACGAATCTCTTAAACAGAATAGACTTTTTCACGGTGAAAATGAACTTTGCTTCAAACTTAGCTTGGAACAGCCCCATGAAATATCCTCTTCGGGGGTCTCATATGTGACAGGGTTCCACCAGTCCATTGCTCTGCCTTCTAACTGCCTTGATGCAAGCTTTCACTTTGTTGCATCATCAATGCCCAAGTCCTTGAATATCCTCACACAAGTATCCATCCACCTCTAGACTTCTTCAACTGGTTCAATTCCCTTGAACTGTTTTCCTCCCAATAAAGAAAAGTCTTTGTATAACTTTGCAAATTCTACAGCTCTAGGCATTGGAACTCCAACATCAACCACAGCTACTACTGGAGTGGGTACCTAGTTCATGATCGCCGACGCCATGGCCTCGAACATGGATAGGTAATCTGGTTCACCACCATTTTCCCCTCCAGTATTAGCTCCCCTAGCAGTGTGTCTTGATGGTCGTCTACTCATTCTAAATCTGTAATTTAGAATAATTAGCCACTTGCAAGAAAACTGCTAAAGGAATACAACTGCTACTACTATATATGCTAATATATAGTAAGCATCCAATTGAAATCTACAAGTACATCTCTCATACGTAATTACCTCTTTGAACTTTAGCTAAAATCGTTAGCTAGAGCTCTGATACCAAATGTGAAGACCGCCCATAACCCCTACACTAACCAAAAGGAAGAATGCGCTGAAAGGTGTGCCAGGCAACCATAGATGATCGTCGGAGTAGGTAAACAATATCGGAACATGTCGTATAACTCATAATGCAAGTATAACATATAATAGAACATACACAACAAGTAATAATAGTGAAATCCAACTGCATAGAAATTGAAAACTTTTAATAGAGCCAGTAGATCCATATAACTTAGGATAATATTTTTGTACAAAGGTCCTCACTACATCCCTCAAAGTATAGCATCAAACAACAATGGAAATAGAAATGTTAGATAGTAATAAACTGGTACGCAAGCCTCCTGCTCATCATCGCTTAACATCCTTGCCTCACTAAGCTCAATTACCTGTAACCTGCTACTCAGTCTGCCCATCCACAGCTGGATGAAAAACCCAAGGTAATAAGAGGAAACATAAAACCTTAAGTCAGACAACAGTCTTAGTAAGCGGTAAAACAGCTAACAAACTTCATTAATAAAATATATGAGAATAGGTAGATTAAAATCCAGTCTACCAAGTACCAGAGAAGAACTCAACTCCCGTCTCACCCACATCAGACAGTGATAGCCTTTACATCAAGCAATTCAACCATTCATCCATGGAGACAAGAACACCGATTCAATCTTGGAAAAACACTCATGACATATAGATTATATATATCCCATGTAAACCACCCTAATCCAATTCAACATCCCTCAAGCACAAGCCCTAGAGGCCTAAACCAATATCAAATAAGCACCCAAGGAACATCTCCTTTGATGTTGGGCAGCCCACATGAGATGGTACAAACTAAGCATCCAAATAAACAAACATACGTGACTGACTCTGGCTATCACCACCAAACCTGCTTTAAAACCGTCGTTAATTGTATGACAGCAAACCTTGCCACATGTCAAGGGAAAATGGTAACCCCAGTTCTAGCAAAAAATCCATATGCCTTTCGACGGTATTTATGCATGTCCAACCTTGACAACTAGGCCTTTCAACGATACCCAGGGTACTCGGCCTACAACCGGCCTTTTGGGTGACCCCATCGTACCCCTGCTTTGAGCCTGCTAGAACTTACGACAACGATAATCTCTCGGCCTTCGCATCTCCGGTCATCCAACCTGACTATTTTTCATAGCTCAAGCAACCTTCTTAAGCAACCATTATCTACCAACTCATGACCTTTGAGTTGTCATCTCATTCGTTGTTCTACACCGATCAACGAACATACTCAACACTTCGAGCATCCTTATCTGGATTCTTGTCGAAGTTATCATCATCATTGAACCAAGCAACATCAACATAAGGTTCAATATGTTTCATAGAATCATATTAATTTGCTAAAGGAACAAACTACAACACTCATGCCATTCATTACAGCGTTTAAAGCGCTTCCTAACTCATCATCTCTCCTCGACCAACGAACCCCTGGGAGCACGACCGACCCCTGGATGCACGACCGACCGATCATTCCACCTTTAGGCTCGCTCAACTGAACCCACTACTTTACTTCACTTGTGCGACCGACCCAATCTTCCTGGCTCAACTAACCCAACCTATACCTCTTCAATTCCAATCATACCCCACTCCGGTAACCGACCCGACCAGATGAGAACCGATTCGGTCCATTAGTAGCCAACCATCACTTTCTACTCAGGAGCGACCGACCACTTTTACTTAGACCATACATTCATGCTTAAACATGTTGACCGAATAGATTAATTCACCCATAGGCTCGCTCGCTCAAACACATCAACCAAGCTCGCTTGATCCCTTCACCCAATCTCGCTCGAACCAAACAACCATCCAGGGACGCACGACCAAACCCTTTCTCCTCTAGGCCCGCCTGTTTACTTGGCTTACACCCAGCTCGCTCGACCGACCATTTTCCATGGTTTGCTCAAATCTACTTCCTGTTTTATTCCCTAAGAAAACTACCATGGTGCGCGACCGACCCCCCTACGTGCGACCCAAAACCTAAATTTCACAATTTCCACTCCATTTTCCACCAAAACTTCACCAAACGATAGATTCGACGAAACCAACTTGTCCAATCCATCAAATATGATCAATAACACAGTATGAATCCGCTAACAACATGAAAATAATAGTTTTCTCCAAATCATGCAAATCAATCCAAAAATCGTAATGAATTGTCATGCAAACAAAGCTGTAGACCTAACTTGCATAATCATATGGAATAACATAGAATCAATGATTTAAACTTACTAAATGAAATTGTAAGATGATTCATGTAAAAAGGGACTTAAAATGGCATAGATCTATGGAAAAACACTTAAATATGATTAGGAACATGATCAAACACTCATACACTTCATTGAATCCATGTGAGAGATGCAAACCACTCAACGATTCTCAAAAACAAGCTAAAATGGTAGAAATACGAATCCGGACAGCAAGCACCTCGCAACAAACACCTTGATTCGATGAACTCTTGCTTCAATTGATGCAGTTCTAGCCTACAATGGTGTAGATCTATGATTTCCCTCCTTGGATTTGATTTTTAATGTGAAAAGGTATTAGAGGAAGTAGGAGCTCAAGGCCACCAAATGAGAGAATGAGAGAAGTCTTCATACCCCTCACCTCATATTTATAGTTTCCACCAGCCCACTAATGGGCCTTCCAAATTCAGCCCATTTGGCTTCACAAAACATGAACAGCCAACTGAAAAACCTGAAAACAACAATTCATCCCAAATCGTCGAGCCAAATTCTCAATGTAACCGCTCTACGGGAAGGAAATCATCATTTTATTTCCAATGGCACAGGTCTCACCCTTTGATTCGACCAGAGTCAAAAGTTATGCCCTGTACAAAACTGACAGGGACCAAAATGGTCACAAACAAAATCGGTAAATGTTATGGACATGTCTCACATCCCCATAAGCAACATATTAAAAGATGAGAATGATCCAACAATCATGGAATAAAATAAAAATATTTTACTATCTTCTGATTCGTAAAATGCAGGATGTTACACTATATCAATCAGTATCCCTGTTGGTATTTTGTTAGAGGACCTCGCACTAGGTAGGGGCCAGGACACGCTTTACTAAATTTAATAGTAAGAGGTTCAAACAAGGAAGGTTGGTAAGGGCGTGTTCCGGTGGAGTCATGAGCGTGCATAGGTCCGATTGGGGTAACTAAGCCACTGTAACACCAGTAAATAGGTCTTTATGATATAAGTTGCCGGATTAAGGA
The DNA here is from genome assembly GCA_030737875.1 of Allium sativum. Taxonomy (NCBI): domain Eukaryota; kingdom Viridiplantae; phylum Streptophyta; class Magnoliopsida; order Asparagales; family Amaryllidaceae; genus Allium; species Allium sativum. The sequence goes on along the minus strand of JASFAX010000062.1, from coordinate 1,433,921 downwards.
GTGATACACCATACTCTCGTGGTTGACACATGATATTTACGTAGTCGGGAGCCAATCGCATAGGTAGTAATTACTGCACACCTAATCCTGCTGTTATGTAATTAAGATAACACCTAATCTTGTTATGTAATTAGGGTACATCTAATCCTACTTTTTAATCTTGCTGTTTAAATCCTACTGTTTAGTCTTGTTGTTTAATCGTTCTTTTTAATCTTGTTGTTTAATCCTGCTTTTATGTAATTAGGTTAATGCCTAATCCTGTTATACTAGTATTGGTGCAGGGAAAACCCGTTTTAGGGATATAAATGAGAAGCATTACTCGAACCTAGTACTGTTATACCGGTATTGGTGTAGAGAAACCTGTTTTAGGCATATAAATGAGAATCATTACTCGATCATTGTTTTATCCTACTGTTCCGTTTATCTTGTTTACCTGTTGTCTTATATGATACTATACTTTCTCATCTAGTCTGGTGTAACTGTCTTGGTATCTCTATTTTATGCATGTTTGGAAATCACTGGAACTTTCCAAGTTTTATGTATGACCTATTTTGTTTCTCTTCTTTCTTTACCTTTCTCCCCCTCGGGTCCTCGGAGTGGTAGCACTCCTCGGTGATTAGGACTTTCTCTTTCAGCTTGGATCTGGACTTTTTGAGATATACCGCTTTGATTTACTTTTTACTCTGTTATGGCTTGCTATGAGGGATATGGTTTTGTATTATTGCACACTGATTTTTTTATTATAAGAAAGTTGAGTTTTATGAGTTTTTGATGCAACTGGTTTGATGATGTAACCTGATTTGAAACAATGCTTCTACTCTTAAATAAAAGTTGAATTTTCCGTTGCTTACTTATATCTGTCTTGTTAAATTCTGTTATTGTTTACCTATTGCGCTTCACGAAACTTAATGCATTCTCTTATGAGTGACATTAATAGACGTGGGGTATCACATTTGGTATCAGAGCTGAAGGTTACAAGATCAGAGAAAAGTTTTCAAAAAAAAAAGTTTATAAAAGTAAAATATTTTAAATAAACACCTTTTTTTGAAAAACATATACCCTCAAGCCATATTCAATATTCTCTCGATCACTTGTTGAATCTTTGTTTCTTCTCTTTTCAGCCTGTCTGGGCCACCCAATCTTCCTAAGGGCATTCCACTACTAACATGATTCCGTAGGTATCTAGAGACTATGACACCTACCAGATTTCAAGGTGATGCCCTACCCTTAGCTGCAGCCGTAGTAGCTCCACCTTTACGAGTAGATAGCATTTCTAAGCTTTGTAAGGACTTTTGCGCTGTAGGAGGAAAACCATAACAGAGCTTTGTTGAGGTGCGTAGTTGGCTCAGAGAAACAGATAACGTATTTGGTCTTTTCGAGCTCGACGATAGAAGGTATATACAGTTGGCCTCATAGAAACTGAAGGACAAAGCTTTGTATTGGTGGGAGGTGACACAGGTAGAACAACCAGTAGCTGCTTGGGAAGATTTCAGATAGAGATTTGAGATGAATTTTTTATCTCAAGTGGAAGAAGGATTACAGATGGAGAGATTCATGGCTTTGAAACAAGGAGACATGTATGTTAAGGAGTATGTCAATAAGTTTAATCAGCTGGCGAGATTTGGTCTAGGCTTGGTGAAGACAACCCACAAGAAGGCACTTAGGTTTGCGAGAGGGTTGAATCAACCTCCTCAAGGACATGCATTATCTCATATACCGATGGGGGCGGCGTTTGAAAGGCTGATTGACATGGCTCTAATGCACGAAGGTGGAAGGGATGAGAAGAAAGATAGTAAGGTCGAGGAGACATAGGATAAGGGTGAGAAAAAGAAGTGGTGGCCCTAGAAGAAAGCACAAAAGAAAGGAGGGAAGCCTGACAAGGCTCAAATCAAGAAAGATGTCAAGTGTCATGGTTGCGAGGATTTGGGTCATTTTGTGAAGGACTATAGAAAGACAAAGAAAGCCTAATTTAATTATGGTCAAGTGGGACACTTCACTAAGCAATTCCCTAGCAAGCAAGGACAAGGGGCAAGATCTTCTAAACAAGCACATGCTCTTGAGGCTAGTGGACTTGATCAAGGTAGGAAACTCACGGTTGAAGGTTTGATTTCCCTTTTTGACTATCCTGTTAGAATCCACTAGGGTTGGCAATTAGATCCGACTCGATAGACCGGGACCCCACCTGATGGTACTCGGGTCGGGTTTTGTCGTCTCTAAACTATATATTTCTAAAATCTGGACCCGGTCTGAGCTTCAGTTCAAGTCGGGTCGATTTGGGTTCAGGTGGGCAATAACACTAATATTACATATATTACAATGCTTTTCGGTCAGGTCTTTCAGGCCGGATCAGTTCGGGTCAGGTTTTATCGAGTCTTTATTGTATTTTTCATCACCTAGACCAGACCCGAGACCCATCGGGTTCGGTCGGGTTCAGGCCTTTTCAGATCGGTTCGGTTAGGGTTTTGGGTTCTCGGTTCTAATTGCCGACCCTAGAACCTGCTTTGATTATGGCGCTTCTCACTCATTTATATCTAGTTCTGTAGTAGATAGTCTGCACTTTAGTACTAGTATATTCTCTGATCCTGTAGTAGTCTCAATCCCCATAGGAGGTACGGCTCACTTATCCATGAGATGTAGGGGTTTTGAGAATTTCTATCTTGGGCGACGAGTTTGAATGCAACACATAAGTTCTGGGCTTTATGGGCTATGGTTTGATTATAAGAATGGATTGGCTAGCTATGTATGGTGCCATCCTTGATTTTGAAAAGAGAGTATTTAGACTTCTTACTTGCCATGGTATAACTCTCGAAATTTCTTGTGACCCACGGGGGTCGGTGATGCTCAGTTTCCTAGACTGCCTTGATACTTCTGTTGACGATTTTCGATCAGTACCCATTGTCAGAGATTATCCGGACATGTTTGATGAGGTTAAGGGATTACCTCCGAGGCATGATATAGACTATCAGATTTACTTGGTAGAGAATGTGAAGCCATTCGCTCTACTGGTGCGCCACATGGATCCTAGGGAAAGGAGGGAGTTCAGCAAGCAAGTAGGGGAGCTATTCGAGAAAAGATTTATTAAACCGGCATATTAGAGTGGGAAGCTCCAATCATTTTTACAACTAAGGCAGATGACTCACTTCGTCTACGCGTGGACTATAGAGAGCTGAATAAGCTCACCAAGAAGAATAGATACCCGCTTCCAAGGATTGATGACTTGTTTGGTCAGCTAGTAGGCGCATCGATTTTCTTGCAGATGGATTTGGCCATGGAATTTTATTAGTTGAGGGTGGCAGAGGATAGTATTGATAAGACTGCATTCAGAACTCCAGACAGTTTCTTTGAGTGGCTGGTTATGCCTTTTTGGGCTAACCAATGCACCCGCATATTTTTTGGACTTAATGAGTAGGGTGTTCAGAGAGTTTCTGAACCAGTTTATGGTGGTCTTTGTGGATGATATTCTGATCTTCTCAAAGAATGAGGAGGAGAATGCCCTACACTTAGGAGAGGTTCTATGCACTCCCAGATTGTATCATCTCAAGGCAAAATTTTCTAAGTGTCACTTTGGGAGAAAGGAAGTAAGGTTCCTAGGGAATGTAGACTCTAAGTACGGGATAACAGTGGACCCCACTAAAGTCGTCGCAGTTCAATATTGGAGGGCTCCAAAGAATGCAATAGAGGTGAGAATTTTTCTAGAGTTGGCTGCAATAGTGTTCACATTGAAGTCTTGGCGACATTATTTACTTGGAGAGAGATTTGAGCTATATTTGGATCATAAGTCGCTCAAATATTTGTTTTCATAGAAGGATCTCAATTTGAGGCATCAACGGTGGATGGGGTTCCTAGCGTCCTATGACTTCGAGATACCTTGTACCCCTGGTAAGGGTATTGTAGTGGTGGACACGTTGGGTAGGCAGATAATGACTTTGAGTCCTCTATTCTAGAAAGGCGGAGCTTGGAGTTTATATCGACCTTCGATTTTAAGCCATATATGGATTTCACATTGGGATTATTAGCATCATTAGAGGTGCGATCTACTCTCATGGAGAAAATTGGATCTATGCAACGAGAGGAACCGCAGACAGACATCTTGGACATACTTGGTAGACCAGAGACTTCTAGTCACCCAGCTAGATATATTGTGCATAAGAAAGGGTGGCTAAGACGAGATGGAAGGCTATGTTTCCTTAGAATTGGGGAACTCCTAAAGGCATTGCTTAAGGAAGCTCACCATTCTCGGATGACTATCCATCCGAGTGGCGACAAGATGAATCGAGGCATGAAGAGATTTTTCTTTTGGACTGGTATGAAGAAGGACATGGCAGGATTTTTAGCCTGATGTTTAACTTTCCAACGAGTAAAGGCTGAACAGAGGAAACCTGGCGGAATGCTTCAGCCCTTAGATGTCCCATAATGGAAGTGGGATAGCATCTCTATGGATTTCATCGATGGATTGCCCCGATCAAGGAAGGGAAATACGAGAATTTGGGTGATAATTGACAGACTTACGAAGAGCGCTAACTTTGTTCCTGTCAAGAGTAAGAGGACAACAACTTGGCTAGCATCGGTATATCTTCGAGAGATAGTCTGACTTCGTGGGGGTACCTTCCAGTACGGTAAGCGGCCGTGAACCTATCTTCACCAGTGAGTTTTGGAAGAGATTGCAAGAGGCGTTAGGTACACAACTACATTTTAGCACAACATACCACCCTCAGAACAATCAGAAGACTGAGAGGGTGGATAGAGTTCTTGAGGATCTTCTGAGACTGTGTATCCAAGATTTCAGAGGGACTTGGGAGGAGCATCTCCCATTAGCTGAGTTCGCGTACAACAACAGTTATCAGTCAAGCATAGGCATGACAACCTTCGAAGTGTTATATGACAACCTTGTAGATCACCGACTTGTTGGTGGGAGTCTACAGACAGACTTCTACTTGGACCTGAGATGACTCGAGAAACTTCTGAGAAGATTGATCATATCCGCCGAAGAATGAAGGCGGCTCAGGACAGGCAGCAATCATATGCTAATAAAAGAAAGACCAATTTGGAATTTAAAGTAAGAGACATGGTATTCAATAAAGTATCACCACTGAGGAATGTAGTTCATTTTGGCTTAGTAGGGAAGTTGGCACCAAGATTTGTACGGTCATTCCCTATACTGGAGAGGAAAAGTCAGATGGCCTATAGGGTTAGACTACTAGACAGACTGACAGACATGCACGATGTGTTCCACATTTCCTATTTGAGGAAATGTCTACATGATACAATAAAGATAATGGAGCCGAGCACACTTGAAGATGTAGAAGTTGAGAAGGAAGCATCGATGAGAAAAGTTCCTACTCATATTCTTGGATCAAAGATCAAGAATCTGTGCAGCAAAGAAATCAGATTGGTGAAGGTACAGTGGGGAGAAAACCGTGAAGGTGCAACGTGGGCACTCGATGACAAGATTCATGCTTCTTATCCTTTTCTTTTTAAGAGTATGTTCTTGATTTCTTTTCCAAAAATTTACTTCGCATTTGCATCTATCACTCAAGTATGTTTATCCTATCGTTCGAAACTTCGACCCTTAGGTAGGAATCAATGATTGGAAACATGTGTTTGAGACATGTTATGATTGATGGTTGAAAGTGGATGCAAGTGTTTACTAGTGGTTGCCATGGATGCATATACACACACATTAGGTACTAGATCGGCTTGAGCACTTACATACTGCATATGGATGTGTGCTTTTTATTTTATATGAATGGAAATAGGTAAATCATCATATGGATGTTGCATTTTGGTGAATGATTGTGCACACATATATAGCTTATATGTTATACCAGGAATCTTTTGCATACATATTGGATACATGGCACAAACATATGTTGCATTAAGGAGGTCAACCGAATTAGTCGACCGCCATATTTTCGCATTAGTGCAGGGACATATATACACAATACCTTTGCATATGTTCATACAAGCATTATAAATTCATAAGGACAATGGATGCCAGTGGATGATGGATGAGTGGATGGTTGTAGGTGGTTGATAGAGTAATAACATTTAACTTAGAGATTTCGGGGACGAAATCATTTAAGTAGGGGAGAATGTAACACCTCAAAATTTAATACACTATAACCGTGTTGTAAAGACAATAAAATAGGAATTACTAATTAAATATTCATAATTAAGTAAATTCGGTTTTACCATTGCGTTCTCCTGGCCCCAAGTTTGTGTAAATCGGAAAACATATGAGGATGTTATGAACTTTAGAAGTTTGTATATATATAAGAGGACTATATATGAATAAATTAAAATTAATTCAAAACAGAAATCAATACGCATAATGTAGCGGTCATGAGGCAACCCATGCCTTGCCTGGGTCAACCCGTGGATCAACCCAGTGTGTCGGTGGGTCGACCCATATGCATGCTGGCCCGATTCTGAGTTTTGTTTCTGGACAATTTTGTATGTTAGGTTCCTTTTATTACTTGTATGGCTAGATTTAAAACCCTAAGATATAAAGGTTAAGAATTAGCTCTATAAATCTATAAATAGGGAGGCTCTCTCCCATTTCAATACACACAATTATTCTTCATATTCGCTTCCTCCAAGGATCTATTCTATATATATATATATATAATGGGGAGATGCTGCTGAAGACTAGATCTACAGAGATAATTAAAGATTTAAGATCTGCATACAACCCTTTTCTACAAAGGCACATAGATATATATATATATATATATATATATATATATATGTATATTTTTGAAAATGATATATATAAGGAGATATATTCTCTTCTTCACCAAGACCCGTTGTGAGTTTCATGTTATTTTTAGATCTGATACCTAGAACTATATTATGACAATAAATAAAAGTGGTCTAAAACATACAGTACCTATAAGTTATACCTGTTCATTCATTGTTTATTCATCAATGTCGTTGTTACAGTAATTTATGTTCTTTTACTATCAATTAATTAATTAGTTATGCGTATCTATCTTCCTTTTCCCTATTATGCTGTTTAATTTATTTCAAGTCTTGACTATATACCTAATTTATACAGTTGACTTGATTCTATTCTCCTCCTTCTAATTTTCCCTTTTTATTTACGCAAAGCCTAGGCCCTTGAATGCCTATGCCATGTCTAATTTAATATTGCATATACTAAAAATTGGGATACTAAGAAACGACATGAAAAGGGGGAATTTAGGCATATTGTAAAATTGAGGACATTTTGATTATAATTTGGGAAAGGTATAATATGTGTATACTTGTATTTGCTGTAACTTAGGAACATAATAAAAAGTAAATAATATGCATAAACTTGTACATGCTATAATTTGGGAATATATGAATAAACTTGTATATGCTGTAATTTGGGAATATAATTGAAAGGAATATTATGCATATATATAAACATGTTAGATTTGACTTAATATAGACAATAAGAAAAGGACATGTTAGAATAATATAAGAGCCAGATGTAGGTTAGTAAACTAAATTACTTTAGTAATTATAAACATCTGGGCAGGTGTTAGTCTTGGAAAGGGTTGTACACACATAATTAATATTACAAACATGCTTATTAATGAACTTAAACATGCTAAGTTAAACTTGATTATTAATAAGCTAAGAGGTCCCTTGTTCTTCTGTTGTATCGGGTTTTGGGGACTCTTAATTCCTAGTTACTTGGGGGCATAAGCTTAGGGAGTTTTGTTTGTGCTAATCTTGCTATGTAGAACTCATATCAGTCGGTATCCCTGTTGGTATTTTGTTATATAGCCTCGCACTACGTGGGGTCCAGGGCACGCGTTACTGAACTAGATAGTAAGAGGTTCAAACAAGGAAGGTAGGCGCGGGCGCATTCCGGCAGAGTCATGAGCGTGCATGGGTCCGATTAGGGAAACTAAGATGTTGTAACACCAGTAAATAGGCATGTGTTATATAAGCTGCTGGGTTAGGGAATGATACACCTTTACTACCGGGGCTGATACAGGTTGTTTACATTGTAGGGAGCCGATCGCATGGGTAATAATTAGGGTATGCCTAATCCTTATGTTATGTAATTAGGGTAACACCTAATCCTGTTATGTAATTAGGGTACACCTAATCTTGTTGTTTAATCCTGCTTTTTAATCTTGTTGTTTAAATCCTGTTGTTTAATCTTGTTGTTTAATCATACTATTATGTAATTATGTTAACGCCTAATCCTGTTATACTAGTTTTGGTGCAGAGAAAACCCATTTTAGGGATATAAATGAGAAGCATTACTCTCTTACTATTTTATCATGTTGTTCTGTTTATCTTGTTTACCTGTTGCCATATATGATATTGTACTTTCTCATTTAGTCTTATCTATCTGTCTTGGTATCTCTTTTTTATGCATATTTGAAAATCACTGGAACTCGCCTGGCTTTATGTCTAACCTATTTTGTTTCGCTTCTTTCTATTCCTTTCCCCTCCTCAGGTCCTTAGAGTGGTAGCACTCCTCAGTGATTAGGACTTTCTCTTTGAGCTTGGATCTGGACTTTTCAAGGCGTATCGCTTTGATTTATTTTCTACTCTATTATGATTTGCTATAAGGGATATGGTTTTTTATTATTACACTCTGATATTTTTTTCATTATGAGACAGATGAGTTATTTGAGTTTTTGATGTAACTGGTTTGATGATGTAAAATGATTTGAAACAATGCTTTTACTCTTAAATAAAAGTTGAATTTTTCGCTGCTTACTTATATCAATCTTGTTAAATTATGTTATTGTTGACCAATCGCGCTTCACGAAACTTAATGCATTCTCTTATGAGTGACATTAGCGGATGTGGGGTGTCACAATTCTCCTCTTGAGTTATTAAGTGATTGGGCTCACCGTGTCTTTAATAATTTTTAAGGAGTAAGTGTAGATTTGTAGGGTTCCCCTTCATTAGGTATCAAGTGATCAGATAGCTCGCATTTTTCCAGTAAGAAGTATTAAATTGCTAATTGGGTATGAGTTATGTAATCTCTGAAAGGATCTTCTTCCTTTAGGTAGTAAGAGATCGGGTAGAGTTCGCCTTGAGATAACTCATAAAAAACCAAAGGTTTGTCTATCCTGTGGGAAGTATTAAGTGGCTCCTGGGTTATCCAATATTCTCAATTAGCTAGTGATATAGGGGTAACCAGGGTAAGATCTTTACATATATTATAGGTCATACATGATGGCTTACTTTCTCTCTCTCTCGTGGTTACGATATGTGAATGACAGAAGCCTTAACTAGTGGTTATGGGACTTAGTAGCTAGTTTCCGCTAATTTATAGTAGTGTGTTAGTAAATCACCTATCAAGGTATTAAATGATCAATAAGATCTACCTTAGGCCATAAGTGATTATACTAATCCACCTTATATATTAATTTTTAAGAGAGGTCTAAGTGACTATACAACCGACCTCTTTTGAACTGGTGAGGTATTAATTGCTCAAGGAGTCCACCTCTTAGTCGTATATTTGTAGGGTGGTTTAAAGGCTTCATATATGTGTAAAGGTTATGTATGAGGATTTAATAATTTATTTTGGTATGTGGTACCTTGGATATGGTAGTTAATCATTGTGCGTAACTATGCAAGGTTAGGATAGAATCACACAACTTGTTTTTTTTAAAAACAAAAATGTGTGATCCTCAACAAAGAAGAGAGCCCACCCACACACACACATGCACACACACACACACACACATATATATATAAAGAAAAAAAGGACTACAATATCAACGTACAGGTCTGAAAGGAAAAAACAAAACAACACATAGTTGTGCCTGTAAGTGTGCATATAATATTAGATAGATGAACTACGGATAAACCACTGCCTATCATTCTTCAATATCGAGTTCCGGCATGGCCACCACCTTATAGTGAAGTATATATGCTCCTACATTATACACAAGTCACTCCAACACAAATATAATAAACAACAGAACTGAACAACACAAATAAACTCTCCCAAACTACACTCTAAAAAACTCCAAAGAAAATAACATTTACAATCCAAATAACAGCTGTCCAAAAAGCTCCTCAACATAATCGACTACCTGCAACCTGAAAGAGACTAGCCAAACCATAAGATACCATCACACACACATATATATAAATATATGAGTGTGTGTACATATATATATATATATATATATATATCTAAGAATATATATATATATATCCATATATATATATATGTGAGAAAGAAAGAAAACAAAGAAAAACGGAAACTCAAAAAACTGAATTCAATAACAGATGCAAATTCTATTATGACTAAAAGAATTCAATAATAGATGCAAATTCTATTATGACTAAAATACCTATTTAATCTAATAAACAAACCCAAATTAATTCTAACCTTAAACAAATATCTCTCAAAACGAGGATCTCTATGTAACATATAGTGAGGGTTAGACATCCAATCCTAATGATTAAATTATAAACAGAGCCAAAGTTAGAGTGATTCAATCTCTGGTTCCTCTCCAACCAGATGAACCAGCTAATAATAGTAATTAAAGAATCCAATATATATCTATGCTTGAAATCTAAAAAAATCTAAGACAATTCCAGTAATAATCACAGTTACTACAGGAATATGACCATTTAATAACAAAGATCCTAACAACCATAGTTAAAATATAATTGGTAACAGAGCAAGAGAAAAATAAATGATCAACATTCTCCTCCAAGATACTACCAAAACAACACTTAACATCAAAATTAATTTTTTTCTTCTTTAATTTCACAACCGTGTTAAGTTTCTTATGAATAATCAACCACATAAGAAATTTAGCTTTCGACGGAGAATTAGTCTTCCAAAGAAACTTGAAAACAAACAAAGAAACACCAGAAAAATTAAGAAACTTATACATAGATTTAGAAGTATACCAAAGACTCTTATCAAGACCCTAATGAATAATATCACTATTATTATACATATGATACAAAGACAACTTAGCTCGCAATAAGGAAAATTGCCTGAACACAGACCCTTCTAAAATATTATCAAAAGTAAATTCCCAAGGGGGATCTAAACTATCATTATAAACATCAATAATCAAAGCATTCTTAAAACAATAATTCTCAAAAAGCTCATGAAATTCTATCTTAAGAGGAACACGAGAAATTCAAGAATCATGCCAAAAAATGTAATATTCCCTGAATGAATAGTCAGCTTACAACCTAAATTAAAAAAATCAAAACATTTCAAGACAATATTCCAAAAATAAGATAATCTATTAAGCCAACTATAACTAGAATCAACAATAACTTTGCCACCAACATAATATAATTTGGAAACAATATGCTTCCAAGTAGCCGTCACCGCAGGGCTTCTGAATTTCCATAGCCATTTGGCTAATGAGGAAGAGTTAAAGTTATATAAATTGACAATCCCTAGACCCCCATCAACCTTAGGTCTACAGCAAATATCCCAATTAACTAAACATTTATGACCTCTACAAATGTTATCTCCACTCCAAAGGAAATTACTCCTAATTCTGTCAATTTACTCAACCACCCAACGAGGAAATCTATGAATGACCATCCAATAAGTCGGAATAGCAGACAACACAGAATTGACGAGAACTAATCTACCAACTCTAGATAGATACCTTCTATTCCAACTAGATAGTCTATGATTAATCTATAATAACTAACCAATCTTCATGCTTAAGTTTAGAAGGCCTAATTTTAAAACCCAAATAATCAAAAGGAAATTTCATAGTAGAATAGTTTAAGGTGTCAGCAACTTGGTCCTCAACATTATCAAAGTCATTAAGAATCATAATAGAACTCTTATTAAATTGATTCTCAGACCAGAAAGCATTTCAAAACAATAAAGACTGAACTTCAATGCAATAATATGCTTGGTTAAGTGAGAGGAAAATAATAATGTATCATCTGCAAATTGTAGAATAGATAAATCATTGTTAAATCCTCGTTACCAACAACTCCTATGACACCTAATCTAACAGCTCTCTTAATAATTTTAGAGAAAACATCAACTGCAAGATTAAACAGAAGAGGTGACAAGGGTTCACCTTGTCTAAGACCTCTTTTAGAATGAATCTTCGTAGCAATAACCCTATTGACAACAATATGAGAACAACCAGATTTAAGCAAAAGCATGATCCAATTGATCCATCTAACACTAAAATCCCTAGCTAGACATAACTCACAAATAAAATCTCAGTCAACTGAATCAAAAGCCTTCTCAAAATCAATCTTGAGAATAACACAAGAAAAATTATTTTTACAACAAACATTTAAATAATCTAGGACAGCTGCCACTCTGTCAATAATGTACCTACCTTTAATAATGGCCATTTGGGAACAATCAGTTAAATCATTCATCTTTGTACTAAGCCTTTTCGCTAGGACTTTGGAAATGATTTTAACAGAACAATTGATCAAGGAAATAGCCCTATAATCCTTTAAAGAATTAGCGCCTAATTTCTTGTGAATAAGGATAACACTAGCAAAATTAAAGCTACCTAGCCGCAAATTCCGATTATAAAAATCATTAAAAAGGTTGATAATATCAAACTTCAAGACGTCCCAAGATTGCTTATAAAAAAAATAAAAATAAAAAAACCATCTGGCCTAGGAGCTTTGTCACTAGGCATATCATGGATAGCCTTCCAAATCTCCTGTTAAGAGAAAGGCTTATCTAAATCGACTAAGTCAATCTTAGCATCAGAGGGATAAATGTCATTCCAGCTAACATTGATCCTTCACTTAATCTTAGAACGAAAGATCTGCTTATAATACCTAGTAAAAGCATCATTTAAATCACTTTGAACAGATAATTCCACATCATTAACAAAAATAGAAGGGATCAAATTGATACGTCTTCTCTTATTAGCCACACTATGGAAAAAATTTGTGTTATTATCCCCGTCCTTAATCCATTAAACACGGGCCCTTTGCTTCCACATGACCTATTATTTTTCTAAAATCAACTTAAGATCACGCCTAAGGTTGCAAAGTTTATCCCTGTAAATGGAATTAAGAATCCTGGACTCACTAATCTTGTCCAAATCTAACAACTCACACATAAACTTATCTTTCCTAATTCCAACATTACCAAAAATATATAAAACTAGAATCTAACAGACACATCTTCTCAAATTTGAAACGATTACTAATGGAAAAATTCGAGTCACAAGAAAGAATGATGGGGCAATGGTCTGAAAATAGAAATGGCGGACCTTTAACTCTACAAATAGAAAACCTATCTTCAACCTCATTACTAATAAAAAAATCTATCCAATAATGCAAAAGGACTATCTCTAACATTAGATCAAGCAAAAGATATATTATTAAGAGGAATCTCAATAAAATTATTGGCTAAAATGAAATCACTGAATTCCTCCATGTCAGAGAAATCACCTTCTCGAGGTGATCTCTCCACCAAATATCTAGTGACATTGAAATCGCCTCCCCCCCCACACAATCCATTGATTGGGGACAAGGTTCCTAAAATCAGAACATTCATCCCATAAAAGTCTCCTCTCTATTTTAGTATGGGGACCATACACATTGGAAATACCCAAAATAGAATTATCGATAAGAGAGGCTAATATGATGTGTAAAGAATACAATTTAGGAATCTCCTGAATGAATCTAAATTGATTATCCTTCCAACCATTCATAAGACCCCCAGCACTACCGACAGCCGGAAGAGAAGCCCAATTATGAAAGTGAGACACACCTAGCCTCATAAAAACTATGATCGAGGTTCTTAATTTTAGTTTCCTAAAGTAAAGCAATATCAATATGGAAGTCTCTAAAAAAGCTCTAACCTTAGCGCATTTTTTGGGCTCATTAAGATCCCTTACGTTCCAGCTAACAATCCTCATCATCTAAAAGAGTTAACTCTATATAATTATCCACTAATGTAATCCACATCTAACTTTATGTCTGTAAAAATAAAAGCAGTGTCATTAGCCAGTTGATAAAGCTGGCTGGTAAAAGGCTACCCAAAGCAAACGGTGTATAGTCGCTACCATAAACAGGTATTATACTTGAGCCCAAATTCAATTTGCTACCACTAGCACTCGAATTCAGGGATCTACCATGATAAGAAGAGAAATTAGGTCTAATACTCACGCTACGACGAACCAATCCAGTGATGGGAGTCACTATCTTACGCCTTCCCCTCCTAGACAACGAAGTGGACACCTCTCTAATTGGAGATTGCTCTCTACTAACCTCTTGCAACCCATCCCTAACCGAAGCACTAGACTGACAAAGAGTATCTATCCTCAGACTAGTCAACTCATAATTTGACTGGAAAACATAAAAACAAGGCCTCAAAAACAAGGAAGTGATTCTCACACCCGACTCTCCCAAAACCATCATGCGTCCAACCTTATCCAACAAAAACTTAAAACCACACACATCATAACACAAACACCCCGTCCAACTGCGTGAACCGCACTGAAAACACCCCACTGTCAAAAACTTTCCTGCTTCCAGCAATCAAACTACCAAAAACACCATCAACGTTGCCCTGATACCCCTACCAAACCACCTCCATTAATAACTAAATCACCACAGCGACTAATGACGTGACCGACACCACCATATAGTTTAATATCAAAGTTGTCATCCCCACAAACAATATCAGTACACTGGCTATTATCTAGCTAGTCTCCCATAACCCAGCACGCATCTATAATAATGGGACCATTATCAAATACACCACATTGTGTTTTCTTCTTACCCTTCAGATCAAACACCTCGGAATTATGTGTGATAGGAACACTATCCCAATCACGCTGTGATATTACAACCGGGCCAGAAACCAATGGATAATCCATCTTCTCAACCGATGGAACGCAACAAAGACACCTCGTTTTTGAAACCTCATTTTACATCATGTTCCTCCAGCAGCCCAAAGCTGTTATACAATGCAATATCATCCACCACATACCATGCAGACCTATCCTCCACAATAGTAGAGAAACAATATGAGTTATTGGAGAACTCGCAGTGTTTACCATATTCACAACGCTGCATAATCACCATATCATTCTCGATCATCGCATATATCCCGACATTGATACTTGAAAGCTTGATATCTACCCCAACATCATACCACATAGCCTCGACATTGCCCAGACACTTTTGAACCCAAGGATCAAGCATCAAAGAATCAAACTTATGAAAAGTCAAAAGCCTCCCGGAAATACCCACCATCTCCTCTTCAAAAAACATCCCACCGTCAATCGCCTCAATATCCAGACCATCCCCTACGTCACAATCCACCACCGTCTTTAGATCAACATCCACCAGTTTAGGATTCCACCCAAACCCCAACTTAATAACATCCTCATCTTTGGAATAACACTGAAATTCAGCAACACCACGATCACATATCACAACAGAAATAGTTGCATCAAAATGCAATAGTATCTCGTCCAACAACATTATACCCTTCCTCTTATAATTCGATAAAGAATCAGCAAATATCCTCCTTAATTTCAAGAAGTGTAAACAAAACGAAAAGGCATGATCCTTCCTCTCAAGAGGCGGTGGCAAAGGAGGGTACACAGCAGATCTTGAGTTATTGAGATACCTCTTTTGCCACAATAAACCATCAATAAGACCCTCAAAATGCCAAACTAATAGAAGTAATAGATATGCACCATCAAAATCCTGATTAGGATTAGCCAATACGTAAAGATCCATAGGAGAAATAAGTTTTTGGCATAGTTTCGAACGATTAAAGCGCAATAAATCGAAGACTGAGCCTTTAAAGATCTCCGGACAATTGAATTTCCAATGCCCTAAACCACCACATTCGAAACATCTAAACATATTCCTGCAATCTTTCGCAATATAGCCTGAATCACCACATTTGAAACAGAATCAATCCCTGGATAACTTCCTTTTAAAAGAACTCTTGCGCAAGGGAGAAATCCAATTAGAAGATAACCCAGAATTAGGCTTAGAATGAAGAATCACATTGGCATATGAGCGCTTAGATTCTCTCCCCGAATTGGACAAAGAAGAAGAAAGATGCAAAGGCAACGAAATCGAAGAGAAAGCCGCCTCCATATTTGAAATGTAGTTTATATTATTTTAGTACTTGAATCGGGTTTCCGATATAGAATCACACAACTTGTTAAACGTATAATTTGGGTGAAACCAAATGAGATCTACTTGTATTCTATGGAAAATATTATACATTTTCTACTCACACTAGACTTGTTGTTCTAACCTCCTCCTCAAAATAACTCTTAGGTTCACCATAAGGGGGATAGGTCTGTGGAAGTGTTCTGGTTTGGTTTTATATTCTTATTCTCCCATGCTCGATATTTATGGGGTGATTCACTTTTATGGTAGCTGTCATGGCCAATACTTAATAACTGTATCATGTTTTTTCTGTGCGTTTAGCTTTATTCTACTATGATTATACTCATTTTCAATATTCGCAAGCACTAGAATCACACCATCCATAGTTAGATGGGTTTGAGTTTCAATTTTTGTTGAGACTCGAGCTTAGAAAATTTCCATCTGTTGCATAGCTCTAAAACATCTTCATGGCTGATAATATTACACCTAAAAGTAGAGAAAGTACTTTTAATACAAAATCAATAACTATTGGTATATGGTTCTTACTAATGTAACTGATAATGATAGACAATCATAACTAGCAACTATTATGACATTGTGGTTAATGATGAAAAGTATATATATTAAGAGATCAACCACATCCATTTAGATATGGTTTGATAAGTTGTGAAACCTGTATCTTTTGTCAAATGGATATCATTTTGCTTACACTTAACATATCTTATGGATTTTCATCAGTATGCATTAGTTTTAAATTATGTTAGTTATTTTTACCTCCTATCTTTTACAAAGTGATGGAAATATTGTACACAATTATTGAAAAAGTATGTAGAATCTTTTCCTAAAAAATATTATATTTATGGAGAATTTTTACTATATAATATGCCTATGCATTTATTTCTTTTTTTGATAACAAAGGGGGAGAAGAACATATGCTTTACATATCTTAAAATTGGCATTTATATTAAGTTAAGAGATATAAAGTTAAGGGAATTAACTTCTTATATATACAGCTAAAGTGAGATATTATTTTATAGTATAAAGTTGTGTGACTGTCATCATAAAAAGGAGAATGAAAGAACCATTTTATGGTGTTTTGATGATACTAATCGTAGAAAATGCTAAAAATATATTAATTGAATTATTCTATGTCAAAATGATGACTAAAGAGTTGGTAAAATAGAATGGTCAAGAAAATGCAAAGATAAGAATCAAACTCTGGTAGGCTGAGAGAGGAGCATGTACTTTGATCGTTGCAACACAAAAGCTCAGAAAATATCGTTATTCAGTCGACTGGAATCCTTGCTGAATCTGCTGAACCAACCTACATCTATATATCTTCATACATCGACCTTTTAAACTCCTCGCTGCTTACGGATTCAAAATTGACTCGGTTCAATTCAGTGAACTCTCACCTCAGTTGACCGAGCTTTTTCAATTCTGAATAAAAAGCTGACCTAATGTAGGAATTTGATATAGAGAGGAGAAGAGAGATTAAAGGTAGAATAAATTGAATGACTACATTTTTATTGCTTCATTTTTTTCATACCACAAAATGAGAGAGTACAATTATATTTATAACACAATAAAGATTCTAGACTCTTCTTCTCTAGATTTTTCCTTATCCTCTAATTTCTAGATTTTCCTTATCAAACCATTCCCTAGATAATTCTATTACATTTATAATAACTCTAATATTTATAACCATTTATTTTTATATTTTCCTAAATAAAATAATTAAATTTATTCCATAATTTATGTTTCCTTTTAAAACAAGTTTATTTTCAACATTCCCCCTTAAACTTGTTTTATTACTCCAAGTAGATTCCTTGATTCAAAAATATTGAGATAATAAACAAAGCACTTCTCTTCGATTTGTGATGCACTTCTCATCACCTTCAATTGTTGTAGCATGTCACTTCAACTATACTCTTTGAATATTGGAGCACTTCTGACCCATAACTCAAAAATAAATTCTCTTCCACAGCCACTTGTGCCATGTTCTCTTGCTCTTCATCTTTGAACCGTTTTCTTGCTTTTGTTGTGCTTCAGTTGGTCCGTCTTTGAATTATTTTATAAAAAAACTGATTTTTTTCGCTCTCTAGAGATCTCTCTATCCCTCTCATCAACCTAGCTCTGATACCATGTTGTAATCTAGATATAGAGAGGAGGAGAGAGATTAAACATAGAATAAATTGAATGACTACATTTTTATTGCTTCATTTTTTTCATACCACAAAATGAGAGAGTACAATTATATTTATAACACAACAAAGATTCTAGACTCTTCTTCTCTAAATTAGTCCTTATCCTCTAATTTCTAGACTTGCCTTAATAAACTATTCCCTAGATAATTCTATTACATATATAATAGCACTAATATTTATTACCATTTACTTTATCCTATCATAAATACAATAATTAAATCTATTCCATAATTTATGTTTCCTTTTAAAATTAAGTTTATTTTCAACACCTAATTCAGTAGGTTGAATATCAAGCTCAGTCTAGTAACCTAGTGTAAAATGATTATTTATTGAATTGGTGCATTCATGCTTTTATGTTCAGAAGTTGCATCTCTCTGCTACTGTAGCCACTTCTCTTCATCAATGGTGAAACGAAAATGATTCACCCCTACTTTAGCATTCCCACAATATCTATATAACCCCCTAATCATTCTTGAACCGCCATACATTACAATAGAGTTCTATGATTTGAATTCTATGATTCATACTTCCAATTACTGAGCCATACTTTGAAGTCCAAGAAATGTACGTGATTTAGATATTTCGACTAGTGTTCTTATTCTCCACATCACATATTCTATTCGAATATACTACTTAACCTCAACACCTCCATTCAACATAGTTTTTCCTCGTTACAGGAGTTATTGTACATCAAAGTGACGTTATGTATTTCAAGATTCACTAGTCAGAAATTACATTTTTTTTATGCTGCATGTAATTGTTGTTAAAGTCTTGTTCGGTTGTTTAGTGAAGTGGATAAACATGTTCCTCTGGGTTAAATGAGTGTGCTGATAGTGAAATAATGAAGGAGCATTGGAGCTGGACGCTGGTTGGAAGACTGAAAACAGTAGGAGTGAACATTATATAGTTAAATAAATAGACCAGCCAAAACAATTAAATTTGGAAATTTTGGCTTGGATTTCAAACTCCACTGAATTATAATCGATCCATAAAAAATGTAATTTACTTATCAATTAACCAAATTAATCGAACCTTTGTTATATTTTCATAAAAAAATGGTGTAATAACATTTCATAAAAAATGGTGTAATAACAAATTTTTTATATTATTTTAGTGATTCAAATAAATTTTATTTATCATACACATGTCATAACTACTTTTAGAAATTATGAGGATGTTAGATAAAAATATTTTCGCTTATTTATGTTTTATTTCAATACTTACAGTAAAAATTCCAAATACAAATGAATTTTATTTGAGCTTACTTAAGTAGGATATATAACCAGCCAAAATTAATTTAGTTGTTTTGATTTGATTTTTGTATTTTCTTGACTTTAGTTTGGTTTAATAATTTTCATTATTGAAATGCTCACCCTTATGTTCTACTATAAATTGACTGTGTGGTTTTCTTTACTATCCTGATGCATTTACATTATCATAGATGGTCATCTTTAGTCCTGTGTATAGGGATAAACAAACATTTTATCATTTAAATTTGCTTTAGTTTGATCTTTATAATTTCTACAAATGGTTTTCTTGGATAACTCCTATTATTTCTGATCTAGACACAGACTAGATAATTAATTTATTGTTTTTTGTTTTTGTTTGTTCAATTTTCAATGGTAATTTCTATTAATGCAAAATTGGTTTTCCATTGTAAGGCGCAAGCGCATATATATATATATATATATATATATATATATATATATATATATATATATATAGAGAGAGAGAGAGAGAGAGAGAGGAGGGTTATATGGCACCCCATTTTTTTAGCCTCCCTTTTGCCCCTCATTTATAGCCAAGTATTTATAGTTAAATAAGTTAGTGGAAGGAGAGAGAAACGGGAATGTGTAGTGGAAATCAGGGGGGCTAAAAGGGTGTTGCACTATTTAGGGTGCTCTTGAACGCTCCTTATATATATATATATATATATATATGTATGTATATGTATATATATAGGGGATTTTTGCCACAAGGACAAAAAAAGAAAAAAGTTTGCTCAAAAGGACAAAAACCAAAAAATTTGTCCAAAATGACATTTTCTAGTAGAAATGGTGAAATTCAGGGATGCCCCTCGTTTTTCCACTTCACACTAAAAGTTGGTCTTTTGAGCAAATTTTTTGGCTCTTGTCCTTTTGTTTTCTAATATATATATATATATATGAGGAGCGTTCAATGACACCCCAAAATAGTGAGCACCCCATTTGCCCCCTATATAAATCAAGCATTTATATTAGAACAAGTGAGTGGTAGGTGAGAGAATGAGAGATGGGAGAGAGAAACGAGATATGTGGTGGAAATCAACGGCATTTAGGGATGTTGCAGTATTTGGGGTTCCATTGAATGCTCGCTATATATGTAATAACCCGGAAATCCGAGCCAATTTAAAATTTTTATTTTGGCAATTTTAATGAATTTTGAATATTTAAAATGAATTATTTTAAATAATAGCGACGAGAAATTTATTTTGAATAGAATTAGAACGTATATATTTATATAGATTGTCGTTAGAATATAAATAATTATTTATAATTATAAAAGGAATTGAAAATGGCGCGGTAGTTCGAAAATTCGATTTAAAATTTCAAATGAATGTACAGGATTCAAAATAAACAGGATTTTAGCGAAACCAAAAATATTAGAATCTATTTGAAAATATGTTTCCAAAGAATCCGAAAAATTGAAATTTCATAGCGGAAATCAAAAGTTAGGCCCAGTTGAAAATTCAGAATAGGCGCTATGGAATTCAGGCCCTTAAAAATGGAAATTTTGCAAATGACCTCTGTTTTCGACGAAAACCACTTTTGTTGGATCCGAGATATCAAATTATTGTCAAAATTCATAATTTTTGGGATCAATATGTGAGTGTGGCGAAGGAAAACATGTTTTGTTAGTTTCGGTCAATTTGGATCGACCAGAAAATGACCATTTTTCAAACGGTCTCAGAATTTGATGAAATTAGTTTTGTTAGGACCGTATCGTCAATACGAAGCTAGAAAATATTTTTCGGGGATTTTTTAGAATCTGTATATGGCCCCGGTAAATTGAAATGTGCGTTCAAATTCAATATATAGAGTTATATTTTGATTTTGATGGAAAACTGATCGAAATAGCCGAATTGGCTTACGAAAATTATCCCGTTGTGTTTGGAATGGGGGTATTACGCTAGCGGTGACAGTCGTTGGGATTTGTTTGGAGTTCGTTTACGATGTTGAATTTTAAAGAAAATTAAATATTAATATGTATATATATATATATATTATTTACCTTATCCCCCCCACTCTTTCATTCATTCAGATCAAATATATAAAAAAACCGTAACCCGCCTCCCTCCAACATCAATGTCGCGATTCCTCCCTAGGCCGCTGGAGGCGCCACCGCACCCACCTAGTCCGGCGAACCCCTCCTCCGCCTCCCCATCTCCCTTAGTTCGAACGCGAGCCCCCATCCTCCTGCGTAGAAACGCGCCACCCTTCTTAAACCCTAGAACCGTCGTGGATCGAGTCCCCACCCCATCGCCTGTCTCTGCCAAGCACCTCCGATGCAAAAGCCTGCAGCGCCACCCCTCCCTCCGGTGCTCCTCGCCCTGAAACCCTACAAAACAGTGAAACACCACTGCTCCGACCCTGAGAGCCACCACCGACCACTGTTGAGCTTACCGCCAGTCAGAGGCGCCGCCATTCTTTCCCCCTTGCACCGCTGTAAGCTTTTCTATTTATTTGTTTTAATTTATTTTCAAAAATATGTATAAATATTTAACATCGTGTAATAAAAATATGATTTTTATATTATAGAAGTAATAAAAATTTGATTTTTATATTATAGAAGTAATAAAAATATGATTTTTATATTATAGAAGTAATTAAAAATATGATTTTTATATTATAGGGAAAGTAAAAATATGATTTTTATTTATTGGAAAGAAGCAATAAAAATATAATTTTCATTATGAATAGCATGGTAAGGACTACATTGGAATTTCAAACATATCCAAACGGTTCAGATGTTCAGAATTAAAACTGGTGGAGTGGAACCCAAAGGCGAGAACTCCTCACTTTTAATTTGTCTTCTAGTTTGAAATATATAGTAGGATGCAGACTGCGCTTAGTAGCACCGACACCCATCGTCCACAGACCATGGATGACTTGTTTGTTTGATTCATGTGTTGTGAACGTTGATTGTGTGATCTGGAATGGAATAAAATATTTTATAGTTAAAAATATAATTTTTAACGTTGATGTAAATAAAATAGATATTCATTTACAAATCAGAACGATTTGTTTATATACACCTATTTGACTGACATAGAGTGGGGCGATAAATTTTAAACATCACCCAACTGCACAAATAAAATATGTGTTTGATTGATTGAAACCCCACACGGGTGTTCGGATGATATTGACGTACACTAATCTCAATTGTCTAGTAGTATGTCGACCGATGGGTTGACAGACTGTGTAAGCGTTACTTATCTATATTTAATGCTTATGCAGTTGTGTGGTGCACTTCGGATGATGATTAATTATTTATCATTTCTATTATATATATATATATGTGTTGTATGAAAATCCATATAATTAACATTATATGGTAATTGATTGGGCCTCATTCCAATTTGGGAAATAAAATAATATATATTCATGTGTTGAATAAAATATATATTCATGTGTTGAATAGAAGAAAATTCACGTGTTGAACAAAATATATATTCATGTGTTGGAGAAGAGAATTCATGTATTGAATAAAATATATATTCATGTGTTGAATAAAAGAAAATTCATGTGTTGAAGAAAATATTCATTTGTTGAATAGAATAACGAAGTTATTGAAAGATATAAAGCCGTGTTGATTAGATTTGCGCCATTTTGATGCGAACGATATTTATATCGATTATATTCATTTTTAAAGTGAATATAGAAAAGGAAGTGATTTCAAAATATAATGTTTTGAAAATATTATCATTTATATTTATATCGATGATATGGAATATTCAATTTTGATTAGAAATTGAATAGGAAGTTGAAATCGTTTTGAAAACGAATTTAAAACGATTTATAAAATACGTTTTAAAAAGAAATCGACGAAATATAATATATATATATTATATATATAATGGCCTGAATAGAACGCGCCGCGCTGCGGCAGTTCGCGAATTTTGACCATTGACTTCGAATGACATTACGGGAGATCCAACCGTCGTATCCTAAAACCGGAACCGTTGGGATTATATCGAAAAGAGCTTTCTAAAGAATATTAGAGATTTGAAATCTAGCAGTTGGATTTTGAATTATGTCCAAATCAAATTTGGAAAAGGTCGTTGTAAGTGCAGTTCGATGGCCGTTGATGGAAATCGGCTGAACGGGCCTTGATAAAATTATTAAAAATAGTAATAATTTGTGTAAAATCATAAGAAATGATTGGGAAAGAATTGGGATGAAAAAATCCATATTTGAAAAGATAGAAATAGATTTTTATCGAAATGAACTAGTTTTGAACTAGAATTATAATCCATTTATTTTTGAAATAAATAAATTGGAATGGAATGGAATTCGATTTGGTAATAATCAAAGTGAATTTCTGTGGACGAGGACTGCTAATATATATGGAATTTAAAAGGCTTTGCCGTTATACCACTTATATTGTTAGTTGGATATGGAAGTTTATATCGATTATATATGTCGATTTGTTTTCCATGAAGATTCCATCATTAATGGAATGTGATTTTGGGTTGTCGTGAATGGTATCTTTAATAATACTATTCTTAGACCCAACAAAGTTAAGAAAATCAGAAACTAACCGGAGATTAGTTAAGTTGAATGGTTTCTTGGGTATTGATCTGATGTTGGTTTCGACCTTCGGGGTTATTACTTAGGGAATTGTTCACTTGCTAATTTACGGTTAAAGGCTGATGGAATAGAATGTGATTTTGGGTTTATCGTGAACCGGGTTTTAAACGACATTGGTTCTTCAACCCAGTTAAAGACGGGATATGATGTCCCAAGTTAAATAATCATTGATAGTGATTATTGGGAAGATTAAAACCCAATGGAGTTTTAATGAATCTTTAATTAGATTGAAATGATCTAGAATGGAGTATCACCAGTTTTGCTCCAGGCGATAGTTAAATATTTAATTAGATTTGAACGTGAAATGGTAATTGAATTTACCGATAACACCGTGGTGTTAGATATGAAGTATGACCAGTTTTACTTAATGGGATGAATAGGTTGGGATTGGGAAATTTAACAAGTGATTACTTCGGTAAGGTTCGCTAATCCCGACTAGTTTGGATAAACCATAATTTGGTTTGAATTGATATTCAAAAGAAGATTAAAGAATAAATTTAAAGAATTTATCTTTGACAAAATTAATGGGAAACTTTCCCGGAGTATAAGAATATTTGAAAAAAAGAATATTCTGAATTGGAATGAGGAGTATGTTGTGTTTGTGTAACACTTGTTTATTATATACGTGAGTTATTCAGAAATACCGGGTTTATCCCATTTTGAATAACTGGTTCGACGATGTGTCGAGGATGAAGACGGTGGTCGAAGACCGGAGGTCTTCACGTCGTTTGGATAATTACTGATAATTTTGATTGGGATGTACACCCAAGAGGAGGGAATCAGTTGGTGATCGTCCAGACGCGCTTGGAGAATGATGGATATGCGAGATACAAGGTGCCTCCGGTTTCGTTCAGACCTAGAACGAACTTGTAAATGGACTGTGTGTCTGACATTGGATTTTATTCTGTGTGATTGATTTCTATTAAATATATATCTATTTGGCGGTGGATAATTTATTCTCTTGCTTAATGCCCTTCTCTGAGATGTACGAGCTCAGAGGTTAAATATTGATGGATATCAATCACATGGAGTGAATTTCCTATGTGGCATGCCTAAGTGGCAAATGATCAAGGCTTTTGTTGAAAAGCAGAGTCTTGTGGTTGATGATCAAAGCACCACCTGTGTGGCATAGCTTTGTATAACATTAATTCGCGAGCTTCACACCCCGGTTGTGAAACAGAAACAGGAGAGGACATAAGGAAGGGCATGTGTTTCCTTCTAGCTAGGGTGGTGTCAGTGACTTACCAGCCCTGACATTTATATTGTTTTCACCTATGTGGTTGTTGGATTGCGAGGCGCCTCAGATATATCAGTGACTATGTGGAGCTGATGGGGTCATTTGGCTCATTGACGCCCCAAAGGACGGGGAAACGCAGTGTTCAGGCATTTTAATCCACATCGGTCGACCGACCCTGACGATCCAAGGGCCCACCTGAGTCTGGTTCCTAAGACACGGGCTAGAGCATCTCAAATCGGTAGAGGACTATCTTTTGCCTCGGTTCACAGATGGAAATCCAACTTCCAATAAGTGACTTTGTGGTTTTGATTGTAGAGCCTAGTATCGGCGACATGATATAGGGTACCCATGCCGTCTATGATTGATACTTATGATTGAAATCGTTTTGACACTATACACTTATAGTAATAATAAAAGATGAAATTTAGCGTATCAAGCATTCTTTGGCTATTATAAGGTGAAACCCTATCCTCCGGCTTGCGTTGCATTGTGCGATGGGACCTGGGTCTTATAATAGCTTCATTGTTCTTTATTTAGCATTGCACTATTGTTTTATGCACGGTATTCTTGGGAGGAAACCCGTTCCGTGTTATACGGCGTGGTCCCTTGATTTACCTAACTTTAAAATAAAGATTAATAACTGTTTTAGTTCTCTCACCAGTCACATGACTGACCTGGAGTTTATTGTTTTAACCTAAACTCTGGGTGCCCCTATTTTCCGCATGGGCAGCTAGTATTTTTGGTTTTGCAGATTTATATTCACAGGATCCTGATTTACAGCTGGAATTATACTCGAAAAGCTCTGTATCCGCGTATTCCTTTCAGTTGTGTTTTTGTATTATTTTTCCGCTGCTATGTATTTAAATGTAATTTGAATCTCTGATATTTATCGAATGTATATTATTTGTTTATGCTCTGTATATTCTTGTATTCTAATGGAATTGTTGTAATAAGCAATGAAATGTTCTTCTGTTTGTGTTCCGATTTGTCGTGTTCTCAAAACAATCAGGGGTTTCGAACGGTCTTGCTCGGTTTAGCGATCGATTCGGTTAGAGCGAAATTCCTAATTGTTACATGTGGTATCAGAGCTTTGGTTCACAGAGCTCGGAGAACTAGACACATTAGAATCATACGAAAGAATTCATCAGAGATTGGATTATCGATATCCAATAAGAATGACTCGTTAGAGATGGGATCAGTAGTATCCTAGAACGAGTGTGAAGAGTATATTTTTAAAATGAAAACAATTTTTGTTTTGAAGATTTAAATCAGTTATTCTTATTTGATTATTTATTTTATATTGAATTTGGACAATCCAATATATAAAGATTTTGCGTATTCGTCTGATTCACGTGTATTCGAAGTTTTAATATACTGGATAGATATAGAATCACACTCTAGTCGCTCGGACATGATTCTGATGATTGACGCGTCATCATCAGAATTTATTTTCGTTTTTTGAAAGTGGGATTTCTATATGATTCCAATTGACTGGTGTGAGAACCAAAGCTAGATAGGGCTTATTGTTGTGATTTGGCATCAAAAATATGATTTTTGGCTACGTATTAAAGTTATGTGATTGAAACGTTAATCAACAAATTGATTGCTGATTGTGTTGTTTGATTATTGGTTGATTAATCAAAATGTTGAACCTTTAGCCAAATTGAACCAAATAGTGGATTGTATTGAAAATTTATCGCATTTGCATGCATGTGCATGTACTTACATTGAACAGGTCATAGCAAAGAGGCTAGAGCAGAAGAATAAAATTGTTTGCCCGACAAATAGGTACATGTTTACAAATTTATTGGGTTTGGATGATTTTATGAGCCGATTAGCTAGCCGCTTGGCTTTTTCTTTTTCTTTTGGATTGGTGAGGGCCATGGGAGGCTATTTGAAATATCCCCAAGCTCCAGGTGCAGGGGAGGTTATGGCGAAATTTTCCGAAAATTTAGGGAGTTAGCCAAATTTTTGAAAAGTTCTTAGATGCTGAAAAGTTAAAGAACTTAAGCCGCAAAGAAAACAATGGAAGTTGAGTTGATTAGTTAAACAACTTTCAGCTTCGTTCCTTTTCGGCGACGAAAAGTTTTAAGTTGGGGGGATTGTAATAACCCGGAAATCTGATCCAATTAATTTTTTTTATTTTGGCAATTTTAATGAATTTTGAATATTTAAAATGAATAATTTTAAATAATAGCAACGAGAAATTTATTTTGAATAGAATTAGAACATATATATTTATATAGATCGCCGTTAGAATATAAATAATTATTTATAATTATAAAAAATGGCGCGGTAGTTCGAAAATTCGATTTCAAATTTCAAATGAATGTACAGGATTCAAAATAAACCGGATTTTAGTGAAACCAAAAATATTAGAATCTATTTGAAAATATATTTCCAACGAATCCGAAAAATTGAAATTTCATAGCGGTAATCAAAAGTTAGGCCCAGTTGAAAATTCAGAATAGTCGTTATGGAATTCAGGCCCTTAAAAATGGAAATTTTGCAAATGACCTCTGTTTTCGATGAAACCACTTTTGCTGGATCTGGGATGTCAAATTATTGCTAGATTTAAAAATTCTTAATTTTTGGGATCAATATGTGAGTGTGGCGAAGGAAAACGTGTTTTGTCAGTTTAGTCAATTTGGATCGACCAGAAAATGACCTTTTTTCAAATGGTCTCAGAATTTGACGAAATTAGTTTTGTTAGGATTTTATCGTCAATACGAAGCTAGAAAATATTTTTCGGGAATTTTTAAAGTCCGTATGTGGCCTGGTAAATTGAAATGTGTGTTCAAATTCAATATATAGAGTTATATTTTGATTTTGACGAAAACTGATCGAAACAGCCGAGTTGGCTTACGAAACATATCCCATTGTGTTCGGAATGAGATTATTACGCTGGGGGTGACTGTCATTGGGATTTGTTTGGAGTTCGTTACGATGTTGAATTTTAAAGAAAATTAAATATTAATATGTATATATATTTATTATTTACCTTATCCCCCTCCTCTCTTTCATTCTTTCAGATCGAATATATATATATATATATAAACCGTAACCCGCCTCCCTCCAACATCGATGTCGCGATTCCTCCCTAGGCCGCTAGAGGCGCTACCTCCTCCGCCTCCCCATCTCCCCCAGTTCGAACATAGGCCCCCATCCTCCTGCGCAGAAATGCGCCGCCCTTCTTAAACCCTAGAACCGCCGTGGATCGAGTCCCCCCCATCGCCTGTCTTCGCCAAGCACCTCCGACGCAAAAGCCTGCAGCGCCACCCCTCCCTCCGGTGCTCCTCGCCCTAACGTCCTGAAACCTTACAAAACTATGAAACACCACTGCTCCGACCCTGAGAGCCACCGCCGACCACTATTGAGCTTACCGCCGGTCAGAGGCGCCGCCATTATTTCCCCCTTGCACCGCTGTAAGCCTTTCTATTTATTTGTTTTAATTTATTTTGAAAAATCGTTATAAATATTTAGCACTGTGTAATAAAAATATGATTTTTATATTATAGAAGTAATAAAAATATGATTTTTAATATTATAGAAGTAATAAAAATATGATTTTTATAATATAGAAGTAATAAAAATATGATTTTTATATTATAGAAGTAATAAAAATATGATTTTTATATTATAGAAGTAATAAAAAAATATGATTTTTATATTAGAGGGAAAATAAAAATATGATTTTTATTTATTGGAAAGAAGCAATAAAAATATAATTTTTATTATGAACAGCGTGATAAGGACTGCATTGGAATTTCATACATATCCAAACGGTTCAGATGTTCAGAATTAAAACTAGAGGAGTGGAACCCAAAGTGAGAACTCCTCCTTTTTAATTTGTTTGCTAGTTTGAAATATAACTAGGATGCAGACGGTGTTTAGTAGCACCCGACACCCGTCGTCGACAGACCATGGATCACTTGTTTGTTTGATTCATGTGTTGTGAACGTTGATTGTGTTATTTGGAATGGAATAAAATATTTTATAGTTAAGAATATGATTTGTAACCTTGATGTGAATAAAATAGATATTCATTTACAAATCAAAACGATTTGTTTATGTACACCTATTTGACTGACATAGAGTGGGACGATAAATTTTACACATCACCCAACCGCACAAATAAAATATGTGTTTGATTGATTAAAACCCCACATGGGTGTTGGGATGATATTGACGTACACTAAACTCATTTGTCTAGTAGTATGTCAACAGATGGGTTGACAGACTGTGTAAGCGTTACTTATCTATATTAAATGCTTATGTAGTTGTGTGGTGCACTTTGGATGATGATTGATTATTTATCATTGCTATTATATACATGTGTTGTAACACCCCACACGCGCTAAGGTCACTCACTAAGGGAATGCCTTAACTTCGGTGGAGCATTTTAAGTGAATATAGAACAGAAAAATTACACAAGACAGATATAAATACTTGAAATTCTAAAACATCATTTCATTGCAGCAGAAGGTAAACATGTTTAGTTACAACACCATAAAGAGTCAAGTACTAAATATCCATCCTGATAAAAACATAAGTACATAATCCCACTACATAAACAATAGCCATAAAAGAAAAGATAAGCTGGGCTTTACATCACGGTCCAAGCTCCAGAAGATAGATAAAGAAACCTGATCAAAACCCACTAGTGCTAGGCCCAACCTGAGGACCTGAGGGGGAAAAAGATAAAAACAACGGGGTCAGACATAAGTCTGAGTGAGCCCTATAACTTTAACAACACAATTATTAAAGTAATTAGGGTATGATATAAACTTGGTACGGGATGACTGGGGATAAATGACTACACTAAGTAGCCAACTAGACATAGGATGAACTAAGATAACGGTAAAGACGCATCTACCCACCCAAGGATAATTACTAACTGCACCACACCAGTCATTCCTACTTTAAGGTTGATCCCACCAAAGGACATAGAAAATTTACCCAGTAGTTTCGTGTACCCCTAGCTGACTACATAGGTGTCGTCTGCCCCTATCTCCACTAGGTGTACCCACTACTCCCAAGCGATCGGCTCCCTACCGTAGATACCCGTGTTAGCCCCACAGTGGGGTGTATCACTACCCAAAGTGGAAAACCGATACAACAAATGGTGCACGGCTTATATCTACACGATGCAACAACGTCTTACCTACCAGCCCGGGTCCACACACGCATATGAAACCCGTTGGACTTGCGTTGCCACCGCTAACCCGTTTTGGCCTCTTATAATCAAGCCCAGTACGCGTGTCCCGTCCTCGACATGGGTCGAGCCCAATAAGATACATATGGGTTACTGGGTGAAATGGGCCCCCACAAGCTACCACCTAAGCTTGTCATTATATCTAGTGCATCCCACTTAACCCTTTAATCATGTTTAATTACATGTTTCCACTTGGTTAAGTATTCTAATCGTATTTTCTATTGCCACCCAAGGCAACCCACTAGATTTCCTCATGCCACCCAAGGCACTTACTTGATTTCCACATGCCACCCAAGGCACCCACTTAACCCCTCATGCCACTACATGCTTATCTGGTTAAGTGTTTCTTAATTGATTAAGAACGTAACCGTTGTAAAGACCTCTCACATTAGACTATCTTTTATGGCAGTTGGATTTGCCGGTTGGGTCCGGGCAGCCTTACGCCATAACCGAGTCTAACCTCGTGTCTATACACTTGTCACGTATTTAGTTTGTGCCTAAGACCTCTCACATTGGGCCAATCATTTGTAGCCGCTGGATTTGCCGGTCGGTTCCGGGCAGTCTTACGCTACAAAAGGGTCCAACCTCGTGTCTTAGTCGATTAATTACACCTAATTAATCACCCCCGAATTAATTTTCCCTAATTAATTCCAATTTTAACGATGTACATAATTGACTCAATTATGTCCATCACTTTATGGTATGCATAATCATACCAACTTCACACCATTTCAATAACATGTATATTAACCCCATCGTTCCCCACGTAATTCGCTAACATGACATAAAAGGGAAGATTCATCATCAATATAATGGGTTCAACTTGCATAACATTAGCATCAACATGGGTTTAAAGGTGTCAACATGCATATAGCATCAACCCAACTAGCATAAATAATCAACCCAAACTTGCATGAATCACATATGTCATAAGGAGGTTAACTTGCATAAGTTATTTATGTCATACAAAGGGGTAAACTTGCATATGTATGTATGACATACAAAGGGGTTAACTTGCATATGTATGCATATCATACAAAGGTGTAAACTTGCACATGTCACTTGCATATAATTAAACACCATACTTGCATAACATGTCATATGTGAACTTGCATATAATCATACACCAAACTTGCATACATATCATAGATGAACTTGCATATAATCATACACCAAACTTGCATATCATGGTGTCATAATGGATCAATGTTTCTCATATGACTTGTATAACTTGCATAACATCATAAACACATAGCATATGACTTGCATAACTTGCATAACATCACAAACACATAGCATATGACTTGCATAACTTGCATAACATCACAAACACATAGCATATGACTTGCATAACTTGCATAACATCATAATCACATAGCATATGACTTGCATAACTTGCATAACATCATGATTACATAGCATATGACTTGCATAACTTGCATAACATCATGAACATATAGCACATAACTTGCATAACATGCATAACATCATTAACACATAGCCTATAACTTGCATTGATCCACATTCATAGCCATAACCTCATTATATCCTATCATAATCATTTCAATAATTTGTCATTAAGGCTATAGAAAACTCACAACTTGTTGATTAGCACTCCTAAGAAGAAGATTAAGTTGCTAGAGTTGATTAGAGATTGATTTGAGAAGCTATCTTCCTCTTTAGGTTGATGGAGGCTCCTTCAAGTTGCATTTTGACGGCATAACGGTGTTGTATCTATTTTTAGTATGAATTAGGGTAGTCATAGGGTGTATTTATAGAGTAGTTAGGTGTTTTAGGCCATTAGATTAACCCTAAATCAGATTAGAGCCGTCAGATCTTGTCCTAGCCACCAAAACACAGCCCAAAAGCCAAGCTGATGCACCCAGGTCACCTGGGCTCGACCAGGGAGGTCGACCCCCAGGCCGACACTAGGGTCGACTCCCCAGTCGACCTGGTGGGCAGGTCGACTCCTCAGTCGACCCCCAGGTCGACTCCCTGGGTCTGGCAGGAATTTTCCCGCCACTTCTGAAATGTGAAATTTTCGTTTTTAAATCTGTTTTGAATTTTCTGAAAACTTCTTTGGGCCTTAACTGGGTCATACGGACTCCGATTTTCGAAAACTCGGACTCTATTTCGCGTATATTTCTGAGACGAACGCAATGGCATTGCCCGTTTCCCCTGATTCAGATTTTAAAATTTAATTCTGCCCTGTTTTATATTGTAGCAAGTTATTCAACATACGGGGTGTTACATTCTCCCCTACTTAAAGGATTTCGTCCCCGAAACCTCTAAGTCAAGAAGAACGTATCCTACCAACTAAACAACCATCTACTAAACCATCAAACACTGGCATCCATTGTCCTTAGAGTTTCTTATGTTGTATGAACATATGCAAAGAGTGTGTGTATATGTTCCCTGTCTAATGCAAAATCAGACAGTCTACTGATTCAGTTGACCTCCTTAATGCAAACCATGATAGTGCCATGCATCCAATATGTACGCGAAAGAACCTTATCGACACATACTATTTCTACATGAGTGCACAATCATTCACCAAAATGCATCATCCATATGATAGCACGACCATTTTGCATCCATTAATATAGCTACCTACACACAATTTTTATGCAATATGCAATATGAAGTGACTGAGCCGATCTAGTGCCTAGAGTGTGTGTATATGAATCCACGAGCAACCACTAGCAAACACTTGCATCCACACGCATCCATCAAGCATAACATGTCTCAAACACATGTTTCAACCATAGGTTTACCCTATCTAAAGGTCAAAGGTACTAATGAGAGGACATACTAAAGATAAGATAAGTACTAGACAAACGATAAAGGAGAAGTTAAAAGACATACCCTCAAAAAGGAATGGGTATAGTGAACGCATCTTCGCTTCTGTCTCCTAAGTAGCATTGCACTCATCTTCTCCCCATTGCACTTTGACTAGTCGAACCTCTCTGCTTCTCAACTTCCTAATCTCTGACCCAAGGATGCGGGTAGGAGCTCGTCGAATAGTCGCATCACGCTCTACCTCCACTTCTCTAAGTAAGCTCGGCTCTACCACCTCTGTGG
This sequence comes from Allium sativum, assembly GCA_030737875.1. NCBI lineage: Eukaryota > Viridiplantae > Streptophyta > Magnoliopsida > Asparagales > Amaryllidaceae > Allium > Allium sativum. The sequence goes on along the minus strand of JASFAX010000062.1, from coordinate 1,400,246 downwards.
TCTCATGTAGGCACTTCCTCTAATGTGACACATAGAATACGTCATGTACCCCACTAAGTCTCTCGGGTAAATCCACTCTATATGCCATCCGTCCAATCCTTTCCTTAATAGGAAACGGCCCAACAAATCTTGGAGCTAACTTCCCAACGGACCCAAAGCGAACTACATTCCGTAATGGAGATACTTTGACAAAGACCATGTCCCCAACATCAAACTCAAGATCTGTCCTCCTCTTATCCGTGTAAGATTTCTGCCTATCTTGCGCTGCTTTCATCCTTCTTCGAATCAAATCAATCTTCTCCGAAGTCTCTCTAACCATATCGGGCCCAAGCAAGATCTTATCCGTAGATTCCCACCAACATGTAGGTGATCGACAAGGCCTTCCATAAAGAGCTTCGAAAGGAGCCATACCAATACTGGACTGAAAGCTGTTATTATATGCGAACTCCACCAATGGAAGATGCTCTTCCCATGTACCTCCAAAATCTAAGATACAAAGCCTCAAAAGGTCTTCCAGAACACGATTCACCCTCTCGGTCTGGCCGTCCGTATGAGGATGATATGCGGTGCCCAGACACAGCTGAGTCCCCACTGCTTCTTGCAAACTCTTCCAAAACTCGCTAGTGAAGATAGGATCTCGATCACTCACTATGCTAGAGGGTACCCCATGCAATTGAACTATCTCTCGAAGATATACTGAAGCTAGCCATGGAGCAGTCCTCTTGCTCTTCACGGGTATGAAATGGGCGCTCTTAGTAAGTCTGTCTACCACAACCCAAATTCCCGTATTACCCTTCCTCGATCTCGGTAACCCATCAATAAAATCCATCGAGACACTATCCCACTTCCATTGCGGAACTTCCAATGGGTGAAGCAACCCACCTAGTTTCTTTTGTTCCGCTTTCACTTGTTGGCACACCAAGCATCTCGCGACATACTCGGCCACATCTTTCTTCATACCGGCCCAAAAGAAAACTCGCCTCATGTCTTGGTACATCTTGTCCCCACCGGGATGAATGGTCATCCTAGAACGGTGTGCATCATCAAGAATAGCCTTCCTCAAACCTTCGTCTTGCGGTACACAAAGTCTACCGTCTCTACGCAAGCACCCCCTATCATCTAGGGTGTACCTACTCAAATGGCTGGACGACTCCCCCTTATGAGCCTCTCTACCAACTCAACCAACTGTGGGTCGTCCCGCTGTGCCTCGCCAATCCGCCCCAAAAGAGTAGGTCTGACCTCCAAGGATGCTAGCAAACCGGGTATATAGTCAACGGAAGGTCTGAAATCAAACATCGAGATAAATTCTAAGCTTCGTCGTTCCACGAACAATGGACTCAAGGACAACCTTTTTCTACTCAAGGCGTCTGCCACCACGTTACCCTTGCCAGGGGTATACGCTATCTCGAAATCATAGGATGCTAAGAACTCCATCCACCTTTGTTGTCTCAAGTTCAAATCCTTCTGAGAAAACAAGTACTTCAATGATTTGTGGTCAGTGAACAATTCGAACCTCTCTCCCAGAAGATAATGGCGCCAAATCTTAAGCGCAAAAACAATAGCGGCCAACTCTAAATCATGGGTAGGGTAATTTTTCTCATGCGCTCTCAACTGCCTTCCACCATAGGCTATTACCCTTCCCTCTTGCATTAAGACTGCGCCCAGTCCAGTCCCACAAGCATCGGTATAAACAACAAATGGCTTACTCCCATCTGGCAACACTAAGACTGGTGTTGTGGTTAAAGCTCTCTTTAACCGTCGGAACGCATCATCACAATCTACGTCCCATGCGAAGACTAGATTCTTCTTCGTCAAGCGAGTTAATGGGGCTGATATCTTCGCGAAGTCCTTGATAAACTTCCTATAGTAGCCAGCCAACCCCAAGAAACTTCTCACCTCGGTAGCATTCTTCGGAACCTTCCAATCTTAGATTGATACTACCTTCGCGGGATCCACAGCTATCCCTTCCTTGGAGACCACGTGCCCCAAGAACCGCACTTCCTTCCTCCAGAAGTGACATTTAGAAAATTTAGCCTTAAGGCTATGCGCTCGAAGAGTCTCCAACACTTCCCTAAGATGTAGGGCATGCTCTTCTTCACTCTTAGAAAAGACTAAGATGTCATCCACAAAGACCACCACGAACTTATTAAGGAACTCCCTGAACACCCTACTCATCAAATCAACAAAGTATGCATGGGCGTTCGTCAAACCAAATGGCATCACCAGCCACTCATAGAAACCATCCGGAGTCCTAAAGGCAGTCTTGTCTATGCTATCCTCAGCCACCCTCAACTGATGAAACCCCGTGGCTAAGTCCAACTGAGAAAATACTGAAGCGCCAACCAACTGATCAAAAAGATCATCAATCCTCGGCAATGGGTGTCTATTCTTCTTTGTGAGCTTGTTGAGTTCTCTATAGTCTACACAAAGTCTGAGGGACGCATCCGCCTTCGTGGCAAAAACTACTGGAGCACCCCACTCCGATATACTTCGTCTTATGAACCCCTTCTCAAGCAACTCCCCTACTTGCTTATGGAGTTCCCTCCTCTCACGAGGAGCCATGTGGCGCACTGGTAAAGATACAGGTTTAGCATTATCCACCAGATATATTCGGAAGTCTATCTCCCGCATCGGAGGTAAGCCCTTCACCTCCTCAAACACATCCGAGTATTCCCGGACCACTCTAACAGATCGCAAACTCTCGACCGAAGCGTCAAGCGATTCAAGATAACTTAGCATAACAGAATCCATGGGATTACAAGAGATCTCGAGAGTGTTCCCCAAGCGGGTCATGAGCCTAACAACTCTCCTTTCGCAATCAAGAACGACACCATTACTGGATAAACAGTCCATGCCCAAAATCAACCCATAGCCCGTGAAGCCCAAAACAAAAGCATCACATCTAAACTCAATGCTAAGTATAGAAATCTTCAAACCCAAACATAACATGGACAAATAAGTGGAGCCCCCAATTGGGTTTGAAACAACCAAGGGATCATCTACTAGACTGGTGTCTAAGTGCAGTGACTCAACTAATGATGATGAGATAAACGAATGCGATGCGCCAGAGTCAAACAATGTATGGACAGGATGATCAAATAGAAAAACCAGACTTTCAACGGAAATAGTTCTACCTCTTTCCTGAATCAGTGGAACCGCGAGAGCCTGAACTTGCCCCCTTGCCTGACCCGGTGCCATAAGAGCTTGCACCTGTCCTCCTGAGGTAGATCCCGTCCTTTGCCCCTTCTTAGGGCAATCCTTCACTAGATGCCCTGCTTCACCACAGTGGTAGCAGCCAGTCTTCTTCTTCTTCCGACAATCTTTGCTTATGTGACCTGGTATCCCGCAATTGAAGCACTTCTTCTTCCCCTTGCCACCGTTGCCTTTCCCACCTTTGTTTTGCTGTTGCTGAGGTCTCTTTTGATCTCCTTTCTTCTCGGGTGCCTTATTAGCATTGGGACCCTTCTCTTCCTCATGCATGAGTGCCATGTCAACTAGCTTCTCAAAGGTGGCCCCCATAGGGATATGAGTCATAGCCAATCCATGCATCGGTTCATTCAAGCCTTTAACGAACCTCAAAGCCTTCTTCTCCGGTGTATTCACCATGTCTATGCCAAACCTTGCCAATTGATTAAACTTGTTGACATATTCCTTCACCGAGAGATTTCCTTGCTTTAGAGTCAAGAACCTTTCCATATACAAGTTTTCCTCCGCCCTTGAGAGAAACTTTGCCACAAATCTTTGCCTGAAATCCGCCCAAGAGTCAACGGGGCGTTCTCCATTAGTGACCTCCCACCAGAATGAGGCCCCTCCCTTCATTAACCAAGCAGCTAACATGACTTTCTTTCCTTCTTCCATCTCAAAGATATCTATCAACTCTTCCACCTCCTTAAGCCAATCTCTAGCCTCCACAAAAGTTTCTGATCCTTGAAAAGGTTTCCCTCCCATAGCTTTAAATTCCTTGCAAGTCTTAGCAAAAGTATCCGTACGAGGAGGAGGAGGGGGAGGAGGAAGATCGGGTGCTACTGTTGGTGGAGGAACATTTGCTGGACCCGCAGTGGCGGCCCTAGCCTCCATCAATCTCCTATACCATACTGTTATCGTCACACCCTCCGGAAAGTTAAGATCTTCAGCCATGCTGAAACGAAAAAGAAAAGATTCAAAACGGAGAATTCGAAAGATAAAGATATGGCTATTGGGGATTATGCTTTTCTTTCAAAAACTTTTCTCTTTAAAGACATGTTTTTGAAAATACTTCTTCCAAAAATGTTTATAGAAAAATAGTTTTCTAAAATTTTTATCTGTTCTGGTAACCTTCGCTCTGATACCACGTTTAACACCCCACACCCGCTAAGGTCACTCACTAAGGGAATGCCTTAACTTTGGTGGAGCATTTTAAGTGAATATAGAACAGAAAAATTACACAAGACAGATATAAATACTTGAAATTCTAAAACATCATTTCATTGCAGCAGAAGGTAAACATGTTTAGTTACAACACCATAACGAGTCAAGTACTAAATATCCATCCTGATAAAAACATAAGTACATAATCCCACTACATAAACAATAGCCATAAAAGAAAAGATAAGCTGGGCTTTACATCACGGTCCAAGCTCCAGAAGATAGATAAAGAAATCTGATCAAAGCCCACTAGTGCTAGGCCCAACCTGAGGACCTGAGGGGGAAAAGATAAAAACAACGGGGTCAGACATAAGTCTGAGTGAGCCCTATAACTTTAACAACACAATTATTAAAGTAATTAGGGTATGATATAAACTTGGTACGGGATGACTGGGGATAAATGACTACACTAAGTAGCCAACTAGACATAGGATGAACTAAGATAACGGTAAAGACGCATCTACCCACCCAAGGATAATTACTAACTGCACCACACCAGTCATTCCTACTTTAAGGTTGATGTAAGAACCCGTAACTTCCCCGTGAAGGAAAGAGCGGATACTTTGAGAACAACACACAAATGAACGCAGACGGAAGAACATTTCATTGTATTACAACAATTCCATCAGATACAAGAATATACAGAGTATAATTGAATAAATTACATTCGATAAATATCAGAGATTACAATAAATTACATAGCAGCGGAAAATAATACAAAGCACAACTGAAGGTGATATACGGATACAGAGCCTTCCGGATATCATTCCAGCTGTAAACCAGGATCCTATGAATATAAATCTGCAAAACCAAAACTACTAGCTGCCCGTGTCGAAAATAAGGGCACCCAGAGTTTAGGTTAAAACAATAAACTCCAGGTCAGTCATGTGACTGGTGTGAGAACTAAAACAGTTATTAATATTGGTTTTAAAGTTAGGTAAATCAAGGGACCACGCCGTATAACACGGAACGGGTTTCCTCCCAAGAATACCAGTGCATAGAAAAGATAACGCAATGCTTTTTCGAAACATGAAGCTATTATAAGATCCAGGTCCCATCACACAATGCAACGCAAGCCGGGGGATAGGGTTTTCCCTTATAATAACCAAACATGCTTGGTACGTTTAAAACAAATCATTTGATACTATAATAAGTGTATTGTGTCAAAACAATTTCAATCATAAATATCAATCATAGGCGGCATAGCTACCATCTACTATGTCGCCATACTAGTTCTACAATTAAAACCGAATTACACGTATTGGAAATTGGGTTTCCGTCATGAGTCAAGGCAAGGGGCAAGCTCCTCTCCGCGCTCGAGACACTCTAGCAAATGCCTCAGGACTACACACTCTGGGCAATCCTGGATCGGTTGGGCCGGTCCTCACTTACGTTAGAGGATTATTTATTCCTGAACACACGTTTCCCGGTCCTTACAGACCTATAATCGAGGCGCCTCATTCCAACAACCACAAAGGTGAAAAGTATATAAATGTCAGGGCTGGTAAGTCACTAACACCACCAAAGCTAGAAAGAAACGCCGTGTTCTCCCAACGGTCCGTATCCCGTTTTTAACTCATACCGAGGTGTGAGGCTCGCGAATTCACGTTATACACAAAGCTACCACGTAGGCGTGCTTTGATCATCAACCACAAGACTTTGCTTTTCAACAGAAGCCTTGATCATTGCATCTTAGCGTGCCACACAGGCAATTCATGCCATGCGACTGATGTCCATCGATATACAACCTCTGAGCTCGTACGTCTCAGAGAAGGGCGTTAAGCAAAAGAATAAATTCTCCGCCGCCAAACAGATGTATATTTGATAGAAATCAATCAACATAGAATAAAATCCAATGTCAGACACACAATCCATTTACAAGTCCGTTCTGGGTCTGAACGAAAACCGGAGGCACTTTCCTCGCACATCCATCCATCTCCAAGTACGTCTGGACAACCACCAACTATTTCCATCCTCTTAGGTGTACAGCCCAATCAGGATCGTCAGTAATTATCCAAACGATGTGAAGACTTCCGGTCTTCAACCACCGTCTTCATCTTCGACTTATCGTCGAATCGGTTATTCAGAATGGGTATAAACCCGGCCTTTCCGAACAACCCGCGTATATTAAGAATATATGAAACACAAACACAACATACGCCTCATTCCAATTCATATTTTCAGGGAAAGGTTCCCACTAATTTTATCCAAGATAAATTCTTTAAAATTTATCCTTTAATCTTCCTTTGGATGTCATTTCAAACCATCAAACTAGTCGAGATTAGCGAACCACACCGAAGTAATTATTTATTTTATTTCCCAATCCCAACCTATTCATCCCATGAAGCAAAACTGGTGATACTCCACATCTAACACCATGGTGTTATCGGTAAAATTAATTACCATTTCACGTTCAAATCTAATTAAAGATTTAACTATCGCTTTGGAGCAAAACTGGCGATACTCCATTCTCGCTCATTTCTAAATTTGATAATTTAGATTATAGATTCACATTTCAATCTAATTACAGATTCATTAAAACTCCTTTTACTGGGTTAAAGAACTAGGTGTTATTTGAAACACAGTTCACGACAAACCCAAATCACATTCTATTGATTATCGGGTTAAAGAACTAGTGTTATTAAAACACAGTTCACGATAAACCCATTTCAAATCCAATCAAATATATTAGAAATTCCGATTATTTAAAACCACTTTTTAAATCTAATCTAATTATTTAAAAATAATTGGGTTTTAAATTTAGTTCAAAACTAGTTCATTTCGATAAAAATCCATTTTTATCTTTTCAAATATGGAGTTTTTCACCCCAATTTTTCTCAAATCATTTCTTATGATTTTGCACAAATTATTACTATTTTTAATAATTTTATTAAGGCCCGTACAATCGATTTCCAACAATGGCCATCGAACTGCACTTACAGCGACCTTTTTCAAATTTGATTTGGACGTAACTCCAAATCCAACCGTTAAATTTTGAATTTCTAATATTCATTAGAAAGCTCTTTTCAATACGAACCCAACGGTTCCGGTTTTAGGAGAATCCGTCGGTCGGATCTCCCGTAATGTCCGTTTGAAATAAATGGTCGAAATTCACGAACTGCCGCGGCGCGGCGCGTTCTATTCTGGCCATTATATTATATATATAATATATATTTCGTCGATTTCTATTTAAAACGAATTATATAAATAGTTTTAAATTCGTTTCAAAAGCAATTTCAACTTCCATTTCAATTCAAATCAAAATTGAATTCTTCTTTATAAATTCGTTATAAAATTCATTTCTATTCAATTCAAATTTCAATTCAAATTTCAATTCAATTTGAATTCATTTCAATTTGCTTTCAATTCAATTTGAATTCGTTTTCAATTCAATTCAATTCCAAAGTCGTTTTCTATTCGATTCAATTCAAATTGGTTTTCTATTCGATTCAATTCAAATTGGTTTTCTATTCGATTCAATTCAAATTGGTTTTCTATTCGATTCAATTCAAATTGGTTTTCTATTCGAATCAATTCAAATAGGTTTTCTATTCGAATCAATTCAAATTGGTTTTCTATTCAAATCAAATTCAAATTGGTTTTCTATTCGATTCAATTCAAATTGGTTTTCTATTCGATTCAATTCAAATTGGTTTTCTATTCGATTCAATTCAAATTGGTTTTCTATTCGATTCAATTCAAATTGGTTTTCTATTCGAATCAAATTCAAATTGGTTTTCTATTCGATTCAATTCAAATTGGTTTTCTATTCGAATCAAATTCGTTATATATTCCATTGAAATCAAATTCGTTATATATTCAATTGAAGTCAAATTCGTTTTCTATTCAATTCATTTCGAAATCGTTTTCAATTCAATTCATTTCGAAATCGTTTTCAATTCAATTCATTTCGAAATCATTTTCAATTTAATTCATTTCGAAATCATTTTAAAATCGATATAAATATCGTTCACGTCGAAATGGCGTCAATCTAATCAACACGACTTCATTCTATTCAACAAATGAATATTTATTTTTGTCAACACACGACTAATCTCAACGAATGAGTACTGTCCACGTGTGACTATTTTTGTTAAATTATTTCGTTCAACACATGACTAATCTCAACGGATGAGTACAGTCAACACATGAACCTTTATTTTATAATATTCTTTATCTTCTAAATTGGAATGAGGCCCAATCAATTACCATATAAAATAAAATATATGAATTTTCATACAACACATGTATATAATAGCATTGAAAAATAATCAACCATCAACTAAAGTGCACTACACTGTATAAGCATGAAATATAGATATCTAACGCTTATAACAGCCTGTCAATCAATCGATCGACATATTTAATCAATCAGGATGAGTAAACTTCAAATTTCATCCCAACACCCGTGTGGGGTTTCAAACTATCAAACACAGTTTTTATTTGTGCAGTTGGGCGATGTGTAAAATTTATCATCCCAATCAATATCCTTCAAATAGGTGAACATAAACAAACCGTCCGGTTTGTAAATGAATATTTTATTTTATTCACTTCCACGTTAAAAATTATATTTTTAACGATAAAATATTTTATTTTACACATGAATTTTTATTCAGTTCATTTACAAAATAAAAATGATATTTTTATTTTTCTAACATATTTTAGAAAATTTCGGCGGCATAACGGCACGATACTAGAAACGGGACGAGGCCTAGCCTTATCCCCGGTCTAGTGAAGGCCCACGCCATTCACATATCAATCAAATTCACCAAACAACCACATTCAAACCAAATAATCTAATCAACTACTCAACCAAACAATTAAACAAACAAGCCATCCATGGTCTGTGGATGACGCGTGTCGGGTGCTACTAAACATCGTCTGCATCCTAGTATATATATAACTAGAAAAAGAAATTGAAAGGTGAGAAATTCTCACCGATAGCTATCCAATACCACGACTCTTCATTGATGGAAATCTTCATCGTTATCGCATTTTCGTCATCTTCGTTGCTGTAGCCACTACATATATAAAAATCGAATTTTTACCTCGCTATTCAATATATAAAAATCGAATTTTTACTTTGCTATTCAATATATAAAAATCGAATTTTTAATTTGCTATTCAATATATAAAAATCGAATTTTTACTTTGCTACATAAATAAAGATTTCGCCTTTTCAAAAATAAAGTTTTCGCCTTTTCAAATATAAAGATTTCGCCTTTCAAATATAAAGTTTATATTTCTCTCGAAGTAAAAATCATATTTTTACTTCACTACTCATATCAAAATATCGCCTTTTCATATTTAAAAATATCGTCTTTTCATATTTAAAAATATCGTCTTTTCATATTTAAAAATATCGTCTTTTCACGGTTAAAAATCACATCTTTTATAATTAAAAATCCCAACTTTGTCTAGTGAAAAATCACTTCATCACTTCTTTGTCTTACAATTTTATTTTGCTACACATATAAAGATGCTATTTTTAATATTCCTATCATGTAAAAATTATATTTTTAATTCTCTACATAAACAAAATCATATTTTTACATCTACATAGTAAAGATTATATTTTTACTACTTTAAAAATATAAAAATCATATTCTTATTACTTTAAAAATATAAAAATCATATTTTTATATTTTTATTTTCAAAAGCAAAGCATATTAGGCTATTTTATTTTTAAAAACCCATTTTTAATCTATGCTATATATATATTCAGTTTTTTCTTTCCATGCTAATTATACATAAAACAGCATTTTTATTTTGCTAAAATATAAAAGAAAATAGAAAAAAAAACTGATTTATATATAAAAATAGATAAATCACTTACAGTAAATCGAAGGAGGAAGAGGGGGGGTTTACTGCTGTTGAACTTCGAAGGGGGGGTTTCACTGCGCCTGAGGTGGTCGGAGGTGCTGGCGAGGCTAGGGGGTTCGGCAGTTTTCTGATGAGGGGGGGGGGGATGTTGTCGCGTCACTTGAGGAGAGGGGGGGGGAGAGGAGCGAACGGGAGAGGGGGTCGCCGACGTTCGGTGGGGGCTGGGGTGGGGAACGCGCTCCGGCGCGGCGGTGGGCGGTCGGTCTCTGTCCTCGATGGATTTTCTTTTTTTACGATTTCGTTTTTCTGAAATGAATCGGGGGGGGGGGGGGGCAGGGTAGTTAAGGAGAGGGAAGGGTTTTTTTTAATTATTTAATTTTGCAAAAAGTTGACTTCTACATACGACCTCGAAACGAGGCCCACCGCCTGTCGTCCATAGCGTTTCACCCCCATTCCGAACACAATGGGATATGTATTGCAAGCTGATTCGATCGTTTGAATCAGTTTCCGTTGAATTTACATTTAAATTGCTATATTGAATTTTAAACGTACATTTCAAATTACCGGGGTCACATACTAACTAGAAAAATTCCTGAAAAATATTTTCTAGCTTCGTATTGACGATACGGTCCTAACAAAACTAGTTTCGTCGAATTCTGAGACCGTTGGAAAAATGGTCACTTTCCAGTCGATTAAAATCAACTAGAACTGGTCAAACGCGTTTTCCTTTGCCACACTCACATATTGATTCGAAAAATTATGAAATTTGGAATCTAGCAATAATTTGACACTGCAGATCCAACAAAAGTGGTTTCGTCGAAATCCGAGGTCGTTTGCAAAATTTCCATTTTTAAGGGCCTGAATTCCATAGCGACTATTCAGAATTTTCAACTGGACATATCTTTTGATTCCCGCTATGAAATTTTGATTTTTCGGATTCGTTGGAAAGATATTCACGAATAGATTCTAATGTTTTTGGTTTCACTAAAATCCGGATTGTTTTGCACCCGGTACATCCAATTGAAGTTTGAAATCGAATTATCGAACTACCGCGCCATTTTCAATTCTATTTATAATTATATATAATTATTTATATTCTAACAACGGCGTATATAATATATACGTTCTAAATATATTCAAAATAAATTTCTCGTCGATATTATTTAAAATAATCTATTTTAAATTTTCAAAATTCGCTAAAATTGCCAAAATAAAAATTTTAAACTGGTTCAGAATTTCCGGGTTATTACAATCTCCCCCACTTAAAACTTTTCGTCCCCGAAAAGGAACAAAGTCGAAAGTGGTTTGATTAATCAACTCTACGTTCGATCTGGCTTCCCTTCTCCAACTTTTCAGTTTCTGAGAATTTTCAAATTTTCAAAAATTTGCCTAACACCCTAAATTTTCGAAAAATTTCGCCATAACCTCCCCTGCACCGGGAGCCACGGGAAAATCCCGAAATTGCCATATAGGCCTTCTGATCTCAAAAAGAAAAAGAAAAAGCCAATAAGCTCATAAAATCATCATCACCCAAACAAAACAGTAAATTATAGTAAACATGTACCTATTTGTCGGGCAAACAAATTTTATTCTTCGGCACTAGCCTCCTTGCTTTGACCTGTTCAATGTAAGTATATGTATATGCAAGCAAATGCGACTAGTTTTCAATACAGTTCAATATTTGATTCAATTAGGCATAATGGTTTAAAATTATCAAATAAATAAACAACCAACACAAACATCAATCAATTAGTGAATTAACGTTTCAAATTCATAATTTTGATACATATACAAAAAATCATGTTTTTGTTGCCAATTCACAACAATGTTTTCTAGCTATATAACTTTTGGTTCTCACACCAGTCTAATGGAAATATATAGATATCACACCTTCGAAACTCGAACACACACTACTGATGCTATATAGTCATCAGTAGAATCATCTCCGGACTACTAGAGTGTGACTCTATATCTATCTAATATATTAAAACTTCGAATATATGTTCATGACGCGTATATGCAAAACCTTTATATACAAGATTGTCCAAATTCTATACAAATAAATATTCAAATACGTATACTTGAATTTAACTTTCAAAACAAAATTGTTTTCATTTGAAAAATATACTCTTCACACTCGTTCTAGGATACTACTGATCCTATCTCTAACGAGTCATCCTAATTGGATATTACTAATCCAATATCTGATGAATTCTTTCGTAAGGTTCTAATGTGTCTTGTTCTCGAGCTCTGTAAACCAAAGCTCTGATACCACTGTAAGAACCCATAACTTCCCCGTGAAGGAAAGAGCGGATACTTTGAGAACAACACACAAATGAACGCAGACGGAAGAACATTTCATTGTATTACAACAATTCCATCAGATACAAGAATATACAGAGTATAATTGAATAAATTACATTCGATAAATATCAGAGATTACAATAAATTACATAGCAGCGGAAAATAATACAAAGCACAACTGAAGGTGATATACGGATACAGAGCCTTCCGGATATCATTCCAGCTGTAAACCAGGATCCTGTGAATATAAATCTGCAAAACCAAAACTACTAGCTACCCGTGTCGAAAATAAAGGCACCCAGAGTTTAGGTTAAAACAATAAACTCCAGGTCAGTCATGTGACTGGTGTGAGAACTAAAACAGTTATTAATATTGGTTTTAAAGTTAGGTAAATCAAGGGACCACGCCGTATAACACGGAACGGGTTTCCTCCCAAGAATACCAGTGCATAGAAAAGATAACGCAATGCTTTTTCGAAAAATGAAGCTATTATAAGACCCAGGTCCCATCACACAATGCAACGCAAGCCGAGGGATAGGGTTTTCCCTTATAACAGCCAAACATGCTTGGCACGTTTAAAACAAATCATTTGATACTATAATAAGTGTATTGTGTCAAAACAATTTCAATCATAAATATCAATCATAGGCGGCATAGCTACCATCTACTATGTCGCCATACTAGTTCTACAATTAAAACCGAATTACACGTATTGGAAATTGGGTTTCCGTCATGAGTCGAGGCAAGGGGCAAGCTCCTCTCCGCGCTCGAGACACTCTAGCAAATGCCTCAGGACTACACACTCTGGGCAATCCTGGATCGATTGGGCCGGTCCTCACTTACGTTAGAGGATTATTTATTCCTGAACACACGTTTCCCGGTCCTTACAGACCTATAATCGAGGCGCCTCATTCCAACAACCACAAAGGTGAAAAGTATATAAATGTCAGGGCTGGTAAGTCACTGACACCACCAAAGCTAGAAAGAAACGTCGTGTTCTCCCAACGGTTCGTATCCCGTTTTTAACTCATACCGAGGTGTGAGGCTCGCGAATTCACGTTATACACAAAGCTGCCACGTAGGCGTGCTTTGATCATCAACCACAAGACTTTGCTTTTCAACAGAAGCCTTGATCATTGCATCTTAGCGTGCCACATAGGCAATTCATGCCATGCGACTGATGTCCATCGATATACAACCTCTGAGCTCATACGTCTCAGAGAAGGGCGTTAAGCAAAAGAATAAATTCTCCGCCGCCAAACAGATGTATATTTAATAGAAATCAATCAACACAGAATAAAATCCAATGTCAGACACACAATCCATTTACAAGTCCGTTCTGGGTCTGAACGAAACCGGAGGCACTTTCCTCGCATATCCATCCATCTCCAAGTACGTCTGGACAACCACCAACTATTTCCATCCTCTTATGTGTACAGCCCAATCAGGATCGTCAGTAATTATCCAAACGATGTGAAGACTTCCGGTCTTCAACCACTGTCTTCATCTTCGACTTATCGTCGAATCGGTTATTCAGAATGGGTATAAACCCGGCCTTTTCGAACAACCCGCGTATATTAAGAATATATGAAACACAAACACAACATACGCCTCATTCCAATTCATATTTTCAGGGAAAGGTTCCCATTAATTTTATCCAAGATAAATTCTTTAAAATTTATCCTTTAATCTTCCTTTGGATGTCATTTCAAACCAAAATATGGTTTTTCAAACTAGTCGAGATTAGCGAACCACACCGAAGTAATTATTTATTTTATTTCCCAATCCCAACCTATTCATCCCATGAAGCAAAACTGGTGATACTCCACATCTAACACCATGGTGTTATCGGTAAAATTAATTACCATTTCACGTTCAAATCTAATTAAAGATTTAACTATCGCTTTGGAGCAAAACTGGCGATACTCCATTCTCGCTCATTTCTAAATTTGATAATTTAGATTATAGATTCACATTTCAATCTAATTACAGATTCATTAAAACTCCTTTTACTGGGTTAAAGAACTAGGTGTTATTTAAAACACAGTTCACGACAAACCCAAATCACATTCTATTGATTATCGGGTTAAAGAACTAGTGTTATTAAAACACAGTTCACGATAAACCCATTTCAAATCCAATCAAATATATTAGAAATTCCGATTATTTAAAACCACTTTTTAAATCTAATTTAATTATTTAAAAATAATTGGGTTTTAAATTTAGTTCAAAACTAGTTCATTTCGATAAAAATCAATTTTTATCTTTTCAAATATGGAGTTTTTCACCCCAATTTTCTCAAATCATTTCTTATGATTTTGCACAAATTATTACTATTTTTAATAATTTTATTAAGGCCCGTACAATCGATTTCCAACAATGGCCATCGAACTGCACTTACAGCGACCTTTTTCAAATTTGATTTGGACGTAACTCCAAATCCAACCGTTAAATTTTGAATTTCTAATATTCATTAGAAAGCTCTTTTCAATACGAACCCAACGGTTCCGGTTTTAGGAGAATCCGTTGGTCGGATCTCCCGTAATGTCCGTTTGAAATAAATGGTCGAAATTCACGAACTGCCGCGGCGCGGCGCGTTCTATTCTGGCCATTATATTATATATATAATATATATAATATATATTTCGTCGATTTCTATTTAAAACGAATTATATAAATAGTTTTAAATTCGTTTCAAAAGCAATTTCAACTTCCATTTCAATTCAAATCAAAATTGAATTCTTCTTTATAAATTCGTTATAAAATTCATTTCTATTCAATTCAAATTTCAATTCAATTTGAATTCATTTCAATTCGCTTTCAATTCAATTTGAATTCGTTTTCAATTCAATTCAATTCCAAAGTCGTTTTCTATTCGATTCAATTCAAATTGGTTTTCTATTCGATTCAATTCAAATTGGTTTTCTATTCGATTCAATCCAAATTGGTTTTCTATTCGAATCAATTCAAATAGGTTTTCTATTCGAATCAATTCAAATTGGTTTTCTATTCAAATCAAATTCAAATTGGTTTTCTATTCGATTCAATTCAAATTGGTTTTCTATTCGATTCAATTCAAATTGGTTTTCTATTCGATTCAATTCAAATTGGTTTTCTATTCGAATCAAATTCAAATTGGTTTTCTATTCGATTCAATTCAAATTGGTTTTCTATTCGAATCAAATTCGTTATATATTCCATTGAAATCAAATTCGTTGTATATTCAATTGAAGTCAAATTCGTTTTCTATTCAATTCATTTCGAAATCGTTTTCAATTCAATTCATTTCGAAATCGTTTTCAATTCAATTCATTTCGAAATCGTTTTCAATTTAATTCATTTCGAAATCGTTTTAAAATCGATATAAATATCGTTCACGTCGAAATGGCGTCAATCTAATCAACACGGCTTCATTCTATTCAACAAATGAATATTTATTTTTGTCAACACGCGACTAATCTCAACGAATGAGTACTGTCCACGTGTGACTATTTTTGTTAAATTATTTCGTTCAACGCATGACTAATCTCAACGGATGAGTACAGTCAACACATGAACCTTTATTTTATAATATTCTTTATCTTCTAAATTGGAATCAGGCCCAATCAATTACCATATAAAATTAATTATATGGATTTTCATACAACACATGTATATAATAGCATTGAAAAATAATCAACCATCAACCAAAGTGCACTACACTGTATAAGCATGAAATATAGATATCTAACGCTTATAACAGCCTGTCAATCAATCGATCGACATATTTAATCAATCAGGATGAGTGAACTTCAAATTTCATCCCAACGCCCGTGTGGGGTTTCAAACAATCAAACATAGATTTTATTTGTGCAGTTGGGCGATGTGTAAAATTTATCATCCCAATCAATATCCTTCAAATAGGTGAACATAAACAAACCGTCTGGTTTGTAAATGAATATTTTATTTTATTCACTTCCACGTTAAAAATTATATTTTTAACGATAAAATATTTTATTTTAACACATGAATTTTTATTCAGTTCATTTACAAAATAAAAATGATATTTTTATTTTTCTAACATATTTTAGAAAATTTCGGCGGCATAACGGCACGATACTAGAAACGGGACGAGGCCTAGCCTTATCCCCGGTCTAGTGAAGGCCCACGCCATCCACATATCAATCAAATTCACCAAACAACCACATTCAAACCAAATAATCTAACCAACTACTCAACCAAACAATTAAACAAACAAGCCATCCATGGTCTGTGGATGACGGGTGTCGGGTGCTACTAAACACCGTCTGCATCCTAGTATATATATAACTAGAAAAAGAAATTGAAAGGTGAGAAATTCTCACCGATAGCTATCCAATACCACGACTCTTCATTGATGGAAATCTTCATCGTTATCGCATTTTCGTCATATTCGTTGCTGTAGCCACTACATATATAAAAATCGAATTTTTACCTCGCTATTCAATATATAAAAATCGAATTTTTACTTTGCTATTCAATATATAAAAATCGAATTTTTACTTTGCTATTCAATATATAAAAATCGAATTTTTACTTTGCTACATAAATAAAGATTTCGCCTTTTCAAAAATAAAGTTTTCGCCTTTTCAAATATAAAGATTTCGCCTTTCAAATATAAAGTTTATATTTCTCTCGAAGTAAAAATCATATTTTTACTTCACTACTCATATCAAAATATCGTCTTTTCATATTTAAAAATATCATCTTTTCATATTTAAAAATATCGTCTTTTCATATTTAAAAATATCGTCTTTTCATATTTAAAAATATCGTCTTTTCACGGTTAAAAATCACATCTTTTATAATTAAAAATCCCAACTTTGTCTAGTGAAAAATCACTTCATCACTTCTTTGTCTTACAATTTTATTTTGCTACACATATAAAGATGCTATTTTTAATATTCCTATCATGTAAAAATTATATTTTTAATTCTCTACATAAACAAAATCATATTTTTACATCTTCTACATAGTAAAGATTATATTTTACTACTTTAAAAATATAAAAATCATATTCTTATTACTTTAAAAATATAAAAATCATATTTTTATATTTTTATTTTCAAAAGCAAAGCATATTAGGCTATTTTATTTTTAAAAACCCATTTTTAATCTATGCTATATATATTCAGTTTTTTCTTTCCATGCTAATTATACATAAAACAACATTTTTATTTTGCTAAAATATAAAAGAAAATAGAAAAAAAAACTGATTTATATATAAAAATAGATAAATCACTTACAGTAAATCGAAGGAGGAAGAGGGGGGGTTTACTGCTGTTGAACTTCGAAGGGAGGGGGGTTTCACTGCGCCTGAGGTGGTCGGAGGTGCTGGCAAGGCTAGGGGGTTCGGCGGTTTTCTGATGAGGGGGGGGGGATGTTGTCGCGTCGCTTGAGGAGAGGGTGGGGGGAAGAGGAGCGAACGGGAGAGGGGGTCGCCGACGTTCGGTGGGGGCTGGGGTGGGGAACGCGCTCCGGCGCGGCGGTGGGCGGTCGGTCTCCGTCCTCGACGGATTTTCTTTTTTTTTTTTCTTTTTTTTCGATTTCGTTTTTCTGAAATGAATCGGGGGGGCCAGGGTAGTTAAGGAGAGGGAAGAGTTTTTTTTTAATTATTTAATTATTTAATTTTGCAAAAAGTTGACTTCTACATACGACCTCGAAACGAGGCCCACCGCCTGTCGTCCATAGCGTTTCACCCCCATTCCGAACACAATGGGATATGTATCGCAAGCTGATTCGATCGTTTGAATCAGTTTCCGTTGAATTTACATTTAAATTGCTATATTGAATTTTAAATGTACATTTCAAATTACCGGGGTCACATACTAACTAGAAAAAATCCTGAAAAATATTTTCTAGCTTCGTATTGACGATACGGTCCTAACAAAACTAGTTTCGTCGAATTCCGAGACCGTTGGAAAAATGGTCATTTTCCAGTCGATTAAAATCAACCAGAACTGGTCAAACGCGTTTTCCTTTGCCACGCTCACATATTGATTCGAAAAATTATGAAATTTGGAATCTAGCAATAATTTGACACTGCGGATCCAACAAAAGTTGTTTCGTCGAAATCCGAGGTCGTTTGCAAAATTTCCATTTTTAAGGGCCTGAATTCCATAGCGACTATTCAGAATTTTCAACTGGACATATCTTTTGATTCCCGCTATGAAATTTTGATTTTTCGGATTCGTTGGAAAGATATTCACGAATAGATTCTAATGTTTTTGGTTTCACTAAAACCCGGATTGTTTTGCACCCGGTACATCCAATTGAAGTTTGAAATCGAATTATCGAACTACCGCGCCATTTTCAATTCTATTTATAATTATATATAATTATTTATATTCTAACGACGGCGTATATAATATATACGTTCTAAATATATTCAAAATAAATTTCTCGTCGATATTATTTAAAATAATCTATTTTAAATTTTCAAAATTCGCTAAAATTGCCAAAATAAAAATTTTAAACTGGTTCAGAATTTCTGGGTTATTACAGTTGATCCCACCAAAGGACTTAAAAAATTTACCCAGTAGTTTCGTGTACCCCTAGCAGACTACATAGGTGCCGTCTGCCCCTATCTCCACTAGGTGTACCCACTACTCCCAAGCGATCGGCTCCCTACCGTAGATACCCGTGCTGGCCCCACACTGGGGTGTATCACTCCCCAAAGTGGCAACCCGATACAACAAACGGTGCACGGCTTATATCTACACGATGCAACAACGTCTTACCTACCAGCCCGGGTCCACACACGCATATGAAACCCGTTGGACTTGCGTTGCCACCGCTAACCCGTTTTGGCCTCTTATAATCAAGCCCAGTACGCGTGTCCCGTCCTCGACATAGGTCGAGCCCAATAAGATACATATGGGTTACTGGGTGAAATGGGCCCCCACAAGCTACCACCTAAGCTTGTCATTATATCTAGTGCATCCCACTTAACCCTTTAATCATGTTTAATTACATGTTTCCACTTGGTTAAGTATTCTAATCGTATTTTCTATTGCCACCCATGGCAACCCAGTAGATTTCCTCATGCCACCCAAGGCACTTACTTGATTTCCACATGCCACCCAAGGCACCCACTTAACCCCTCATGCCCACTACATGCTTATCTGGTTAAGTGTTTCTTAATTGATTAAGAACGTAACCGTTGTAAAGACCTCTCACATTAGACTATCTTTTATGGCAGCTGGATTTGCCGGTTGGGTCCGGGCAGCCTTACGCCATAACCGAGTCTAACCTCGTGTCTATACACTTGTCACGTATTTAGTTTGTGCCTAAGACCTCTCACATTGGGCCAATCATTTGTAGCCGCTGGATTTGCCGGTCGGTTCCGGGCAGTCTTACGCTACAAAAGGGTCCAACCTCGTGTCTTAGTCGATTAATTACACCTAATTAATCACCCCCGAATTAATTTTCCCTAATTAATTCCAATTTTAATGATGTACATAATTGACTCAATTATGTCCATCACTTTATGGTATGCATAATCATACCAACTTCACACCATTTCATTAACATGTATATTAACCCCATCGTTCCCTACGTAATTCGCTAACATGACATAAAAGGGAAGGTTCATCATAAATATAATGGGTTCAACTTGCATAACATTAGCATCAACATGGGTTTAAAGGTGTCAACATGCATATAGCAACAACCCAACTTGCATAAATAATCAACCCAAACTTGCATGAATCACATATGTCATAAGGAGGTTAACTTGCATAAGTTATTTATGTCATACAAAGGGGTAAACTTGCATATGTATGTATGACATACAAAGGGGTTAACTTGCATATGTATGCATATCATACAAAGGTGTAAACTTGCACATGTCACTTGCATATAATTAAACACCATACTTGCGTAACATGTCATATGTGAACTTGCATAACTTGCATAACATCATAACTTGCATAACTTGCATAACATCATGATCACATAGCATATGACTTGCATAACTTGCATAACATCATAATCACATAGCATATGACTTGCATAACTTGCATAACATCATGATCACATAGCATATGACTTGCATAACTTGCATAACATCATGAACATATAGCACATAATTTGCATAACATCATTAACACATAGCCTATAACTTGCATTAATCCACATTCATAGCCATAACCTCATTATATCCTATCATAATCATTTCAATAATTTGTCATTAAGGCTATAGAAAACTCACAACTTGTTGATTAGCACTCCTAAGAAGAAGATTAAGTTGCTAGAGTTGATTAGAGATTGATTTGAGAAGCTATCTTCCTCTTTAGGTTGATGGAGGCTCCTTCAAGTTGCATTTTGACGGCATAACGGTGTAGTATCTATTTTTAGTATGAATTAGGGTAGTCTTAGGGTGTATTTATAGAGTTCTTAGGTGTTTTGGGCCATTAGATTAACCCTAAATCAGATTAGAGCCGTCAGATCTCGTCCTAGCCACCAAAACACAGCCCAAAAGCCAAGCTGATGCACCCAGGTCACCTGGGCTCGACCAGGGAGGTCGACCCCCAGGTCGACACTAGGGTCGACTCCCCAGTCGACCTGGTGGGCAGGTCGACTCCCCAGTCGACCCCCAGGTCGACTCCTTGGGTCTGGCGGGAATTTTCCCGCCACTTCTGAAATGTGAAATTTTCGTTTTTAAATCTGTTTTGAATTTTCTGAAAACTTCTTTGGGCCTTAACTGGGTCATACAGACTCCGATTTTCGAAAACTCGGACTCTATTTCGCGTATTTTTCCGAGACGAACGCAATGGCATAGCCCGTTTCCCCTGATTCAGATTTTAAAATTTAATTCTGCCCTGTTTTATATTGTAGCAAGTTATTCAACATACGGGGTGTTACATGTGTTGTATGAAAATCCATATAATTAACATTATATGGTAATTGATTGGGCCTCATACCAATTTGGGAAATAAAATAATATATATTCATATGTTGAATAAAATATATATTCATGTGTTGAATAGAAGAAAATTCACGTGTTGAATAAAATATATATTCATGTGTTGAACAGAAGAAAATTCATGTGTTGAATAAAATATATATTCAAGTGTTGAATAAAACAAAATTCATGTGTTGAAGAAAATATTCATTTGTTATATAGAGTAACGAAGTTATTGAAAGATATAAAGCCGTGTTGATTAGATTTGCGCCATTTTGATGCGAACGATATTTATATCGATTATATTCGTTTTTAAAGTGAATATAGAAAAGGAAGTGATTTCAAAATATAACGTTTTGAAAATATTATCATTTATATTTATATATCGATGATATGGAATATTCAATTTTGATTTGAAATTGAACAGGAAGTTGAAATCGTTTTGAAAACGAATTTAAAACGATTTATAAAATACGTTTTAAAAGGAAATCGACGAAATATATAATATATATATTATGTATAATGGCCTGAACAGAACGCGCCGCGCTGCGGTTGTTCGCGAATTTCGACCATTGATTTCGAATGGACATTACGGGAGATCCGACCGTCGGATTCTCCTACCAGAACCATTGGGTTCGTATCGAAAAGTGCTTTCTAACGAATATTAGAGATTTGAAATCTAATAGTTGGATTTGGAATTATGTCCAAATCAAATTTGGAAAAGGTCGTTATAAGTGCAGTTCGATGGCCGTTAATGGAAATCGACTGTACGGGCCTTGATAAAATTATTAAAAATAGAAATAATTTGTGTAAAATCATAAGAAATGATTTAGAAAGAATTGGGATGAAAAACTCCATATTTGAAAAGATAGAAATAGATTTTTATCGAAATGAACTAGTTTTGAACTAGAATTATAATTCATTTATTTTTGAAATAAATAAATTTGAATGGAATGGAATTCGATTTGGTAATAATCGAAGTGAATTTCTATGCACGAGGACTGCTAATATATATGTAATTTAAAAGTCTTTGTCACTATTCCATTTATATTGTTAGTCGGATATGGAAGTTTATATCGATTATATATGTCAATTTGTTTTCCATGAAGATTCCATTGTTAATGGAACGTGATTTTGGGTTGTCGTGAATGGTATCTTTAATAATACTGTTCTTAGACCCAAGGGAGTTAAGAAAATCAGAAACTAATTGGAGATTAGTTAAGTTAAATGGTTTCTTCGGTATTGATCTGATGTTGGTTTCGACCTTCGGGGTTATTACTTAGGGAATTGTTCACTTGCTAATTTATGGTTAAAGGCTGATGGAATAGAATGTGATTTTGGGTTTATCGTGAACCGTGTTTTAAATGACATTGGTTCTTTAACCCAGTTAAAGACGGGATATGATTTCCCAGGTTAAATAATCATTGATAGTTGTTATTGGGAAGATTAAAACCCAATGGAGTTTTAATGAATCTTTAATTAGATTGAAACGATCGAGAATGGCGTATCACCAGTTTTGCTCCAGGCGATTTTTAAATCTTTAATTAGATTTGAACGTGAAATGGTAATTGAATTTACGATAACACCGTGGTGTTAGATATGAAGTATGACCAGTTTTACTTCATGGGATGAATAGGTTAGGGTTGTGAAATTTAACAAGTGATTACTTCGGTAAGGTTCGCTAATCCCGACTTGTTTGGATAAACCATAATTTGGTTTGAATTGATATTCAAAAGAAGATTAAAGAATAAATTTAAAGAATTTATCTTTGATAAAATTAATAGGAACCTTTGCCAGAGTATAAGAATATTTGAATAAAAGAATATTCTGAATTGGAATGAGGCATATGTTGTTTTTGTATAACACTTGTTTATTATATACGCGAGTTATTCAGAAAGACCGGGTTTATCCCATTCTGAATAACAGATTCGACGATGTGTCGAGGATGAAGACGGTGGTCGAAGACCGGAGGTCTTCACATCGTTTGGATAATTACTGATGATCTTGATTGGGTTATACACCCAAGAGGAGTGAATCAGTTGGTGATCGTCCAGACTTACTTGGAGATCGATGGATATACGAGGTATAAGGTGCCTCCGGTTTCGTTCAGACCCGGAACAAACTTGTAAATGGACTATGTGTCTGACATTGGATTTCATTCTGTGTGATTGATTTCTATTAAATATATATCTGTTTGGCGGCGGAGAAATTATTCTCTTGCTTAACGCCCTTCTCTGAGACGTACGAGCTCAGAGGTTATATATTGATGGATATCAATCGCATGGAGTGAATTGCCTGTGTGGCGTGCCTTAGTGGAAAATGATCAAGGCTTTTGTTGAAAAGCGGAGTCTTGTGGTTGATGATCAAAGCACCGCCTGTGTGGCATAGCTCCGTGTAACGTTAATTCGCGAGCCTCACACCCCGGTTGTGAACCAGAAACGGAAGAGGACATAAGGGAGGGCATGCGTTTCCTTCTAGCTAGGGTGGTGTCAGTGACCTACCAACCCTGACATTTATATTACTTTCACCTGTGTGGTTGTTGGATTGCGAGGCGCCTCAGATATATCGGTGACTCTGTGGAGCCGATGGAGTCATTTGGCTCATTGACACCCCAAAGGGCGAGGAAACGCAATGTTCAGGCATTTTAATCCACATCGATGGATCGGCCCTGACGATCCAAGGGCCCACCTGAGTCTGGGTCCTGAGACACGGGCTAGAGCGTCTCGAATCGGTAGAGGACTATCTTTTGCCTCGGTTCACAGATGGAAATCCAACTTCTAATACGTGACTTTGTGGTTTTGATTGTAGAGCCTAATATTGGCGACATGATATATGGTACCCATGCCGTCTATGATTGATACTTATGATTGAAATTGTTTTGACACTATACACTTACTGTTTTAGTTCTCTCACCAGTCACATGACTAAGCTGGAGTTTATTGTTTTAACCTAAACTCTGGATGCCCCTTTTTTCTGCACGGGCAGCTAGTAGTTTAGGTTTTGCAGATTTATATTCACAGGATCCTAATTTACAGCTGGAATTATACTTGGAAAGCTCTGTATCCGCGTATTCCTTTCAGTTTTGTATTTGTATTATTTTTCCACTGCTATGTGTTTAAATGTAATTTGAATCTCTGATATTTATCGAATGTATATTATTTGTTTATACTCTATATATTCTTGTATTCTGATGGAATTGTTGTAATAACAATGAAATGTTCTTTTTTTTGTGTTCCGATTTGTCGTGCTCTTAAAACAATCAGGGGTTTCAAACGGTCTTGGTCGGTTTAGCGATCGATTCGGATCGAGCGAAATTCCCAATTGTTATGATATATATATATATATATATATATATATATATATATATATATATAAAGAGAGAGAGACGCGCGCGTGCACATATCTATAACTAATCTGTTATTTTTTTAACTTTTTTTAATACACATATACATACGTATATTTTTTTTCATTTCCAAATAATATAAGTATGTTTATGTTTGTTTTTTGGAAATGCCGACCGGTTTTTACAGGGATCCTTTATCATTTTATTTATTATAACAAATAATAAATATATGATTACAGAATATAGACAGTTTGTATATCTACTACTATCGTCTATCAGATGGACCGTCCACCACAAATGATTTTTAGAGAGGACTGTCCACTGCAACTAGGATAACTTATAGTAGTATATATAACTAGAGTACACTAAAAAACTTAACACAATAACAATCATCCCACTGGTGTGAATTACTTAGTACATAAAAACACTTACATACACCACAATGGTGTTAAAATTAACACATAACTAAGCGAGACAGTAACTTTAGCTGACTCGACGCCAAACTAGTACAACTCCACACAACATAGCATAAAGCGAGAGCAATTCTTCTGTACCTAGCACCCCTGTCCCATGTGTGCCCACCAATCAAATCTCCTCATTTCCGCTTTTTGCATTTAAGTCCCTGAACAATTAAGGGATTTAACTGCAATTGGCGACAATCAGGGGGCTGTGATTGGCTGGGGACACGAGGCACATAGAAAACGGGGACAGAAGAATTGGTGCGGCATAGAGCAGATGCACTTAAACTCGGCATTGAACAACTTCCCAAAACAAAATCAAATGCTACAACAAGCTTTACATATAGCGAACACCCATACTTGCAATACCAACCATGGCACATTAGCATAGAAAATTTCCGTACATGTTAACCTTTCAAGGAACAGTCAACTCCATTAAGAACAGTATTAGTATAGCACCATCAACCTCAACACACATTTCATATGAAAAAACCATGGCATAGGACCTTAGTTTAACAACTAAAAAATAACTTATGTGGTCTGAAAATAAGTGGCATCGAAATATTGCCGTTCGCAAACGTCGGAAAACAAACAACATATTACCATGCTATAAAAATCAAACCCACAAACTACCACAAACAATGGAAATAATTAACATCAAATACTTAACCTGCTACCGGGTAATGGAAACAACAACAACCACAAAACTTCCCATACTCACAAATGGGGGAGATGTGAAATGCAGAGAAAGAGGGAAGAAGGGCAGCTGAAAGTGTTAGCAAAATTCTCAAGTTGATGTAGATTTGGATAGCAAGTGAAAATGAGAGATTGTTTCTCAAAAGAGGAAGTGAAACTTTATTGCAACTTGAACTTTGCTTACAAAATTATTTTTTGCTTGGTTACAAATGAGACATACCCCTCCTATTTATACTATTTCACATCTCAAATGAATGGTTGAGATGTATTTAATCCTACGGTACATAGCTTTTTTCTAGAGTTTTCTATAACTCTCTTACAAAATATCTAGGATTTTTTTACATAATTAAAGAGTAGAAAACTCTAGATACTAATTATTTTATTACAAAATAAAGAAGGATAATTCTAGGCTCCTTCCACATCAACATGTATCTAGATATTTCTATCTAGATATTTCTTGTTCTAGGCTTCTCGTTTAGCTCTTCCTCTTCAAATTATTTGTAGCCCAATCTCATGGCCCAAACTAATAGCCCAAAGTCAAGTTTAATTTTTCAACATCCCCCCGTAAACTTGACTTTGCAGATTAATGCTAGATTTTCGATTCTTTGTATTTTACGTGCCTTGGCAGGAGTAAAGAATTTATCCAAATTTTCTTTTTTCGTTTCTTCCTCATTCCCAATATGAAGAACTTCGATGAAATTTCTTCAACGGTGCTCCATTCATTTTGTCCTCCTACATTCGCACAAGACATTCCAGAAAGTGTGTGCTCTAGCTTCCATCTTGTTCCGGTGTCATAAACTTTGTATGAGTCATATATGTCATCTTTCCATTCTTTCATAATTTCACTCTTACAATTTTTTATCCATCCAATTCCTTTTTCAATATCTGTTTTTTCTTCTTTTCACTTGTCAGCAGCATTGTCGCATTTTAGATTGCTTTCATTACCCTTCCTTTTTGCTTCTTTGATTTCTTCTTCAACAATTACGCCTTTAGATACACCTTTTTCTTCTGTGCTCTTCATATTTTCCCCACCGGATGCTTTATCAACATCCTTGCAAACTCTATTTATGTCCTGCTTCACATTCTTAGATGCTCCGTGAATTTCTTCCTTAATGTTATTTTTCTCATCTTCCTCTTCTTCATTTTCTTCGTAAGCTAGTAGCAACGTACCATCTTCTATACATCTTTCTTCAATGTAATTGGTTTTCTCTTCAACTTTTCTATTTAATCTTTCTTCAAAAACTTGAAGAATATCCAAAAGTTGACCAATGTTCATGGATTTTATATATTTAGAATCTCCAATTTCAACAACTATGTTGTCAAATTTGGAATCTAAAGACCTAAAATTTTCTCAATAACTCTAGAATCTTCCATTTTTTCTTCATATTTTTTCAATTGATTTACAAGAGAGAAAAACTCGAGAAAAATAATCATCAATCAATTCTGAAGATTCCATATGTAAAGATTTAAACTTACATTACAGATTTTGAAATCGAATTTTGTTCATTTTAGTAATTCCAATGAATTCATTCACCAAGATCTCCCATGCTTCCTTGCTTGCAGTTGCATCCATTATCTTTCTGAACATATCATCATCCAAGCTTTGATGAATGATGACTAAGGCTTGTAAATCCTTCATCTTCAAACTCTTTAACTTATCCCTTTTAATTTGGGATAAAGTGGTGACATCGGCGGGTTCTTCATACACATTTTCTACGATATCCCACACACCTTGTGATTCTAACACCGCCTTCATGCGAATTCTCCAAGTATCATAATACCCTTTTTTGAGTAAGGGAATTCTTACGCAACTTGATTCACTTGTCATTCTTCCTTGCGTAGCAACCTAGCTCTGATACCAATGTTAGCAAAATTCTCAAGTTGATGTTGATTTGGATAGCAAGTGAATATAAGATATTGTTTTTCAAAAGAGGAAGTGAAACTTTATTGCAACTTGAACTTTGCTTACAAAATTATTTTTTGCTTGGTTACAAATGAGACATACCCCTCCTATTTATACTAGTTCACATCTCAAATGAATGGTTGAGATGTATTTAATCCTACGGTACATAGCTTTTTTCTAGAGTTTTCTATAACTCTCTTACAAAATATCTAGGCTTTTTTTACATAATTAAAGAGTAGAAAACTCTAGATACTAATTATTTTATTACAACATAAAGAAAGATAATTCTAGGCTCCTTCCACATCAACATGTATCTAGATATTTCTATCTAGATATTTCTTGTTCTAGGCTTCTCTTTTAACTCTTCCTCTTCAAATTATAGCCCGATCTCATGGCCCAAACTAATAGCCCAAAGTCAAGTTTAATTTTTCAACACCGAAAGTAGGTTTAAGAAGAGAGGAGATGGAAGGAATGAAATTGCCAGTCCCAATGAAAAAAGCTCTGACCTTTGAACTGTGAACTAAAAACCATGTACATGTATGTCAAAATATTTTGTAATAAAAGGTTTCGTAAAAAATATAAAAATGACATATTTTATATTTATGCATACTAAAGAAGAAATTTATTTACGTATAAACAAACATAAAACAACATTATATTGTTATTAAATAAAATATGCCATTGGAAAATATTATTACTATTTATAAAACACCAATATTCTATCATACTTTAAATTAGGAACATATGTACAGGTTATATTTGGGTTTATAGATTAATACAATTTTACAAATCTTTTTACTAAACGAATCATTGCATTGGTAGTAAATTTTGAAGCTCAACATTATTTCATTCATTTAGACAAGCCCACTATTATTAATACTTAGAGTGCGACCACTAACGGAGCTAGGAAGCAAGTCTTATCTATCTTGGTTGAGCTCATTTCTCTCATATCCCTTCTGTCTACAATTGACAATTGAGTTGGAGTGACTTGTAAACTTCGTAGGTAAACTTAAATGTTTCAATGTGAGTATGATAGAGAGGAAAAAGCTTCTTTATAACAAGGCTATGATTGAAATTTCACTGAATAAGCCACTTCCTTCTAACCTTATAACTTCCACGATATATAATAATTGTTGATGTTCACTCTAGTTAAAAGTTAGATATACATACGATAATTTTCTTATTTGGTTATACAGTCGATTAGTATAAGCATGGAAATTGGTTTCTACTTGGTGGATGTTAGATAAGCCTCTTCTATTATCCGCAATGGCCTGTCTTCCTCTCCTTCGACTAGAAAGTGGGTTTCAATGCCTTTCCATATATTGAGGGGTGCATATTCTGCCTTTGGTCCCCAATCCTTCTCTTATGGTAACTTTTATGCCTTGTGCTAAGGTGCCTAAGGTTATTGCCACTTTTGATATACAAGCGTTTTATTGGCAACAACATAGAGCTCTTGAATTCAAGAAGTTTTCAAAATGCGAAAAAGACTAGAGAGCATAGTTTTCGTAACCCGACCCTATCGCGGTGCGACCTCGAATAACAATGAACTTTGGACCATCACGGCGCGGAACTCAATCAAACCTCATTTATGTATGAAGCCTGGTCGGACCTTCAATCACGCGGTCCAACCTTCAATTTTACACAGTTAAACCACGGTTTTTTGTTTTTTCCTAATTCTCATTGTGCACTACTCTCTGAACATTTCATTTTTTGTATCGTTTTGTAAGTAACAACTAAAATATTTCAAAAAAATGATAACTGTTCCAACATCTAAAACGTAAGCTTTACCACTTCATTCTAAAAACATGTTTTGTTTGTGCCCTTGCTATTTGATAATATCATGCAACCTATTAATGTTAATGAATAAATAGACGAATTTCAAATTTTACTATTTATCTATGAGTACACATAAAACATGATTAACCACATTTCCACCATTAACAAGCACGTGCGGTTCTTGACGGTTCAACCAGTCAGACCTTCAAAACCTTAGTCCCTGAGTTCTCATGGTTCGATACACGGCCGGGTTATAAAAACATTGCTAGAGAGTGATATCTTCCATATGTTTGTCAGTAATGAAGCCAAAGAACATGTTTTATTGTATCATGTTGACGCTGATGGTTTGACCTTATCTTCAAAAGGTGAAGAAGGTAAATGCAAAATTTCATTTTAGAGGATGTCACTTGAGATAGGAAGTAATTATACTTACTATGTACATAACTTGAAATTATTCTTTTTGGCATATATACGTTATAGGACGTATTTCTGAACATGATGACAACAGTGATGATAACTCATTTTCCCTTGTATGTTAGTAGTCTTGGTTCATCTGCCTAGCTCATTCAATGTATTTTTTCTTCTTTATTTGTTGTTCTAGCATCTTTGCCAAACGCCTATTCTAAACGGTTATTATTACAAATGGGTGGCCCACTTTAAAGCTGGCTAGCCATGCTAAAAATGTACACATTCACTACCCACATGTTATGATGAGTTACACTTAAAAATTTGCACACGAATATATTTGGGTATACTCATAGCATATCCTAAGGGCATTCCCAACCCTGGGTGGGGTTGGGAGCAAGCTGACCCCCAGCAGGAGGTTTATTGGAGCTCGGGGGTTGCTTTGGCAAACCCCAAGGTTGCCAGAGCAACGCTTTAATAAAGTCGGCTGAGGTAGGGGCCACGATCAAAAGTTGACCGTGTTCCCTAACCGGTTTTTATAAAGACGTGTAATTAGTCAGCTTTATAAAAACTGGTTAAGGGTGACTAATTTAATTCAAATTTTTCTATATTCTTGTTTATAATTCCATTGTGCTGTATTCGTGTTTATACTTCATTGATCTATCTTCGCGTTTATAATTCCATTATGTTATATTCATATTTGCAATTCCATTGTGTTATATTCATGATTTTTTTTTGAGTTATTAATACTTGTATCCTCTAGTTATTAATCAGTGTTGAAATTAATCATGCATAAGTAACTTCAAAATTTTAAATTCAAATTTCATTGACTTCCAACATGATTCGAGAACATACAAACATGACTTAAGAACAAAAAATAAAATACTTAATTTCTCTTCAATATTATGATTGACTTTCAACATGATTCCAGTAATGCTCAACCAAATTTTCTCTAAGTTCAAGATGAGCATGCAGATCCCTGACATCTTCAATTCTTTTCATGTACTCAGCAAACGTATTAGGGTCTTTCGTACGGTTTTTTCTGAAATGCAGCAGCAATATCAGGATGGTTTTGAAGTTGAAGTTCATATCCACCACATTCTTCTTCGACAATCATATTGTGTAAAATTATGCAACAATACATGATGTCAGCTAACACTACAGGGTCGTGGTAGCGTGATTCCTTCCTTAATATATGAAATCTTGCTTGAAGCACTCCAAAAGCTTGTTCAACGTCTTTTCTCAAACTTTCTTGTTGTTTTGTAAATAGAGTTTGTTTAGCATTATTAGGCCTTTTATAAGCTTGCACGAGTGTTTTCCACTTTGGATAAATGCCATCCACCAAGTAATAACTTGTATTATAATATACACCTCCTAATTTGAAGTTGCAAGGAGGTGCTATATCGTTGTATAAGTCATTGAATAAATAAGACCGTCTCAGCACGTTTATGTTGTTTAGGAAACCAGGTGCCCTAAAAAATGCATGCCAAATGTACAAGTCAAAAGATGCAACAGCTTCTGA
This sequence comes from Allium sativum, assembly GCA_030737875.1. Classification (NCBI taxonomy): domain Eukaryota; kingdom Viridiplantae; phylum Streptophyta; class Magnoliopsida; order Asparagales; family Amaryllidaceae; genus Allium; species Allium sativum. The sequence continues at coordinate 1,368,689 of JASFAX010000062.1, read as the reverse complement.
TACCATAGTTGGCTTGTTGAAGTGTCCGGAGTACTGGCCCTAAAATGCAGTAGGACAATTTTTCCACCTCCAATGCATACAGTCTAAACTACCTAACATACATGGAAATCCACGTTGTTCTCCCATCGCCAATAATCATTGAATATCACGTGGGGTTGGGGTCCTTAGATATTCCTCACCAAATTGCAGAACAACGGTCTTGCAAAATTCTTTCATGCTTAAGATAGCGGTTGAATCCCCCATCCTTATTTTGTCGTATACTGAATCCCCGGACATACCATATGATAACATCCGTAGTGTTGTTATAGCCTTTTGTAGTAGAGAAAGTCCAAATTGGTTGATCGTATTTAATCTGTGAGTAAAAAAGACATTTGTTTCCCTTAGTCTGTCGAGAACTCTATTAAAGACGTTCTTGGACATGCAAAAACTCCATTTGAACTCTGAAGGCCCATAGACTGAATTTTCCAAAAAATAGTCATGAATTAGTTGGTTGTGAGCAGCAGTGCAATCTCTTCCATATCGAATATCTCGCCTTCCGAAAACACTACCCCATTGGGTTGAACGATTGCTTTCTTCTTTTTCGATAGCCATTAACTCAAGCATTTGTGTAGAAATAACATTATGTTGTTCAATTTGAGTTTGAATGAACTCATCAGAAAAGGAAGAAGAAGATGAAGATCCACACCATAATCGTTTAAGTTTGTTCATTTCAGAATTGGTTTTCAAAATGAGGATGAAGAATTAACTTCCCTTGACCAATATTTGTAGTAAATGGGAGTTCAGTAAAGTTACTACATATAATAAATACTATTGTACCATTGATTCTATTTCTCATTTATAGTGTTGATGTAGACTCGACTTAATATTGATTTTTATTGTATACTTCAGAGGTAGACAACCCATATTTTTAACCCCTTATTATTGATTTTTCTTGTATACTGTAGACGTGGCTCGTGCTTTATGGATGGCTCGTCCTTTAATGCAAATGGCGCATTCTTTAATGCAAATGGCGCGTTCTTTAATGCAAATGGCGTGTTCTTTAATGCATACTCGTGCTTTGTGGATGACTCTTTCTTAAATGCAGATGACGCGTGCTTTATTGGAAGCTCATTCTTTAATGAGGAAAGCGCTTCAATGAAAGTGGTCCCTTATTAGTAAAGAATTCTTTTAATCGTTTATAGTGTTGATGGAGACTTGATTATGCTTCATGGAATGCATACAAGATAACCAGTAACGGTCAACCCGGTGTAAATTAAACATTCAAAAACATAAAGGATACAAATAAAATTTCGCATAACGATACAATTAACAATAAGCATAAGTCTGCTACACGTCCTAAAGATACAAAAACTAATGATACAAGAAGCCAAATAAAACATCAAAGCAGATGTAGGAAATAGTTACTTAAGCCAACTACCGTTAACGTTCAATCTCAAGGGAGTCTCATTACATTCAATCACAACTGTTCAAGATCATTTTGGAGACGTCTAATCTCTCGTTCGAGTTCGTTTGCATATGCTATTTCCTTTGGGCACAACGGTTTGTCTATCCATTCTATGTAATTGCAACCATTCGCATAGGATGGGCATTTCTGAATATGCCGAGCTATATTGTTCCCCTGTGCTCGAACCACAACTTCAACCGCAAAACCGCAATAGCAAAAAACTGTATAAGAATCAACTTCGTATTCATACGGTGGTACTCGATATACCTCTACTTATTGTCGTTGTTGATCGACCGACTGTTCATACGATAGTTTACATGTGCTTCATTTGGAAGTTGAACATTCCCCTGTTCATATGGTTCATCCCGAGGTCTCATTTGGTTTAGAAACTGGAATTCTTCCTCAAGCTCTTGAAGTATCATCTGTTCGTACGCCTTTTTGTCGGAGTCTATAGTTGATGGCTAAGATGGCATAGTTGTGGGAATGCGAAGAGTAGTTGGAAACAAATTCGTTTGAATGAGGTAAGTTGTGAGTAATTTGATAGAGATATAAAGCAACATAGTGCACAATTGAATAAAACAAGTAATGATTCGACCAGTCACCGTTACACTGATGTAGTACTGTAGGGAATCTGCTTTACGTCCTGCCATGATCTGATAAGTCACTATTTCGACTTGGATATCGTGTTAAGAAATACACATACCAATAAAGTAGAGCACTCGTGACGTTACTGCACTCTTCTCTGCAAACACGCTTTAAAAAAGTGACAATGTGATAGAGCTTGTCCAAATGATATGAATAAAGTTGAGTTGACTAGGTTTAATGATTAAAGCTGCCTGAGTACGAAATGATCAATGTTGCCAACCAGCCTCTCTTCCTCTCTCCCATATAAAAGACCAACCAGCTTTGAAAATATAGTCCATCTTCAAAATGGCTAATTGGGAATTAGATGACGATATCATGGTTCAAACATACGATGAGTACAAATGTGGTAAACAACCCGTCGATGAAGTCGAATTTGTGCTCGAGATGGAAATAGGAGTCCAAGTAGATGCTGCACAAAATCGAGTCTGAACTCTTTCATGCATCACAACCAAACATTGCAGTCCAACGCATTGGGTCGGTTCAAAAATCCCTAAATGCTCAGTTGAGAGAAGTTCTTGCTCAACATAATCCCGATAGGTTAAGCCCCAGCATAATGGGTCGTTCAGTCCTTTGTTATTGCGGTGTCGAATGTAATGTACTTGTGTCTAAAAGTCAAACGAATGTAGGTCGTCGCTTTTATGGCTGCAAAGCGTACATTGATGCACAGAATCACCAAGGATTGCAAAGTTGTAATTTTTTTTCATGGATCGATCCACCGTTAATAGAGAGGGTGTCTAGTATGCACTTGAGATACAAGCTGAGGTTAATCGCTTGGAAAGAATGAATGTGGAAATTAAGAATGAAATGCTTTATGGGTGCTACGGTTCATTCCGAAACTATAGGTCGTAGTTATGTTGTATTGGGTAGTGATTATGTTGTATTGTTGGGTCTTAGTTATGTTTTATTGTTGGATCATGGTTATGTTGGGTCTTATTTATGTTTTTAAGTAATATATGATCATTTGATCATTTGTATTTGTATCCACTATATCCTAAGTTGTAGTCCATATGTCTTATGTATTTCGTATTTCCTATGGTAAAAATATTCTATTATTTAGTTAGGGAGTAAAATGATATAAGTAAATACTTAATCACAACATCGTTAAAAAACAAACATTATAAATCTCAATATACATTACAAAGACTTGTACAATAGTTGACATGACTTGACACTACGAGGAAGTACGTAAAAACTGCTGAAAGGTAGTAAGAAACACCATATATAAAAACACAAGATTTGACCCCATCACAAGAAAGCCAACAAAAAGAGGCACACATAAACATCAACTAGTCAGAACCAAAGCGCGTAAGCCAGCTATAATGAAGTTCGTAAGCATCATGGACGATGAATTATGATCCGTGTTCAAATAGGTAACGCGAATCAAAAGTGGAACGAGTAGCTTTGAATACATCTTCATCTTCTACCTCCTCGATAATATCGGGGTATCAAGCATAATCTTCCCAAAAATTACTATGTTTTCTATGAATTTCATCTGTAAACCTCCACGAGGGACATTTGGGGCTGTCGTTGTAAGTTTTTTGAATCAACTGCCAATACATTTCATGGGTTACTCCTTCACCTCCTTGCAGCATTTTGTCATGTATTTCTTAGAAGTCGATATACAATTCCACCAATATAAGTAACTCAGATGGAGTCCTTTTAACGGTGGACATGGAGGAAGAACAGGATGGGGAAAGGAGGATTTTTTTTAGAAAACATAAAACATAGCTGGCTTATTTATAGCCGGCTATATGGACTTAGTTGGCTTTTTGAAAGCCGGCTAAGTGGACGGTCTGGATTTAATCCTAGACTGTCACGAGCAACCCCTATTGGGGTTGCTGTGTTTCCCCCCACTGGGCTGAGTTGGGTGTCAACCCACCAAGATGGGACACCTGACCCAACCCAGTGTTGGGAATGATCTAAGTATAATTTTGGTATTAATATCTTTTGATGAAAATTTCTATTAAATTAAAAGGAAAAGAAATGAAAAGTTTTATCTCTTTAACTAAAATCATGCATCCCCACTCTAATTGAATAAGTTAAGAAAAGGAAATGAAAGAAAATAAATGACAACTACACACAGGTATGTATATAATAGTAAATTTGATAAACTCTAATTTACATAAAATCACTAATGTCATTTAATAAATCATTCAATTCAATTAAAGGGATATACATAAATGAATTTTTTTCTCACTAGTTAAAGCCATATATCTCCTCATTAATTCAATAAGTTAAGAGGAGAAAATGAAAGGTTTTGTTAAGATTAAAAGTTGCATAGACATTAAAAAAATGGATAAATATAGAAAAGTAAATGGAAAATGTGTAAAAAGTAGTAAAATGATTCACAAACATTTACAGTGATTCAACGTCAAAGAACCTACATCCCTTTTCAAAATCCGACTATTTTTTTTGATTTTTTTAAGATTATAGTACTCTGGATCAACAACGATCCAGAACGATAATAATAGCTGAAAATTTCCAAGTGTCGAAAGCCTTGAATTCTTCCAAGGCAAATCATATTTATAGGTGAGAATGAGCTTAGTTCGACCAAAGTATATATAATTGCAATGGAGCTAGTGAAGATAGTGGCGTTAGTAGGACAAACATGTTCTAGAGTTTGGTTCGGATCGGTTATGGTTAGGGTTAGAATCGGTACCGAACCAGATTCAATTAACCACATGAGATTCATGTCGAGTCATCTCCCTAACTTGATGATGATTTCACTTTACCTTCTGATCTAAAGCTTCCAGGGGGTTTCTAGCAGATTTAAAGCTTCCATCTTTCTTTTGTGAGGCTAGCCAATTTTGCTTTATAGCCCTGGGTGTTTATCCATAAATATTCAAGCACATATTAATAGATTAAATTTTACATAAGGGTCGGTCGTACATGGAAGAAGTGGCCGGTCATTATTCAAATTATATGTGGGTTGAACGAGACTCCAAACCATGAAGGACAATGGCTCGAGCAACATGTGGGTCGAACCAAGGAATGGGTCAAGCATGCTCTTGCCCTGGTCAGACAAGTCTTTAGGGTCGAACAGCACAAGGGTCGAACAAGATGACAACATCATATATCGGTTGAACAACTCCAGGGTCGGTCACACACACATAAGGTCGGTCGAGCATGATATTGCAAACAGGGTCGGTCGAACGTGGTGTCACACACAGGGTCAGTCGAGTGTGGTATTACAAAAGGAGTCGGTCGAGCATGGTATTACAAACAGGGTCAGTCGAACGTGGTGTCACACACAGGGTCGGTCGAGTATGATATTACAGGCAGGGTTAGTCGGACGTATGGTCGAACAAACAGCTGGATACACCTGTCAACAACTAGCAGTGGCAATTTTGTAATTACTTGTATGTTCGACCCATAACCTGCATATACACATTTCAGCTCACCACTTCACTCCAACTTCTCCTATAAATAGGCCATGGCTTCCATGCTTTTGGGGATCAATTTTTACCACCCCGAAGGGCTGCCGAATTGCATTCTCTCTTCTTTCAAGAGATTCTAACATCATCTATCATCTCAAAACGAAGATCAAGCATTGAATCCATCATGGAATCCGCCAAAAGTGCTTAAGTGTCTTAGAGATTGAAGACTTTCCACCATTTTCCTTACATTTAGTGAGATCCGCCTAATTCTATGTTGATTTGTATAGATTAAAGAGAAGTCTTTGTATAAGAGAGAATATGAATGTACTTTTGAGTGACTCTAAGCTTGTAACTCTTGAATTGCTAATCTAAATTTTCACCAAAGTGGATGTAGATCTTTCCTCGATCGAACCACTATAAAAATTTTGTTGTTTTTTTCCTTTTTATTGCGATTGTGGTCTTGTTTCTTACCAATTGGTGAAGTGCCTTTGTGTCATCTTTGGTGTTTAAGCAAATTTTGGTTTAAACATTTGGCGCCCACCGTGGGGCCGCATCCTCACTTCCTTCTCTTACACTCTCTCAAGTTGAAGGCCTTGCATTGAGGTTCTAAGCCTACTTCTACCATAGATCCTACAAGACTACGATCTAGGCCAATCGACGAACTTTCTTTCAAATTCAAGTCCTTGTTCGAAATCATGGGTAAACCATGAAGGAAGACTGCTAGTAAAACTATCGATGAGATCAACAATGCTGCTAACAACGAAACTACTCCACTCACCAACCAATTCGAAGTTGGTGAAACTTCTAAGGCTAGAATGGCTGTAATGAGAAGAGAGTTATATAAAGTCGTTCTGGGTCTAACGAGTCAAATGGATATTGCAAACAATTCCATGATAAAGAAATTTGAGTCTGTGTTTGCCATGCAAGCCGCTACGACAAAAGTTACAATGAATGCCGCTCATGCTAAATCTGATCAGACAGATCATATAGAAAATGCGGGTTCTTCCTTTTCAAGTCCAAATCAAGGAAATTTTGTCCAAGAGGTTGCAAATCCTAACGATCCTCAACATAAGGAAGCTAAACTGCCCACGCGCAACCACTCTTATAGAGCAACCTCTCGACCAGCGCTTGGAACCACCAATGTGGCACCTCCCCCAGTGGGAGGCCTAGGGCCCCGGAATCTGAACCGTGACTGTTTGCTTAGGCGACATCCAGCAAGGAAGGTGGTGTCGGCCCTATGGACCAACACAACGAAGAGCAGCACATATTGGAGATGGTTCGCAAAATCATGGAGAAAAGCTTGAAAAAGCAAGACGATGAGAAGGAATTGGGGTTTGCTCCTACCAAAACCCCTCTCATGGAGAGGATCAAGATGGCTTCGTACCCAAATAAGTTCAAACCTCTGACGGTGCAAGCCTATAATGGGACTAGTGATCCCAACGTGTTCTTATTCAAAAATGACCAACATATGGACATAGTACGTGCCATAAACGAGTTGAAATGCCTGTACTTTCCAACTTACCTTGAAGGGGTGGCTTCGCTTTGGTTCACAAAGTTACCGCCCAAGTCTGTGGATGATTATGCTACTTTGGCTAAGCTATTGAGAGAGTAGTTCAGACTCCAACCTACGAAGGTGCGGGATGCCATGGAGTTGAACAAGCTTGAGCAAAGGCTAGGGGAACCCATCAGGGCTTTTCTTACCTGCTTCAACACTGCAGCAGCCGAGGTTGGAAATTATGAGCCTCATTTGAATTTAATGGCTTTAAAAGGAGCCAGAAGTAAAAAGACCAAGCTTGGACGATGGATCAAGAAAAATAAGACAAGTACGCTTGAGAAACTATTCGACAAAGCTGAGGAATATATCGGTGTGGATGAAGATTCAGCCTATGCCTTAGATGCTCCTGAAAGCAGTGCACAACCCGAAAAGAAAAATAATGATGCAGAAAGTGGCCAGAAGAATCCCGGTGGCCAGAAAAGGAGTAACGATGGAAAAGATAATCGAGCCAGTAAGAAATTCCGCTTCTTTAAAAATTAAGAATTGACCCCTTTGAATGACATCGTAGAAAATATCTTCATGGCAAATAAAAATACCGAGGAGTATCCAACACCAAAGCAAGCAAAAGTCAGTGATGCTGCAATAAAATCAGGAAGGTTCTGTCAGTTTCACAACCAACCGGGCCACAATACGAATGAGTGCAGACATCTGAAGAACCTAATTAAGGAATTATTAAGGAAGAACAGACTCCAACAATATAAAAAGAACCCGCAGAATACTCAAACCACTCAAGGACAAGGGACATCTGTGGGGCAGCCTAGACAGAACAAGAACGCTCTGGTCGATGTCATTCCAAGACTGATCATCAATACCATTTCAGGCGGGCCTCACCCAGCCAGAAGAATCCGGGAGGACATTATAAAATACACTAATGAGATGAAGAGCCTTCCGAGACAAGAAGAACTCATGATTGTGAACGAAGCCTTTTCAACAAAGATGCCGAAGACTCCATGGGATGATATTGTGTTCAAAGAAAGAGACTTGGACGGATTGCTAACGCCGACAGTAAATCCAATGGTGATTACCATCGGTTTTGGTCAAGCCATAGTTAGGAGAGTCTTGGTTGACATTGGGGCATCCGTCAATGTCCTTTTCGTTAATGCATTCAACAGGATGAACCTTTCCATGGATGGTGTGAGAGCTTGCCAGAATAAGATCCATGGGTTCATGGGGCAACCCACTCAACCAATTAGCATCATCAACCTGCTCGTCGAATTCGGAGAAGGAAAACAGAAGGTTCACTACAAGAAAAAAAGCTGATTTTGCAATGGCAAAATCCGCTGCTAATCCGTCGCTATTTCAGCTGTAGTAATAGATATCCTATATATCACGGTAGTCAGTAAAAACCATGACGGTAACTGTGTCAAAATTTTGCAATGGATATTGGCGTGAGTTTTCCGACAATTTTTCGTCATTATACTAAGTATATAACAAACAAAATAATTTTTTTTTATTTTTTTACTTATCGATAGATAAGTAATTATAATAAATTATTATTTATTAAAGACATTTGTAAACCCTTGCTGATTAGCAAGAGATTAGCGACAAACAATGAACATTGGTCAACCGATTTTGACAGTAATCTATCGCTATTCTCTTTCTAATCTGCTAACAAACATTCTCCCTGTTTCCCACCTAGTAACAATCATTTAACTGTGAATACTGAAATAAATAGCATAGCCAAAAATCAGAGATAAGTTTGTCAAACATATACGAATAAAATTGTACCATAAGCAATAATATTAATATCAAAAAAGAACATGACATTATTATCATCTCACATCCAAACATATCATAAATACAAACAATACATTATCATTATCTCATATACAAACATGCATATTCAAATTGATATACCATGAGGTAAATATGTGACAATTACAATCACCTGACCATTTTTTTAGCATAGACAACACAGAGAGGAGCTAATGCACATGGCATAACTATTCACTATTATGTGTTTCACAGTCAACAAATATAGAATATACCAGTAACAAGCCTTCCAGGAGCAACTCGATTCCAATCTATGGCATAGCCTTCATCTTTGTGCCCATCACACTTCATTAATGGAGCTTTATTCTGAATATTGTTTCCTCCTCTGCTGGTATCAGCTTCAGATTCGGCTAAAGCATTTAAAATGGAAGTAAAGTCCCATATCTGTAGTTACAAATTGGTTTTGTAACCATAGATGGTTATTTGAATACTAAAAATCATTACAATATACCTCTATTATCATATTGTAAAGTACAATTCTTCAATGGGTTTTACACTTCCCACTACTTTGCTAATGACTTCTATCTCAAAGTTACAATTAGTTTCCATATCATCATTTTCCAACTACGTGCCATGTTATACTAACTGAGTTAAAATGTCAATGTAGTTATGATTTAGATCTAGCCTTAGAAAACATGATAAATAACATTAAATCAAAAATGAAATCTCAAATATAGGCAATTAATGTGCAGTTAGTTCGATAAACTAGGCTAAATTAAAAAAAACTAACAAATTCTAAGAAATCAATGTGAGGGTATGTGTTAAAAAACTTCCGTTGAAATTTTTGTTTCATCTAAAAAAAAAATACTTACGTCCAAACAATGATAAGAAGTGACAGAAGCATACAAAAATGTGGCATTTGTTGGAGAATTAGGAGCATCTGAGATGTCCGTGAAAGAGTTGTTCTGGAAACCTCTGTTTGTATAAAAAAAGATAATGTTAAAAGAAGAAAATATTTGATAACAAGACAAACTAAAATCCTTACAAAATATATACGAGTACTCAACTCGAAAGGATCATACATGATCAGAGTTTGATTCATACTAAAAGTCATGTTCTACCATATAGTAGGAACCGAACTACTTAAAAAAATTGTTTCTAAGAGATCGCCATAATGACATAGTTGTAAAGTTCAAAGAGATCATAAGAAGTACAAGGTGATTGATTCCAGAAAATGACTAACTGACTAATTTTTTAAAGATAGCCTACTTCTAGTATCAAACTTCTCTGGCCTTTAAATCATACTGACGTCCTCCTATATATTGACTCGAAAATTACAAGTTTACAGCAGCAGTTTAAGATGAAATGTAAAAGTAGGTACATTGCAAAAATTTGCTAATTCGACATGCATTTGATGTGTTTGGTAAAACAGAAATTCTAGAACATTCGACAAATTCAAACCCAGAACTGAACGTGAAATGTGTGATCAAGTGCTAAATATGGTACAAATCAGAGTTTTAAGGTTAAAATAAAATGATTATCTGAATTAAATACATGAAAACATTTGTAAAGAGTGTATATAAAAGGTCTTCCCTGAGGCATTGTTTCTCGATCCTACATATTGGTCATGGCAGCATAACATCAGACTTTTGTTCAGGTGAGGGTTCCTAGGGGTGGCAATTAGACCCGACCCAATGGACCCAGACCCGTCCCGTCGGGTCATGGTTCTAGGCGGGTCGGGTTTTGTCGGGTCTGATCTACATTTTTCAAAAATCTGGACCCGACCCGAGCTTCGGTTCGAGTCGGGTCAGTTCTGGTTCGGTTGGATTATAACACTAAAAATAAATGTATTTCAACGATTTTTGGTTAGTTCTTTCAGGTCGGGTCCATTCGGGTCGGGTTTGATCAGGTCTTAAATGTATTTTTCATCACCTAGACCCGACCCGAGACCCATCGGGTTCGGTTCGGGTTCGGTTCGGGTTCGGGTCTTTTCGGGTCGGTTCTGTTCGGGTTTTCGTTTCTCGGTTCTAATTGCCAGCCATAGGTTCCTTATCACATTTTCCTCTGTAGCTATTTTAATTAGTTGATTCTGTCCTTTAAAGAACAATGAAACATTTTTTTATTTTTGGCAAGGCTGACCGGTTTTTATAGTGATCCGTAACACTGTTTTATTTAAAAAAAGGGAAAATACATGAGAGTACAGGTGATATACAAAATACATATCAGCTACAGATTGCATTGATCACATTTTGATCACATTTCATATAGACTTGCTATTTAAATTACTTACCTACTAGCTACACCACCTAAAAGTAGACGGCTAGCCATTGTCATGTAGATTTCTCAACATTTCCTTCTTCATACTCCGCGTGATATGTGTTTTTGGACCTGCCTTTTGATCAGAGTTAGTAATCTCATTCACCGTGATATTATCTCGTGGCCTCGCCTTGTAATCAGCTGGGGGTGCTAAGTGCGCGTAAGGGCTAACAGGTTTGTTCTTTGCTTTTGGAGTTGTTATCTTTGTCGATTGTTCAATAATACCCTGCAGCTTAGCAGACAAAGCGTCAAGCTGTCCCTTATGCATTTGATCAAAAACAATACTAGAGCAGTAATCATTGAACTATTCCAGCTACAATTGGTTCGCTGGAGATGCCTTGCGCTCAGCTAAAACAATTTTAATTGTCATGATATCGTCATTGATTGCACGTATATGTGTTGATCTTGCTGCTTCTATAGCGCTTGTAGGACTTGCAAGAGCAGTTCCTTCCATAACTTCTTCTGTTCTAACAGATGTTCCCCCAAATGCAGCAGTGAGAATTTCATCAACATAGATAATGAGTTCAGCTTGTGTTTCTTGATTGGGTTTACCTAGTGCATTAATATCAGTGCACGCATTATCAGTGCACGCCTGATTTTCTTGTTCACTACAAGATTCATTGTCAATGCACGCAGTATCAGTGCTCACAACATCAGTGCACCCCTCTTGTATTGTTCCATCCTTATTGGATTCCCTAAAGCGTTGCATTCCAGCAAAGTTCATCTCCCCTTCCATTTTATCAATTGTAACATAACTGCCATTCTCATTGTTCCCTACCTTTGGGCAATCTTCTTGTATCTTCTGATCTTCACTTGCATCATCCTCAATGCTCACGTTTGCTTGAGCATTATTTTTTCCACCATTGTTAGACTTGACAGCTTCTTCGATCTCACCTTCCTCAATTTCATAATTGATTTCAAAACTTGCAACTTCCTCTACACTCTCTGGTAAGCTCAGGAAACGATTTGAAGTTCCAATTCCATCCGCAACAAGTGCTGGAGGTGACATATCAACCACAACCTGTTTCCCTTTGTACTTACCATTTACTTCAGCTCATACTGGTTTCTTCCTATTAATCACTTTGCTCCATGTATTCGCCTTGATTGTCGTAGCACTGCAAGCACGCTGAGTCACTTTGTTTGTGTTTCCTTCCTTAGAGGCAGTAGCATGTTCTCTAACCTCATTTTGGTTCTTTGCTTTGTCACCACTACTTACCCCTATACCATGCTTCACACCTTCATTCTGCTTCAGGAATTGACATTTGTCAGACGTATGACCAAAAATGTTACATAGTAAGCACAACTCTGGTTTCCAGAGATAGTAAACTTTAACAAACTGTATCGAACCGTCTAAGTTTTTGATAGGGAAGGAATCCGGCAATGGTGAGTTTGCAGAAACTTCAACCATACACTTAGCGAACTCTAGTCTAGTTAAACTTTCCGTGTTAGTGTCCATACACAGAAATTTCCCCACTCTTGTAGCCATCCAGCTGATCCCTCTCTTCGACCAAGATACTAACGGAATATTGAACATTTTGATCCAAACTGGTACGACTTTAACACTGTTAGCTGCATTACTTAAGCTGGGCTCCCATGGCTTAACAATGAACAACTTGTTGCGTATAATAACAGGGTCAGCCTCGAGAACCCTTATCCGATCAGCTAAAGAAGAAAACTGGAAGAGGAAGATGCAACCATTCGATTTAAATTCAATTGTACCTTGTGGCCCCCAGTGATTCCTCAAAAAGTTGACAACCGTGGAGTAAGGCAGCGGCTCGTCCAGGAAGAATCCAACGAGGTACCCCTTCCATTGTTCTTCGCTAGCCTGTATTATTCATCAGTTGGAATTAGGTTCTCCCCTTTGAATTTCAGTACAATGTCATTGACTTCAAAGCTTCCAGCATTTTTTGGCTTCGCGACAAACAGAGAAGACCATTTCTGCTTCGGAAGAGGATCTGGATCTGGATCTGAGTTGGCGCTGACCGGGGGGGGGTTTCTGCTGGGGATTGGGTTTAGCTGTGGGTGGAGGTGGTTCAGGTGAAGGTGGGATTGGGGTAGGCGGAGGGTCTGATTGCTGTAGAGGTTGGAAGGTGGCTGCGGAATTTGGGGAGATAATTTGGGGAGAAGTGAAAGAGGTCGCCATGATTTCATACATCTTTTTTGATTATTTTTTTGAACAATGAAACATTTTCATATGGTGGAAGATATATTAGGGTCAGGTTTAGCATTCTTAGCTTCCTTTTCGGTAGCAGTTTTTCTTCAGTTGAAGATGGCTAATCCTCAAGAGATGATCCATTCGGGTCTTGTAGTGCGACTTACACATCAAGAACAAAAAATTTGCATTATCGTATTCACTCTCAGAGCTTTATTTCGGCTTCTTTTGCGCCATCAAACGAACCCTACAGAAAGGAAAATCTTCTAGTTTATCTCTTTGGACTTCAACAATTTGTTGTCTTTTTACAAATTAATGGTACTTGTTATAATGTGCTGAGACCGATGCAAGTAGTCTTGGAAACAGGAGATCAAACTGGATAATAATACTACAATTTAATGCTAGTTTCCAGCAATTTAATATATGTGCCTAACATAATTGAAACTAGAATTTTCGTTTCATTCTATGTATTTTGGGTTTTCAGCGTAGAATTTAAATATGCACTTTTGATTTGTCATCCTCAGAAAGCGGTTACTCCATATCAAAAAATACAAATCCATCAACTGCTCCATTCTACCACATTACCCATGTATATGGAATCATTTAGGCCACCTGACTCAATCTCAAAAAATATATTTTATTTAGAATCTCTTTTTTTAGAAAAATAAAATCTTCATAAATTTTAATTTATAAAATGGTAAAGCATTATTAAAATTTGTTATATTATATAGATATATAAGCATATCTAATATACACAGAGCCGATCAAAGAATTCCATGTCCCGACCCATTATTTGTTAAGAAAAAAAATTCCTTCAAAAATACAAACTTCATACTTTAACCACTGCCAGATCTAAACCTGACTCAACCACTAATAAAAGGCATGCTACACCCATTTAACCTCAACTTTAATCAATGAATTATATTCATAGCATATTTACATAATGATAAATTATTTAATGCTCAAAAGTATATGACTGCTTTGTGATTGTACCATTGGACGCCTTTTATACTTAATTTTTTGTTTGCATTTAGTAACTGAAACGAAAATTTGTTAACACTGGCAATGATCAAATATATTTTTGTATATGTTTTATAAACTAAAATTGAATTTATATTTTACTATTTTTACTCTTGGAGTTGAAAAAAAGAAGTAATAATAGGATATATGCATTTTTTTTCCCGTTCTCCTTTTTATTATCAATAATCCTGAATGTAATATTAATTTTCTGATTTAGGTTTGCAGCTAGTTCATTTGTGTTTAGTTAAAATGACTGGAAGTTTATAATATGTGAAAATAAGGACAACCTTAATCTGATAGCCCCTTTATTAGATAAAGATATAAATACGAGCAAATATATTAACCAGGGAATAATAAATTGCTACGTACCTGAGAATTAACTTCAGAAACATGCGTTCCAGTGTTGGATGTATCAGTACTTGCTTTCTTGTATCTCTCAATTGTCTGTTTCACACTGCACGCATGATTTTTTTCAACATTTGATTATTCCTTGTCTTTCAGTTAGAGAATGTTTCATATCAAGCAAGAAACGTCACTTCCACCATCAATTTAAGTTAACAAGGATTGAAAATAAACTTTATAGTCATGCAGTTGATTGTGTTTCATAGCATAAGAAATCTCCTTACTAGCATTAAAAACTTATGTGCACTCTTCTTTGATGCTAACTGACATTAAAATGAACTGTCCATTGAGGAATCTTTTATGTTTGCTGTCATAAACTTGCTATGTATCTAATGCAAACGAATGCTAGTTTGGTTGAAATATGTGAAGCAAAATGTCAAATATATAACATTATTCGTGATATGCTCATTATTAGCACCAATTCATCAAGTTATACAACAAGGCTTAATTTCAATGCATGACTGGAGGTTGCCAAAATAGTTGTATTTCCGGTAAAGTAGGTTTAGGTGTATTTTCTATAAAATATTCGTAAATCCGTAAATGCACAAGAAAAAATTATAATAAAAGATTTGTTCAGAGATAAAAACAAGTTAACTGTTACATACCATTTCAAATAGATCATTGGAAATAAGTTAACCATTACAGAATCAAAACAGAAACCAAATAAAAGGGAAAACAAACCTAAATCAATAATTTCACTGAGTCAAGGACATTTAAATAATTCAGTCATTATGAAAGAACTAGCAGATTAATGCAAATTCGTAGGATTGGGTTGAAAGATAAAAGTGACACAAACCCTAATCTGAAATTACAAATCAAACGAACAGACATTTCAAAAATCATAAAATGGAAAGCGAGAAAGATGTTATCGGGAGTACTAAAGAAGATGGAAATCAATTCATCGTTGATGACCAGGTTGAGATATGAGCAAAAAAAATTTGGCTTTTGAGAAACTATGTTATTGAAATTACAAATCTAAGGCATTGGCTTGATTGCTTATCTAACGACAGAGAAACTATGTTATTAAAGATGTGGATTGGTAATAGCTGCAAGGGTCTGCTACTATTTTGCTTTTCACCTTACATTATAATTATTATAATTAAATAAACAATCTAACAAAATTAATTGGAAATAAAATTGCACTCTTTGTAAATCATTAGGGCTAAATAGTTTCGAGCAATAAATAATATAAAAAACAACAAAAATTAAAAATAATTATTAAGCCGACATTTATAACGCCAAACAAATAGTGTTGAATAAAATAAATTTATAAGACTAAAAAGATTGGAAGATGTAAAATTCAATGACTGCCCTTAAATATTATGAAGAAAAAAATATATGATACAATTGTCATTTTGTAGGGGTGATTTTGTGATTATTACCTCTTAACTATTTTATAGTAATTATTAGCTAATCAATACTAATTATTGAATTATTTACTATTAATAGTAATTATTTATTTTTTATCATTAATATACTATTTTGAACATTAATTATTTAAAATTTATTTTTACTTACCTATTACTTATTAAAAACATAACAGCAGAATATTTTACAAAAAATAAAGGGTTTTTTACACTCAAGGGCAAAAGAAACAAAAAATTGTTCCATAAGGACAAGGGGGCAAAATTTTATCCTCAAGGACAAAATTTAGTGTAAAGGGAGGAATTCAGGGGCCCACTATAATTCCTACCTTTACACTAAAACTTGTCTTTATTGACAAAATTTTGCCTTCTTGTCCTTATGGAACAACTTTTTGTTCATTTTGTCCTTTAGGGTATTTTCCTAAAAAATAAATATAATAATCCTTTGCAAATCTCTTGAAAATCTTCTTCAAAATTGCTTCAAAATATGCTAGATGGTAATTTGTCTCCATTTGCAATGGAATTTAGTGATGAAATAAAGATGACGATAAAGTATTGCAAGTTGCAATGGTTTAGGGACGGAAAACAATAGCCGGTGGTAATAATTTCAAAAAAGAAGAAATAAAAAAAATCCTAGATATTAGCCCTTACAAATTCCATGAAAATCCGTCGCTAATCTAGCAATGGAATTTTCCGCTGCTAAAATCTGCAGCTATTTATAGCTTTTCTTGTAGGGGTTGCCATAAAACAAGATTTTGTCATAATCGATGAGCTTTTGGCGTATAATGCCTTCCTCGGGAGGCCAACCCTTGCAACATTTAGGATAACAAAGGCTCCATGGTGCCTGACTATGAAATTCCCTACCGAAAATGGAGTCGGCATGATTAAAGGTGACCAACAGGCGGCAATGGAGTGTTATATGGAGGAACTTGTTGAAGTTAGGAAGAAGGAAGTGAAGAAGGATGTGGAGCTTCCACTCTGCATTCGTGACTCCCCTTATAGCAATTAGGCCGGGGCCCTCATACTGGCGAGCACAGCAGAGCTCAGAAGGAAATGGACCCGTAGAAAGCCCATATGGGGGAAAATACAGCGGCGCCAGCTAAAGCCACAATTTCTTTTCCAGTGCACGATAAAGATCCCGACAGAGTCTTGAAAATAGGTTCACAGCTGGGCCTAAAATTGCAAAAAGAGTTAGTTTTGTTTTTAAAAGCAAATTTAGATATTTTCACTTGGATACATTCCAACATGTGCGTGATTTCATGTGATGTAATAGTGCATAAGTTGAATGTTAATCCAAGTATAACTCTGATAAAGCAAAAAAGACGAGTTCAAGGATCTGAGAGATCTGTAGCATTAAAAGAAGAAGTGGATTTGTTGTTCAAAAATAACTTCATACGAGAATCCTCATATCCTGATTGGGTTTCCAATCCAGTCCTTGTTAAAAAATCCAACGACAAATAGAGAGTATGCATATACTATTCAGACCTCAACAAAGCGTGTCCTAAAGACAGTTTCCCACTGCCCAGAATTGATCAACTTGTTGATGCAACAACGAGGCACGAACTATTATCTTTCATGGACATGTACTACGGATACAATCAAATTATGATGCATAAGCCAGATGAGGAAAACACGAGTTTCATAATAGATAGAGGCCTATATTACTACAAAGTCATGCCGTTTGGACTGAAAAATGCT
The DNA here is from genome assembly GCA_030737875.1 of Allium sativum. NCBI lineage: Eukaryota > Viridiplantae > Streptophyta > Magnoliopsida > Asparagales > Amaryllidaceae > Allium > Allium sativum. The sequence goes on along the minus strand of JASFAX010000062.1, from coordinate 1,351,003 downwards.
GGGAGCAACGTACCAGCGCCTTGTGAACTCCATGTTTAAATCCCAGATTGGGAATACAATGGAAGTCTATGTGGACGATATGCTGGTGAAATTGAAGAAAGCCGAGGACCATCTTGAAAACTTTCCCGAAGTGTTTCATATCCTCGGAAAGTATGGGATGAAGCTAAATCCACTTAAGTGCTCATTTAGAGTTGCATCGGGAAAGTTTCTTGGATTCATATTTAACGTCTGGGGCATTAAAGAAAATCCTTCTCAAGTCAGAGCCTTACGAGAAATGCGTGCTCCAAGGACAAAGAAAGAGCTTCAAAACTTAAATGGGAAAGTAGCTGCACTTAATCGATTTATCTCTAAGGCAACAAATCGGTGCATCCTGCTCTTCGATGCTTTGAAGAGAGGAAAGAAAGATTTCCAGTGGACCCCTGAATGCCAAACGGCCTTTGAAGAATTGATTAAGAACATGGAGTCACCACCGTTGCTCTCTAAACCCAAAGATGGAGAGGAGTTGTTCGTATATTTAGTTGTCTCATCTCATGCTTTAAGTGGTGCGCTTGTCCGGGAGGATGCCAAGGTCCAATGGTTAGTTTATTACATCAGTAAAAGGCTCGGTGGGGCAGAACTAAACTATCCAAAGATAGATAAACTTGCGTATTTTCTGCTTATCACCTCAAAAAAGCTAAGGCTGTATTTCCAATCCCATCCTATAAATGTTCTCACCGATCAACCACTAAGACAAGTTCTCTTTCGCCCAGAAACTTCGGGAAGGTTATTGAAATGGAACATAGAGCTCAGTCAATATGACATCACTTATCACCGTCGGAGGGCAATTAATGGGCAGGCTTTAGCAGATTTCATTACCGATTTCATGGATAAAGGAGAAGAAACAGAGGAACCAGTGGAGATGGTGGAAAGTTGGAAGTTGTACATCGATGGATCCATAAATGATTATTGTTTAGGGGCTGGAATAGTCCTAGAAACTCCAGAAGGCCATTCCCTATGCGGGCCCTTAAGATTGGAGTTCCCATCAATCAATAATGAGGCTGAATATGAAGCATTGATAACAGGACTAAAACTAGCGAAAGAGCTAAATCTGAAAACCTTGAAAATTCTCAGTGATTCTCAGTTAGTGGTGTGTCAGGTTCGCAAAGAATTCCAAACCAAGGTCGGAAATCTTCCTGCTTATCTTACTAAAGCTTTGGAACTTCTCAACGACCTTGACTACTACACTATAACTCACATTCCCGTGGAAGGAAATTCGAAGGCAAATTCTCTCGCTAAGTATGCTAGTTCCTCATATGCACAGCTGCAAGGCTTGATTCCCATCGAAGTCCTTTCAGCTCCCTTCATTGAAGAAGCAGATGTTGACTGGATTATGGAGACTGTTGAAGAACCTGTGTCTTGGATGACTCCAATCAAGGAGTATACCCTCAATGGAACACTTCCAGAAGAGCCGAAAAAGCGGAGGAAGATATTGCGCAAAGCTCCATTAAACCTTGTCCAAGATGGAAGGTATTATAGGCGAGGATTCTCCATGCCATTGCTGCGATGTGTAACCAAAGAGGAATTCAGAGCAATCTTGGCTGAATTACATAAAGGGGAATGCAGAGGTCACACAGGCGGTCAAACACTGGCCAAGAAAATTCTGCAATACGGCTACTTTTGGCCGATGTGAACCTGGACGCAATGACTAATGCCAAGAAATTTGATAGATGCCAAAGATTTGCGAAGATTCCAAGAGCACCTCCCATAAAATTGACTCAGATGGTTTGTCCATGGACGTTCGCCGTTTGGGGCATTGATTTGATCGGAGCATTGCCCACAGCTAAGTCAAGTATGAAATATGCAATCGTGGCTGTGGACTATTTCACTAAATGGGTCGAAGCCAAACCGTTAACAACTATTACTTTGAAAAAGGTGATCAACTTTGTTTTAAAGAACTTTATCTGGCGATTTGGGGTACCTCAGAAGATAATCATCGACAACGGAACTCAATTTGACAGCAGTGAATTCCTAGATTTTTGTGCTAAATACAAGATTAATAAGAGTTTTGCAGCCGTTCATCCGCAGGCTAACGGGCAAGTTGAAGCAATCAACAAAATTTTGAAGTCAACCATCAAGAAGCATCTTGAAAAAGCTAAAGGTGGTTGGGTGGATGAGCTTCCTCTTGCACTATGGGAATATCGTACAACTCATAAAACTACAACTAGGCACACTCCATTCTCGCTTGCATTTGGATCCAAGGCTATGATCCCAGCGGAACTGGAAGTTCCCACTCTCCGAAGAATCCACTTCAGCCAAGAAGAGAAGGAGAAACTGCAGCTCGAAGCACTTGATTTGTTTGAAGAAAAAAAAGGAAAGAATCAGAACTCAAAATTGTTGCACATCAAAGAATGATAAATCATCATTTTAATGCTAAAGTTAAACGGAGAACCTTCCAAGTTGGTGTCCTTGTTCTAAAAAGAATCATGACATCAACTGGAGTATTTGGACCTAACTGGGAAGGGCCGTATATGATAATCCAAAAAAATCTCAAATGGAACATTCGAGCTGAAAATGACAGATGGGATCCAACTTCTAAGAGCATGGAATAGCATACATTTTCGTCATTACTTCGTTTAATAATTTTGTCATTTTGCAAGTTGTAAACATTATGCATTGTAAATACCATGCAACGTTGTCCCAAACTTTGTACATATTGATGAAAGAAATTGCTTTACTTGCGTAAATCGTACATTTGCAAATTCTTACTTACAAGTTGCTAAAATTCGATTTTGATTGCAGGTCCCCTAAAAGAACATTGATGCATTCATGACCTAGTAAAGCCTGGTGACCATTACAACATCCCATTTGGGATGGCTCAAACGCCCATTGCTCAGTGCTTAAAACATCATTTGCAACAAATACGAAGGTGTGAAGCAAAATATTGCAAATAAGGGACACCAGAAACTGAACGGCCAAACGATGTAGCGTTCAAACTACTAGTGAATTTGTAGGTTTCACCGAAGGGGCGCCTTATTAATTGAAAGGTCTAGGACCCTAGTCCTAGCATATTGTGATTAAACCAATAAATGGACTAGATCCGCCCCGTGAAACGATGCGACTCTAAACCAAAGACCTCCCATAAGGGCATCCAATTAATCGTCAGTGTCATTATCACATGACCCGATTACAACAGACGCTGGGATTCTAAACCAAAGACCTCCCTGAGGGGCGCCCAGTCGATCGTCACTGCCATTAATACATGGACATATTACGACAACCGTGGGATTCAGAAGACCTCTTCGGAGCATTCCGATCAAATGTTGGATCTTCCAAATCCAGTTACTGACGGGTTCAAAAGACGCTCTCGGGGCATCCGACCGTAAGCCGAGTCTTTTGACTTTGGTAAATGACAGACCCAAAGACCTTTTCGAAGGTGCCTTACAAATTCTACAAGTCACTAAATCATTCAGCCACAACGAATAACAGGTTTACAAAAGACCTCTATGAGGTCACGAAAACCAAGACCTCTCTGGGGGCACATGTTCAAATCTGGTCTCCGAAGGACCTGGACTTCCAGGTTAGTAAGAAACACGATTGAACATGATAAAATACAAGACCTCTCAAGCAGGGGCACAGTAACAAAGATTCATCTCCACTAAGAGATATGAGCTTGATCGGCTAGACTAGAAACCCTTGGGTCATGGGCAATCCATGGAATTTAAAATGTAATGGCAAGAAAAAAAACATGCCCAGGGGATTCCAAATATAATCGATCACAAATATCATGCCTAGCCTTTAAAATTCATGACGAATTTTGGTATGGGGGCATTACCACCGCATTAAGGAAATTTATTAATGCTTATTTAAACATAACATAAACTCATCACAGCTCTACGTTAAAGGTTTAGCATCTACAAGGATTACTTTAACCAACAAAGTTCAATACTTTGAAATGGCTAAGGCAAATTTGAGAGCTTTGATGCAGTGACAAGTACAAGAGTGGTTAGTCACAGGAAAGAATTCTCAAATACTGCCCCAGTCAAAATCAAGGAAATTCAACAAAATTGTTCAAGTAAATCCAGTTAATAATGATCATGGCTACAACTGAAAAATCATAATAAAAAATGTACCATGAGGTCATTTTAGTATCAAATATTGCAATAACAAATGGCTTGTAATATAAAATTTGTGTTGTAAGAATAAAAAGAAAATAGGTGTGGAATGTAGAACAAGAAGGTACGATAAAGCTAAAAAATAAAAGCTTAAGTACAGTACGAAAAACACAGTTTCATTTCTGCGACACATAACAAGATCATAGAATCACAAGTCAAGTACAAAAGTATTAGGCATAAATGTGCATAAAGTAACAAGCAAAAGAGTAGTAGGCAAGGGTCGGCACTCACATATACAACCGATCTGAATACGGTAACCAGAAACTAAAGCAAAGTCATGAGTACTATAGTTTCTTTCCACCCAAGCTCAGAGCAGGCTTAGTGGAAGGAGGAGGAGCACTAGCTAGTTGTTTCCCTGGCCCGCTGGGACTTTCCTAAGATGATAAAGTAATAACTTTCTTCTTAGCAGCATGCTTTTTTCCTCTGTGTCCAGAAGCTGATGAGTCTTCGGATTTTTGCTTCTTTAGGTCCTCGGTCTCCTTGTTCGGAGTCTCACCATTATGGTCAGAATCCTCCCCACTTGGAATGTAATACTCATCATCACCTAAGTTAGAAATTGCTAGAATCCGAGTACTTTGAGAACCCGGGGTGTTGAAAGAAAGAAGGGATGGATCACCCAGAGGAGGGTAGAAACTGGGGAAAGAGGAACTGACACCAAAGGTTGAATCAGTTATGATGGCTTCATCCGTCATTGTCTTTCCGACAGCAGGGGAGGGTGATAGTGAGATTAGACCTAAAGTAGATGAACAATGAGCACGAAATGCAGATGTCTTAGGTGATGGGCATAGGCAATCTAAGTATCGTAAAGTTTCAATGATTTCAAGTTTACCTGCAGATACAAGACTGGCCTGAAGATTTTTTGTGTTCTTCGACCTCGAATCTGTTTGCATAAGTATCATCATCAACTTCATCATCCTTGTTCTGCTCCTCTGCTAAGTTCTGTTCGACATTATGTTCTTCGAATACTATCTTTGGAAGGAGCAGGAGGATTCACTGCGATTTGTGAACCAGAAGCATCAACATTAGCAGGAAGAGTAGCGGTATCAGCATTTGTTGCATCCTGGGTTTATTCTCTAGAAGGACCAGCCTTGTCATCTAACAATGCCTGCTTTTCCCTTAATATAATTTTTCCTTAGCTTGGGCTTCACGTGATTCCTCGTCAAAAGTTCCTCTATAAGATTCTCCTCACCGCGTGCGCCTCCGTCAATCCTAAGTACTTCTTCCCGGACGCGAGCGACAGTCTCAACAAAGTCTTTTCCCAAATAGTATAAACTACCACGGCCCATGACGTTGTAAACATAAAACTAAAATAGGGTATCCTCAGTCTTTGCCTTGATTTTTCTATAGGCATCCATGGCTTTGGTCTTATCTTCCTCAAGGAATTTAACGTTGGTAGTTAGTGCATCAAGGGATAAACTCTGAGAGGAAATCTTGTGTTGAAAAGTCAATTTCTCTTGTTTTAAAGTAGCAAAAGCGCTTCTTTCTTCAGCCAATTGGGACTCTGCAAGCTGTTGAGCAGTTTGAGCTTCTTGGACTTGTTTCATAAGCGCATCTTCCCCCTATTTGACAATATCAAGTTCTTCCTTAAGCTTAGCAACTTCATCCTCTAAGTCTTTCATGGAGCCTTGAGAACAGCCTTGTCATTCTCTAGCATTTCAATATGGTCAAGGCTAGCTGAATTAAGTCTTTGGAGGTCATAAGCAAATGTGTACCAGCCACCAAGTTGTTTTTCAACATGCTCGCTCAGTTTATCTAAATTGACCTCAGCTTGACTCCTAACAACATCGTATTGAGTGAGCATGATGCTCTTTGCACCAGCTATTTCCTTAAGAATATCCCGCTTGTCGTTGGCATGTAAATCCACATTAAAGTATATCCCTCTCAAGTCCCAGCCTTTGAAGCGCTCAACAAGCATTAGGTTGGTCGGTCTTGTCTTGTAACAAGGCCTATCCAAGATTATCTGAAGGTCAGAAGAAGTAGGAATGACTGGTGGGGAAGCCAAAGATATGCCATCTCCAGTATTTGAATATCCGCCATTGTGAAATTCGGCAATGGAAGTATGTTTGACTTATGACACGTCCCAGAATCACCTTTACCCTCATCGCTCCTATCTCTCTTCTTCTTGTTCTTCCTCTTTCACTTTTCTTGTTCCTTCCTCCTCTCAGCTTCAGGCATATCAAAATGATCCTGCCTCCACTTCCATTGCTGCTCGGTTTCAATGAGATCGCCAATCCGATGAGGCTGGTAAGCGTGTTGTGAATGTTGTGAATGCTTTGGATTTTGGGAAGTCCGAGGTTTGAGGAAGTTTTTGGGATCAAATTCTGGGTACCATGCTTAAAGATATCTTCAAGGGAGCATCACATTCCTGAACCTAGGAAAGGGAAAGAGAAAAAAATTTCAGTACTAAGTACTGAGGCAAAATATGAAAAGTATATATAAAGTATTGGGAGCATAAGAGGTAAGTAAAAGTAAAGGAAATTTGCTTATGAAATATCTAATAACGAACTAATTGAAGGAGGATCGTTTAAGAAAATTCCTATGTCCTCAAGTGTTTTTCCAGGAGGGGGATCTCAAGATGAATTTTTTCAGTCCTATTCTTCGTAACTGAAACTGCTGGCTTTGAGGTCAAAGTATCACTCGGGATAAGGTCTTTAGCTGAGCTGAGGTCACCGAGATTCCTGAAGGTCTCCGACATACCGTCTCCTTAACTATCTTGAATAATAGGATTTTCGTCATGATTCTCAGTGTTTAATCTATTCCCAGAACATACTCTAGCCTTTTCGAGCTGCTCATTCTCCTCTATAGAATCTGAAACAGTTTTTGAAGCAGATCCATCCGTATCAACCTGCCTAATTTCTTCCACAGGATCCGGGACGGTAACCTCCTTCCTAGTTTGACCAGGTAAAGCCAAAGGACTCCTATCCTTACTTTGTCTGGATGCCTCCTCCTCAATGGAAGCCAATTTGGATTTGGGAGGAATTTTACTACTTCCCGCAGGATCAGAGCGTTTTTTTATTCGGGCCTTCTTTGTTGGGGATTTACGAGAAGTGTCTTTCTTATCTTTTAGATCTGTTCCTAGGAATCGTGAGGGAGGAAGCATGTTGCATCGATGAAGAAACTCCTCCGTGATCAAGAATTTCCTACTCCTTTCACTCTTAGGAACAGCCATTAAGGAATTAATGAGAACGTGATCGAAAGCATTATCCTTATCAGAGGGGTTCTCTGTAATGTAACTAAAAATTTCAATAGTGGATCAAGAAGGAAAGAAATAAAGTGCTGTAAGGAAAGTATATTCACCTCCTTCCATCCAAAATCCATAGAAATTTGAGGGGCTTCAGACAAAGAAATATTGGTTCAAGAACCCTTGAGCGCTCTCAACTAGATCAGTAATAATCTTAGACCTTTGACTCTCAACAAAGATGATTGAGGAAGATCCTTCTTCCTTCTTTTAAAAGAATACAGAGAGAAAATATCTTGAAAAGTAGGTGCACGCTCTTTGATCCTCATAAACAGTACATAAAGACCCATTAAGGAAAAATAACCATTTGGGCGTAACTGATATGGGGCAATGGCCAGGCTCCTAAGAATTAACTCTGTAACACCCCACCTCTGCTAGGGTCACTCACAAAGGGAATGTACTAGTTTTGGAGGGGTATTATCTAGTAAACAGGCACAGAGATAACACAAGACATAACATAAATCAAACAGAGTATATAAAGCAACGGATACAAATTTAACCCAATCTCATTACGTGGAAAATAGAGTCAAAACCTTTTACATCAAAATACCAAGTCATTATTTCATTACATCAAGTTATAAAGAGGCAAAGTACTTAAAACAACATAAGTCCAATATTATTCCCCAAAAAGAGCATGAGTGCAGCCATAGCATAGCTCAAAACCAAACCGTACATGAGTTGTTAGAAAGCAAGCAAAGTCCAAGCTAAGAGCTAGAGTTTCCTCCCTGAGAACCTGGGGGGAGGGAAATGAAAGAAAAAGAGGTGGAAGAAAACGGGTCAGTCAAAAAGACTGGTAAGCCCTAGTGACTATCAGCATAAAAACTAATAAAGTTAACTGGACATGAGAAACTGAGATTAAACATAAGATAATAACTAGATTGGCATGATAATAAAAAGTAACAAGATAAGAGTGGCATCGCATATACAAGGTTTACTGCACTAACTATACTAGTGTCCAAATCTATGTCAAGTATAAATCCAGAAATGATCCATAAACCCAATAACATGAAATGACCCAATACGGGGTCCAATAGTCCATCCTAATCGATCGGCTTTACTCGTCGTGTGTCGGTGTTATACGGCCCAATCGCGGAATGTAGTCACATGTGCTAGGTCCACCCTAGGGTGTATCAGGTCCTAGGGTGTCAACCACTGACACAAATCAAGCACGCACAATGTAGTACTACGGGTGCCCATGCCTACTTTTTCAACTCCGGACTAAGTGCACGATCCTAGTCCGCCTGAACCTACACTGGCGCACCTTACTCAACCGTTATTCTTGGTCGCTTACAATCAGCCCAGTAATCGTGCCCCACCCTGCCTAGTCCCCAGGGTAGCGTGATACTTCTAAGTGGGTTACTGCTGAAAGGGACCACGTGGATAGGATTTTTAATGGGTTAAGTGTTGTCATTAAAAAGGTCATGACAACCCCTATCCAAACATGTATCAAATTGGTTAAGTGTATTCAAGTGGTCCATGACTTAACCCTACCATGTGGCATTAATTTACTTAACGCACCCCAACCTCTCACATTAGACTTGGTTATGGTTACTGGATGTGCCGGGCGGGTCCGGGCAGCATTACACCATAACCTAGTCTAACCTCGGGTTTAAAGTGCTATATGACCAACTACCCACATTGGGTCCTATTATTTGCAACTACTGGATTTGCCAGGCGGTTCCGGGCAGATTTACGTTGCAAATTCAACCCAACCTCGAGTTGGCCATTTTCAAGTTATCTAATTGTCATGTCCCAAGTTCATGTTTTCAAGCTTATTCTCATGTCAAGTTTTCATGTCATATTTTCATGTCATATCGTGTCAATTCCATAGCGAATTTTCAAGTTTGCCTAATCTACCCAAAACGTACCCCCAACGTACGTGAATTCGCATTAATACAACGTGTCAAAATAGGGAATAACACAAACATGATACTCATAGAATGGAAAAGGTGTTCACAAGTTAAGCATGATGATTATAACATTACAGGCATATGAAATAGGGTCCCAACATCAACTTGGCAAAATATGGTGATAGACATGGTAAAGGATTGATATAAGATAGTAACCCCAAATAATAAATTCAACATCACAGGCATGTAAAGATGAAGGCCATGGGGGTTTCAGATTAAACATGAATATGTCCAAACCAAGTTCATACTAATATTCCACAAGTCATAATTTAAGATGAATAGATCTAGTGTGTACAAAACTAGATCCAAAATAACAGATCTAAAAGGGATAGTCATAGATCAAAGATATACTATGGTAGATCCAACCTAGTTATCATGTTTAGGCTTAATTTTAGTTTACATCGTGTTCAGGTTAAATTTACAGTTTAAATCTAAGAGTGACAAAGGGCTTACAGATCGTAGTCTAGAGAATGAGAAAGCAAAAAGAGTAGAAGCAGAATCTCCAGCAAATCCCCAAACCAACGTAGCACTAACGAAGTCTTGAATAGCCTCCTTGTTCTCTATCTTCCAGCCAGAACCTCAGCAGCATAAGGTCGGATAAAAATGTGATAGAGAGTCTAGGGTCAGGGGCTGTTTATATAGTGTTTAGAGAGTGAATCTGGACAAGCAACGAGACCAGATAAATCTGGCTCAAAAACAGGCTAGGTGACCAGGTCGACACCCAAGTCGACTGCACATTCGACCTGGTCCTGGAGGTGTCGACTGCCCAGTCGACCTGGGTCTGGGCAGGAAATTTCCCGCCCAATCTGTTCTGCGTTTGAAATTCGACTTTTGAATTCGAATTCGAGTTGTTTTGAACTCTGAATATTTCTTAAACTTTGGGGAGCCATAACTTGGTCATACGGACCCCGATTTTAAAAAACTCGGACTCGATTTCATGCAGAATTCCGAGACGAACGCAATGGCGCAACCCATTTCCCCTGTAAAATTTAATTCTTCCTTGATTTATAGTTATAACACGTTATTAAAATACGGGTTGTTACATTCTCCCCTCCTTAAAGGATTTCATCCCCGAAATCTCTAAGTTAGGAAGAACGCATCCTACCATCCACATCCATCTACTCACAACATCATTCACGAGCAACCATTGTCCTTAAAAAGATCTCTAATGCTGTATGAACATATGCAGTATGTGTGTATATGTACTTATCTAATGCAAAAGATCAGGCGGTTACTGATTCAGTAAACCTCCTTAATGCAAGATATGTTAGTGTAATGAGTCCAACATGTATGAAAATTCCTAACATAACTTAAAATTTCTACATGAGTGCACAAACATCATCCATATGTAACATCCACGTGATAGCATAACAAGTTCATCCATGTACAAGTATAAGCACCCATGCAAATGCAACATGAAAAGGTGTCTGAGCCGATCTAGTGCCTAATGTGTGTCATGCATCCACTAGAAATCACTTGCAAACACTTGCAACCATTTGCAAACATCAACCATAACATGTTTCAAATACATGTTTACATCCAAAGACGGTTCTAAGGTTCTCAAGACAAGATCAACAAAATAAACATAGGTAGCACGATACGAAAGGTTTACAAGCTCAAAGGAAAAAGAGATCGAGAAAGTACCCTAAAAAAGAAATGGGTAAAGCGCGCGTATCTTCTCCTCGGTTTCCCAAGTTGCGTCTTCTTGGGCTTCACTCCACTGTACTTTGACTAGCTTGACTTCGCGATTCCTTAGCTTCTTGATCTCCGTCCCTAAGATACGAATAGGAACTCGCCTCAGCGTTGCTTCTTTCTTCACTTCTACGCCTTCGAGGATGCTTGGCTCAACCACCTCAGCTGATTCATGTAGGCATTTTCAGAGATGCGAGACGTGAAAGACATTGTGTACTCCGGCCAGCCTCTCAGGTAACTCTACCTTATAGGCCATCTGCCCAATCCTCTCAGTGATAGGGAACGGTCCTACGAATCTTGGTGCTAGCTTTCCAACTGCTCCAAAACGAACCACATTGCGCAAAGGAGAGACTTTTATGAAAACCATATCTCCGACTTCGAACTCTAGGTCTGTCCTTCTCTTGTCCGCATAAGATTTCTGTCTATCTTGGGCCACTTTCATTCGTCTTCGTATCAACTCCACCTTCTCAGAAGTGTCTCGTATCATGTCGGGCCCAAGTATAAGTCTGTCAGTCGTCTCCCACCAACAAGTTGGTGACTTGCACGGTCTTCCATACAGGGCTTCGAATGGTGCCATCCCTATGCTAGCTTGGTAGCTATTATTATAAGCAAACTCCAAGAGAGGGAGATGGTCTTCCTAAGTACCACCAAAATCAAGAATGCATAGCCTCAAAAGATACTCTAGTACTCTATTTACCCTTTCAGTTTGTCCATCCGTCTGAGGGTGACAGGCTGTACTTAAATTAAGTTGCGTACCCATTGCTTCTTGTAGACTATTCCAAAACTGGCTAGTGAAAATTGGGTCACGGTCACTGACTATGCTAGAAGGAACCCCGTGCAACCGTACTATCTCTCGAAGGTAAATAGACGCTAGCCATGATGCAGTCCTTTTGCTTTTCACCGAAATGAAGTGAGCACTCTTCGTGAGTCTATCACCAATGACCCATATTCTAGTATTCCCCTTCCTCAACCTAGGCAATCCAGTCACGAAATCCATCGAGATACTTTCCCACTTCCATTGCGGGACCTCCAAAGGATGTAATAGCCCACCGGGCTTCTTAGATTCGGCCTTGACTTGTTGGCCACCATGCACTTTGAGACAAATTCTGGCACGTCCTTTTTCATTCCGGCCCAAAAGAAAATGCGTTTCATATCTCTGTACATCTTATCCCCTTCGGGATGTATAGTCATCTTCGAGTGATGCGCCTCTTCGAGAACTTTATTTGCTAAGTCTCCCACTAGTGGAACACATAGCCTTCCATCGCGCCTTAGCCATCCTTTGTCATCGATGGCATACCTACCAAGGTGACTTGACGTCTCACCACTGATTAACTTGTCCATGATTTCGACTATCTGTGGGTCTTCTTTATGCGAAGTCCCTACTTGATCTAGAAGCGTAGGTCCCAGCTCAAGAGATGCTAACGTACCAGTCAATGACTCAACAACATGCGTAAAATCAAAGGTCGCTATAAACTCTAGACTTTTTCTTTCAACAAATAAGGGGCTCAAAGTCAACCTTTTTCTACTTAGCGCATCCGCCACCACGTTACCCTTGCCAAGAGTATAAATTATATCGAAGTCATATGAGGCCAAGAATTCCATCCACCGCGGCTGTCTCAGATTCAAATCTTTTTGCGAAAAGAGATACTTAAGCGATTTGTGGTCGGTGTACAGCTCGAATCTCTCCCCTAGGAGATAATGGCGCCAAGCTTTAAGTGCAAAAACAATCGCGGCTAACTCCAAGTCATGTGTGGGATAGTTCTTCTCATGAACTTTAAGTTGTCTACTCTCATAGCATATCACTCTTCCTTCTTGCATTAGGACAGCGCCTAATCCCGTGCCGCACGCATCTGTGTACACCGTAAACATTTTTCCTCCATCGGGTAATGCTAAAACTGGAGCTGTGGTGAGGGCTCTCTTGAGTCCCTGGAAAGCAATATCACATTCTATGTCCCATGCAAACGCTAGGTTTTTCTTCGTTAACTTAGTAAGAGGGGTTGAAATCTTAGCGAAGTCCTTAATGAACTTCCTATAAAAGCCCGCCAAACCGAGAAAGCTTCTCACCTCTGTTGCATTCTTAGGAATTTTCCAGTCTTGCACCGCAACTACCTTTGCGGGATCCACAACTATGGCTTGCTTAGAAACTATATGCCCAAGGAACCAAACTTCCCTTCTCCAGAAATGGCATTTGGAGAACATAGCCTTTAACTGGTGTGCTCTAAGCGTATCCATGACTTCCTTGAGGTGTTTAGCATGCTCTTCTTCATCCTTTGAGAAGATTAGAATATAGTCCACAAAAACCACCACGAACTTGTTAAGGAACTTCCGAAACACCCTAATCATCAGGTCTACAAAGTACGCGGGTGCATTCGTTAACCCAAACGGCATGACGAGCCATTCGAAGAACCCATCTGGAGTCCTAAACGCAGTTTTGTCAATGCTATCCTCGGCCACTCTAAGTTGATGGAGTCCTGTGGCTAGATCGAGTTAAGAGAAAACAGATGCTCCCACAAGCTGGTCAAAAAGATCATCGATTCTTGGTAGTGGGTGCCTATTCTTCTTCGTCAGCTTGTTTAACTCACGATAATCTACGCACAGACGAAGCGAACCATCCGCCTTAGTAGCGAATACCACCGGAGCACCCCATTCAGAAATGCTTCGCCTTATGAAATTTTTCTCGAGCAACACCTTGACTTGTTTACTGAGCTCTCTTCTTTCTCGCGGGGCCATATTCCTAACGGGCAATGAAACAGGCTTGGCATTATCAACCAGATAAATTCAGATGTCTATCTCGCGTTTAGGGGGTAACCCTTTCACCTCATCAAAGATATCTGGATATTCTCGGACTACTCTCACGGAGTGCAGATTGTCGACGGACGAGTCAAGAGATTCAAGATAACATAACATGACCAGACCCTTCGGGTTACAAGAAAGTTCAAGGGTATTACCAAGGCGTGTCATGAGCCTCACTACCCTTCGTTCACAATCAAGGATAGCTCCATAATTGGACAACCAATCCATGCCCAGAATTAAACCATATCCCATGAATCCGAGAACATAAGCATTACACGTGAATTCCACGCTTAAGATGGAAATCCTCAAATCAACACAAATCATAGATAAATGGACGGAGCCCCAAATCGGATTTGAAACACTAACGGGATCATCTACTAGACTAGTACTTAAGTGCAGATTTTCAACAATATCAGAAGAGATAAAAGTAAGCGATGCGCCAAAGTCAAATAAGGTTCGAATAGGAAATTCAGAAATGTAAACAAGGCTTTCTACAGAAATATTACTACCTCGGTCAAGAGCTGGAGTGGTGTTGAGAGCCTGCATCTGCCTTCCAAAAGGTCCTGCTCGCTGTGCCTGCCCTAGCCCCTGTCCTTGCTTCTTAGGGCAATCCTTACTAATGTGTCCAGTATCCCCGCAGTGAAAGCATTCACCCAACTTTCTTTTCTTCCTCCTACAGTCTTTATCTATATGTCCTATGATACCACAAAAGTTGCACTTCCTCGTCTCACGTGGCTTGTTAGCATTGTTGTTGTTCCCTTGTTATCTTGTTGCCTCCCTTCTTGAAGTCAACCCTCTTGTTCTGAGTCTCATTAGACTTAACCTCCTTTTTGTCACCCTTGTCTTCCTCATGAAGTAGGGCCATATTCACCAAGCTTTCAAAGGTCGCCCCCATGGGCACATGAGTCATGGACATAGTGTGGAGTGGCTCGCTCAATCCTCGAGCAAATCGTAGAGCCTTCTTCTCAGCCGTGTTGACTAAGTCCAAACCAAACCGAGCAAGCTGATTAAACTTATTCACGTACTCCCTAGCAGACATGTCCCCTTGCTTGAGTGCCAGGAACCTCTCCATCTGAAGGTTAGCTTCTGCTGACGATAAGAATTTAAGCCCAAACCTCTCTCTAAAGTCTGCCCAAGTCTCAATTGGTCTGGTAGCGTTGGTGACTTCCCACCAAAATGCAGCTTCCTCTTTCAACAACCATGTTGCCAACTGAACTTTCCTATGATCCTCCATATCGAAGATAACGAACAGGTCTTCAGTCTCCTTTAACCAGTTTCGTGCCTCAATGAAGGTCTCAGTCCCAAGGAAGCTCTTGCCGCCCATTCCTATAAAGTCTTTGCATATTTTGGCGAAGGCGGTGCCAGGAGGAGGAGGAGGAATCGCGGCTACTGGAGGAGGAGGAGGGATGTCTGCCGGGTCCGCATCGTTGGCCCTAGCTTCCAAGTACCTTCGGAACCATCCGGGTATGGGTACTCCCTCGGGAAGGTTAAGATCGGCCATGCTGAAAACGAAAAGAAAAAGATTCAAACGAAGAAACAAGGAAAATGCTAATGGCTTTTGGGGAATAGCCTTTTCTTAAAAATAGAACTTTTCTTGAAAAATGCTTCTTTATAAATGGTTTTGAAAATAATTTTCAGAAAGTTTTTAAAACTTTTGCCCTGTTAGGTAACATTCTGCTCTGATACCAAATGTAACACCCCACCTTTGCTAGGGTCACTCACAATGGGAATGCACTAGTTTTGGAGCGGTATTATCTAGTAAACAGGCACAGAGATAACACAAGACCGAACATAAATTAAACAGAGTATATAAAGCAGCGGATATAAATTTAACCCAATCTCATTACATGGAAAATAGAGTCAAAACCTTTTACATCAAAATAGCAAGTCATTATTTCATTACATCAAGTTCTAAAGAAGCAAAGTACTTAAAACAACATAAGTCCAATATTATTCCCCAAAAAGAGCATGAGTGCAGCCATAGCATAGCTCAAGACCAAACCGTACATGAGTTGTCAGAAAGCAAGCAAAGTCCAAGCTAAGAGCTAGAGTTTCCTCCCTGAGAACCTGGGGGGAAACGAAAGAAAAAGAGGTGGAAGAAAACGGGTCAGCCAAAAAGACTGGTAAGCCCTAGTGACTATCAGCATAAAAACTAATAAAGTTAACTGGACATGAGAAACTGAGATTAAACATAAGATAATAACTGGACTGGCATGATAATAAAAGGTAACAAGATAAGAGTGGCATCGCATATACAAGGTTTACTGCACTAACTGTACTAGTGCCCAAATCCATGTCAAGTATAAATCCAGAAATGATCCCTAAACCCAATAACATGAAATGACCCAATACGGGGTCCAACAGTCCATCCTAATCGATCGACTTTACTCGTCATGTGTCGGTGTTATACGGCCCAATCGCGGAATGTAGTCACATGTGCTAGGTCCACCCTAGGGTGTATCAGGTCCTAGGGTGTCAATCACTGACACAAATCAAGCACGCACAATGTAGTACTACGGGTGCCCATGCCTACTTTTTCAACTCTGGACTAAGTGCACGACCCTAGTCCGCCTGAACCTACACTGGCGCACATTACTCAGCCGTTATTCTTGGTCGCTTACAATCAGCCCAGTAATCGTGCCCCACCCTGCCTAGTCCCCAGGGTATCGTGATACTTCTAAGTGGGTTACTGCTGAAAGGGACCACGTGGCTAGGATTTCCAATGGGTTAAGTGTTGTCATTAAAAAGGTCATGACTTAACCCCTATCCAAACATGTATCAAATTGGTTAAGTGTATTCAAGTGGTCCATGACTTAACCCTACCATGTGGCATTAATTTACTTAATGCATCCCAACCTCTCACATTATACTTGGTTATGATTACTGGATGTGTCGGGTTGGTCCGGGCAGCTTTACACCATAACCTAGTCTAACCTCGGGTTTAAAGTGCTATATGACCAACTACCCACATTGGGTCCTATTATTTGCAACTGCTGGATTTGCCGGGCGGTTCCGGGCAGATTTACGTTGCAAATTCAACCCAACCTTGAGTTGGCCATTTTCAAGTTATCTAATTGTCATGTCCCAAGTTCATGTTTTCAAGCTTATTCTCATGTCAAGTTTTCATGTCATATCATGTCAATTCCATAGCCAATTTTCATGTTTGCCTAATCTACCAAAAACGTACCCCCAATGTACGTGAATTCGCATTAATACAACGTGTCAAAATAGGGAATAACACAAACAGGATAGTCATAGAATGGCAAAGGTGTTCACAAGTTAAGCATGATGATTATAACATTACAGGCATATGAAATAGGGTCCCAACATCAACTTGGCAAAATATGGTGATAGACATGGTAAAGGATTGACATAAGATAGTAACCCCAAATAATAAATTCAACATCACAGGCATGTCAAGATGAAGGCCATAGGGGTTTCAGATTAAACATGAATATGTCCAAATCAAGTTCATACTAATATTCCACAAGTCATAATTTAAGATGAATAGATCTAGGGTGTACAAAACTAGATCCAAAATAACGGATCTAAAAGGGATAGTCATAGATCAAAGATATACTATGGTAGATCCAACCTAGTTATCATGTTTAGGCATAATTTCAGTTTACATCGTGTTCAGGTTAAATTTACAGTTTAAATCTAAGAGTGACAAAGGGCTTACAGATCGTAGTCTAGAGAATGAGAAAGCGAAAAGTGTAGAAGCAGAATCTCTAGCAAATCCCCAAAACAACGTAGCACTAACGAAGTCTTGAATAGCCTCCTTGTTCTCTGTCTTCCAGTCAGAACCTCAGCAGCATAAGGTCGGATAAAAATGTGATAGAGAGTCTAGGGTCAGGGGCTGTTTATATAGTGTTTAGAGAGTGAATCTGGACAAGCAACGAGACCAGATACATCTAGCTCAAAAACAGGCTGGGTGACCAAGTCGACACCCAAGTCGACTGCACAGTCGACCTGGTCCTGGGGGTGTCGACTGCCCAGTCGACTCCCCAGTCGACCTAGGTCTGGGCGGGAAATTTCCCGCCCAGTCTGTTCTGCGTTTGAAATTCGAATTTTGAATTCGAATTCGAGATATTTTGAACTCTGTATATTTCTGAAACTTTGGGGAGCCATAACTTGGTCATGCGGACTCCGATTTTCGAAAACTCGGACTCGTTTTCATGTAGAATTCCGAGACGAATGCAATGGCGCAACCCGCTTCCCCTGATTCTTATTTTAAAATTTAATTCTTCCTTGATTTATAGTTATAACACGTTATTAAAATATGGGTTGTTACAAAATCCAAGTAAGGATTAAAGGGAGGGATTGCCTCGCTCATTAACATGTATCAGTTTACTGCAACGTATCCGATTGGAGGAATATCGACAAACTCATTTTTCATAGGGAATCTGGCTTCTTCCTTTTCTGAAATACCACATTCCTTACACAATTGTCGGAGTGAGTTAAAGGAATGTTTTGTTTCATGTCTTTCACAAGGTGGCACTTGCCCTAGATGTGGTTCCAGCAACTTTCCCAGAACTCCCGACTTCACCGGATATGGCTCCTTCTTTGGGATTCTGGCATAACTGTTGTCGGGTTAACATACGAACGTCCATGCTTAAAGATAAATTGCAGATTTAGCATTGGAAAAAAACTTGGAAATCAACAAAAACCACAAACTAAATTGCAAAGATGTCAAAGTTATTAACCATGCTCGAGCCTGAGCAAGGTCAAGCTCAACCGAAAAGCATTAAGATCGAACGTACCTGAACCCATAGGGGTCGGTTGAGCAGGCCCGAATTTAGAAGACTCAAACATTGTCAAGTAATTTGAATCAGATAAGCGAGAAGTCTGTGGAATTGTGTTCTAAATAATCAAGTTTGCAAGGCAAAAATATGGTGTTAATTTGGCATATGTAAACAACAAATTTCAACACACATTGTGAGTACAACTCCCAATCAATCGATGAGATCATGTTCATCATTAAGAGGCAAACATGTTCAACCCCAAGCAATTCAAACGTGCACGAGCTCAAACAGGGTCGAGCATGCTCGAGCCACAGATGGGACGAGTGTGCTCGAGATCGAGCTTAGGGTCGAACATGCCCGACCCCGTAAGGTATGTCCAATCCCAGACAGGGTCGAGCATGATCGAGCCTCAGCTGGGTCGAACATACTTGACCCTAATTTGGGTCGAACATGCCCGACCCCGTAGGGTCAAGCATGTCCGAATCCAGACAAGGTGAAGCATACTCGAGCCTCAGCCTCATATGGGTCGAACATTCCCGACCCCATAGGGATCGAGCATGTCCGATCCCAGACAAGGTCGAGCATGCTCGATCCTTAGCTGGGTCAAACATGCTTGACCCTCACCACGGTCGAACGTGCTTGATTCTCATCTGGTCCAACACGTTCGAATCTGAAGCCAGGCCAAGCGTGATGGCACCAGGACGAGCAGACGCACCAAAATGGACATGGAGTTGTGTTGCGCTTGGATCAATGTAATCAAGTTATTTCCAAAGATCAATGTCGAGTTTCACATACCAAAAGCCAACAATTCAGACATTGTTCATAGTTCAGACTTGAAATAAGCACAAATGCCAGCTGCAAAACTATGGAATACAAGTGTATAAACAAGTCAGCAAAACAAATGAAAATTCATGACACTGTCATTTACTCGAACAACTTATGTGCAGTGACCTAAAACCAGCAACTCAAAGAGTTTTCGAATGATTTCAATTTCACAAACACATTAAATTACATAATCATATCCTAATTCAAGTAAATTTAGCCCAATTCTCGGCAACATCAATCTAAAGGATCCAATTCATACTCAAGTCGTACTTTGTACACTTCATT
This sequence comes from Allium sativum, assembly GCA_030737875.1. Taxonomy (NCBI): domain Eukaryota; kingdom Viridiplantae; phylum Streptophyta; class Magnoliopsida; order Asparagales; family Amaryllidaceae; genus Allium; species Allium sativum. The sequence goes on along the minus strand of JASFAX010000062.1, from coordinate 1,331,364 downwards.
TCGAATCCTAAACCTCTATAAACCAAACACAATGCAGAAAATAAAATAAAATCACCTTTGGACAGCAGGAAGATTCAAGTTCAAGAATGATAGTTTTTCTAAAGTGATTCCAAATTAGCTTGATTTTGTTGAAGGGTGAGATCGAATCCGGGTTAAAATCAAAGAAAGAAAAGGTATTAAGGTGTTGGGAACTTTTAGAGGAAGAGACGACCAATTAATTCGGATAATAATCGCAAAAATATTGGGTCGAGCAGATATCCTGGGTCGGACAAGCAATCTGGGTCAAGCAAGCCATATGGATCGAGCATGCCATCTGGGTCGATAAGACATTTGGATTGAGCGTGCCACTTGGGTCGAGCGTGCCACTTGGATCGAGCACGTTTGTTCAACTTCTTACCCTTTATATTGCCTTTGGTTCCCCATTTCTGCACTTTGCTTATTTTCTTGAAAAACTTGATTAGTGGTGGCCGTCTCTTCCTCTAGAAGTTCCCAGCACCTTAATACCTTTTCTTTCTTTGATTTTAACCCGGATTCGATCTCAAGCTATTGGTTAGAGAGGCTCATCCGACCCTACAATAAAATCAAGCTAATTTGGAATCACTTTAGAAAAACTATCATTCTTGAACTTGAATCTTCCTGCTGTCCAAAGGTTGCTTGACCCAGATTGCTCGTCCGACCCAGGATATCTGCTCGACCTATTATTTTTGTGATTATTATCCGAACTAATTAAACTATGTGCGATCGCCCCGTGTGAATTTAAATTTAATCTATCGAGATGTGCCATAGTTAATTATTTCAAAGCTTGTAAATTTCAATAAATTAGAAAAATTACAAGCTTTGAGGGGAAAATGTTTATCCATAAATATTAAAGCACATATTAATAGATTAAATTTAACATGAGGGTCGTTCATACATGGCAGAAGTGGTCGGTCATTATTCAAATCATATGTGGGTCGAACAAGACTCCAAACTATGAAGGACAATGGCTCGAGCAACATGTGAGTCGAACCAAGGAATGGGTCGAGCAGGCTCTTGAACTAGTCACACAAGTCTCTAGGGTCGAATATGTACAAGGGTCGAACATGATGACAACATCACATATCGGTTGAACAACTCCAGGGTCGGTCACACACATAGAGGGTCGGTCGGGCATGGTATTGCAAATAGGGACGGTCGAATGTGGTTTCACACACAGGGTCGGTCGAGCGTGGTATTACAAATAGGGTCGGTTGAGCATGGTATTACAAACAGGGTCGGTCGAACATGGTGTCACGCACAGGGTCAGTCGAGCATGATATCACAAATAGGGTCGGTCGGACGTATTGTGACACCCCACTTCCGTTAATGTCACTCATTAAAAGAATGCATTAAGTTCCGTGAAGCGTTTTCGGTAAACAGACATAGAACATTACAAGACAAACATAAAAGATTGCAATGGAATTTAAAATTTTATTTAAAACATAATTAATAACATTGTGGACCAAAATATCAACAGTTTGGAACTACATAAAAACCTTTACCATAATATAAAGCTTCCGTCTTGTACCATCAGAGTACAGAAATAAGAAAAAGCATAATTCCCCAAAGGAGACAAAGCCATAGCAGTAAAGACAAGAACTTGAGCAATACTTCAAAAGCAACTCCTAGCAAGATGATAACCGAGTCCTGATTAAGCCTGAGTATTCCCACCCTGCGAACCTGGGAGTGGGAAATGGAAGAGAGAAGAAGAAACAAAAAGGGTCAGACATAAAGTCTGGCGAGTCTAGTTACTTTTTGCAAGTAAATAAGTAAAAGTATCATGACAAGCATACAAGGTGGATAATAAAGATAACATCATAAAAGGTAAGTATGACATGGTAAACATGATAGAGTGTATACACTTCCCTAATGATTACTCTAATTCTCTGCAATAATACTAGTATAACCATAATAAGATGATCCCAACAACTACAAGACGGTAGACTTAGGCTTACTTCTTGTGAAAGGTGTTAACCTCATACAATCCACAGGCAGCCCAACCTAACAGGCTCCTAAATTTTTTACTAGAGTCTAGATACCCCAACTACTACCCTAATCGATCGGCTCCTTACTCCGTAGATACTTTGTGTCGGCCCACAGTAGGAGCTAGCGCTTTCCTAAAGCGGCAACCCTTCGTGATGTGCACAACCATATCAATTGGTGTCACGATCGTCTTATCCGCCTATGCCCGACCCATGCAAGCACATGTCTCTGGTCGGTGTGCGTCGCCCACATCGTCCTCCACGTTTGGATTTATTACAATTAGACCAGTAAGTGTGTCCGAACTCCGACCTAGGGTGGAGTACTCCTTCGATACCGTTATATGGGTTACTGACTGAAACGGGTCCCATATAAGATGATACAAGCTCTCTCCCTTGTCTTTTATCCCCACTAGGATTTCCACCAGTTATGTATACCTATAGGTGTCTTTAATTACATAACCGCCTTAGGTTAATTTTGTAGGCCTGTATATAAATATTACCCACCCCCTCAGATTTACTTAACCCACCCACTGTTCAACCAAATTTACTTAACCCCTATTCAAGTTCATGTTCATACAATCCATATGGATTCAACTAGGTTAATTATGCCAATTTATTACCATGTCCATTTGTGGTTATAATGCGTTGGACCCCTCACACTAAGCCTACCACTTGTGGATGCTGGATTTGTCGGTCGGTTCCGGGCCGACTTCTTCCACAAGTTGGGCTTAACCTCGTGCCTCAGCACATCTCGTATTTGTGCACCTAGAACCCTCACATTAGATTCAACAATTGTGGTCGCTGGATATGCTGGGTGGTTCCGGGCAGACTTCCACCACAAGTGTAATTTAACCTCGTGTCTAGGCGCAGTTACAGTTTCTAATTACTGTAATCCTATGCATTCCATTATTAGCCAAATTTTACCTATGTCGTTATAGGTTTCATGCCCCTTTACCCCAAATATGTTCATGATGAATTATATGCCCTAAACTCATATTCACAAACATTATTCAAGTTCTGCCAATTTCCCCCTTTACAAGTTATGCCCAATTTCAATGTTTTTCCCTTCGTTCCCAAACTTAGGCATTCGCATAATTTTGCGGCATGCCTAGGCTCAAAAGTAGCCTGGTTATATAAAATAAAAGGAAAAGGGTGAAGGGAATATGACAGAGATGATTATTCTAGCAAAATTGACATAAACATATAATGGCATAATGTTAAGATGGACATATAGGAACAGATCTGGTGAACTTGTGATAATAAAACTAGTTCTAACATAGTAGGGATGTCATAATAGGCATGATTAGATCCAAACAAGGATTTAGATGTCCAGCTAATGACAGATCCAAAATAACCACAACATGATAGGTACAAGATGATCCAAATAGTAAATCATATCTGTAATCAAAAGTAAATTTGATGTGATAAAGGTTAAGATCCAAGTCATAGTTAATTCTGAATATCAAGGGTTCACAAATAACAATAGTTCTGATATGATTCAGTCACAGGGATAAATCCAAATTATAGCCATATCATGTTTTACTTTTAGTTATTTAAATCTAAAAGTAACTTAAACTCACAGTGTTCTGATCTAGAAGAATAGGAGGAGGAAAATGGAGATTGAGTCACAGATCTACACTTGAATCTCTAAACTTTGATTACAGAAGAAGAAAAGGATTTGACTCAGTCCAGGCACCGACATCATTTAGGCCTCCATTGATTTCACTGTGAGAAAACTAGAAAAATGAGGCTATATATATTACTACCAGCCCCCAGAATTGACCTAGCAATGTCATCCCTGGAGGGTCGACCCACCTCTTAGGGGGTCGACCCAGGGGTCGGCACCCCCTTGAGGGGTCGATCTAGGGGTCGACTCCCCCCTCAAGGGGTCGGCTCCCCTGGGCAGAAATTTTCCCGCTCACCAGAAATTCTGCGATTTTGAAATTTATGAACCAAATTTGAATTTCTGAACCCTATATATATATATATATTCTTCTTGCGCGTATACAAACTTCAAACCTTCGTAACTTCTTCATACTTTGTCCGTTTTACGCAAACCAAATGCCTATCTTGACCAGAATTTCAAGACGAATGTAAAGGCCCAGTCCGTTTCCCTCAATTCATAATATTAAATTAATTATTATTTAATTTATCTTCTTTAGTGTTGTTAAAATTACGGGGTGTTACATTCTCTGCTGCTCAAAGGATTTCGTCCCCAAAATCTCTAAGTTAAGAAGAATGCATATCATACCATCCATTACCCATCTACTCATCCACCACTCACACGCATCTCCTTAAAGACTTCTAGTGCTTATATGAACGTATGCAAATGTGTGTGTATATGTCCTTATACCAATGCGAAGATCAGGCGGTCTGCTAATTCAGTCAACTTCCTTAATGCAATGTATGTTAGTGTCATGAATCCAACATGTATGCAATAATCCTATTATAACATGTACGTTCTATATGGGTGCACAAACATCCATCCAAATGCAACATCTATATGATAATACATTCAATTTCATCCGTAAAAAGAAGAAAAATGCACACACATCCATATGTAGTATGAGAGTGATTGAGACGATCTAGTGCCTAATGTGTGTGTATATGCATCCACGAGCAACCACTAGCAAACACTTTCATCCACTTGCATCCATCAAAAATAACATGTCTCAAACACATGTTTATACCCATGGGATTCCTACCTAAAGGTCGAAGATTCGATCGATAGGACATACTAAAATGATAGAAACAAGCATAGATAAAAACTTTGGAAACGGTAAGAACATACCATCGAAAAGGGTACGAAGTACGAATCTTGTCTTCGGTCTCCCCAGTTGCATCCGATGGGTTATCTTCCCACTAAATTTCACCAACTTGACTTCTCTATTGCGTAACTTCTTTACTTCTGATCCAAGTTTCCATGAAGGAAATCATCTGACTGTCGCCTCCCGTTCCACCTCTACTACTTCCAATACACTCGGCTAACTACTTCTATGGTATCATGCAAGCACATCCGCAAGTGAGAAACGTGGAAAACATCATGAATGCCGGATAGTCTCTCTAGCAGCTTTACTCTATTGGCCATTTAGCCGATCCTTTCTATTATGGGAAATGGCCCTACAAATCTTGGTGCCAATTTCCCTACAGATCTGAAGTGAACCACATTCCTCAAAGGTGACACTTTGATGAAAACCATATCTCCGACTTCGAATTCAATGTCAGTCCTTCTCTTGTCTATGTAGGATTTCTGCCTATCTTGAGCGGTCTTCATTCATCGTCTAATAAGATCAATCTTCTCGGACGTCTCTCTAACAATATCTGGTCCAAGTAATAGCCTTTCTTTAGATTCCCACCAACAAGTTGGTGATCTATAGGGTCGTTCGTATAATACTTCAAAAGGTGTCATGCTAGTACTTTCTTGAAAACTATTATTGTAGGCGAATTCTATTAAAGCAAGTGCTCTTCCCAAGTCCCTCCGAACTCTAGGATACACAACCTCAAAAGATCCTCAAGAATTCTGTTCACGCTCTCCGTCTTCCTATCGGTCTGAGGATGATAAGTGGTGCTCAAACATAATCGTGTACTTAATGCTTCTTATAAACTCCTCCAAAATTCACTAGTGAAGACGGGGTCATAATCGCTTACGATGTTGGAAGGTACTCCATGAAAATGGACTATCTCACGAACATAAATTTCTGCCAACCAAGCTGTCGTCCTCTTACTCTAAACCGGAATGAAATGAGCGCTCTTAGTAAGTCTATCTACTACCACCAAAATGCTGGTGTTGCCTATCTTTGATCTAGGAAAACCATCTATGAAATCCATAGAGACGCTCTCCCACTTCCACTATGGAACCTCCAAAGGATGAAGTAAACCACCGAGCTTCTTTTGCTCATCTTTGACTTGCTGACAAACTAAACATTGAGAAACAAATTCTGCCAAATCCTTCTTCATTCCAGCCCAAAAGAAAACCCTCTTCATGTCCTTATACATCTTATCACCGCCTGGGTGAATAGTCATCTTAGAATAATGGGCTTCTTTTAAGACTGCTTTTAACAGACTTCCAGTTTGAGGGACACAAAGCCTTCCATCTTGTCGCAACCACCCTTTGTCATCAATAGAATATATATTGAGGTTACTAGAAGTCTCCCCTTTACTGAGCCTATCCAAGATGTCTGAGATATGTGGATCTTCTCGCTGCGAGGCTCCTATTTAATCCATAAGAGTAGGTCGTGTATCTAGCGATGCAAACAAACCAGGCAATAACTCGATCGGGGGTCTAAAATCAAAAGTCGATATGAACTTCAAGCTTTTCCTTTCCACAAACAGAGGACTTAAGGCCATACTCTACCTGCTCAGTGCATCTGCCACCACATTACCCTTGCCAAGGGTGTAAGCAATCTCAAAATCATACGAAGCTAGGAACTCCATCCACCTTTGTTGCCTTAAATTAAGATCCTTCTGCGAGAACAAATACTTGAGAGATTTATGATCGGTGTACAACTTGAACCTGTCTCCAAGAAAATAATGATGCCACATCTAAAGCGCAAACACTATGGCAGCTAGCTCTAAATCATGGGTAGGGTAGTTCTTCTCATGGACTCTTAGTTGTCTACCCCCATAACACACTACCTTCCCTTCTTGCATCAGAACCGCACCAATCCCTTTACCATATGCATCAGTGTAAAATGTAAACACTTTATTTCCATCAGGCAAGGTCAAGACTGGGGCTGTTGTCAGAACCCTCTTCAATCGTTGGAAAGCAACATCACAATCTATATCCCATGAAAACGCCAAATTCTTCTTCATTAGCCTGGTGAGTGGGGCTGATATCTTTGCGAAGTCTTTAATGAATTTCCTATAATAAACTGCCAATCTGAGAAAGATTCTAACCTTAGTTGCATTTTTCGGAACTTGCCAATCTTGAACTGCAACCACCATTGCGGGATCTACTGCTATCCCCTCTTTGGATACCACATGCCCAAGAAGCCTCACCTCTTTTCTCCAAAAATGGCACTTGAAGAACTTTGCCTTAAGCTGATGCGCATGGAGAGTTTTCAAAACTTCTCTCAAATGCTGGGTATGCTCTTCTTCGCTCTTTGAGAAGATCAAGATATCATAAACAAAGACCACGACGAGTTTATTTAGAAACTCTCAAAACACCCTACTCATCAGATCGAAAAAATAGGCGGGTGCATTCGTCAACCCAAAAGGCATAACTAGCCATTCAAAAAAACCATATGGAGTCCTAAAAGCGGTCTTACCTATACTGTCCTCAGCCACCCTCAACTGATGAAACCATATCGCCTAGTCTAACTGAGAGAATACCAAGGCACTAACAAGCTAGTCAAACAAGTCATCTATCCCCGTAAGTGGGTGCCTGTTCTTCTTAGTGAGTTTGCTCAAGTCTCTATAGTCTACATGCAAACAAAGCGAACCATCTGCCTTAGTTACAAATACTACTGGGGCAGCCAATTCAGATATGCTTTTCCCGATAAACCCTTTCTCAAGTAGCTCCCCTACTTGCTTGCTAAGCTCCCTCCTTTCCCTTTGAGCCATATGACGCACTGGTAATGCAAATGGCTTTGCATTGTCCACCAAATATATACGAAAATCGATCTTGCACCTCAGAGGTAAGCCTCGTACCTCATCAAAAACATCAGAATAACCACGGACTACTGGAACAGATTACAGGTCATCAGTAGATGCATAAAGAGACTCTGGGAAACTAAGCATAACAGACCCTTGTGGCTCACAAGAAATCTCGAGGGTCCTCCCGTGATAGTTCAGAAGCTTAATGACTCTTCTCTCACAATCCAGAATGGCACCATACATGGTTAGCCAACCCATCCTTAGAATCAAACTCTAGCCCATAAAACCGAGCATATACCCGTCGCATTCAAACTCGACGCCTAAGATAGATATTCTCAAACCCCGACAAATCATAGACAAATGAGCCGAACCACCGATGGGGTTTGAGATAACAACGGGATCCACTACCATACTAGTATTTAAGTGCAGAGCTTCAACCACAAAACTAGATATAAATGAATGTGAAGCGCCATAATCAAAAAGAGTTCTAATAGGATGACTGGAAAGAGAAATCAAACCTTCCACGGAAATTTTCCTACCTCTGTTTGGAGCACTAGTCGCGAGAGCATGCACCTGCCCTCCAGAAGCTCCCGCTCTTTGACCTTGCCCGTGGTCCCTCTTTCTTCGGGCACTCCCTAGCAAAGTGTCTGACCTCTCCATAATTGAAGCAAGTATTCTTCCTTCTTTTACAGTCCTTGGCCAAGTGTCCCTCTCGTCCACAACTGTGACATTTCCTCTTATCCTTAGCCTTGTCATTCTTTCCACCTTTCTTCTTTTTCTTTTGTTGTTGTTGTTGTTGTCCTTTATTGGGCCATACCTTCTTGTTTTGCATTATTACCTCAACTTTAACTTCCTTCTTTTCTCCATTGTCTTCCTCATGCATCAAGGCCATATTAAAAAGCCTTTCAAAAGGAGCTCCCATTGGAATATGGGGAATAGCTAACCCATGAAGGAGTTCATTCAGCCCTTTAGCAAACCTCAAATCTTTCTTATGCGGAGTGTCCACCAATTCAAATCCAAACCTTGCTAGTTGGTTGAATTTATTCACATATTCCTAAACAGTCATGTTTCCTTATTTGAGTGCCAAGAACCTCTCCATCCGCATGCTTTTCTCAGCTTGAGAAAGAAACTTCATTTCAAACCTCTATTTAAAATCATCCCATGTTTCCACCGGATGCCCCGCTTGGGTTACTTCCCACTAGAACGAAGCTTCGTCTTTCAGTAGGCAGGAAGCTAACTGAATCTTCCTTCGATCTTCCACTTCAAAGATTATAAACAAGTGCTCGGTCTCCTCGAGCCAATTCCTTGCCTCTACAAATGTTTCAGTTCCATGGAATGGCTTCCCTCCCATGGCATAGAAATCTTTGCAGTTCTTAGCGAAATTATCTGCTCTTGGAGGAGGAGGAGGAACAATGGGTGCAGCTGGGAGAGGAACGTCATCTGGATCTCCGGCAGACGCGTGGCCTCTAGATACCTGCGGAACCAGCCTGGTATCATAACGCCCTCAGGGATATTAGGTTCTCCAAACATGCTGAAACGAAAAGGAAAGAGATTTAGACAAATGATCGAAGGATATTACATACGGCTTTGGGGAATTTGTTTTTCAAAATAGACTTTTCTTTTAAAAATGCTTTCTTTTAAAACCTTTTTGAAAATAGTTTTCAAAAACTTTTATCTAATCTGGTAACCTTCAGCTCTGATACCAAGTGTGGCACCCCACGTCCGTTAATGTCACTCATTAAGAGATTGCATTAAGTTTCGTGAAGCGTTTTAGATAAACAGACACAGAACATTAAAAGACATATATAAAAGACTGCAGTGGAATTTAAATTTTTATTTAAAACATAATTCATAACATCGTTGTCCAAAATATCACAAGTCTGGAACTACATAAAAACCATTACAATAGTATAAAGCTCCTGTCTTGTACCATCAGAGTACAGAAATTAGAAAAAGCGTAATTCCCCAAAAGTGACAAAGCCATAGCAGTAAAGACAAGAACTTGAGCAATACTTCAAAAGCAACTCCTAGCAAGATGATAACCGAGTCCTGATTAAGCCTGAGTATTCCCACCCTACGAACCTGGGGGAGGGGGAAACAGAAGAGAGAAGAGGAAGCAAAAAGGGTCAGACATAAAGTCTGACGAGCCTAGTTAGTTTTAGCAAGTAAATAAGTAAAAATATCATGACAGGCAAATAAGGTGGATAAGAAAGAAAATATCATAAAAGGTAAGTATGACAAGGTAAACATGATAGAGTGTATATGCTTCCCTAATGGTTACTTTGATTCTCTACACCAATACTAGTAACCATAATAAGATGATCCTAACAATTACAAGACGGCAGACATAGGTGTACTTATGGTGAGAGGTGTTAACCCCATACAATCCACAGGTAGCCTAACCTAACAGGCTCCTAAATTTTTTACCAGAGTTTAGACATACCCCAATTACTACCCTAATCGATTGGCTCCCTACTCTGTAGACACCCTGTGTCGGCCCCACAATAGGAGGTATCACTTTCCTAAAGTGGCAACCCTTCGTGATGTGCCTAACCATATCTACTGGTGTCACGGTCGTCTTATCCCCCTTTGCCCAGCCATTGCATGCACATATCCGCGGTCGGTTTTTGCTTCCCACACCGTTCTCCACGTTCGGATATCTTATAATCAGCCCAATAAGCATGTCACAACTCTGACCTAGGGCAGAGTACTCGTTTGATACCGTTATATAGGTTACTGGCCGAAACGGGTCCCACACAAGATGATACAAGCTCTCCCCTTGTCTTGTGTCCCCACTAGGATTTCCACCGGTTATGTATCCCTATAGGTGTCTTTAATTACATATCCCCCTTAGGATAAGTTTGTGGGTCTATATATAAATATAACCCACCCCCTCAGATTTACTTAACCTACCCACTGTTCAACCAAATTTACTTAAACCCTATTCAAGTTCATGTTCATACAACCCCTATGGATTAAACTAGGTTAAGTGTTCCAATTCTTTACCATGTCCATTTATGGTTATAATGCGTTGGACCCCTCACGCTAAGCCTACCACTTGTGGATGCTGGATTTGCCGATTGGTCCCGGGCAGACTTCTTCCACAAGTCGGGCTTAACCTCGTGTCTTAGAACATCTCGTATTTGTGCACCTAGACCCCTCACATTAGATTCACCACTAGTGGTCGTTGGATATGCCTTGCGGTTCCGGGTAGACTTCCACCACAAGTGTAATATAACCTCGTGTCTAGGCGCAGTTACAATTTCTAATTACTGTAATCCTAGGCATTCCATTATTAGCCAATTTTTACCTGTGTTGTTACAGGTTTCATTCCCCTTTACCCCAAATATGTTCATGATGCATTATATGCCCTAAACTCATATTCACAAACATTATTCAAGTTATGCCAATTTTTCCCCTTTACAAGTTATGCCAATTTCAATGTTTCCCCCTCGTTCCTAAACTATTGCATTCGCTTATTTAGCGGCATGCCTAGGCTCAAAAGAAGCCTGGCTATATAAAATAAAAGAAAAAGGGTGAAGGGAAGATGACAGAGATGATTATTCTAGCAAAATTGACATAAACATATAATGGCATAATATTAAGATGGACATATAAGAACAGATCTGGTGAACTTGTTATAATAAATTAGTTCTAACATAGTAGGGATGTCATAATAGGCATGATTAGATCGAAACAAGGATTTAGATGTCTAGCTAATGACAGATCCAAATTAACCACAACATTATAGGTACATGATGATCTAAATAGTAAATTAGATCTATAATCAAAAGTGGATCTAACATGATAAAGGTTGAGATCCAAGTCATTGTTAATTCAAAATATCATGGGTTTGCAAATTACAATAGATCTGATATTATTCAGTCACAGGGATAGATCCAAATTACAATCATATCATGTTTTACTTTTAATTATTTAAATCTAAAGGTAACATAACCTCATAGTGTTCGGATCTAGAAGAATAGAAGAAGGAAAACGGAGATTGAATCACAGATCTACACTTGAATCTCTAAATTTTGATTCCAGAAGAAGAAAAGGATTTGATTCAGTCCAAGCACCGACAACATTTTGGACTCCATTGATTTTAGTGTGAGAAAACTGGAAAAATGAGGCTATATATATAGCTGCCAGCCCCCAGAACCAACCTAGCCACGTCAGCCCTAGGGGGGTCGATCCATCCCTTAGGGGGTCCCCTTGAGGGGTCGACACCCCCCTCAAGGGGTCGATTCCTTGGGCGGGAATTTTCCGGCTAACCCAAAATTCTGCGATTTTGAAATTTCTGAACCAAATTTGAATTTGTGGGCCCTATATGTATATATATATTCTTCTTGCACGTATACAAACTTCAAACCTTCATAACTTCTTCATACGGTGTCCGTTTTATGCAAACCAGATGTTTGTCTTGACCAGAATTTCAAGACGGACGCAATGGCGCGGTCCGTTTCCCTCAGTTCGGAATTTTAAATTAATTATTGTTTAATTTATCCTCTTTAGTGTTGTTAAAATTACGAGGTGTTACACGTATGGTCGAACAAACAGCTGGACACAGCTGTCAGCAACTGGCAGTGGCATTTCTGTAATTACTTGTATGTTCGACCCATAACCTGCATATACACATTTCAGCTCACCACTTTACTCCAACTTCTCCTATAATTAGGCAATGGCTTCCATGCTTTTGGGGATCGATTTTTACCATCCCGTAGGGCTGTTGAATTGCATTCTCCCATGTTTCAAGAGATTTTCTCAAAGCGAAGATCAAGCATTGAATCCATCATGAAGTCTGCCAAAAGTGCTCAAATATCTTAGGGATTGAAGACTTTCCACCATTTTTCCTTGCATTTAGTGAGATTCACCTAATTCTACGCCGATTTGTATAGATTAAAGACAAGTCTTTGTATAAGAGAGAATATGAATGTACTTTTGAGTGACTCTAAGCTTGTAACTCTTGAATTGCTAATGGAAATCTTTACCAAAGTGGACGTAAATCTTTCTTACATCTAACCACTATAAAATCTTTGTTGTCCCTTCCTTTTTATTGCGATTGTGGTATCGTTTCTTACCAATTGGTGAAGTGCCTTTGTGGCATCTTTAGTGTTTAAGAAAATTTCGGTTTAAACAGTCGGCTATCTAATCATGATATCTCCGCTTTATTTTAAATAACCAAACGGTTATTTAATTGATTAGAGCATTCCCAGCAGTGGGGAATTGAAGAAGAACGAGGGAGAAAAGAAGTTACTTGCGCCATAGTACTGGAGGGACGAGCGTGAGGAAAAATTCGAAATGGGGATTATTGCCTTTTCTAATTAAGAGCGGTGATGTCTATACGGTGTTCTGAAAATCGTATAGGGCTTAAACGGTGTTCATAAAACCATTTAAGCTATAAATGGTTTTATGAAAACCTTTTATGCCTTATATGGTGTCATCTATTTTTTTTACTTTTACCTTAACCGTTTGAGCATTAAACGGTTTTCAGAAAATCGTTTAAGGATTTTTTTGATTTAAAAAAATTATGAAAGTGGCCTCTCATTGACTGGTGGAACGGTGGGAGAGATCGTCATTTAAACAATGCAAACTCATGCATCTAACCACCACTTTGCTGGGAATGCTCTTATGTTGAAATTAAAGAATCCCTTCACCGAGTTCTTTCATTCAAATAGTAGATTTGAAAACTTGCTAGCATTACATTCAAGCATGACTCCTATTAATAATTTCTCTTGCATCCTAATTGCAATACTATAGATGTGCCTATGTGCGGTATACTAGAGCAATGTAATAACCCACATTTTTCTAAGTTCGAACTTACCCTAAAAACCAATAAAAAATAAATAAGAGGTGGGTTTTTTGACTACTTAATGCCTTACTAGAAAAAGAGGCGGGTTCTATAACCACTTGCAACCCCACTCACAATATAATATATAAGGAAGATCCCCTACGATCATTTAATACCTAAGTGTTTTACAAACATACTAATTCAAATTGTAGGACACTAGCTACAAAGTGCCCTAACTCAAAAATAAGGCTTCCATCTTTCACATATCCCAACTCAGCATATGGAAAGAGGTAGTAAGCAGTCAGTTATTACCTATGGGATACACAAATGACCACACTCTATTTAAGACCTTCCCCCGACGACATCCTGTGTTACTATCTAACTGACTTTACTGGACAATCCCCAAGTCATATAATACTTCCCGCAAGATGGTTGTGCCTTTGGTGCATCAGTAGTGGTCATTTAATGCCATATCCTAAGAAGGACTTTATGCCCATCACACACTACCTAAAGGAAGCAGACCCTCATAGAGATTACTGATTACGTACCAAATTTGTCATTTAATACTTCTTATTTGGAAGAAGGTGAGTTATTTGATCACTTAGTCCCTAATAATGGCAGACTCTATGATTCTAACCTTAGCTTGAAAGGAAAGGGTGAATCAAATCCATTAATACCTCAATAATGGTATCTCACTACTTAAGACCTTTAGGTTTCTTCTTTTCGGAAGTATGGCGAGCCCTAAAACCACTTAAACCTCAAAACTTAAAGTATACTACTAGGAAAAATCCATGCATTGCATAAATAATTGTCACGGGTTCCAATGATCAATGATATCTCACATCAATTACATGTATACCCGGCTGCTAGAAAGCGGAGACTTCTATCGGATAACTTAACTGACCTTCAATCATCAACTTACCAAGTCCAATTCTTTTATTAGTTAGAGATATTAAGGCTAGAATTAAACTTAAGATAAGATGGAATTTTTGTTTCTATAAGATAAGATTTAAGCTTTAAGATGATTTATTGGACTTAGTATTTATTACGGTAATTTCTACCCAAATCCCCTTTTAATTAAATTACCATAATTGTCGTATGCCATTTATAACCACAATGATCACTTTTCCTAGGTAATAGACATTCAAATTATATATTAGTTTCATTTATTAGTTCTATTTGTTGAAACTCCCATTTATTTCACTAATTACTTTTTATTATATTAGTTCTTATATATATACACACACACGAACAACACAAGCATGTTTATGATATTAATTTATGCAAATTGGAGTTATAATATTTGTTTTCTATTTATTTATAATGTAACATTTTGAAATTTATTGTCACATTTATTTACCCATAAAGTTTCATGGTTACAATCTTAGCTCACTTTTAGGTTAGTTGTAACTTTTACAATTACTACAATTAATTCCACATTTACTTTTGGAAATTCAAAGGATACAACCATTTATTTCCATTTATTACGAGAAACATTTCCATATACCTGACATTAATGGAGAACATCAAAATCCAAACATATTTTAGTGTATACCTAGTTTTATAAAAATACAAGCGATATTTACATGTATTTATGGATGGATAAATTATAAACGTAACTATAAGTGTGTGCATGTGTGTTAACGCAATATTTACGAAGTTACAAATTCTTAAAAATCAAGTTATTTTACATTCTACTCCAAAACAACGACTAGAAAATTCTTCCTATATTATGACTTGCTAAGATTTAAAATCTCATAAAAATAATGTTTATTATATTCTTGTAAGTTTTCTCACATATTTAAAAAACGAAATATTGACATATTTAAAATAACAAGGAATAGGTAATATTTTATTTGGAATAGATAGTATAAACCTTATACAAAATATGTGAATTTACACATCTTTTCATATATGTTGTTAACGATAAAAATCGTCAACACCCGATTTGAGGATTGACAATGAATACGTGATGAATTATAGAGGGTAATTGATCTAAAGGATACTGGAAGATAATTCAGTCTCAACAAACTTAGCTTACCCTGCCGACCTTAAGCTCGAAGACTAGTTACTCTTCCTTGAAGAGGTGAGTATCACACTTACGAAACGTAAAGATCAACAATTACCTTGGAATATGGGAATTATAAGCTTAAAGAAGGTTAGGAACCATATCACAACAGTGATCCTTAGATTCCGGATAAAATAATATACATTGTGTCGAGATGAAATAGGCTAAAATATAACAACAGATAGGTTTGAGAATTTATATAACTCTTAATGACTAGGATGATATTTCCACATTGATCCAGCCTATGAAAGGCCTTGGTTGTGTTAGATATCTTGTCATAAGGCTACAATACGTCCTTTTTAGAATGTTGTACTATTTTAGGCTTATTGCAAGAAGGTTGAAGCACATATGCACATCATAAGGGTAAATTCATTGATTTCACTCAATGATTTCTCCTTTTGAATGCGTTTTATGATCAAATCCCCCCACGAAAGAGGTTAATGACAACTCCAAGTTCGATCAATACGAACATAACATGATTATAGAATCGAGATTAATTTATGTCTCGATCTTCCCTTTCCATTAAATATGAATGTATTACAATTGTTGTGGAAATCCCCAATTTGATTTAAAAATTAGCGTTTTCTCTCTAAGAAAAGAGTACAAGATTGTAGAATGAGAAAAAGATCCCCAAAATGTGACCCCCGGGGTCTTATTTATAAATAATTTGGGCCCCTTTAGTAATGACTCCACTGAAATCCCGCTTCCGGTTTATGCTTCCGATGTCGACCCCCTTTAGCAGATTTTGTGCTGGTTCTAGATATCGGTCTCCCTGGTTTCGATATAGTTTCCTCTAGAATTTCTCTGCCATAGTGCTTTTACTTCTGAAGTAATTTTCCGGTGTCAGCTTGTCTTCAAGACTTGCTTTAATACGCATTTCCTAGTAACCTTTGTGTTGCTCTCGGTATCGCTACCAAGCCTATTGGTAGCGACAACACTTTTACAAGCTCTTTTACTTTATATTTAATCCTTTGCCTTTGTTCGATCCTAGTATCGTGCCTCTATGCTTGGCTTCATCTTTTCAACAGTGTTGATAATAAACTGGCCGATACCGATAGCAGTTCATTTGTTTTTATGTTGGTTATCGATCGTGTTTTCTTTTTGGTGGCTTTGTACTTTGGTATCAAATCACATGGCATTAGTCTTCATCCCTTTCTTACTTTCTACATCGCATTAGTGCTTGTAACCTTGCTTCCTTGGTATCAACTTTGGCTCTTTTCTTTCTTTCCATTGATACCAAAACCAGATTAACTGCCTTACCTTTAGTATCGAAACCAAGCCAACTATTCCAACACGTTGGAGTCGATAACATGCTTTTACCCTCCTTAATTTGGTGTCAACACCAAGTGTTTTGACTTTATGTTGATGCCGGTAGCATCCTTACTTTCGGTGTTGACTCTTGCACGATACCCCTTCAACCCATCTTGTTTTTGGTGCCGAATTCTGGTAGTAACATTTCCCCCTAGTGAAGGGGTATTTCTGACTTTTCAGGTCATAACTTTTACTTTAGCTTATAATACCTTCATTTGGAATTTGACCTATGTTTCTCCTAGATAAATTTCAGTCAACTAATATTTTACGTTAGTTCTTTATTCAGAGCAGGATGCACGTAACTATTGCTCATATCATGTTCATCATTGCATAGGCCTAAGGTCAATGACTTAGTAAGTCCGTAATATGGTAGTATAATCATTCATACTTTATGCTTTGTTGGAATAATGGTCAACAATGTTTACTATAAACCTAGAAAACTTCCCTGTATGAGGTATGAGGAACCCCTATTATTATTACCGAATTTCGTCGTGGAAAATCCATGATGCTAACCCAACGGTTGATTTAAAATCCTTCATCGGAAATAAGACGGTAAGCCTTTATAAATATATGACCCACATTAAGACATTAATAAAAAAGGGTCAGAAATCTGTATTTGACAATAATGAGTAGAAAACTTAAAACCCAGATTCGTGTAGTTAATAGAAGACCGGAAATCCACTTTTGGTAATAACAGAAGTTCTGAACCAACTAGATTCTGGTATTAAATGATAGAAGACCAGAAATCCATTTTTGGTAAAAATAAAGTCCAGATCCAAACCCGAATATTCGAGTATTAATGACAGAAGACCAGAAACCCACTTCTAGTAATTATAGAAGTCTGAAACCAAAACTATATTCTAGTATTAATGATAGAAGACTAGAAACGCTCGTTTAGTAATTAACGTATGTCCCAAACCAAACCGAGATTCGAGTACTAATGATAGAAGACCGGAAACCCTCTTTTGGTAATTGACAGAAGTCCGATCCAAAGCCAGATTTGGTTATTAATGATAGAAGACTAGAAACCCTCTTCTGGTAATTTTTAGTTTTGTTACCCTCCTTTCGGGTTTAATTTGCAAAGAATAGGATGTATGTGCTTCGTGAGCCACTCTATGGGCTTTTGATTGTCAAAACAAAGGATATACGTACTTTGTGGGCTACCCTTTGGGCTTTTGTTCCCTTTTACGGGATAATGTGTAAGTAGAGGCGAGTGCGCACTTACATAGACTCTCCAGATCTTTGTTCCCTCTTATGGGGTAAGATGTAAGAAAAGGATGTACGTGCTTGCAGTGCTCCTTTCGAGATTTCGTTCCCTTTTCCATGATGAAGACATAAGCAGAGGTGGAGCGTGCTCTTCTACAAGTAGAGGCAGGGGGTGCTTAGTCAAAGCCAAGACAGGGTGTGCTTATTGATCCCCTTCAGAGCATCCGTTCCCTTCTGTGGGATGCGAAGACATAAGGAGAGGTAGTGTATGTTCTTCTACGAGCAGAGGCAAGATGTGCTTAGTCATAGCAGAGGCAGGGTATGCTCATCTGCGAGCACAGGCAGGGCGTGCTTATTTAGATGTTGTGTCCCGACCATTTCTTGTGTGGATCAAAGGCTACGCTTTTGATGCTTTAACCAGTGCCTTTCTGTTTTGGACGTTGTTAACCGGCCTTTTGGTCCGGTTCCCAAAAGTTTGCAAGACACGCTCGCCTTAGCATATCGCGTGATGTTAAAGCCCGGAGTGTCGCCAAGGAGTAAAGGAAATGAGCCGAGAAGGGGTCACATAGACAGGAACCTCACCTGTAATGGCCCGCAAATCAGTAATATCAGAGTTGACTACATACATCATACATCCGACCCAAATATCACGAAAATACGAATCAATTTTTTTGAAGAAAAAGGCAGAAGAAAAACAGAAATAACAAGACATATCTCACATCGCAGCGGAACAAAATATAATATATCATAACTTTTGAAATACAAAATTTCAACTGTATAATATACACTTATCAGAGTACAACACTGACAACACAGCGGAATAAAACTCTATATAACTAACGCTGAAGCCTCCTGCTCCAAGCTCCTTTAGATAGATCTGTAAAATTCTGAACTACTTGATTGCCCATACAAATCTAGGCACTCTGGGTAGAACAAAACAGAATAAACTCCAAGTCAGTCATGGGATTGGTATGAGTAAACAGTTCTAAAACAGTTTCAGAAACTAAATGATATCTCATAAGACCACGCCGTATAACACGGAACGAGTTTTTCCCTTATGAGAACCCAAACACTTGGCTTAACTTTCAAATCATCTTTGAAAGAAATCGTAATCTTTATATCAAAACTCTTTGATATTATAATAATGTCTAAATCAAGTAAATAACAATCTAGTGGAACGTTTGCATCTCACGTTCCACTTATATAATATACAATCATAAACCACGGGTTCTTATTGGATGTTGGATTCCGACTATGACAAGGTATGGAATCATCTGCCGCTGGTATATCTCTAGAGGAGAATACACCGAGTTCAACAAGAACATCTTGCAACTCAGCCACACATGACTGACCACTCATTTCGCTTGAGTGTATCGAATGTATATCACCAACGGTTGGGATCAGCAACCATTTCCCGAATGTGACAACATCAAATAGAATAAGGAATTAAACGAATCTCTAGATAGGTGATGATACACCCTAATGGAAGATACCCACATAGCCATGCTGCCTGCCCGA
Organism: Allium sativum; assembly: GCA_030737875.1. Taxonomy (NCBI): domain Eukaryota; kingdom Viridiplantae; phylum Streptophyta; class Magnoliopsida; order Asparagales; family Amaryllidaceae; genus Allium; species Allium sativum. Next base: position 1,311,875 of record JASFAX010000062.1, on the reverse strand, counting down.
TTTTTGTCATTTCCCGGTTGTTGAGACCAGAGGCTACGATTATTTTCCATTCATTGATAACGCGATCACTTTGAATGCCACATTATCAGATCCATTAATCACTAATTAATCTGCATAAATATTCTGGATATTATGCTAAGGGAATAAATCCATTGCAACCATATATAATTATACAGACCAACCCATTCGATCATTGGAAATACTCTGTCAGACACTCGTCCATATACATTCGTTCTGGGACTGAACGAAACCGAAAGCACTATTCAGTACATCCATCCTAGGCAATCCCTACCTAGTACTTATACAACAGCCCTTGCACTTTACTCCGTCTTCAATATATTCAGCATACTTGGTTCGCAACGCTTATGCCAATACGGAGTGGTTCTTCGGATAATAATCCAACCGGTCTCTCCAAATTGACAAGATGGTCAAAATTTCGATAGTCAGTGATTTAACTATCGAATAAAAACAAGTGTTCATTCAACATATCAAACAATTAACTGAGCTCTTTAATTAATATTTCATTAATTAAATCTCTTCTCCATTTCCTTATCAATATTTGTTAACCAAATATTTTCGATAATCATCTTGGCCTTTTACGTTAATTGGAAAACATTCCCATATATCGTCTTCTTTTATTTTCTGTACTTATAAAATATCTTCTACTTATAATTGGAAAATATTCCAATTACTTATCTCTTTCACGACCATTCATTTTTAGACTTAGGAAATATTTATAATCATATTTCCAAAAATTCACTTCCATAAGTTAAAACGAATGTTGTGTAAAACATCGTTACGACAACCCAAACACTGCATTCAACTAACATTTATTCAAACATTCGTCTTCGAGACTGGATCTTGCTATTTATCAGTTAAAATGAAATGATCAAGTTGGGGTATAATTACCTCTCAGACCTTGACTGAAACATCATTAACTTCAAAACAGACAAGACCACTTAACTCGAATAATCAACACCAAACAAACCAATTATTCATTTTTAAAATGTATATACATTTCTCTTTCTATTACCAGATTTTCAATTTCCTTTTTGTTTATACTATTCTATTTTTAAGTTCGTTTCCTTATCGTATTCTATACATATCAATACATTGATTTCTAACTATCATAATTTTTTAAAAATATTCTAACTCCTTAAATTCCCGGAAAAATTCGCCATAACCTCCTTTGTACCGGGAGCATCGGGAAAATCCCCAAACTGCCACACAGGCCTCTCTATTCAAAAAGAAAATAAAAAAGGCAAGCGGCTTGCCGATACGGCGCATAAAAGTCTCATATACGAATTAAATACATACCTTTTTGCCGAGCATTCTATTTATATCTCTTCGTTAACTTCATTCCAAACCTGTCTCATGTACGTCCATACATTTCTAATTCATTTCAACTTAATACACTCATTTTTACTCAACTTGGTAATTAACTTGCTAGTTTACTCCTTTTCCTGTTTTGCTTTTATATGTGAACATAACATGTTCAAATAAAATTCTAACTCACTTATAAACTCTTTGGATTCAATTTTTAATTTAAGTTTCATATTCGATTTTGAATATGAATCCATAAATCCAATTCACTTTTCAATGTTCAACTTCAATTCAAAATTTCCATTAACTAGTTGCTAATTAACCGCTTTGCCTATTTCACCCTTTTTATTTGAATATACCTTGTTCAAACATATGTTAACTTGTTTGTACACTAATCAAATTCCATTCTCAACCTAAGTTTCATATTCGATTTCGAATATAAATTTACTAACTCAATTATCTTATCCAAAGTCAAGTTCGATTCAAAATCCCATTAACTGATTATTCTTCAATTATTTTACTCTACTCAAAAATTGAAAATATAGTTTTTGTCCCTAAATCATTTCATTTACACAGCTTGAGCTCGTATTTATTTTACAACTCAAATCTGGATTTTTCAAATGGAAATTCGGATTTTTATTTGCTTAAAAATCCATATATTTATTTAAATAAACCCTTATGGTTTTTAAACGATTTGGCGCTACACTTTTAGAAATTTGATTTTGACATATCTCAAAATCTATTCGACGAAATCCAGATTTTTCTCTTCTATTAGAAAACTGTTATCTAACTGGTCCTGATGATTCTTGTTTCAAAGAATTCAGACTTAATTTGACTTCTATATACTCAATTGAAGTTTGAATTGCCAATTTATGAACTACAGCGCTGCGGCGAGTTCGTTTTAATTATATATATATATAAAAAAAAACTTTCAAACTTCGTTTAAAATAAATCCAACTCCATCCTAATATATTTTTAATATATATCATGTGACGATCCCAAAATCCGAGGTGCGGTATTAAGGATAATCATTGGAATATAACACATCAATCATCATAGCAGAGTACAGATAATAGCAAAAACAGTATATAGAATAATTTTACATGGATATGACAGCGGAATCACAACATGTAACAACATCAGAATAGCACAGCGTAGGATATAACTTAGTAAATGAAGAGAAACGATCAGTCATCATCGCCAGAGGCGGAATACATACATGCAGTGAGACATAATAAGGGTATCAGTCTACATCGCCGAAGGCGGTACATATACATACGATAATAAGTACTGAAAGTAAAGCAGTCTGCATCGCCAGTGGCGGAATCATAATATAAGTACAATAATGGCGGAAAATATCAAAGTCATCTCTGTGAAGTCAGCCTCGCCATGAGCCAAAATGCACTCTATACAACAGTGCAGAGCCAAAAACAACCTGTCACCTTTGAACTAGGCTGCCCGTGTGAAAATAAGGGCACCCGCGTTTGCAAAGTGAAACAAACAACGAGTCAGGCATGGGGACTGGTATGAGAAATCTATTTAACAGTTTAAACAACAGTAATAAGCAAATCATAGGACCACGCCACTTTTGTGGAACGGGTTTACTCCAGTGATTGCTAGTGCATTTAAAACAAAGTAAATTCTTTAAAACAACACAATGCTTTTGAAAAGAATGAAGCCATTATAAGACTCAAGTCCCATCATACAATGCAACGCAAGCCGGAGGATAGAGTTTTACCTTATAATGGCCAAATATGCTTGATACATATAAAGCAAAATCAATTGATATTATTACTAGTGCGTATATGTTTCAAAAGCGAATAGCATCATAAATATCAATCATAGGCGGCATGAGTGCCCCATACCACTATGTCGCCATACTAGTTCTACAATCGAGTCCGTTATTTCGTATTGGAAATTGGATTTCCGTCATGAGTCGAGGCAAGGGGCAAGCTCCTTTCTGCTTCGAGACACTCCAACAAATGTCTCAGGACTACACACTCTGGGTAACCCTGGATCCTCCAAGGCCGGTCCTCTCTTACGTTTGAGGATTAATTATTCCTGAACACACGTTTCCCGGTCCTTACAGACCTATAATCGAGGCGCCTCGCATTCCAACAACCACATAGGTGAAAAATAGATATAAATGTCAGGGCTGGTAAGTCACTGACACCACCATAACTAGAAAGAAACGTCATGCACTCCTTGGGTCCTTATCCCGTTTTTGACTCATACCGAGGTGTGAGGCTCGCGAATCCACGCTATACACAAAGCCAGGCTACGTAGGTCGTGCTTTGATCATCATCCACAAGACTTTGCTTTGCAACAAAACCCTGATCATAGCATCTTGGCATGCCACATAGGCAGTCCACTCCATACGACTGATTTCCATCGATATATAGCCTCTGAGCTCGTACGTCTCAGAGAAGGGCGTTAAGCAAAAGAATAAATTCTCCGCCGCCAAACAGATATATATTTAACAGAGATCAATCAGTATAGAATAAAATCCAATGTCAGACACACAGTCCATTTACAAGTCCGTTCTGGGTTTGAACGAAACCGGAGGCGTCAAATTCCTCGTATATCCGTCCAGTCAACACATACGTTCAGACGGCTACTACTTCCGTTCCTTCACGGTAGCTACTCCGGTCAGGAACCTCAGCAGCGCCCATACAAACGATACGAAGATCGTCAGTCTTGAATCGTCTTTGCATTTTCCAATTCGAATCGCTCGATAATATATTTGAAATGAGGGTTAGCTCGGCCTTTTCAAATAATTCACGTAATTAGACTTTAAATCGATTCTTTCCATGGTTATATTATTCGACATCCATCTTTCAGTTCTTTAGTGTTATTTTTGTGTCAAACACATACAACCATCAAATATCAAACAATTCAAGCCCAATTGGTTTATTTGCAATCTATGTTGCTTATAATATTTTATAATGATTTTTCGCCATTTTTATTTATTTAAAAATGGCCATATTTAATTAAACGACGTTTCAGGTCGTGCCATGGCACTGGGGCTGTTTTTCCTCTAATTTGTTTTACACATATCGGAAAATCTAACCGTTGGATTTCTACAAAGTCTATATCAGTGGGAAGGTATTCCCAAAGCGAACCCAACGGTTCCAGTTTCGTGAAAATCCGACGGTCGGATCTTCCGCACTAGTCGTTTGAAGTTACGGTTTCAAAATTCGAACTGCAGCGTCGTTATTCGATTAAATTTAATTATATTTATATTTATATATAAATATAAACGATTCTGGCGCTGTTTTTCTTCAGATTTGAATTAAACATTCCGGACAATCCAACCGTTGGATTTTTACAAGGTTGGTGCCGTTGGAAAGATATTTCCAAGGCAAACCCAGCGGTTGCAGTTTCGGGAAAATCCGATGGTCGGATTTCTCGTACTAATCGTTTAAAATTACGATTCCGAAACACGAACTGCACGGCTTCGATTCCTTTATATTATATTTATATTTTTATATATAAATATAGTTCATTCTATAATTTCAAATATAGTTTATTCATTAATTTCAACTTCGTTTTCACTTCAAATATTTCACTAACGCCTTAATATTTCGAAAAAATTCGCCATAACCTCCTTTGTACGGGGAGGGGTTTTGAAATTTATTGGGCCGTGTTAGGTACCCAATAAATCCTAAAAAGCATCCACATATTTATAGTGATATATTCTGGTGTTTACGGGGTAGCGTGTATAGATAATAACTCCAGAGAATAAATTCTCGACACCCCGTTCCGTGTGGAAATAAATAGTCCATGTGCCGTATCTAATAACTAGAGAGACGTGACTATTGTCAACTCCAGACCCGTGTGGGTTTTTTATTAATCTGGCAATTTATCGTTATATTTTATATAGTCCATATCAGTCATCAGTTCAACCTGTAGTATATAGTCATCGCCATACAAGCCTCTCGCTCGTATGGTAAATCTTCCACCTCGTCACACAAGCTCCAATTGCTTATGTGGAATATGATGAAGTATGCCTATCGTCAAGAAGTATGCCATGTAGTGTAGTTCAAAATTAATTGTTATTATCCTATGGCGATATTTATTATTTCACACAGAATAACCAGCACTCCGCATCCAATGGCATTCACAGGAGTTGATATAAAAATAAAATTGCGCAGCCAACTTATCAAGGCTTACCTATTTGTCGGGCACGCAAATAATTTCTTTACTCTACAGCTAATCCATTTTTCCCCTGTTCAACACATGTATATATATGCAGAACAAAGCTAATAATAACATTTCTAGCAAACTATTATTTATTTCAACACGTGTGTATTTTTATCAAAGCGTATACATGATAAAAGAAATATTTTTATCATCAAAAATATTTATTCAACACTTGAATGTTTTTAACACTTCATATTCACAATAAAAATGTAGTTTTTATTGTCTATTCATTTTATTTTAAAATACGACAACATTCAACACATGAATTTCAACTCGACGAATGAATTTCAATTCAACACATGAATATTTTCTATAGTTTGTATATATATAAAAATGTGATTTTTATCACTAAAGCTATTTGTTTAAATTCAAATAATATTCAACACATGAATTTCGATTCAACGAATGAATTTCAACTCAACACATGAATATTTTCTATAGTTTGTATATATATAAAAATGTGATTTTTATCGCTAAAGCTATTTGTTTAAATTCAAATAATATTCAACACATGAATTTCGATTCAACGAATGAATTTCAACTCAACACATGAATATTTGTTTCAACATATGTAATTTATTTCAACGAATGAAAATTATTCTAACACATGAATATTTCAGAAAATTTCTGCAGCATAACGGCAGGGTAGTTAAAACCGGGACCGTTCCTAGTACGGCTCCTCGCTCTACCTTAAAACCTCGCGGTTTTTGACAATGGGGATCATGCATCTAGTTCGCACGCAGGCGGCATGTTTTATTTTCAATTCCACAATCCTATTCTAATTTGTTTCAACCACAAGAGGGTATTTTTCAACCACAAAGGTATTTTTCAACCACAAAGGTATTTTTCAACCACAATATCAACCACAAACAATTATTTCCAACCATTCGTCATACCCTATAATATCACGTCAATCACAAGCAATAAATATCGTCCATGGTCTGTGGACAAGGGGAGTATATATATATATTATTTGTATAATTCACTTGCATTTCATCACAATTCAAAGCATATATGTTTCATACAACGCTTGTATAATTTAAACATCGCTAATATAACTTATACAACACATGTACATGAGGTATACAATGCGTATATAATTTACACTTCGCTTATATAATTTATACAACACGATTCCATTCACACAATTTAGTTTAGATTCCTCACATTGGTTTTTGCAGTGCTAAAAATCGTAGGAAGATCAGAAAAATCCGCGGCTTCTTCTAGATGGTAGAGAGCCTACTTGCGGTCATGGTGTCTCCTGTTTCATCAAATTTCGTTAACGAACGAAAAAGATATTATTTTTCAAAGTTTTTCAACACTTAGAAGTGTTATTTTCAATTCAGAATAATTAAGGTCGAACCTTTATTTTTGTTCAGAACTAGGTTTGGGTTTTTCGCAAAATTCATGAAGTATTGGGATTATCGGCCGTGCTGACGTGGAAGAAGACGGCGAGGGCTTCACGGCGCTGGTGGTTTGAGGGGGTGCGGTGGCAGATCGGGGCGGCGGCGGCGCTGGGAAGTCGATGGCTTCCTGGCTTCGTTTCAGGCGGAGGAGGTGATGGTGGGGGTCGCGTCGGGGTCGGATGTGAAGAGGGGCGAAGGGGCTTTCGAGTGGTGGTGGTGGCACGGCCTGTAGGTGGCGGTGGCGGCCGAAAAAAGGGAGGGAAGGTCGGACCAACGTGGATTGTCGAGAGAAAAAGGGCGGCTAGGGTTTCCGTGTTTTTTTTGTTTTTTTTTTGAATGGAAAAATCCTATTGGCCGAGGATTTATAGGAAATTTTAAATAGTGTTTTTACAAACGAACTCAAAATCAAAACCAACGACTATCGCCCCTAGCTAAATACCCCCATTCCGGACACAATGGAATATGTTTCGTAGGCCAATTCGACTGTTACAGTCAGTTATTTTTCAAATTAAAGTATAAAACATTTTATATTCAATTTGAACGCACATTTCAATTTGCCAGGGCCACAAACTGAATCGAAAAATTCCAGAAAAATAAATCTAGCTTTTTTTTGACGATACGGTCCTATCAAAACCAGTTTCGTCGAATTCTGAGCTCGTTTGAAAAATGGCCATTTTTAGGTCGACCCATTTTAACAGAAATTGACCAATCACATTTTCTTTTGCCCCGCTCACATACTAGCTTCAAAAATTATGAAATTTGAAACCTAGTAATAGTTTGACATCCCGGACCCAACAAAAGTGGTTTCTTCGAATTCCGAGGTCGTATGCAAAATATCAATTTTCAAGGGCTATATATGCTATATAGCGACCTTTCAGAAAATTCATTTGGCCATAACTTTTGATTCCAGCTATGAAACTTCGATTTTTCAGATTCGTTAGAAAGGTATTCATAAACAGATTTGAATATTTTCAGTTTCGCAAAAATCCGTTATATTTTCCACCCGGTACAGTCAAACAAAGTTTGTATTCAAAATTTCAAACTGCCTTACTATACCCAATTCTTTATTTTATTGAAATATGCTATTTCAATTATTCAAATTCTTTAGTAATAACCAAATTTAAAATTTTTAAATTGGTTCACATTTTCCGGGTTATTACAATCTCCCCCACTTAAAACTTTTCGTCCTCGAAAAGGAAATAACAACAAAGTAGGAAACAAAATGTAAATGCAAAGTATTGTAAAGGTACCTTGCACCGGAGTTAGTCAGAGATGTCCACTCTGCATTTGGGGTAGGCTTGTTTAATGCTTTCCTCAGTCTCCCAAGTACAGTCTCTAGGATCACTACTCCACTGCACTTTGACTAAATGAATCTTTTTTCTCCTTAGCTCTCTAGCTTCTTTGCCAACAATCTTTAATGGCTCTCTTCTGAGCGCTAATTCTGGAGTTATATCTATATCCTGTTGCGCTGCTTCTTCTACAACAAGATCCGGATCATGAACATGTTTTCTGAGTTGAGACACGTGGAACACATCATGTACACCAGGCAACCAATCAGGTAATGAAACCCTATATGCAAGAGTTCCAATCCGTTCAAGTATAGGAAAGGGACCAATAAATCTCGGTGCCAACTTCCCAGTCTTGCCAAATCTGATTACTCCTCGCATTGGAGAAACTCTTAAATAAACATAATCGCCAACGGCAAATGATAAGTCTCTTCTTCTCGCATCAACATAACTTTTCTGTCGGCTTTGTGCGGTTTTCAATCGCTTCTTAATGAAATCGACTTTATTCGATGCTTCTTGAATCATATCAGGCCCTAACACAAGTCTGTTGCCAGGTTCTACCCAACATGCGGGAGATCTGCACGGTCTACCGTATAATGCTTCAAATGGAGACATTCCCAAACTTGCTTGATAGCTATTGTTATAAGAGAATTCGTCTAAATGTAAATGATCTTCCCATGAGCCTCCAAAATCAATAACGCAAGCCCGCAGTAAATCTTCTAGAATTCTATTCACCCGCTCGGTTTGGCCGTCTGTCTGAGGGTGATAAGCGGTGCTCAGGTTCAACTTGGTTTCCAATTCATTCTGGAATGCTTCCCAGAACTTGCTAGTAAATAGGGGATCTCTATCACTGACTATATTGAGCGGCACTACATGTAGTTTAACTATTTCTTTGAAGTAAATCTGTGCTAAACTTTGAGCTGTTCTGTTGGATCGGACAGGTATGAAATAGGCAGTCTTCGTGAAGCGATCTACGATCACCCATATACTGTCGTTTCCTTTCTTAGTTCGAGGCAAGCCATCAATGAAGTCCATCGAAATTTGCTCCCACTTCCATCATGGAATTTCTAAAGGTTGTAAAATCCAGCTAATTTCTGCTGATCGCTCTTAACTAGCTGACAAGTGGAGCATCTGCTAACATATAATGAAATATCTCTTTTCATCGCCTTCCACTAGAATGTGCGCTTGATATCGTTATACATTTTGCTCACACCGGGATCTATACTTAATTTGGACTTGTGGCATTCATCAAGTACTTCCCTTCTGAGCTCAGGAATTCCTGGCACACAAATTCGCCCTCGTAATCTTAGGACCCCTTGGATATCAAGGCTAAAATCTGAGGGTTTTCCTTCTCGGATCCGCTGGCTAATCCTTTTAATAAATTCATTGTCTTTCTGTAGAATAGTAATATTATCTTCTAAGGAAGAAGTAATGATAAAACTGGCGATGATTTCATTCTTTCTACTGAGCGCATCTGCTACAACATTGGCTTTCCCTGGAGTGTATAGGATCTCAAAATCGTATGCTGCAAGGAATTCTAACCAACGCTGTTGTCTCAAGTTTAGATCTTTCTGAGTGAATAGATATTTCAAGGATTGATGATCGGTAAATAGTTCAAACTTCTCGCCTAGTAAATAATGCATCCAGATTCTTAAAGCAAACACGATAGCTATTAACTCAAGATCATGAGTTGCATAGTTTCTTTCATGCGGCTTCAGCTGACGGCTGGCATAAGAGACCACTTGGCCTTTTTGCATTAATACTGCGCCTAGCCCTCTAATAGAAGCGTCTGTCCATGTAGTCAAGTCCTTGTTGCCTTCTATAATTGTCAATACTGGAGCGGTTGTCAATTTCAGTTTCAGCTCCTTGAAAGCTTCTTCACATTCGGGAGTCCTTTTGAATTTCTCATGCTTCTTCGTAAGCTTCGTCAATACACCTGATATCTTTGAAAAATCCTGAACGAATTTCCGATAGTAACTAGCGAATCCCAGGAAACTTCGAACTTCCGTGGGGGTAGTAGGTTGTTTCCAGTTCTGAATCGCTGTAATTTTGCTTGGATCTACAGCAATCCCTTCTTTTGATACGACATGGCCTAGGAACTTAACTTCATCCTGCCAGAAGACACACTTAGAAAATTTAGCTTTCAAGACATTTCTCCATGGAATTTTCAACACTTGTTCTAAATGTTTTGCATGTTCGTCTTCCGACTTGGAGTAGATTAAAATGTCATCGATGAAGACTAGAACAAATTTATTCAATACACCACGGAACACTCTGTTCATAAGATCGACGAAGTATGCCGGAGCGTTACACAAGCCGAACGGAATTACTAACCATTCGTAGAATAAATCGGGACCCCTGAAGGCTGTCAAAGGAACACAGTCTTCTGCTATACGTATATGGTGGAAACCTGTAGCTAGGTCCATTCTGGAGAATACTGTTGCTCCATTTAATTGATCCAACAGATCATCTATACGTGGCAAGGGATATTTGTTCTTCAGTGTCCGCTTATTGAGATCTCGGTAATCAACACAAAGTCTTAGAGTACCGTCTGATTTCGGGACAAATACTACTGCTGCTCCCCAAGCTGAAAAGCTCGGTCTGATCAGACCTTTCCAAAGCAATTCTCTGGTTTGACTACCTAACTCTTCTTTTTCTTTCGGGGCCATTCTTCTAATTGGATGTACTACTGGTCGGGCGTTAGGAATTAGATCTATTCTAAATTCAATTTCTCTTTGCGGCGGTAAGTTTTCTACTTCTTCAAACACATCCGCATAGTGTTTAAAGACCGGTATCTTTTCTAATGAAGGGGGAGTAACTTCCAAAGAAGACCAAAATTCTGTTCTATTAATTTCCGAACCGTGACATGGTATAGTGATATGCCCAAGTTTTGTTTTAACTTTCACGATTCTTTCGGCACATCTAACTTCGGCCTTATATTTTGTTAACCATTCCAAACCGAGAATAACATCGAATTCCAATAGATTCATGATTATTAAGTTGATGGGAAACTTGTAGAAGGAATAGGAGATAGGCACTCTGCAGTATGAACTGAGAACAGTAGAACCTCCTATCGGGTTTTGAACTTTAATTGATTCTTTAAGATCTCTTACTTTTAACTTCAACTTACTAACAGTGTTACTAGAAATGAAGCTACGTGATGCACCAGTATCAAAAAGTACAGAAACAGGAATATTTTTAATGGTAAGGGTACCTCCCAAGACGTCGGGTTTACCTGATCCATCGGTGATAGCTGGCGGGGTCTCCCCATCATACACATGAGCTACTTGTGCATTCTGCTTCAGAGGACAGTTCCTGCTATAGTGCCCTTTCTTATGGAAGTTGTAGCATTCGGCTGAGTCTGGATTTGCCTTTGGCTTCTTCGGGGCTTTGCACACATTAGAGAAATGTCTTGGCTTCCCGCAGTTGTAGCAATTCCCTTCGGTATCTTTCCAGGTTTCTGAGTAGCGGCCGCTGTAATGCTAGACTCTGGTTGATCTGCTGAAGCTTTGCGCTTATTTCCAGATTGGCTTTTGGCACGGTCTTGGTTGGCATGTCTTTCATCCATATCTTTATAATTGCAAGCCATTTCTACCAATTCTGAGAAGGAGAGTTTGATGTTGCTCATGGCTCTGTCATGGTACTTGCGCTTTAGCCCAAATATAAATCTCTTGTTCTTAGCTTTGTTAGTCATAATAAGCTCTGGAGCATAGCGCGACAACTGGGTGAATTTATTGAGGTAATCCTGGATAGAGAGATCTCCCTGCTGGAGATTAGCAAACTGCTCTCGCATCCTCTCTAAGGCTTGCTCAGGTACAAGCTTCTTGTTGAACATGGTCTTGAATTGTTCCCAGGTCCTGACATTACCTGCTGCATCCTCTGAGATGATGGCATCCCACCACAACTCTGCTTCTTCTTGTAAGAGCCAGATACCTAGTCGTGCTTTGTTATTGGTCCCCAAACCCATGCCTTCAAAGATCTTTTCACAGGTCTTCAACCAAGCAATAGCCTCTGTCACTGTACTAAGGCCAGAAAAGGGTTTTCCTCCCAGGTTCCTATACCTCTTAGCTACTCTGTCTAGCTCAAAGTCATGGGGTGCTGGTGGCTGAATAATAGGGCCTTCCTCAACTACGGGGATATTCCCCCGTCCTCCTGCTACTCCTGCTCGGCCTCCACGGCCTCCTCTAGCTGCTACTGCTCGCGTAGCCATCAAAAAGAGTACTGTATAAGCAAGAAAAGAGTCAAGCTAACAGATTTGATAATTTTCATATATGATAAAGCAGGGGAACATAAGGAAAGGTAATGATGTACTGGTCAAATTGTTTTGCTAATCTTCTTAGCTCATTCTAGGACATGGCTAATCCTATCTCTAATGAGCTACTCGCCTTAAAACACTACTGATTCTATTATGATGAGGTGTTTAATGTGTCAGATCCCGGAACTAAGGTTAACCAAAGCTCTGATACCAACTGTGACGATCCCAAAATCTGAGGTGCGGTATTAAGGATAATCATTGGAATATAACACATCAATCATCATAGCAGAGTACAGATAATAGCAAAAACAATATATAAAATAATTTTACATGGATATGACAACGGAATCACAACATGTAACAACATTAGAATAGCACATCGTAGGATATAACTTAGTAAATGAAGAGAAACGAGCAGTCATCATCGCCAGAGGCGGAATACATACATGCAGTGAGACATAATAAGGGTATCAGTCTACATCGCCAAAGGCGGTACATATACATACGATAATAAGTACTGAAAGTAAAGCAGTCTGCATCGCCAGTGGCGGAATCATAATATAAGTACAATAATGGCGGAAAATGTCAAAGTCATCTCTGTGAAGTCAGCCTTGCCATGAGCCAAAATGCACTCTATACAACAGTGCAGAGCCAAAAACAAACTGTCACCTGTGAACTAGGCTGCCCATGTGAAAATAAGGGCACCTGCATTTGCAAAGTGAAACAAACAACGAGTCAGTCATGGGGACTGGTATGAGAAGTCTATTTAACAGTTTAAACAACAGTAATAAGCAAATCATAGGACCACGCCACTTTCGCGGAACGGGTTTACTCCAGTGATTGCTAGTGCATTTAAAACAAAGTAAATTCTTTAAAACAACGCAATGCTTTTTAAAAGAATGAAGCCATTATAAGACTCAAGTCCCATCATACAATGCAACGCAAGCCGGAGGATAGAGTTTTACCTTATAATGGCCATACCACTATGTCGCCATACTAGTTCTACAATCGAGTCCATTATTTCGTATTGGAAATTGGATTTCCATCATGAGTCGAGGCAAGGGGCAAGCTCCTCTCCGCTTCGAGACACTCTAGCAAATGTCTCAGGACTACACACTCTGGGTAACCCTGGATCCTCCAAGGTCGGTCCTCTCTTACGTTTGAGGATTAATTATTCCTGAACACACGTTTCCCGGTCCTTACAGACCTATAATTGAGGCGCCTCGCATTCCAACAACCACATAGGTGAAAAAAAGATATAAATGTCAGGGCTGGTAAGTCACTGACACCACCATAGCTAGAAAGAAACGTCATGCACTCCTTGGGTCCTTATCCCGTTTTTGACTCATACCGAGGTGTGAGGCTCGCGAATCCACGCTATACACAAAGCCAGGCTACGTAGGTCGTGCTTTGATCATCATCCACAAGACTTTGCTTTGCAACAAAAACCCTGATCATAGCATCTTGGCATGCCACATAGGCAGTCCACTCCATACGAATGATTTCCATCGATATATAACCTCTGAGCTCGTACGTCTCAGAGAAGGGCGTTAAGCAAAAGAATAAATTCTCCGCCGCCAAACAGATATATATTTAACAGAGATCAATCAGTATAGAATAAAATCCAATGTCAGACACACAGTCCATTTACAAGTCCGTTCTGGGTTTGAACGAAACCGAAGGCGTCAAATTCCTCGTATATCCGTCCAATCAACACATACGTTCAGACGGCTACTACTTCCGTTCCTTCACGGTAGCTACTCCGGTCAGGAACCTCAGCAGCGCCCATCCAACCGATACAAAGATCGTCGGTCTTGAATCGTCTTTGCATTTTCCAATTCGAATCGCTCGATAAATTATTTGAAATGAGGGTTAGCTCGGCCTTTTCAAATAATTCACGTAATTAGAATTTAAATCGATTCTTTCCATGGTTATATTATTCGACATCCATCTTTCAGTTCTTTAGTGTTATTTTGGTGTCAAACACATACAACCATCAAATATCAAACAAGTCAAGCCCAACTGGTTTATTTGCAATCTATGTTGCTTATACTTTTTTATAACGATTTTTCGCCATTTTTATTTATTTAAAAATGGCCATATTTAATTAAACGACGTTTTAGGTCGTGTCGTGGCACTGGGGCTGTTTTTCCTCTAATTTGTTTTACACATATCAGAAAATCTAACCGTTGGATTTCTACAAAGTCTATATCAGTGGGAAGATATTCCCAAAGCGAACCCAACGGTTCCAGTTTCGTGAAAATCCGATGGTCGGATCTTCCACACTAGTCGTTTGAAGTTACGGTTTCAAAATTCGAACTTCAGCGTCGTTATTCGATTAAATTTAATTATATTTATATTTATATATAAATATAAACGATTCTGGCGCTGTTTTTCTTCAGATTTGAATTAAACATTCCGGACAATCCAACCGTTGGATTTTTACAAGGTTGGTGCCGTTGGAAAGATATTTCCAAGGCGAACCCAGCGGTTGCGGTTTCGGGAAAATCCGATGGTCGGATTTCTCGTACTAATCGTTTCAAATTACGATTCCGAAACACGAACTGCACGGCTTCGATTCCTTTATATTATATTTATATTTATATATATAAATATAGTTCATTCTATCATTTCAAATATAGTTTATTCATTAATTTCAACTTCGTTTTCACTTCAAATATTTCACTAACGCCTTAATATTTCGAAAAATTTCGCCATAACCTCCTATGTACGGGGAGGGGTTTGGAAATTTATTGGGTCGTGTTAGGTACCCAATAAACCCTAAAAAGACTCCACATATTTATAGTGATATATTCTGGTGTTTACGGGGGAGCGTGTATAGATAATAACTCCAGAGAATAAATTCTCGTCACCCCGTTCCATTTGGAAATAAATAGTCCATGTGTCGTATCTAATAACTAGAGAGACGTGATTATTGTCAACTCCAGACCCGTGTGGGGTTTTTTATTAATCTGTCAATTTATCGTTATATTTTATATAGTCCATATCAGTCATCAGTTCAACCTGTAGTATATAGTCATCGCCATACAAGCCTCTCGCTCGTATGGTAAATCTTCCACCTCGTCACACAAGCTCCAATTGCTTATGTGAAATGTGATGAAGTATACCTATCGTCAAGAAGTATGCCATGTAGTGTAGTTCAAAATTAATTATTACTATCCTATGGCGATATTTATTATTTCACACAGAATAACCAGCACTCCGCATCCAATGGCATTCACAGGAGTTGATATAAAAATAAAATTGCGCAGCCAACTCATCAAGGCTTACCTATTTGTCGGGCACGCAAATAATTTCTTTACTCTACAGCTAATCCCATTTTCCCCTGTTCAACACATGTATATATATGCAGAACAAAGCTAATAATAACATTTCTAGCAAACTATTATTTATTTCAACACGTTTGTATTTTTATCAAAGCGTATACATGATAAAAGAAATATTTTTATCATCAAAAATATTTATTCAACACGTGAATGTTTTTAACACTTCATATTCACAATAAAAATGTAGTTTTTATTGTCTATTCATTTTATTTTAAAATACGATAACATTCAACACATGAATTTCAACTCGACGAACGAATTTCAATTCAACACATGAATATTTTCTATAGTTTGTATATATATAAATATGTGATTTTTATCGCTTAAGCTATTTGTTTAAATTCAAATAATATTCAACACATGAATTTCGATTCAACGAATGAATTTCAACTCAACACATGAATATTTTCTATAGTTTGTATATATATAAAAATGTGATTTTTATCGCTAAAGCTATTTGTTTAAATTCAAATAATATTCAACACATGAATTTCGATTCAACGAATGAATTTCAACTCAACACATGAATATTTGTTTCAACATATGTAATTTATTTCAACGAATGAAAATTATTCTAACACATGAATATTTCAGAAAATTTCGGCAGCATAACGGCAGGGTAGTTAAAACCGGGACCGTTCCTAGTACGGCTCCTCGCTCTACCTTAAAACCTCGCGGTTTTTGACAATGGGGAACATGCATCAAGTTCGCACACAGGCGGCATGTTTTATTTTCAATTCCACAATCCTATTATAATTTGTTTCAACCACAAGAGGGTATTTTTCAACCACAAAGGTATTTTTCAACCACAAAGGTATTTTTCAACCACAATATCAACCACAAACAATTATTTCCAACCATTCGTCATACCATATAATATCACGTCAATCACAAGCAATAAATATCGTCCATGGTCTGTGGACGAGGGTAGTGTATATATATATATATATTATTTCTATAATTCACTTGCATTTCATCACAATTCAAAGCATATATGTTTCATACAACGCTTGTATAATTTATACATCGCTAATATAACTTATACAACACATGTACATGAGGTATACAATGCGTATATAATTTAAACTTCGCTTATATAATTTATACAACACGATTCCATTCACACAATTTTGTTTAGATTCCTCACATTGGTTTTTGCAGTGCTAAAAATCGTAGGAAGATCAGAAAAATCCGCGGCTTCTTCTAGATGGTAGAGAGCCTCCTTGCGGTCACAGTGTCTCCTGTTTCATAAAATTTCGTTAACGAACGAAAAAGATATTATTTTTCAAAGTTTTGCAACACTTAAAAGTGTTATTTTCAATTCAGAATAATAAAGGTCGAACCTTTATTTTTGTTCAGAACTAGGTTTGGGTTTTTCGCAAAATCCGTGAAGTATTGGGATGATCGGCCGTGCTGACGTGGAAGAGGACGGCGAGGGCTTCACCGCGCTGGTGGTTTGAGGGGGTGCGGTGGCAGATCGGGGCGGCGGCGGCGCTGGAAAGTCGATGACTTCCTGGCTTCGTTTCAGGCGGAGGAGGTGATGGTGGGGGTCGCGTCGGGGTCGGATGTGAAGAGGGGCGAAGGGGCTTTCGAGTGGTGGTGGTGGCGCGGCCTGTAGGTGGCGGCCGGAAAAAGGGAGGGAAGGTCGGAGCAACGTGGATCATCGAGAGAAAATGGGCGGCTAGGGTTTCCGTGTTTTTTGTTTTTTTTTTGAAAGGAAAAATCCTATTAGCCGAGGATTTATAGGAAATTTTAAATAGTGTTTTTACAAATGAACTCGAAATCAAACCCAACGACTGTCGCCCCTAGCTAAATACCCCCATTCCGGACACAATGGAATATGTTTCGTAGGCCAATTCGACTGTTACAGTTAGTTATTTTTCAAATTAAAGTATAAAACATTTTATATTCAATTTGAACGTACATTTCAATTTGCCAGGGCCAAAAACTGAATCGAAAAATTCCAGAAAAATAAATCTAGCTTTGTTTTGACGATACGGTCCTATCAAAACCAGTTTCGTCGAATTCTGAGCTCGTTTGAAAATTTTCCATTTTTAGGTCGATCCATTTTAACAAAAATTGACCAATCACATTTTCTTTTGCCCCGCTCACATACTAACTTCAAAAATTATGAAATTTGAAACCTAGCAATAGTTTGACATCCCGGACCCAACAAAAGTGGTTTCGTCGAATTCTGAGGTCGTATGCAAAATATCAATTTTCAAGGGCTATATATGCTATAAAGCGACCTTTCAGAAAATTCATTTGGCCATAACTTTTGATTCTTGCTATGAAACTTCGATTTTTCAGATTCGTTAGAAAGGTATTCATAAACAGATTTAAATATTTTTAGTTTCGCTAAAATCCGTTATATTTTCCACCCGGTACAGTCAGACAAAGTTTGTATTCAAAATTTCAAACTGCCTTACTATACCCAATTCTTTATTTTATTGAAATATGTTATTTCAATTATTCAAATTCTTTGGTAATAACCAAATTTAAAATTTTTAAATTGGTTCACATTTTCCGGGTTATTACATATCAAATCCATTTCAACATAATATTTCTGATCTTCTAAAATTGTCGACTTTCCCTAATTCGGAAATAAATTTATTTATAGTTCGATCTTCTATATTCAAATTCCATTTCAATTCTATTTGAATTCTATATTCAAATTTCCATTTCAACTCTATTTGAATTTCCTATATTCAAATTCCCATTTCAAATCTATTTGAATTCTATATTCAAATTCCATTATTTAAATTTTCTTTATTCAAATTCCATTATTTAAAATTTCTTTATTCAAATTCCATTTCACTTTCTATATTCAAATTCTATATTTGAATTTCCTTTATATTTTCTATATTCAAATTCTATATTTGAATTTCTATATTCAAACTCCATTTGAATTTCTATATTCAAATTCTATATTTGAATTCTCTTATTCAAATTCTCATTTTTAAATTAATATTTGAATTTAAACATTTAAATTAACAAATGGTAAGTTTCCTCCTTTCTTTATAACATCATTTAATTTACTTGTTTATATTTTTAAATAAGCCTTGGTTTCAAATTCATTTTTGAAATTAAATTCTATTTTGGAAAAAAAATAAATTTCCCCTTTTCTAAATTCACACCTGTGTTTATATTTCCTGAATTATCCAATGCTAATTCATTTTACTTCATTTATAAACCTCGTTTATAAATGAACTATTTATAAAATTCGTTTATAAAGGAACTACTTGTTTTATTTTTCAAAATAAGTTTATATCTCAAATCTATTTAAAAATTCAAATTCTATTTTAGAAAAATAGAATTCCCCTTTTAAATCTCAAAAATACCTTTCAAGATATTTTTATAAATTAGCACTTAGGCCTAGTGATATTTAAACACCAAACCACCAATTATTTATTTAAGGTTTTCTAACACATCATATATGACAGTATATATGCAAACAAATAAACAAACAGATAATATATTTTTGAGGAATCCAGTTGGATCCCTCCAACCTGTTTTCCTGCATCCACAGACGGTTAGTCAACATAGTAATACCCATCCTGCTTCGAGGCAGGATTTCGCGGTATGAAGGTCATCCACTAATATATATTTGTGGGGCACATAGGGAAATCATCCGCTATGAAACTGCGGGCATCCGCTGATGAGATTGCGGGAATCAATCCAACCATCAACCCAATATATATATATATATAATAGTCAACCCTAAATAACTAATATATTTCGAATATCCTATTTATATTCCAAATTAGCGACTACAAATCTTCTCGAATGAATTCGCACCTGCGATAATTTTATTTAAATTTACCGATTAAATGTTTATTTATTTAAATTAACTACTTAAATAAATAAATAACTTTCCTATATTTTTCTCTTCTTCTAATGGTTACTAAATTAATTCTAACTTAACCAATTTAAACAAACCTATGTATTTTTAAACATTAACTAATTAGGATATTTTCTTTAAACTTTAAACTAATTAAGGTATTTAATTGAAATTACCTTAATCTCCTTTCCATGTCTACAGACAAAGAACCAATGACTTCTCCTTTCCGTTCCACCATTGAATGGCGACCTGGCACCACTGCCATGTCCAGCCATTCACTTGCTTCACTGGTTAACAATGCTCCTTTCAAAACTACAAACTAGGTCTTCAACGCAGCTGTTACAGAGCCCAACTCCGTTCCCACTAAGAGAGCCAATCCCAAATGCCGCCACATCCAAAGGACTTCACCACTTTCTCCTCACCGATGCAGAATATCACTGCGGAGCTCCAGAATCAAACTCGCAGTCCCCCAAATAAGCATTCAAATGCCTCCCCTTCTTCACCCAAAGTCCGGTCGCCTCCAGCTCTAAATCGGTGTTCGAGTTCGAGCTCCAGGGATTTTCCGTTCAACTGTCTAACCCCAAAACTCGAATCCATCTTCTGTGCACCCATCGACCACCAAACTGAGCTCGCAAGGATCCCATAAGCTTCATCATTACCGCATTCTTCATCCTAGCACCGAACTAGGATATCGCGGTCTTGATTTAAATCATAAACCCTTTTTGGCATGTCGCCATTTCTGTTTTGATTCCAATTTCTGAAATTGAAATAAGGAATCGGTTTTTATAAGGAAATTTGTGGTTAATGAGGAAGCACGGGAATGTTTTGATGTGTGGTTATAAGGAAAGCACGGTTTGGGTTTTCATTTGTGAACATGTAAGGAGCACGGGTTGTTTTTGTTTGTGGCTATGAAAGGAGCACGGTTTGCTTTTGTTTGTGGATACAAAAAGAAGCATGGTTTGTTTTGAACCGGTCTTATTTAATTTAAATTACCCCTTTGATTTCAGACTCCTATTTGAGCCCAACGACAGGCCATCCTAGGGTTAAACCACTATTCCGGACACCCTGGGATAGGCCATGAAGTCCAATTCGATCATCCAGAACAGACATTACGTTAAAGTGATATAAATTAAAGTTCAAACCATTTAAATTCTTCAATAATAATTTAAATATTTATTCTAATTCAAAAAAGGTTTGTATTGATTATCTGAACTATTTTAAGAACAGATTTAACTTTGAATTCAGTTATTCGCTGATTCCTTATTTTGATAATTCAATATATACGATATTAAATAAAAATCGATATTTAAATCAATAAAATAAATATAAAAATTCATTTATATTATCAACTAAATATTTAAATCCATATTAAATATTTTAAAATTAACTCGACAGAAATCTGGGTCATTACAATCTTCCCCTCTTAATAGAATTTCATCCCCGAAATTAGTAAGGTAGGAAAAATGCTTCAGAACCTTTATCTTTTCATAACTCATTTATGATGAACTCAAGTCTTCATATTTCTACAACTTTTAGTTCTACCAAAACTTTAGGTTTTCATTCATTCGCATCCAATTCATATTCATTTCAAATTGATTCTAGTCAATTTATTTACTTCGATCCATTTAACTTGCTTAAGTTAAAATTCAGTTCCAGAATTCAAATTCCTGGGTTTTCATTTCAAATCCT
Source organism: Allium sativum (assembly GCA_030737875.1). Classification (NCBI taxonomy): domain Eukaryota; kingdom Viridiplantae; phylum Streptophyta; class Magnoliopsida; order Asparagales; family Amaryllidaceae; genus Allium; species Allium sativum. The sequence continues at coordinate 1,290,525 of JASFAX010000062.1, read as the reverse complement.
TTGAAATCCCATAAATACACATTTATTTCTATCTCAAATTCAAAACATTTGAATTTTCAAATCAATTTGTTTTTCTTCAAACAAATTTCCATCAAAAACTTTTCTAAGGTAGCAATCCTTCACTTAGAAACTCGAAAATGAACATTGATGATGTTGCAATCATTATCAGAATTATTTTCCAGCCACTGAAGTGAGTTCAGTGCTTAATTAATTTCAAAAATCCATCTAGTTCTTCTTCCCAGGATTTTAAATTCTGAATTCTGGTTTTGAATTTCATTTTAATTCATCTTATTTGTATATTTCCTTCTTATACAAATTATATTGGTTATAAATAACTATTTCCATTTTATAATCTCATTCGATTATAATTCTAACAATCAACTCAACCATTTAAAACAATATCGTGTCCAATCTTCTGTTCAAGTGTTTATAAACTCCTTACATCGTGGCGTCCCACGATCCGATCAAAATTCATAATTCACTCAACAGACTAGTCAACACAATATAAAACAGTTTTTTTAACAAATAACAAATACGCTCTCTCGTATATATATACACTCAACTCATTCTAGGGTGCTACTGGCCCTATCTCTAATGAGAACATTCCAACAAGCCTAGGTATTCGCTCAACCTAAGCTCTGATATCAACTGTAATGGCCCGCAAATCCGTAATATCAGAGTTGGCTACATACATCATACATCCAACCCAAATATCACGAAAATACGAATCATTTTTTTTAAAGAAAAAGGTAGAAGAAGAACAGAAATAACAACATAGAATCTCACATCGCAGTGGAACAAAATATAATATATCATAACTTTTGAAATACAAAATTTCAACTGTATAACATACACTTATCAGAGTACAACACTTACAACACAACAGAACAAAACTCTATATAACTAATGCTGAAGCCTCCTGCTCCAAGCTCCTTTAGATAGATCTGTAAAATCCTGAACTACTTAACTGCCCATACAAATTTAGGCACCCAAGAGTTTAGGTAGAACAAAACAAAATAAACTCCGGGTCAGTCATGGGATTAGTATGAGTAAACAGTTTTAAAATAGTTTCAGAAACTAAATGATATCTCATGAGACCACGCCGTATAACACGGAACGGGTTTTTCCCTTATGAGAACCCAAACACTTGACTTATCTTTCAAATCCTCTTTGATAGAAACGGTAATCTTTATATCAAAACTCTTTGATATTATAATAATGTCTAAATCAAGTAAATAACAATCTAGTGGAACGTTTGCATCTCACGTTCTACTTATATAATATACAATCGTAAACAGCGGGTTCTTATTGGATGTTGGATTCCGACTATGACAACGTATGGAACCACCTGCCGCTGGTATATCTCTAGAGGATAATACACCGAGTTCAACAAAAACATCTTGCAACTCAGCCACACATGACCGACCACTCATTTCGCTTGAGTGTATCTAAGTATATCACCAACGGTTGGGATCAGCAACCGTTTCCCGAATGGGACAACATCGAATAGAATAAGGAATTAAATGAATCTCTAGATAGGTGATGATACACCCTAATGGAAGCTACCCACATAGCCATGCTGCCTGCCCGATTTTTGTCATTTCCCAGTTGTTGAGGCCAGAAGCTACGATCATTTTCCATTCATTGATAACATGATCACTTTGAATGCCACATTATCAGATCCGTTAATCACTAATCAATCTACACAAATATTCTGGATATTATGCTAAGGGAATAAATCTGTTGCAACCATATATATTTATATAGACCAACCCATTCGATCATTGGAAATACTCTGTCAGACACTCGTCCATATACGTTCATTCTGGGGCTGAACGAAACCGAAGGCACTATTCAGTACATCCATCCTTGGCAATCTCTACCTAGGACTTATAAAACAGCCCTTGCAGTTTACTCCGTCTTCAATATAATCAGCATACTGGTTCACAACGCTTATGCCAATACGGAGTGGTTCTTCGGATAATAATCCAACGGTCTCTCCATATTGACAACGTTGGTCAAAACTTCGATAGTCGGTGATTTAACTATCGAATAAAAACAAGGGTTCATTCAACATATCAAACAAATCACTGGGCTCTTTAATTAATATTTCATTAATTAAATCTCTTCTCCATTTCCTTATCAATATTTGTTAACCAAATATTTTCGATAATCATCTTGGCCTTTAACGTTAATTGGAAAACATTCCTATATATCGTCTTCTTTTATTTTCTGTACTTAGAAAATATCTTCTATTTATAATTGGAAAATATTCCAATTACTTATCTCTTTCACGACCATTCATTTTTAGACTTAGGAAATATTCATAATCATATTTCCAAAAATTCACTTCCTTGAGTTAAAATGAATGTTTTGTAAAACATTGTTATGACAACCTAAACACTGCACTCAACTAACTTTTATTCAAACATTCCTCTTCAAGACTGGTGTAATGACCCGGATTTTGAGCGGCTTTGGTTATCGACATAAGCTCGATGTCGATAACCAAAACATCGAAAAATCCCGGTAATTAATGAAAGAAATTAGAAGGTGAGAATAGATAAGATATAAACTTAGAATAGAAGAAGAAGAAGAACACAACATTAGAGTAACACGAACCTCACAGCGGAACGAATAACATATAATAGATAACATAACTTTGAAATATAACAGTTATGTATACAATAGCACTTATCAGAGTACAGCACTTACAACACAGCGGAAATAAACTATAGCTAAATGATCCAGAAGCCTCCTGCTCTAGCTCTTCAAGTATATCTGTAAATCCCGACTACTTGACTGCCTCTACAAATTTAGGCACCCAAGAGTTTAGGGAAAACAACAAAGTAAACTCCGGGTCAGTCATGGGACTGGCGTGAGTAAAACAGTTTAAACAGGTATATGAAGAAGTAAACGATATCTCATAAGACCACGCCGCAGAACGGAACGGCTTTTTCCCTTATGAGAATCCAAAATATCTTTATATCAAAAACCTTTTGATATTATAATAATGTCTATGTACAAATAAATACCAACTAGTAGAAACGCTTTCATCTCACGTTCTACATATATAGTATACAATCAAAATCGCAAGCACGTATTGGATAATGGATTTCCAACTATGACAAGTATGGAACCACCTTCCGATCAGTGTACTCTAGGAACGATACACTGGAGTTCAACAAGAACATCTTGTAATTCAGCCACACATGACCGACCACTCATTTTGCTTGAGTGTATCGAATGTATATCACCAATGGTTGGGATCAGCGACCGTTCCCGTATATATATGGGACAACATTGATAGATTTAAGAAACAAATGAATATTCTCTAGATTGGTGATTATACACCCTACTTCGGTGCGACCGACTTAGCTATGCTACCTGCCCGATTTATGTCATTTACCGGATGATGAGGCTAGAAGTTACGCTTTATCATCACATCAGATTCACTTGGAATGCCACATTGTCAAATCCATCGAAAATCACTAATTGACGTCTACAACCATACATTACGTGTCAGCTAAAAGAAGTTTCCTTCTCAACTTCCACTCTTGGCAAGGTTGAAGAAATCAATGTACGTGACCTCTCCGGAAATACTCTGTCAGACATTCATCAACACAAGTCATCCTCATTCACTTAGAATGTCACATCGTCATACCCGCCAAATCACAAATTGACTTATCCAAAAATAACACGGGTATACAGCTAAGAGAAACGAATTCCTCCGCCACCAAACGTGAATACTTTTGAACAGATCAACTTACGCGACCCATTGGATATACTCTATCAGACCTTCGTCCATACAAGTTGTCCTGGGACTGGACAAACCGAAGGCACTATTCAGTATATCCATCTTAGTAACTGTTATCTAAGACTTATACAACAGCCCTTGCACTTTATTCCGTCTTCAATTATCTTTGGCATATATGATTCGCAACGCTTATGCCAATACAGAGTGGTTCTTCGGATAATAATCCAACCGGTCTCTCCATATTAACAACATTAAAATGGTCAAAACTTCGATAGTCTGTGAGTTAACTATCAAAGAAAAACAAGTGTGCAAACAACGATATTATTTCCAGATGGAAATTATATCGATCAATCATCAACATATATCTATATATATATTCACATTGCCTTATTTTCTATGTTTAGAAAATATATGTTATTAACACTGGAAAACGTTTCCATCTGCTTATTTACAAATCACTACTCTTCCCCAACTATCAGTCCCTGACTGTAAACTAGTATGAGAACAATCCCCTAAGTATAAATCTCGAAGGCCGAAACCAACATCAGATAGACACTTAGAAAACCATTCAATTTACTAATCTCTAGTCAGTTCTAATTTTACATAACTCTATTTGATTAGCTCTGATTGATTAACTCTAACTGGTTTTACTTGGTTTGACTAACTCCATTTATTAACTCGACTGACTAATTCAACTCGATTAACTGAACTAATCACTTTGATTAACTCGACAAATTCACTTTGGTTAACTTAACCAATTCACTTAACTAATTCACTTAGTTTAACTTAACTAATTCACTTTGATTAATCTAACTATTCACTTAACTCCTATCGAATAATCTATATTCGATAACTCCTCTAACTCTACTCGAATAAACTATATTCGATTAACTCCTTTAATCTATTCGATTTGATAACTCCCCTTTCCGAATAACCAATACTCGATTAACTCACTTCGAATAACCAATATTCAACTACTCACTTCGAATAACTAAAAATTGATAACTCCTTCGAATAAACTATATTCGATAATCTCCTCTCGAATAACTAGATTCGATTAACTTAACTTATTTAACTTAACTTGATTAACTCCTATCGAATGACTAGATTCGATCAACTTAACTTATTTAACTCATCTTGATGAACTCCTATCAAATAACTAGATTCGATTTAACTCCATTCGCTTGACTCTAGATCGCAACGATCACAATGGTTACGCCTGATTCCCTTAGGCAACATCCGACCGCCTTAGGCTATTTACAGCCCTGCGAATTACGCTAGCAGTCGTACGAGATGGCAACTTACCCTGAATACTATGTTTGACTAACTCTGTCTCAAATAACTATATTTGATTAACTCTAGTTCGTTTTAACTCTAATCGATTAACTCTAACTGAGTAACTCTAACTCGATAATCTAACTCAACTGGTTAACTTGACTTACTTAACTCATTGGTTAACTTGACTTACGTAACCCAACTGGTTAGCTTGACTTACTTAACTCACTGGTTAACTTGACTTACTTAACCCAACTGGTTAACTCTATTGAACCGGTTAACTCTACTGAACTGGTTAACTCTACTGAATCAGTTAACTCTATTCAACTAATTCGACTCGACTAACCCCTTTCGAATAGCATATTCGTTTTACTAACTTTCGAATACCATATTCGATTTACTCCCTTCGAATACCATATTCGATTTAACTCCTTTCGAATACCATATCCGATTTACTTTATTCACTTTATAAAGATTTCCTTTTTAACAACGTTTTATTCATTTGAAAAGATTTACTTTTAAATAACGGTTCTACACTTTAAAAAATGATTTCCTTTTTATAACATTTCCTTTTCAATTCTATTTGTAAATGGTTTACAAATATGTCCTTTTCAAATTTATTCTTGAAATATTCTAACTCCTTAAATTCTCTAAAAAATTCGCCATAACCTCCTTTGTAACGGGAGCATCGGGAAAATCCCCAAACCCGCCACACAGGCCTTTCCATTCAAAAAGAAAATGGTTTGTAATTATTTCCTTTTTGAATATCTCTTATTTATAAATATTCCAATTTATAAACATTTCGTATTTATAAATATTCCACTTTATAAATATCTCTTATTTATAAATATCCCATTGAAAATCCCCTTATCAACATTTCGGTATGTTATGGTATTCAATCATATCAAATCACGATGTTCAATATCATCCAAGCACATATAATCGCCCACAGATTTTATATCTCATCATATAACAATATATGAAAAACAATAAAATAACTGTTGAGGAATCCAGTCGGATTCCTCCAACCTGTCTCCCTGCATCCACAGATGTTACACAATATGATTATCATCACTTTCAGTTCAATATAAATTATTCTGATAGCAGAATCAATATATAAATATTTAACGGTTTATATATATATATATATAATTTTCACTAACTAATTAGCAGTTCAATCAATCAACCAATACACAGCAATCAACAGACGATTAACAGTTCTAAAAATACATTATAAAAATATAACTGTTCAGAGTTGGTGAGTTTTACTCACACTGGCGCGTTAACCGTTAAATAATCGTTTTACGTTATTTTATTGAGTCGGACAATTTATTTCGCCATAAATTGTAACGAGCTCCGATGGACTTCCAGTCAGCTCCATCGTGTAGTGTCCATCCATACGATTTCAACGTGACTGACGGTTCGTGATTCTGATTCCATATGAATGAGATATCACATTTATAAGTTAATACAAATTCAATTTAGTTAAACACTTAAAATAAGAATAAAAATAGTTTGGGCCTCACCCCAAAATCTTGGCCCATTTAAATTTCCGCACAAAATCCGTATGAGGACCATCTTCCTCAATCCGATAATTTCTCCAGTAATATCGAACAGAAACATGGCCAACGCCGGCCCTTGTTCATCCAATCCCGCTCTTCCATCCTTCACCAAAACAACGAACAAACCCCACCGCTCTCTCTGTCTTTGACTCCTCTTCATCTTCATCAGAGAATGGCGACGCTCGATCCACTACCCTCAGTCGTGTTTCCTCCACTTCCGCACAATATACAGTGTACAAGATCGACACTTATATGCCTCAAATTCACCCAAAATCTGCCTATAACCATTATACGCCTTCACGATCATGAATTTGACCTTCATTTCCGCTATCGACGCCAACAACTCACCAATACCCAAACCCTAACCTACTGCTGTCAAAACCGACAGCGAACCTACGTGCTTCGCACCCAACGAAATACACACCGATGTGAAGAGGATGCTATGAGGATTTGAAATGTATAAGCATTAGGATTTTAGGGATTTTATATGATTTGTTATTGATTTTCTTTGATTGTGTTTTGTTGTGAGAAGGAGGATTAACTGGCGGCTCAAAAATTTGCTGCATTGACTACAGATGAAATATGAAATTAGGTTTTAAGGGTAAGGGTTAGTTGCAATTTATAAGGTAGGATATTTTATTATTATACTCCATTTTAATGGTTCGCTATTTGCATTATAGAATAAAAATTCCTACGATCACATACAATACCCAAAATCATGAAAATTGACATGCAGCTAGAGTACGACATTACGGTCCCAACGAAACTGGTTTCGTCGAATTCCGACTCCGTTTGCTCACACAGCGTATTTTTTAACTGTCAAAATACTGATTGTTTTTCACTCCAAAAATCCGTACGGCCACACAGTGACTCTAAAAATCACGATACTGGAAATCTAACAACTATTTGACATTGCGGATCCAACAAAATTAGTTTCGTCGAATTCCGACTTCGTTTGCAAAAGTGGCTATTTTTAAAGCTCTAAATAGCCCATTTAAATATATATAAATATATTTAAATTAAATTAAATTAAATATAAATAAATTTATATTATCGTATATATTCACAATGGAATATCATACAACTCCAAATTAATTATATACTCGCCATTCCAAGTCCAGATTGAATCGATATTCAATTTATATTGAAAAATCCATTTATAACGTAAATAAAGCGTTATGAATTATAAAGGAATTCCACAGCGACTTTTCTGAAATTTGATTTGGACGTAAATCAAAATCTACACGACGAAATCTCGATTTTTCTCTTCCACTAGAAAAATATACTTCACTAGCTCCTGACGTTTCTTGTTTCACAGAAATCTGGCTTAAAACGAATCCTGTACATTCAGTTGAAGTTCAAATCGCCAAATCGCGAACTGCAGTGCCATTTCAAGCTCGATTTTAATTATAATATAATTATACGTTTCAAACTGACATCGATTGAATAATTTTGTCAATATGATTCAACTCTAAGCTAAATTAAATCTTGGGGATGACCTGTTCACCTTATATTGTGATTTCCAATATTTTTGATTATTTCTGAATTAAATATATTATTTAATTTAATTAAATATTCCATATTATTTAATTAACGACGATTAAATTCCCTATATCACTATTTTAAACAATTAAATAAATTAATTATACCCTTGGAAAATGCAAGTCATTACATTCTTCCCCACTTAAAATAATTTCGTCCTCGAAATTGCTAAGTTAGAGGACGACCCTACCTATTGGAATTCCTAAGATTTGTTTACCCCTTATCTCTTGTTTCTCTGAACCAATTAATATCGACTAAAATATTAATTCCTTCCGACTAACTAAAATTTTCAAAAATTATGAAAATTTTCTAACACTTTAAATTTTCGGAAAATTTCGCCAGCACCTCCTTTGTACTGGTCATTAGCTCAAACTCCAACTCGCCTCTCTGAGCCTTCTTCAACCCAAAAGAAAATCAAAACGCCAAACGGCTTGCCAATTCGGCTCATAAATTCCAAACTCATATAAAATATAAACTTGTACCTTTTTGTTGGGCATATCATTATATCCCTACCATCTGTTATCAACTCGGCATATACAAATGCCATCCCAATCAACTCCAACCAAGTTATTCTTAACACAACCATTCGCTTATTCAAGCCGAATTCAATTTCAAATTCGAGTTTCAAATTCCAAACTCTCAACTTATCATTTCAAATCCAAATCCAGATTATTCTCTAATCACTTCTAGTTTTTCTTAACCTATCATCTCAAGTTAAATTCTGGTTTATTATTTACTTTTACCATCCCATTCGAATTAACTTCACAAGTTAAATTTTAATTTCTAGAACTTAAATTCCTAGGTAAATTTCAAATCAATTTGAAATCATACCGCCAATTCAAAACCTTTGAATTTTCTAAACAACTTGTTTCCTCAAAACAATTCAAATTAAAATCTTTGGTAGCAATCCACCACTTAGAACTCGAAAATCACACCGATGATACTGCGCAGTCATCATCGGAATTATTTTCCAGCGACCCAAATGATCTCAATACTATATCATTTTCAATACCATTACTACATACTTCCATTTTGAAAACATTTCAAAATCTCCCAGGAACTTAAAATTTCCTTATTTTAATTCCAAATCTTATTTAAATTCAAATTTAATTCATCTTATTTCATATACTTTACTTATATGATTCTGATTGGTTATATATAACCATTTAACTTTATAATCTCATTCGATTATAATTACAACCAATATATTTAATATATGATAATATATTACATATCCATACTGTGTCGGTCCATCGTATTCAAGTATTTATTTACTCCTACCGATACATTGGATCAAACTGATCGACCAGAACTCATAAACAACTCAGCTAATGAATCTCCACAATATAAAACCATTTTTATATCAAATACAAATACAAATACGCACTCGTATATATACACTCAACTCAATCTAGGGTATTACTAACCCTATCTCTACCGAGTCACGCCACAGAGCCAAGGTAATTCTTAACTTAAGCTCTGATACCAACTGTAATGACCCGGATTTTGAGCGGCTTTGGTTATCGACATAAGCTCGATGTCGATAACCAAAACATCGAAAAATCCCGGTAATTAATGAAAGAAATTAGAAGGTGAGAAAAGATAAGATAGAAAGTTAGAATAGAAGAAGAAGAAGAACACAACATCAGAGTAACACGAACCTCACAGCGGAACGAATAACATATAATAGATAACATAACTTTAAAATATAACAGTTATGTATACAATAGCACTTATCAGAGTACAGCACTTACAACATAGTGGAAATAAACTATAGCTATATGATCCAGAAGCCTCCTGCTCCAGCTCTTCAAGTATATCTGTAAATCCCGACTACTTGACTGCCCGTACAAATTTAGGCACCCAAAAGTTTAGGGAAAACAACAAAGTAAACTCCAGGTCAGCCATGGGACTGGTGTGAGTAAAACAGTTTAAACATGTATATGAATAAGTAAACGATATCTCATAAGACCACGACGCAGAACAGAACGGTTTTTCCCTTATGAGAATCCAAAATATCTTTATATCAAAAACCTTTTGATATTATAATAATGTCTTTGACAAATAGATATCAACTAGCAGAAACGCTTTCATCTCACGTTCTACATATATAGTATACAATCAAAATCGCAAGCACGTATTGGATAATGGATTTCCAACTATGACAAGGTATGGAACCACCTTCCGATCAGTGTACTCTAGGAACGATACACTGGAGTTCAACAAAAACATCTTGTAACTCAGCCACACATGACCGACCACTCATTTTGCTTGAGTGTATCGAATGTATATCACCAACGGTTGGGATCAGCAACCGTTCCCGTATATATATGGGACAGCATTGATATATTTAAGAAACAAATGAATATTCTCTAGATTGGTGATTATACACCCTACTTCGGTGCGACCGACTTAGCCATGCTACCTGCCCGATTTCTGTCATTTACTGGATGATAAGGCTAGAAGTTACGCTTTATCATCACATCAGATTCACTTTGAATGCCACATTGTCAGATCCATCGAAAATCACTAATTGACGTCTACAACCATACATTACGTGTCAGCTAAAAGAAGTTTCCTTCTCCGCTTCCACTCTTGGTAAGGTTGAAGAAATCAATGTACGTGACCTCTCTGGAAATACTCTGTCAGACATTCATCAACACAAGTCATCCTCATTCACTTAGAATGTCACATCGTCATACCCGCCAAATCACAAATTGAATTATCCAAAAATAACACGGGTATACAACTAAGAGAAACGAATTCCTCCGCCACCAAACGTGAATACATTTGAACAGATCAACTTACGCGATCCATTGGATATACTCTGTCAGACCTTCGTCCATACAAGTTGTCCTGGGATAGGACAAACCGAAGGCACTATTCAGTATATCCATCTTAGTCACTGTTATCTAAGACTTATACAACAGCCCTTGCACTTTACTCCGTCTTCAATTATCTTTGGCATATATGATTCGCAACGCTTATGCCAATACAGAGTGGTTCTTCGGATAATAATCCAACCGGTCTCTCCATATTAACAACATTAAAATGGTCAAAACTTCGATAGTCTGTGAGTTAACTATCAAAGAAAAACAAGTGTGCAAACAACGATATTATTTCCTGATGGAAATTATATCGATCAATCATCAACATCTATCTATATATATATATATATATTCACATTGCCTTATTTTCTATGTTTAGAAAATATATGTTATTAACACTGGAAAACGTTTCCATCTGCTTATTTACAAATCACTACTCTTCCCCAACTATCAGTCCCTGACTGTAAACTTGTATGAGAACAATCCCCTAAGTATAAATCCCGAAGGCCGAAACCAACATCAGATAGACACTTAGAAAACCATTCAATTTACTAATCTCTAATCAGTTCTAATTTTACTTAACTCTATTTGATTAACTCTGATTGATTAAATCTAACTGGTTTTACTTGGTTTGACTATCTCCATTTATTAACTCGACTGACTAATTCAACTCGATTAACGGAACTAATCACTTTGATTAACTCGATAAATTCACTTTGGTTAACTTAACCAATTCACTTAACTAATTCACTTAGTTTAACTTAACTAATTCACTTAGTTTAACTTAACTAATTCACTTTGATTAATCTAACTATTCACTTAACTCCTGTCGAATAATCTATATTCGATAACTCCTCTAACTCTACTCGAATAAACTATATTCGATTAACTCCTTTAATCTATTCGATTTGATAACTCCCCTTTTCGAATAACCAATATTCGATTAACTCACTTCGAATAACCAATATTCGACTATTCACTTCGAATAACTAAAAATTGATAACTCCTTCGAATAAACTATATTCGATAATCTCCTCTCGAATAACTTGATTCGATTAACTTAACTTATTTAACTTAACTTGATTAACTCCTATCGAATGACTAGATTCGATCAACTTAACTTATTTAACTCATCTTGATTAACTCCTATTGAATAACTAGATTCGATTTAACTCCATTCGCTTGACTCTAGATCGCAACGATCACAATGGTTACGCCTGATTCCCTTAGGCAACATCCGACCGCCTTAGGCTATTTACAGCCCTGCGAATTACGCTAGCAGTCGTACGAGATGGCAACTTACCCTGAATACTATGTTTGACTAACTCTGTCTCAAATAACTATATTCGATTAACTCTAGTTCGTTTTAACTCTAATCGATTAACTCTAACTGAGTAACTCTAACTCGATAATCTAACTCAACTGGTTAACTTGACTTACTTAACTCACTGGTTAACTTGACTTACTTAACCCAACTGGTTAACTTGCCTTACTTAACTCACTGGTTAACTTGACTTACTTAACCTAACTGGTTAACTCTATTGAACTGGTTAACTCTACTGAACTGGTTAACTCTACTGAATTAGTTAACTCTATTCAACTAACTCGACTCAACTAACCCCTTTCGAATAGCATATTCGTTTTACTAACTTTCGAATACCATATTCTATTTACTCCCTTCGAATACCATATTCGATTTAACTCCTTTCGAATACCATATTCGATTTACTTTATTCACTTTATAAATATTTCCTTTTTAACAACGTTTTATTCATTTGAAATTTTTTACTTTTAAATAACGGTTCTACACTTTAAAAAATGATTTCCTTTTTATAACGCTTCCTTTTCAATTCTGTTTGTAAATGGTTTACAAATATTTCCTTTTCAAATTTATTCTTGAAATATTCTAACTCCTTAAATTCTCTGAAAAAATTGCTATAACCTCCTTTGTAACGGGAGCATCGGGAAAATCCCCAAACCCGCCACACAGGCCTTTCCATTCAAAAAGAAAATGGTTTGTAATTATTTCCTTTTTGAATATCTCCTATTTATAAATATTCCAATTTATAAACATTTCTTATTTATTAATATTCCACTTTATAAATATCCCATTGAAAATCCCCTTATCAACATTTTGTTATGTTTTGGTATTCAATCATATCAAATCACGATGTTCAATATCGTCCAAGCACATATAATCGCCCACAGATTTTATATCACATCATATAACAATATATGAAAAACAATAAAATAACTGTTGAGGAATCCAGTCGGATTCCTCCAACCTGTCTCCCTACATCCACAGATGTTACACAATATGATTACCATCACTTTCAGTTCAATATAAATTATTCTGATAGCAGAATCAATATATAAATATTTAACGGATTATATATATATATATATATATAATTTTCACTAACTGACTAGCAGTTCAATCAATCAACCAACACACAGCAATCAACAGATGATTAACAGTTCTAAAAATACATTATAAAAATATAACTGTTCAGAGTTGGTGAGTTTTACTCACATTGGCGCGTTAACCGTTAAATAATCGGTTTGCGTTATTTGATTGAGTCGGACAATTTATTTCGCCATAAATTTTAACGAGCTCCGATGGACTTCCAGTCAGCTCCATCGTGTAGTGTCCGTCCATACGATTTCAACGTGACTGACGGTTCGTGATTCTGATTCCATATGAATGAGATATCACATTTCTAAGTTAATACAAATTCAATTTAGTTAAACACTTAAAATAAGAATAAAAATAGTTTGGGCCTCACCCCAAAATCTTGGCCCATTTAAATTTCTGCACAAAACCCGTATGAGGACCTTCTTCCTCAATCCGATAATTTCTCCAGTAATATCGAACAGAAACATGGCCAACGCCGGCCCTTGTTCATCCAATCCCGCTCTTTCATCCTTCACCAAAACAACGAAAAAACCCCACCGCTCTCTCTGTCTTCGACTCCTCTTCATCTTCATCAGAGAATGGCGATGCTCGATCCACTACCCTCAGTCGCGTTTCCTCCACTTCCGCACGATATACAGTGTATAAGATCGACACTTATATGCCTCAAATTCACCCAAAATCTGCCTACAACCATTATACGCCTTCACGATCATGAATTTGACCTTCATTTCCGCTATCGACGCCAACAACTCACCAATACCCAAACCCTAACCTACTGCTGTCAAAACCGACAGCGAACCCACTTGCTTCGCACCCAATGAAATACACACCGATGTGAAGAGGATGCTATGAGGATTTGAAATGTATAAGCATTAGGATTTTAGGGATTTTATATGATTTGTTATTGATTTTCTTTGATTGCGTTTTGCTGTGAGAAGGAGGAATAACCGACGGCTCAAAAATTTGCTGCATTGACTACAGATGAAATGGGAAATTAGGTTTTAAGGGTAAGGGTTAGTTGCTATTTATAAGGTAGGATATTTTATTATTGTACTCCATTTTAATGGTTCGCTATTTGCATTATAGAATAAAAATTCCTACGATCACATACAATACCCAAAAATCATGGAAATTGACATGTAGCTAGAGTTCAACATTACGGTCCCAACGAAACTGGTTTCATCGAATTCCGACTCCGTTTGCTCACACAGCGTATTTTTAACTGTTAAAATAGTGACTGTTTTTCACTCTAAAAATCCATACGGCCACACAGTGACTCTAAAAATCACGAAACTGGAAATCTAACAACTATTTGACATTGTGGATCCAACAAAATTAGTTTCGTCGAATTCCGACTTCGTTTGCAAAAGTGGCTATTTTTAAAGCTCTTAATAGCCCATTTAAATATATAAATATATTTAAATTAAATTAAATTAAATATAAATAAATTTATATTATCGTATATATTCACAATGGAATATCATACAACTCCAGATTAATTATATACTCACCATTCCAAGTCCAGATTGAATCGATATTCAATTTATATTGAAAAATCCATTTATAACGTAAATAAAGCGTTATGAATTATAAAGGAATTCCACAGTGACTTTTCTGAAATTTGATTTGGACGTAAATCAAAATCTACACGACGAAATCTCGATTTTTCTCTTCCACTAGAAAAATATACTTCACTAGCTCCTGACGTTTCTTGTTACACAGAAATCTGGCTTAAAATGAATCCTGTACATTCAGTTGAAGTTCAAATCGCCAAATCGCGAACTGCAGCGCCATTTCAAGCTCGATTTTAATTAAAATATAATTATACGTTTCAAACTGACGTCGATTGAATAATTTTGTCAATATGATTCAACTCTAAGCTGAATTAAATCTTGGGGATGACCCTGTTCACCTTATATTGTGATTTCCAATATTTTTGATTATTTTTGAATTAAATATATTATTTAATTTAATTAAATATTCCATATTATTTAATTAACGACGATTTAATTCCCTATATCACTATTTTAAACAATTAAATAAATTAATTATACCCCTGGAAAATGCGGGTCATTACAACTGGATCTTGCTATTTATCAGTTAAAAATGAAATCAATCAAGCTGGGGTATAATTACCTCTCAGACCTTGACTGAAACATCATTAACTTCAAAACAGACAAGACCACTTAACTCGAATAATCAACACCAAACAAACCAATTATTCATTTTTAAAACGTATATACATTTCTCTTTCTATTACCAGATTTTCGATTTCCATTTTGTTTATACTATTCTATTTTTAAGTTTGTTTCCTTATCGAATTCTATGTATATCAATACATTGATTTCTAACTATCATAATTTCTTAAAAATATTCTAACTCCTTAAATTCCTGGAAAAATTCGCCATAACCTCCTTTGTAACAGGAGCATCGGGAAAATCCCCAAAATGCCACACAGGCCTCTCTATTCAAAAAGAAAATCAAAAAGCCATGCGGCTTGCCGATACGGCGCATAAAAATCTCATATTCATATAAACCTTTTTGTTGAGCATTCTATTTATATCTCTTCGTTAACTTCATTCCAAACCTGTCTCATGTATGTCCATACATTTCTAATTCATTTCAACTTAATACACTCGTTTTTACTCAACTTAGTAATTAACTTGCTAGTTTACTTCTTTTCCTGTTTTGCTTTTATATGTGAACATAACATGTTCAAATAAAATTCTAACTCACTATAAACTCTTTGGATTCGATTTTTAATTTAAGTTTCATATTCGATTTCAAATATGAATCCACAAATCCAATTCACTTTTCAAGGTTCAACTTCAATTCAAAATTTCCATTAACTAGTTGCTAATTAACCGTTTTGCCTATTTCACCCTTTTTATTTGAATATAACTTGTTCAAATATATGTTAACTTGTTTGTACACTAATCAAATTCGGTTCTCAACCTAAGTTTCATATTCAATTTCAAATATAAATTTACTAACCCAATTCTCTTATCCAAAGTCAAGTTTGATTCAAAATCCCATTAACTGATTATTCTTCAATTAGTTAACTCTATTCAAAAATTCAAAATATGATTTTTGTCCCTAAATCATTTCATTTACAGAGCTTGAGCTCGTATTTATTTTACAACTCAAATCTGGATTTTTCAAATGGAAATTCGGATTTTATTTGCTTAAAAATCTCTATATTTATTTAAATAAATCCTTATGGTTTTTAAACGCTTTGGCGCTGCACTTTTAGAAATTTGATTTTGACATATCTCAAAATCTATTCAATGAAATCCAGATTTTTCTCTTCTATTAGAAAACTATTATCTAACTGGTCCTGACGGTTCTTGTTTCAAAGAATTCCGACTTAATTTGACTTCTATATACTCCATTGAAGTTCGAATCGCCAATTTACGAACTGCAGCGCTGTGGCGAGTTCGTTTTAATTATATATATATATATATAAACTTTTAAACTTCGTTTAAAATAAATCCAACTCCATCCTGATATATTTTTAATATATATCAAATCCATTTCAACATAATATTTCCTATCTTCTAAATTTGTCGATTTTCCCTAATTCGGAAATAAATTTATTTAAAGTTCGATCTTCTATATTCAAATCCCATTTCAGTTCTATTTGAATTCTATATTCAAATTTCCATTTCAACTCTATTTGAATTTCCTATAATCAAATTACCATTTCGAATCTATTTGAATTCTATATTCAAATTCCATTATTTAAAATTTCTTTATTCAAATTCCATTATTTAAAATTTCTTTATTCAAATTCCATTATTTAAAATTTCTTTATTCAAATTCCATTTCACTTTCTATGTTCAAACTCTATATTTGAATTTCCTTTATATTTTCTATATTCAAATTCTATATTTGAATTCCATTTGAATTTCTATATTCAAACTCCATTTGAATTTCTATATTCAAATTCAATATTTTAATTCTCTTATTCAAATTCTCATTTTTAAATTCATATTTGAATTTAAACATTTAAATTATCAAATGATAAGTTTCCACCTTTCTTTATAACATCATTTAATTTACTTGTTTATATTTTTAATTAAGTCTTGGTTTTAAATTCATTTTTGAAATTAAATTATGTTTTGGAAAAAAAAATTCCCCTTTTCTAAATTCACACCTGTGTTTATATTTCCTGAATTATCCAATGTTAATTCATTTTACTTCATTTATAAACCTCGTTTACAAATGAACTATTTATAAACTTCGTTTATAAAGGAACTACTTGTTTTATTTTTCAAAACAAGTTTAAATCTCAGATCTATTTAAAAATTGAAATTCTATTTTAGAAAAATAGAATTCCCCTTTTAAATCTCAAATATCCCTTTCAGGATATTTTTATAAATTAGCACTTAGGCCTAGTGATATTTAAACACCAAACCACCAATTATTTATTTCAGGTTTTCTACCACATCATATATGATATTATATATGCAAACAAATAAACAAACAGAAAATATATTTTTGAGGAATCCAACCTGTTTTCCTGCATCCACAGACGTTAGTCAGCATAGTAATACCTATCCTGCTTCGAGGCAGGATATCGGGGTATGAAGGTCATCCACTAATATATATTTGTGGGGCGCATAGGGAAATCATCCGCTATGAAACTACGGGCATCCGCTAATGAGACTGCGTGAATAAATCCAACCATCAACCCAATATATATATATATATATATATATATATAATAGTCAACCCTAAATAACTAATATATTTAAATCAACTAGAAAGCATTCAACAAGCAACGAACAATTATTTTTAACAAATAAAAATAATTCTAAATAACAGGTGAGTGAGATTTACTCACCGTGTTTACAGTTGTCGAATATCCTATTTATATTCCAAATTAGCGGCTACTAATCTTCTCGAATGAATTCGCACCTGCGATAAATTTATTTAAATTTACCGATTAAACGTTTATTTATTTAAATTAACTACTTAAATAAATAAATAACTTCCCTATAATTTTCTCTTCTTCTAATGGTTACTGAATTAATTCTAACTTAACCAATTTAAACAAACCTATGTATTTTTAAACATTAACTAATTAGGATATTTTTTATACTTTAAACTAATTAAGGTATTTAATTGAAATTACCTTAATCTCCTTTCCATGTCTACAGACAAAGAACCAACGATTTCTCCTTTCCGTTCCACCACTGAACGGCGACCTGGCACCACTGCCATGTCCAGCCATTCACATGCTTCACTGGTTAACAATCCTCCTTTCAAAACAGCAAACTAGGTCTTCAACGCAGCTGCTACAGAGCCCAACTCCATTCCCACCAAGACAGCCAAACCTGAATGCTGCCACATCCAAACGACTTCACCACTTTCTCCTCACCGATGCAGAAGCTCACTGTCGAGCTCCAGAATCAAACTCGCAGTCCCCCAAATCAGCATTCGAATGCCTCCCCTTCTTCACCCATAGTCCGGTCGCCTCTAGCCCTAAATCGGTGTTCGAGTTTGAGCTCCAGGGATTTCCGTTCAACTGTCTAACCCCAAAACTCGAATCCATCTTATGTGCACCCATCGACCACCGAACCGAGCTCGCAAGATCCCCTAAGCTTCATCGTTATCGCGCTCTTCATCCTAGCACCGAACCCAGGATATCGCGGTCTTGATTTAAATCATAAACCCTTTTTTGGCATGTCGTCATTTCTGTTTTAATTCCAATTTCTGAAATTGAAAGGAGGAATCGGTTTTTATAACGAAATTTGTGGTTAATGAGGAAGCAGGGGAATGTTTTGATTTGTGGTTATAAGGAAAACACGGTTTGGGTTTTCGTTTGTGGACATGTAAGGAGCACGGGTTGTTTTTGTTTGTGGCTATGAAAGGAGCACGGTTTGCTTTTGTTTGTGGATACAAAAAGAAGCACGGTTTGTTTTGAACCGGTCTTATTTAATTTAAATTACCCCTTTGATTTCAGACTCCTATTTGAGTAAAACGACAGGCCATCCTAGGGTTAAACCACTATTCCGGACACCCTGGGATAGGTCATGAAGTCTAATTCGATCATCCGGAACAGATATTACTTTAAATTGATATAAATTAAAGTTAAAACCATTTAAATTCTTCAGTAAAAATTTAAATATTATTATTCTAATTCAAACAAAGGTTTGTATTGATTATCTGTACTGTTTTCAAATCAGTTTTAACTTTGAATTCAGTTATTCGATGATTCCTTATTTTGATAATTTAATATAAACGATATTAAATCAATTCGATATTTAAATCAATAACATAAATAGAAAAATTCATTTATATTATCAACTAAATATTTAAATCCATATTAAATATTTTAAAATTAACTCGACAGAAATCTAGGTCATTACATCACCAATCCTCAAAACTTTGCCAAACCAACGCCTCGAACCCCAAGAAGCCTCGAGACTTGCAAACCTCGACTCCTCCAAACTCATTCCAGCATCACTCATACCCCACGAGGTACGAATTTCATACCCTACTAAGGGGTATGGTTTTCAGGAAGAGACAATGGGGGTCCGAGCTTTTGGTGGCCTGCATTATGGGATACGAGTTTTACTGTTGTGGTCCCCTACTCTTACCTACTCCCACCTAACTACTCCACTATAAATACCCCCAAGCTCGCACTTCAAAGGGGTTGGAATTAGTTGATTTGACATCTCTTGCAAGCTCCAAGAGACATCTTTAATGACATCAATGCTTTGAGGAAGAAGAAGGGAAAAAGTTCCTTTTTCCTAATATTTATATATGGCAATTATGATCTCAAATTACTTAGAAATGCATGTAAAAGGATTTCATGTGATAGTCTCAAGCTTGTAACTCTTTGTTATTAATAAAATTCCAATGACTCTTCCAAAGTGGACTTAGGCCCCTCCCAGGACCGAACCAATATAAATTTCTTGTGTTATTTACTACTTTCCGCACTTATATTTTCATGCGAAACTATAATTCTTAAGTAAGTAAGAATCATGGGTGTTTACGACATATTTTGCCATCAACATTTTGGTGCTTTCACTAATAAAACTCGGATTTGCTTCTTTGTCGCACATCGTCATCTCGACTTCGACGTGCATTTGGTTCCCTCTCTAACCTGTTGCCAAGTCTGATTATTATGGTAAAGCGACCAAAGAATGCAATGATCGGCCCTTTTGCTACAACCGAAGCTGCGATGTCTCAACAACCTCAGCCGGCGGATAACCCGGCCCCAACCGAGACCCTTCCTTCTGTGGACCTCGTAGCTCCCGCAACACAAGCGGAGATTCATGCGCTTCATGAGAAATATCAGAACACAACTCTCGAGGTCAATCAGATGTTGAGATACAATATCAACCTAATCGCCAACTTGAAGAAAGTCAACGCATCGTCACACGACTTCAGCTGGCTCAGAACAACGCCCGACCACGACATACTATCTCGGAAACCTCCTCTTCTGAGTCAAGGGGATCACATCAAAGAAGAAGGTTTAGCCTCATTAACAATGTCACCGTCTATTCCAACGCTCATACCAACGGCAATGCAACAGTCAAGGTAACGGCAATGGAAACGGTGACCAAACTACCGTCACCTACAACTGGGGAGCGCGGTACCACGACCATTCCTAATTGATTATCAACGACGAACCGAGTCCGAGTAACCAACCCCCTTGACAGAACTCAACTGTCGCTGCTTAGAATCAAGAGCCTACTCTCCCTGCAGCCCCGTAGGCTCAAGTACATCCAGATCAAGATGCAAACCAACCTGCTTAGCCTCACCACCCCTACCAAAACTATACTATAGATGTTGATGACATGGAAGAGGATGACCCGGATGTGCGTCATAGAAGACGATCGCGGGGGAGAACTCCTGAAGTTCGTCGAAACGAATGGATTCCACCGAAAAACCTGCATCCAACATATCTCCCCGACATGTTCTGAAGGATCATGAAAGAGATGCGAGGGAATGCCAACGACTCATGGGAAACCCATATAAGGTGCAACCCCTTCACTAGGATCGTGCATGAAGCCGAATGGCCACGATGCTTCAATATGCCACAGATGGCATTTTATAATGGCACAAACGACCCCTATCCCTTCCAAAACAGCTATGAGTGGCAAAGGGACCCCAATCGGGCCACCAACCGGGTCAAATGCAAGTACTTACCGGTTTTCCTATTAGGCACTGCTTTACTCTAGTTCTCTTCCCTTCCGCTCCATTCTATCAATAACTTTGGCCAACTGGCCACAGAGTTGGATAAACAATTTAGAATGCACGTCCCGACTCCAAAAAACGGCCTCACTCTGTCTAATCTTTACCAAGTACCTGCCGAGTCGCTCAAGAGCTACCTCTCGCGGTTAATACCGCCCTTGCCGAGGTAAACGACCCAAAGCTTCATACCTTGCTTTTCCAACTTGCGAAAGGCATCCTCCCCACTTTCGAGTTCGGGGCCTGGATTGACAGAAAGCAACCTAAGAGTCTGGACGCTTTCTATGAAAAGGCCAAACAGTTCTTGTGTCACGAAGAGGTGAGGCGTAACTAAATCTCCCGGACCAACCACTCCAACAACCCGCATGAAGACACCATCGACGACAACATCAAAGGAAAACAGGTTGGAGAACCTTTCAGTAAGGATAAAGGGGCATGTCCTAACAAATCAAAGCCGAATAACAACAGGCAGCACGTCTGCAAAGACAACCAGTTTCCAGCAAACCCCAAGAAGCCTGGTCGCTACCAAGCTAACGAGACTTACAACCCGTTGATTGAAGACCTAGAGACGATCTACTTGGAAACGCGTAACACGCTCCAATATACGAAACCAAATTCCAGGGAGTCCACTGATCGTGTGAAGAAATCCGATAGGTATTGTCGATACCACGACATGTATAGGCACAATACCAATGATTGTCGCCAACTCAAGGACGCGATCGAAAAGCTCATCCGTGAGAAGCGCTTTGAGTAATATGTTTAGGGCCCTCTTCCTCCCAAAGCTACCTTGGGTCCTTCTACACTTGCGCCTCTAACACATGCCAAAGTAGCTCCTGGTCCGTCCAACCAAAGATGAGGCATTGTGATCAACACTATTTGTGGTGGGCCTTACCCCACACACGAAACCTTCCGAAAAAGGAGGATTACGTGAGATTTATAGAGCACACCACCTATGAATCCTGCTCCACTCTAGATGAATCCATCCCCGCCATGCTTCAGAAAACGATGCAGGATGACATCGTCTTCCGCGAAAGAGAGTCTACGAGAATTGAGATCAGAACCACATACCCTTTCATGATCACAAATTAGATCGGCTCTACTTTCGTCTACAGGGCATTGAACAACCTGGGAAGTTCAGTCAACATCATCTTAAGCTGCCTACGATAGGATGAGGTTGGAAACCAAGGACTTGAAACCATGCCATGCCACAATCCCCGACTTCAATGGATCTTCTAATCGCCCAGTGAGCATGGTCGACCTACCTAACGAACTGGGAGACGGGGATCAGATCCATGTCTGAATCCTCACTTTAATGGTTATCGACATCATCTCTCCCTACAATTTCTTCTTCGGACATCCCTTCCTTAAAGAATTACGAATATGCATGTCACCGTGGTCTTTCCTAATGAAGTTCCCGACAGAGAATGAGATCCGTACGGTGAAAGACCAGGCAACTGCTCGAGATTGTTATGAAACAAAATGTAAGAACGCGCATAATAAAGACAAAGGAAAGATCGTGCCTCTGCCTTCTTGCGCCAAGACCATCTCCGCATAGCAATCAAAGGCGTCTTAGCCTTGGCTCAAGTGCCACTGCCGTCTTTACGACGATCTCAAACCAAGGGAGGACGAAGAGCATGACCACGAGAGGGCTACCCTAGTTGAACCTACTGTGGATTTGTCGATCAGCCCTAATGAGCTGTCGAAGGTCTTGAAAGTTAGGTCACAACTTCATCACACGATAAAAGAAGATCTTGTGGATTTCTTAAGGGCCAACCTAGACATGTTCGCTTGGACCTACTCGGACATGCGGGGCATCTTCCCCACAATCGCTTTTCACCAATTAATCTCAACCCCTCACTACCTCCGGTCAAACAAAAACGCTGATTCTTGGGAATCGAAAGATCCAATTCATTCAAGGAAGAGGTATATAGGCTACTCGACAACAAATTCATCCATGAAGCTGACTACCCCGAGTGGTTCTCCAACCCGGTTCTAGTCAAAAAATCAAATGGAAAGTGGCAAACGTGCGTCGAATTCTCTGACTTGAACAAGGCATACCTTAAAGATATCTTCCCTCTCCCGAAGATAGACTGGCTTGTTGACTCAACCACGTGCTACCAGCTCTTATCCTTTATGGATGCTTATTCAAAATACATCAAATTCCGATGTATATTCCCAACCAGGATCGCACCTCTTTCATAACCTACCTTAGTCTCTATTGCGATTGTGTCATGCCTTTCGGTCTCAAGAACGCGGGAGCCACTTATCAATGAATTATTAACCGCCTATTCAAGAACCAGATCGGAAAATTCACGGAGGCATATGTGGATGTTATGCTAGTAAAGTCTAAGATATTGAGCGACCACGTTCGCTATTTCTCCGAAATGTTCGATGTCCTCCGCCAGTGTGACATGAAACTAAACCCCTTAAATGCTCATGTGGAGTCTTCTCAGGAAAATTCTTAGGTTTCATTGTCAATTCCCAAGGCATCGAAGTTAATCTAGACAAGATCAAAGCTATCCAAGATATTCATTCCCCTCAGAACATCAAGGATGTTCAAAGTTTAAATGGAAAGGTCACCTCTTTAAGTCGATTCATCTCCAAAACCACTAACAAATGCATTCCCTTTTTCTATTTACTTCGGAAAGGGAAGTGCAACTTCAAATGGACCCCAGAATGCATTGTCGCATTTAAGGACCTTGTGAATCACTTAGAACAACCACCTATCTTATCCAAGACTGTGGACCACGAGGACTTATACATTTATTTTGTTGTTTCCATGCATGCAATCAGCTCGGCACTGGCACACATTAAAGACCATGTCCAATGACATGATTACTACATCAGCAAAAGATTGATAGGGACAGAAAAGAACTACCAAAGCTCGAAAAACTAGCATACTGCTTGTTGATATCCTCCCAGAAGCTGGACCAAACTTTCAGTCTCATCCTATAAAGGTT
Source organism: Allium sativum (assembly GCA_030737875.1). Classification (NCBI taxonomy): domain Eukaryota; kingdom Viridiplantae; phylum Streptophyta; class Magnoliopsida; order Asparagales; family Amaryllidaceae; genus Allium; species Allium sativum. Next base: position 1,265,983 of record JASFAX010000062.1, on the reverse strand, counting down.
TATACTGACCAGCCGCTACGACAAGTCCTACAGCGACCTAAGTCATCCGAACGACGACTAAAGTGGAATATAGAGATGAGTCGATTCGAGTTAACATTTATCCCCTGTCTAGCCATCCTCGGAAAAGCTATTGCTTATTTCATAATAGAATTCATTGCTGCCGAGGAGTCTCCTCCAGAAAGCATCGAAGCTCCAAACATCCATTGGAAACTATTTGTAGACAGATCTTCCAATAATAAATACTCTAGCGCCATAGTCGTGCTCATCACTTCCGAAAAGCGCCTAATATGCTACTCTTTAAAGCTCAACTTCCCTGCTACCAACAACGACGTAGAATATGAGGCCTTGATAGCCAGGCTTAGAATCTCAATTGAACTTAACATCAAGGCCATCCAAATCATCTCTGACTCGTAGCTCATCGTGCATCAGGTACAGGGGGAATACCAAGCCAAGTGGGCATGGCTTGCTCCCTATCTAGCCCAGTTTCGGGAATTGCTCACCGACTTCGACCACTTTGTCAGCACATATAAACCCCAATAACAAAATGAAAAAGCAAACTCGTTAGCCAAGTTCGCAAGCTCCAAGGATGCACAACTTATGGGGCTCACTACAGTCGAAGTACTCTATTCAACAAGCATTGACCGGATGCAAATTGATTCGGTAATGGATACCAATGCCGAACCTAAGTCATGGATGACACCGATCAAGAACTACTTTCAACATAGAACCCTCCTGGGACATTACAAGGAAAGACGAGCGCTCATTCGCCAGTCATCTCGCTACATCATTCTGGATGGAGTACTCTACTGCAGAGGTTTCTCCGTCCCACTACTCCAATGCGTAGTCCATGACGACGTTAACCACGTGCTGACAGACGTGCATGAAGGCGATTGTGGCGACCACAACAGAGGGCAAACCTTAGCAAGAAAAATCATTAGACATGGCTACTTATGGCCCACACTCGATCAAGACGTCGCAAACTATGCCGACAAGTGCAACAAATGCTAGTGCTTCTCAAAGATCCCAAGATCCCCGCCTACTGAGTTGACGCAAATAGTTAGTCCTTGGCCTTTTTCCATGTGGGGAGTAGACATTATTGGACTCTTCCAATGGCTAGAGGCGGGGCACATTATGCATTCATCCCGGTTGATTATTTCACCAAATGGCCGGAAGCCAAAGCTCTTGCTGCAATCACCACCAAGAAGGTAATCAATTTCGTCGTCTGCAATATCATTACCCGCTACATAGTCCCCCATGCCATCATCTCCAACAATAGAACCCAACATGAGAGTGCAGAGTTCAAAACCTTCTGTCATCGGCATAGCATCGAAAAGAGATTCTCGGTGGTGGCTCACCCTCAAGACAATGGGCGAGTTGAGACTGTCAATAAAGTGATTAAATCCATCATCAAGAAGCATCCGGAAAAGCCAGAGGCTTGTGGGAAGACAAACTCCCTATGTCCCTATGTGCTTACCTGACCACCAATAAGTCAGCACTGGGCCACATTCCATTCTCCTTTACCTAGGGATCTGAAGTCGTCATCTTAATTGAGCTAAAGCTCCAGTCTCATCGAGTTACGTGCTATGAGCCAAAAACCAATCAAGATTTCCTTCTGTAATTGTTCGATTTTCTCAAAGAAAAAAGAAACAAAGCTAGACTCAGGGCTGCCATCTAGCATCAATGAGTTGCTCGATACTTCAAATCTAGAGTCCACAGCAAGGATCTCATATCGACGACCTCGTCCTGAAACAAGGTTTTTCCCCCACCGACTGGACTCGGTCCTCGCAGGATAGGCTCGTACGTCATACAATGGAAGCTTAGAGATGGAACTTTCAAGATAGCAACCGTAGAGGGGGCCGAGCTCCCAAGGGCATAGAACAACGAACATATCCGCAGCTACTTTACATTACTTAGTGTATAGTTTTTCCTTCTTTCCAGCAATGTTTTGTTTTCTTGAAATTCAAGGAACTGTAAGGCTACTACTGCCAAAGTTATTAGTAAAGACATTGTTCAATTTCCTATGTCCTCTCTATGTTTACTTCTTGCATGATATATTTGATTGACCATCACAGCTGACTTGCATACACAAACACTCGAACACCGGATCGACACCCCGAGCACGGGAGCCGATGCCGCCATTCGAACCTCAAACCAACATCGTGGACAAACACCGAGGACATCGATTCAGCTCCCCGAGCACGGGAGCTGACACCGCTACTCGAGTCCCAGGCCCGGACGCGACCGAGTATAAACAATTCCACTCGGATCTCGGCCCAGCATCGGGAACGAGTATAAATCGTTCAGCTCCCAAGCCCCGGACTTGGGGGTAGCCCAGCAGCCAATCTAGTGTGAAACTAACTACTCGCATGGCTTCATCTGACCCATCGGGTTAGGATCCGAGTACCTATTGAATCTCAGTCCAGCACCAAAACCGAGCTTAAATTATTTCCGCTCCTAAGCCATAGGGATTAGGCAGCCCCTCGGCCACAATCCGACCTCCAAGTATGTATCCGGGCACTCTTTGATGAATAAATGACGTCCTCGCGCTTTAAACCCGAAAGAACGACGGTAGAGCCAAAAGTCAGATGAATCGCAACATTCGTGGCTTCACTCTACTTAGGACTAACGAACTCGGGTTGGTCCAAGGCAGAAGGCACCTGGCCTAGATTCCACGTCCTTCAAGATTCCTTCACACAGGAAACCCCTCGAACGGAACTAGCGCACGGTCTCTACACGATTGGAGACACCTCTAAATAGAGACACCTCATAACATTTCGGTTAGTGTAATAATAAGTACGCTTGTGCAAGTACAGGACACTGGAAAACATAAGAAGAACATTCGAACACTCAACATGAAATGCAATTTAAATAACTAATATTTCATTTTACACATAGATAACACAAACAACATAACTAATATATTCCCTTTCTAATGACAGGGTGTACATGAAAACCACACCGTGCCTTTAAAGACCAAAAGCGAAGGCCGTACTCGTGTATACTATAGGCCTACATAACCAAAATATCAATAACGACTATAGTAATTACTAAGGCTACTAATATTTCTTCTTCCTTTTCTTTTAGTGAACAGATTCGACACTAGACAGGTTACCACCCGTAGTGGACCTCTTCCTTGCCGAATCTCTTCCACCTTTCCTCCTTTATCCTTCGTAGGAGTAGCTGACTCGTGAGTAACCGAGGTGCGCTTTCCATCGTCATCCTCGCCACTCGTAATCTTCGTAACATCCCCAAGGGCTATGCACTGCAACAGTTTGGGGGCGGTGTTCGAAGAAAGAGCCAACATAGTTCCACCTCCTCCCAGAGCTTTCTTGGCCTTCGACTCGGCCTTGTTCTTAGCATTCCTGGTTGCCTTCTGATCAGCCAGTTTCTTGGACTTGAGTTTTCCCATGTCGTCCTCCTTGAGCTTATTTAAGGCCTCCTTGAATCTCTTGTTGGCTTCATCATCGACCCTCTTCTTCCTTGCTTCCTTGTTGGCTATCTCCTTTTTAGCTTCGGCATCAGCTTACTTCTTCGCCACCGCAGCGACGACCCTCTCCTCGGCATCTTGCCTAGCCTTCGCCTGAACCTCCTCCTCGGCAACTTCATCATGCCTCCTCTTCTCTTCCCGCTCTTCAAATTTATCCACCATCTGGGCCTTTTAGGCCTCCACAAGGGCTTGCATTGTTCGCACATTGGCCTCCATAGGACCAGTCACATGTGCACTCTGGCCGTCCACAACCTCTCCTTCCATTAAAAGGCCCGTATAAATGTTGGACCCCAGCTCTACATCTGAGAACGTGTACACCTGACTGTTTCCCTCTCCGACTTGTATCCCTTGCAGTCCTAATCCAGGTTCCGTTGCTTGGAGAAGCATGGGGGCAAAGCCCAGTGTCACAGCAGCTCCAGGAGGGGTTAAACAGTAAAATCACAACCTTTTAGTCCATAAATTCGGTATTTACATCATCCTCGGTTATTCATGGTAATAAGAATTTACCTCCAGAAAGGGATGAGGTAGGCATGACGGGGAATGTGCTCATTGTAGCAGTCAAGGTAGGTTCAGTCACTCCCAATCCCGGGTGTTCAGGATCATACTCAGTAGGAGGCTGGTAGGAGCTTCCCTCCACAAATGTCTCAGTGACAACAAAGCTCTCCGCAGGGACAAACATTCCCATCTCGGTAGCACGTTTCACCAGTCTCTCCTTCTCGGCATCATATTGTAACAATCTCCTCCCTTCCTCTAGTTTCTCATACTCTTCACTAGTCAGGAGCTCTGTCATAAGTTGATGCTCATTTAAAGTTCCCGCATCCACCTGACGTAGCCAAGCCTCATACAACACCAATCTCTCCTATGTTTGGGCCAGTATTCGAGGATAATTCTCGACCTGTGAGATCCCATGAAACTTTAGGGCCTTGACGTACATGTTTAAAATATGCTCCTCTAGGGATGCTTCCACCCAAACCTCTGCGTCCTCGATCTCCTCCCTCAACTTCTCCTCTTCTCTTAGATGCTCAGCCTTTAACCCGTCTACCGAGCTCAATACATCCTTACTACTGGCCTTGGCCTCCTCCTTCTCCTTCTTGGCCAACTCTAGTTGCAACTTCCTTCTGTAGTTTCTAAGTCCCCTCATTATCAATTTTTAACCTCTCATTCTCCGCCCTTAGGGCCTCATTGTTGGTCTTAAGCTGGGATACCTGTTTATTGTCTTTCTCTAGTTTAACATTCACTTTCTCTAGCTCTGCTTTATCCCTTTTAAGGGTAATGTTCTCAGTCATTCATAAGGCTGCTATATCTTTGAAAGTCGAGCTGGCATGCTCCGCCTCCTTCTTCAGTCTCTCGTACATTTCCATCAGCTCCGCTGCGATAACGACACTAAGAAGTTAGCATTCGAGAATATAACTACAGATAAATGGATGTTTACGACACAGGAAGAAAATTTACTATCTCCTTCTCTAAATTACTAACGGTGATCCGTTCGACGTCAATCGTCAATCCCCGATTCTAGATCTCCACGTTCTTCTTTTTGATCAATTCTGAGAGGTGGAAGGTATAATTGGTAAGCTTTTTAGCTTGGAAATATGCAGCCTTCACCTGCATCCATACCTCTTCGATGTCTGCCCGGGGAATCAGACTGATGTCAGGAAGGAACACCAGCTCGTCAAAACAGTGTTGGGGAAACTTCTGCTTTAACAATGCTTTCCTCTCCTCAACCGAAAGCTCTCGAGTCTCGAGCACCACCTAATCCAGATTTTTCTTCCTTACTAACTCCTTTTGCAGACGATTCGGCTCTGACTCCTTTCCTTTGGGGGCATATGTAGGAGCCAGATGTCGACGAAGAATGTCTGGTGCCCGCTGCGTCAGGTCCGGAATCTGAACTAGATATCCTAATAAGAGGTGGAGGAGTCAGGGGCCGGTCCCTATGAGGATGTTCGCTGCCATGATCATGCGAAGGTGGAGAGTCACCAAACAAGCTAGTCTCCCTTTTGAAGCTGTTAAGAAAAGTGTTCCTAGGGAATCAGCAATCTCCGTGCCTATAGCCTCGACCTTCTCATCCTCTTTCCATATCACCTGCTAAAGAAACAGATTAAAGTTAGATACTCTACACGTACAAGAAAACGCTATGCCATGCGATGTTTATAAGTGTATGTCCTAAGTGTTCTCTCAATAGACCAGATAGCGGTCCACCCGAAGGACTGAACTCCCCCACAACTAAAGCTAGCTCTTCCATACTTGTTGTACCCAGCCAAGGAGGCAAGTTTAGAGGGAGTTTATTAAGATCATCAATTTGGCATGTCCTCTTGAGCGAGATGGCGGTCTCTGAGGTAGTTGCTGGAGGCTGTGACCTTGTCAACACTCCTACCCCCGCCTCATCTGCTATAAGTGGAATAGGAGCGTTCAACGGGTCCTCGTCCCCAACAACTACCTCGCCATCGCCAACCTCACCCCTGTTAGTTTCCTCCTCGGTCTTAGCATCCTTTGTTGAGTCAAGAACTTTTAATGATCGTTTTGATTAATGACGAGAAGAAGCTTCATGATCGACAAAAAGAAGATACAATGGTTTCATAAGTTAGAAGTTGGTTATTTAGAATATTTTATGTTAAAATCTATCCTCAAATAATCATACTTCCCATTGATTCCAAAATTATGCATAAAAACTCGTTTATATTGTATATTGACAAAAACAGGTCAACCTGTTAAAAATAACAGGTCAACCTATTTTTAAATATAACAGGTCAACCTGTTAAAATTAACAGGTCAACAGCTTTTTGAAATAACGGTCAAAAACCTGTCAACCTATTAATTTTTCCTGTCAACCTATTTTTGAATTTCATGAAGAGTCATCTTCTTTCTTGAATAGTTGCATCCATTTCTCTTCATTTAAAATCATTTCTTTTGATTGCAACTTTTCACCAACAATTGCAACTTCTCAATTACTATAAATACATCAGTTTTTAATCAATCATATCACCGAAATTTCTCTCCATTCTCTTATCTATATTGTATTATTCTTAGCATTCTAAAAGCACACAAAAGCACTCAATTATCGTTTGAATCTCCAAGCATATTTAACACACTTGTGATTCAACACAATAATCCACTTCCAAATCTTTGCAAACATCAATATATATTTGAGGATAAGATTATAGGAAGGTTGTACTCAATCATTGACTAATCAGTGTTGAAGAAAGAACACATTCAAGGTCAAACTCTTGTAATCATCTTGTGGGTAAGCTTGTAGCCCGTGAAATCAAGTGGGTAAGCTTGTGTCCCGTGAAATCAAGTGGGTAAACTTGTAGCCCGTAAATCAAGTAGTTGTGAACCTGTTCCTCCGGGTGAAGCGAGGGTGTTGTTTAGTGAAAAGCCGAAGAGGAGCTTCGGGACTGGACGTAGGACTGGAGGTCCGAACCAGTATAAAAATCCTGGTGTCATTACTTTACTTTACTTTACTGCATTTATAGTTATTTGTGAGATATATCTTGTTTACGAATTTTTACCTGCATAACTATTGAATAGCTTAAGTTATCACATACATTCCGCATAGCCATATTAAGTGATCCTGCATAGGTCGCATACCCCTGCACTTTCAATTGGTATCAGAGCTACATTCACTGACTACTGAATGTATGAGATATAATCTTATCCTGCATATGTTCTTTCTTCAACAGTCCTACATTCACTGACTACTGAATGGGAAGGAAAAGTATTAGCCATAGAAGAAGCTAATGATCTTTCCACCATGAAGCCAGATGAATTGATAGGAAATCTTATGTCCTATGAAGCTAACTTGCAGGCTCGAAAAGAACAAAAAGAAGAAAAGAAAAATGTAGCTTTTCATGCTGATGAAGACATCTCAGATTCTGAAGATGAGGATCTAGCATTCATTGCAAAAGGATTCAAAAAATTCTTAAAGCAACGAAAAGCTAGTCGATACAACATAAAGAAGTTCGGATCAAACAGACCGTCATCATCGAATGTAGAATGCTTTAATTGTCATAAGAAGGGACATATGCAAAATGATTGTCCAGAACAAAAGAAGAAGACAGAAAATGACAAGTTCAAACACAAAAAGGACAAGTCAAAGAAACGGGCATTCTCAGTAACTTGGGATGATTCAGATTCATCTTCATCCGAAAGTGAAAGCGACTCAGATAATGAACAAGCAAATATATGCTTTATGGCTAAAGAAGATGAGGTACAAATTCCTTCTTTTGAAGAAGTTCTTGATATAAATGCTGAGTTAATATATATATTTAAAGATATGAAACGACAATGCAAACAAGCTCAAGCTGATTTAAGTAGAGTAGAATTTGAACGAGATATGTTAAAAGATGAAAAGAAAATATTAGAAGAGGAACTTGGAAAGGCCCAAGAATCATCATCAAATATTGATTCTCAACTATCTCTTTTGACTCAAGAAATTGAAGTTCAAAAAGAAAAGAATGATACTCTTACTACTGAGAATCATGAGCTTAAAGAAAAAGTTAAATCTCTAGATCTTGAAAAAGCTAGTTTGCAAACAAAGTTAGATAATATTACTAAAAATGTTTCTAACTTTAACAAAGGTCGAGAAAATTTGACAAAAATTATTGAGAGTTCACAATCAGCTACAAATAAGCAAGGGTTGGGATATAAGAAGCAAGTTATCAAGAAACATCTTGGCAAAAGAAAAAAGAAAGTAATACAAGAAACTGAAGCTAAGAAAAATCTTAGTTTATTATATTCCAAACCAAAACCGATTGTGAAATCTCAAAAGAAGAATGTCAAATCTATAAAAGTATGGGTTCCTAAAACAAATAACAATCTGATTAGGAACAAGTATATTCAAATTTGTTTGAGTACTGTGCATCATAATCAAAATTATTTGTATAAAGGAGATATCGGACCCGTATGGGTTTGGACTCCTAAGACCTAACTCTTAGGACCCTATAAAAAGTGGGTACCATGAACTTAACTTTATTTTTTGCAGGTCCCACTTAAGAAAAGAGGAAAGTGGATACTGGACAGTGGTTGCTCAAAGCATATGATTGGAGACAAGAGCCTATTAACAAATATCACGTATTCGGATGGTGGCTCAGTCACTTTTGGAGATAATTCAAAAGGCTATATCATCGGCAGAGGCGATGTGAGAAATTTTGGTACATCTAACTTACCTCTTATTACAAATGTCATGTTAGTTAAGAATTTGAAACATAATTTATTAAGTATCAGTCAATTGTGCGACAAAGGTTTTACCATTTCTTTTTCGGATAATAAATGTAGTATTTTAGATAAAGATCAAAATATAGCTTTTGAAGGACATAGAGATAGAAACATCTATATTCTGAATATGAATATCAATCATAATTCAGATATGTGTCTCGTGGCAAATGATAATGATCCATGGCTATGGCACAAACGTTTCTGTCATATAAACTTCAGAACTATTGACAAGTTAGCCAAAAATGAACTAGTAAAAGGTTTACCCAAACTTAGTTTTAAAGTTGAAAATCTTTGTGATGCATGCCAAGTAGGGAAATTGACAAAATCATCATTTAAATCTAAGAAGATAATATCAACATTACAACCACTTGAGTTATTGCATATGGATCTATTTGGACCTACTCAAATACAATCCATAAATCATAGTCGATATGTGTTTGTAATTGTTGATGATTTTTCTCGTTATACATGGGTGATTTTCTTGAAAAATAAAAGTGACACATTTACTCAGTTCAAATCCTTCGTCAAGAAAATTCAAAAGTCAAAAGGACTTAAGGTTAAGAATATAAGAAGTGATCATGGCGGAGAATTCGAAAATAATGAATTTGAACATTTTTGTACAAAGAAAGGTATTAATCATAATTTTTCGTTTCCTCGAACTCCACAACAAAATGGAGTTGTAGAACGGAAAAATCGAACATTACAAGAATGTGCAAGGACATTGTTAAATGGAAATACTTTACTAAAACATTTTTGGGCAGAAGCTGTAGCAACTGTATGTTATGTTTTGAATCGTGTATCCATTCGACCTCTTACTAAAAATACACCTTATGAATTATTTAATGAAAGAAAGCCAAATATTTCATACTTCAAAGTTTTTGGTTCAAAGTGTTTTATTTTAAACACAAAAGATCGTCTTGGTAAATTTGATTCAAAGTTTTCAGAAACCAATTTTTTACTATATTTAGAAGAGAATTTTTCTATGGTTAAACAAATACAAACCATCAGTTTTCTTTCCCCAAATAGAAAATTCCTTCCATATATGATTATATTTTATTTTTGAGTGCTCTCAGACAACTCTTCTCTCAAATCTCCAATAAATAACGTATTATCATGGCTCATATCTGTGATGAATGTGCACGAAAATCGCACATCACCATAACAAGTTCCGAGTCCGAAGAACACTACTCCCCTAAGACACCAGAACACCCTCCTGGCTTTCATCAGAATTCTCATACACCTGGAAATACTCCAACATTGAGACGATGCAAGAAGGCACTTTTCTGTTCCCCACGAACCAAAGAAAAGATTGACGAGATACACCACTATCAAAAACACCAAGTCGATCTCCAAAGGGAGATGTACTATGAGCAGAGATTAACTTCTTCTCGCTTAACTTATCTCGAACAACTAGCTTCATTTTTTTGTGGTTCAAACAAGAATAATGTTCATGAACCCACGCAAATGCCATCATCATCAACAAGAACACCAAATTCATGGGATAAAAATTTCAACAAAAATGAAGGCGCTAGTGGGAAATACTCTCCGTGGGAACCAAGGAAATAATGATTATATTGAGTCTAAGGAGATTTCTTTATATTCCATTTAATAATGTTGTTAATTCATTTTTTATGAGTTTACTTCCTTTATTACAATAAAATTTTTTGAGTATTGTTTTTTATTCAAAATATAGCCAAATGAACAGTTTTACAAAGTATCATGTCGACCTAATATATAAAGCTGTCGACCTAAATAGAAAAATTTCATTCCAGAAAGTTTATAGGTCGACCGGTCCAAAAATATAGGTTGACCGGTTTTGATATTCACAATCCAGGGAGTTTTTCGGTCGACCGGTCATAAAATTCATGTCGACCGGTTCTAATATTGAAAAGAATTAGGTCGACCTGTCATAAATATTATGTCAACCGATTTTGTTTCAGAAAGATTTTGGTCGACCGATAGTAAAATTTAGGTCGACCGGTCTAACATTTTTTCAAACCCGAGACTTTTTAGGTCGACCGGTATATATTTTTAGGTCGACCGGTTTGTATTTCTTTTCAACCCGAGACTTTTTCGGTCGACCGCCTTGATTTAATAGGTCGACCGGTTTCTGCTGAAACTGTTTTTTTTATATAAAGACATGTCGATTCACACATCTTTTAACCACCGCACCTTTTCATTCACTACTTCTTCAAAATTTCGAAACTCTCTCAAGCCCTAATTCCATTTCTTCCATTCTCCAATGGCTCCAAAGACAAAGAAATCAAAACCTTCTTCCTCCTCCACATCAATTCAACCCATTGATGCTCAAATCAAAAATTGGCTTATGGATCCAATAGCTGTAAGAAGATGGAACAAAATGAAAGATTATACCTTTCACCAAGGAGTGTTTATTAAATTCAACGATTTCTCCCTTTATAATGTTAGAGAAATAGCAAACAGAGCAGGAATCGAGTCTCTCCTTAGTTTTGAAGATAACAATGTTGAGATTAATCATATCATGATTAAACTATTCTATGCAAATCTCAACTTGGAAAAATTCAAGCCAGAAAACTCATCTGATTGCTTATGGTCAGTAGTCTGTGGCCAACATGTGTTTATCTCTAAAGATAGAATGGCTGAAGTTCTCCAATCTCCAAATGATGGTATATCCTTTTCAAATGACTTCTGTCCTGTTCATATTAGAGATGAAGTTAGTCACTTATTCATTGAAGACCATAAGTCAAGTGCAAAAGGAATTAATTTACGACCTACGCCGAGAATTCTTCATCATAGCCTTACTCATTCAATTTTACCAAGAACTGGAAACTTTGACGCAATTTACAGAGAAAATTTTAGAGCATTGTACGCCATTTATGGAAATATCAATATAAATTGGATTGAGTTGATATTTGATGAGATTTTAACGGTAAACAGACTTTCTCGTCCTCATATTTTTTACAACGAATACATTATGCGTCTTTTAATAAATTGCGGGGTTCCAACTCCGGAATCCAAAATTTCAAAACCGAAATGTATAAATAAAGCTTCAAAGAAGAGAATGAAACTTCCAGAGCCATACCTGAATATTATTCCTTATGAGCAATACATCCATCAAGGTCCCCCCTGAACCTTCTACATCACATGTTCCTACGTCGGGTCCTCCAGAACATTCTATATCACATGTTCCTACGTCGAGACCAGAAGATGTTAAGATTCCTTCACCCACCTCTACAACAAAGGAATCTCTTGAACAAATAGCAAGGAATCAGTTTCTTCTGGAAGCACGACTTAAGCGAACCGATAAAAAGCTTGATCGCTTAGATACCAAGATGGACAAACGATTCAACAAACTTAAGTCCTTTTTCGGCATTCTCTGGGGAGCAATTTCATGTGGAGCTTCTTCCTCAACCACACATGTTCAAAATCCAGGAAAACGACCAATGCCTCCTACTTTCACATGGTCTACTTCGGAGGAGACCACTAGCTCTGGAGAAAGTACTCAGCATAGTCGTGATCATGAAATCTCATATGTTGAACCAAGTAGGCATGAGGGAGAAGAAGAACAATTTGATGATGATAAGGAAGAAGAAGAAGAAAAAGAAGAAGCGGGAGATGAGGAAGAAGAATCCTCAGAAAAGGAAACAGATGAGGAGGAAGGATCATCAGAAGAAGAAGGAGACGAAACCGACTCTGATATACCTCCTCAGTAGTTCTATCTATCTATAGTTATGATATTATTAGCTTTTCTATGTGTTATATATGCTACGAAAAATTTGGGTTGGTCATGTATATTTTGGTATGGTTGATGTCCTATGTTATTTAATCGCTCTCTTGTTTATTATACCCTTTTTGTCGATGACAAAGGGGGAGAAAGTTACTAACATCTATTCTTGCAGAAACTTAGTTATATTTTTCAGGGAGATCATATACTCAGGGGGAGTTAGAGCATATATACAGGGGGAGATAGCAATGGAGATCATATTTTAAAAGCTATGTTGTCATCAATCAAAAAGGGGGAGAATGTTGAGTCAAGAACTTTTAATGATCGTTTTGATTAATGACGAGAAGAAGCTTCATGATCGACAAAAAGAAGATACAATGGTTTCATAGGTTAGAAGTTGGTTATTCAGAATATTTTATGTTAAAATCTATCCTCAAATAATCATACTTTCCATTGATTTCAAAATTATGCATAAAAACTCGTTTTTATTGTATATTGACAAAAACAGGTCAACCTGTTAAAAATAACAGGTCAACCTATTTTTAAATATAACAGGTCAACCTGTTAAAATTAACAGGTCAATAGCTTTTTGAAATAACGGTCAAAAACCTGTCAACCTATTAATTTTTCCTGTCAACCTATTTTTGAATTTCATGAAGAGTCATCTTCTTTCTTGAATAGTTGCATCCATTTCTCTTCATTTAAAATCATTTCTTTTGATTGCAACTTTTCACCAACAATTGCAACTTCTCAATTACTATAAATACATCAGTTTTTAATCAATCATATCACCGAAATTTCTCTCCATTCTCTTATCTATATTGTATTATTCTTAGCATTCTAAAAGCACTCAAAAGCATTCAATTATCATTTGAATCTCCAAGCATATTTAACACACTTGTGATTCAACTCGATAATCCACTTCCAAATCTTTGCAAACATCAATATATATATTTGAGGATAAGATTATAGGAAGGTTGTACTCAATCATTGACTAATCAGTGTTGAAGAAAGAACACATTCAAGGTCAAACTCTTGTAATCGTCTTGTGGGTAAGCTTGTAGCCCGTGAAATCAAGTGGGTAAGCTTGTGTCCCGTGAAATCAAGTGGGTAAACTTGTAGCCCGTAAATCAAGTAGTTGTGAACCTGTTCCTCCGGGTGAAGCGAGGGTGTTGTTTAGTGAAAAGCCGAAGAGGAGCTTCGGGACTGGACGTAGGACTGGAGGTCCGAACCAGTATAAAAATCCTGGTGTCATTACTCTACTTTACTTTACTTTACTACATTTATAGTTATTTGTGAGATATATCTTGTTTACGAATTTTTACCTGCATAACTATTGAATAGCTTAAGTTATCACATACATTCCGCATAGCCATATTAAGTGATCCTGCATAGGTCGCATACCCCTGCACTTTCATCCTTATGCGACTTAGGTCCGGCAGGTGGCATCTTCCTCTTCCAACTCAAGGGGATCGCCTTTTTTCGGCATCTAGTGTCATTCCACCACCTGCAACGGCTGGCCTAATTATCGCTTGATCGCCAGGGAGTAGCCCTGCATGACGGAGGCGATCTTGACTAAGGACTTTCTCAGTAGAACATGACTCATCCGGTATAGCCATAAAGCATCAAGGCGTCATTGGTACTCAATGTTTGTAGGCTCTTCAAGATTTCCCACCATATGGAAACGAAGTCAAACATAAGTCACCAAATCCGGGAATTTCAAAATAAACGCGAAGCTCGAAGAAGAGTGCTTACTTCCTTCTAACCATCTCTCACAAATCCAGGAGGACAATGCACAAAAAGCCAATCATACTTATATACGGTCAGCTTGGGCCATGTCCCGACAAAAAACATGGAGGTGGGCGAAGCCTCTAGCAAGTACTAAGATGGTGAGATATTAGCTCTCCTCTTCAACTGAAACAAATACCGAATGTCCTCTCCGGTGGGTTCTAGCTGCAGATACTCCCTGTAGAGGATGTAGGTACCTAAGAGGGAAGCATATACATAAGGATGAAGCTGCGATGGCGCAAGGCGAAAATAGTACAACATATCCCGAATAAAGATGTTAGCTTGGGGCACACACCCAATGAGACAAACCTGCCTATTCCAGGTGGTATACCCCTTCGGTGGAGCGTGAGCACTACCGTCCTCTCTAGATGAGACAGCATCTCCTTCGGGAAAGCCGAACTTCAAGGCCATGTGCCTAACCACCGTTGCATCCATATGAGATGTCACCGAATCCGGCGGATTTTCAAGTATAACCGCATCATCCAACATATCCGGTGCCATGGTCCATTTTGCTCAATAATATCTACATTCTGTACCTCCTCATGCATGACTGGGGAATGTTGCCTTTCTGGTTGCCCCTCATGGCCAGAAGCCTCTGGCAAGCTTGGCGCTCAAGAAGTGGTTGATCTCTCGGAAATCTCAAGCTCGCTACCCGTCCAGCTGGCATTGCTAGTTGAGTCGGATGTGTGCGATGATGGTAAAGAAGTATCAGCTTCCGAAGTCTGCTCTATCATAGATCTTGTCTTCATCGCTAGCTATACTTTTAGCACACTAGCGTTAGACACCATATTTAAGTAACTTATACCCCTCGTGTTGGTGCAAGCTGACATGTGCATGCAGTGTTGTGCAATGTTAGAATACTACGGTTTACAAATTAAAGACTTGAGATATAATGAGAACCACGAATCCCAAAGACTGCAATCATCGTCATAGTCAGCGAACTTTCCCAGGTTCATGCCAAATCGCGACTACATTACATTTGGAATCGATGAAATATGGCTGACGGTTCGGTAAGTTTGATCACAATCTATGTATTTATTCTCTAATCCTATGTGTCAAGATAGGTCATCAACCAGGTTGCGGTTATAGTAAGTCTTGATCCAACCGTAAGGTGTCACCAAAGCAACGCAAGCCCGGGGGCGCATCAAGCGAAGTTTGAATCTCGAAGCAGGAAAGAAGGGACCTCAACAAGGTGAACACAAAGCACAAGGGAGATAACATTGTACCTCTCCAGTGCACGGTGCTTCGCACCCAAATAGGGGGTATGAAATTTGTACCTCACGAGGGGTACGAAACTCGTACCCCACGAGGGGTACGCAACTCGTACCCCACGAGGGGTACGAAACTCATATCCCCGCAAGGGGTACGAAGCTTGTTCTCTTTCATGGGAACGAATTTCCGCAAGCTCGTCCACATGCTTCGGATCCCTCATCGATCCGTCTCACCCTTCTCTTCTCCACTTTCACGTTCGCATGCCTTTTCTCAAAATCTCATCCCTCACAAACCCTAATCCTCCACCGATCATGAAATCAAGCTCGCCGCCACTCTCGAATTAAATACTGTTGACATCTCCCAATGACATCATTGGGAAACTTGGACGCTCTCGGGCCTCGAGGAATGGCCGAGCTGACGGTCGGAGATGGGCTCGTGACGAGCCACCACCTACCAATGTAAATTTTGAGTTCCTCTGAGTTTCGAGTTTGAGTTCATGCAAATCAAAGAAAACAGGAAAGATAGGGGTGGGGTATGAATTTGTAGAGAGGGGGGAGAATAATAGGCCAAGCCCACTGACCC